>JARQOC010000006.1:228125921-228853421 GCA_033576535.1 Allobates femoralis | reverse complement strand
TCTATCTATTTGTTTTGATCTATCTATCTATATATCTATCTATATATCTATGTATCTTTTTCTATATATCTATCTATCTATCTATCTATGTATCTTTTTCTATCTATCTATCTATCACATTCTAGAATCCCGATGCAATCGCATCGGGCTCACAGCTAGTGTTTAATAAATAAAGAACCAACTAGATCAATTGTGTACAGTAGTATATCAATTGTAATCGTATGTAATCAATCAGAGCAATCTTATATATATCTGTTGAGATAATGAACTGTTCTATTTTTTACATATACCATAAAGTCTTTTTGTGGAAACTAATGCTTTGACCATTTCTGTTTTAGACTGAACAATAAATTTAAACCCCAAAATCTTCTGATGAGGCCTCTAACATAGGAGAAGGCAAAACGCGTCAAGCGTGGTGGTTCAATTTATATAACCTTGGGAACTCAAAAACCAGATGGAAGGTTACAAGCATATGAATGTTCAAAACCTCTTTGATACCGATATCAGGTTTTGAAACGCGATTTATTCTCTCTTCTTAAATCAGCTTTCTATTGTCTTACTCTTTAAGGAGGCTTTAGAGTGCAAGTTTTACCTGTATGGGTGGTACTACCCCTTTGGGATGACGCTATGTTGAATCCCCATTGGGTAAAGGATTAATGACCTTTCTAATCTCTGGTGATATGTATATATATACAAAAACGTGTATGTTTCCCAAACCTGTATATATGTGTATGTGTTTGTCTAAATTGTGGGTCTTTGACTTTTAACTTTTGATATGAATAAAGGTATACATTTTTAACACTAATAAGTTGGTATCTTCTGGTATTGATAAAAATATATTACGTTACCTCCTAAAACATCACTACTCAGTAAGTAAGTTAAAGTCCCCCATCCTGATCCCCTTTTCTAGTGATGTTCCCCATCCTGATCCCATTTTTTTGTGATGTCCCCTCATCCTGATCCCCTTTTGTAGTGATGTCCCTCATCCTGATCCCCTTTTCTAGTGATGTCCCCCATCCATCCTGGTCCCCTTTTGTATTGATATCCTCATACTGATCTCCTTTTGTAGTGATGTCCCCCATCCTGATCCCCTTTTCTAGTGATATCCCCCATCCTGATCCCCCTTAGTAGAGATGCCCCCCATCCCAATCCCCCTTAGTAGGGAGGTCCCGCATCCTGGTCCCCTTTTTTACTGATGTCCCCCATCCTGATGCCCTTTTCTAGGTATGTCCCCCATCCTTATCTACTTTTATAGTGATGCCCCCCCATCCTGTTTTACCTTCTTTTTACAAACTCACATACACACACTGTGATGAATATTGGTAAGGAAATTGCCATATCCCCCATATTCCATCCAGAAAGCAATTTGAAGGCATCTCACTCACAAAGAGATAAGCCCCCACCTTTTCTGGCCAGAGACAATTCCTCTCTGGTCAGAAGTAGATCAATTAGCACCTAGATGGAAGCCAACTGGCAACACAAAGACACTCTCCCTTAACTTTGATGTGGTAATCAGGTAGATGTATGGAGGACTGGGGTTATGCCAAAAGGTGACACGTCCAATTTAAGTCTCTTTCTTCCCAGGCAGACTGGAAGGCACCGAGACTATAACATTAATATTTCATGAGCCGTGCTGTCTATGAACATCGCAAGCGTAGATCCATGATCGTGACATCTAGACGGAAATAGGGCTGGTATTCACATGGATGTAGGATAACTGTAAGCCATCTAAACAGGACATTGGCTACTAGGCGGCTACCAGAGTAGGCATGTTTCATATCCAGACGAAGATAAAATCATAACTAAAAATATGAAAGTATTATCTTCCGTCTGCGATGCCCACGGACACGGCTAGGGAACATTATGGAATCTGGGTGTCCATATCTCCCCTCAGAGGGGTGGGAGTTGTGAGACATCCCAGAGGTGTGAGATGGGTGGAGACAGGGGGCAGCCCATGATGTATAAAACTCATCTGCCCCATCTCCACCGGGTATTTCTTCTGAAGATGCATTATTTTTCCACCAAGACCAGAGATTACCCCAGGAACAGATTGGTGCCACGCCGCCCTTGTGGTGCCATCAGCACTAAGGTAACTGCTCACATGTGTGTGTAATTCTGTGTATTCCATTCCTCCTTTTATTGGCATATCTGACTTTAATATTTGTAACATCTGAATAATAACTGTAAATATTAATATCTAGTGTACCATTAGGGTGATTAAATATATAAATTTAATCTTGAGTTGATCTTTTTATCTTGATCACGATTCCCACGTCCGTGTGCTCATGTAACGCTACCTGGGTTGGTTTCTGACCCAATATAAGCCCGACCACGGACCGGACTTATATTAAACGAGAAGCTGGTGGCAGCATTTGTGCTTGGGGTTATTCAGGGCCTCTGGCAGTGACGGGGTGGAGGAGATTATATGTGCTTCTGGCTGCGGGCTAGAAGACATATACCACACTCACTGAGAGGTGCCTTAATGAACCAGCACAGGCAGGGCAGCTGCGGCCCTTCTTTATCCTCAGGCAGTTCTCTGACTGACCTAGGTTTAACAGGAGGCGCTGTGGAGCTGCCAGGTTCAGGTCACGATTCACCACACACACATTCACACTCACACACACCCTCATACTCACACACTCAAACTCACACCTCATACACACACTTTCTTATACACACATCTTCACTCACATACTTACACCCTCACACACTCGCCCTCACACACACCCTCTCACACACACTCACACTCTTCTCACTTTAATGATGCATAGCTCCAGTGCAGGGGGCCGCCGTGGTCCCCGCTGTGCTGACTTCGCCTCCGCTCTGCTATGTCTTCCTCCAGCTGCTGCGCAGACAAGCTCTGTTGCTTAGCAAGATCAATGCATTAAGTTTTCTAAGGTGCCGCGGGCTGAATAGTGAAGCCCCAGGGGCGGCATGCGGCCCTCGGGCCGCATGTTTGAGACCCCCGGTATACATACATTGATTGCGCTTGTTATTCCAACAAAGGGGGTCCCTCTCCCCAGTAGGCATTAGCCTAACATTTGTGGTTTTGTTGCAATAATTTGCATTGGTTTTAAATGTTTTTCTTCTGAGTGTGTATCCAATTTTTCTAATAAAATATATTTTTGTAGTCTATATATTGGTGTGGAGTGCTACCTTATTTTGTCAGCGCTTTATCTCTTTAATTAAAGGGAACCAACCACCCCAAATGACCCCCCCAGACTATTAATATGTGTCCCTACACCCAGCACACACATTTGGGGCAATCGTTTTTGCTAAAAAAAACTATTTAGTAGAAGCTAAGATATAGCTTTATAAAGTTTAAAAAATGTTGCGGACTGGGTGTTACCTAGCTTGTCCTCCTGCAGTGTTCATGTGCCTGTCAGCCTTCTCTCCCCGCCTCCCTTCAGTAAAGCCCTGCCCTTTCAGCCTCGTCACAGGCTGCTGTACGGAGTCTCATTGTTTATGATAACAGAAGGCAAACCTGAAAGGCTGAAACCTGAGAGGCTGAAATTGCACGGCTTTACTGAAGGGAGGGGGGAAAGGAGGATGACAGGCACATGAACACTGCAGGAGGACAAGCTAGGTAACACCCAGTCGGCAACATTTTTTAAACTTTATAAAGCTATATCTTAGCTTCTACTAAACAGTTTTTTTTTAGCAAAAACGATTGCCCCAAATGTGTGTGCTGGGTGTAGGGACACATATTAACAGTCCGGGGGGGTCAATTGGGTTGGTTGGTTCCCTTTAAATCTATATAAACTATTGACATCAAGGATAACAAAGATTCAACCATTAGGTGGTAATGTCAATGTTCTTATCAGGGTGAGAAAGTAGTTTGTATTTTTGATGTAGGAAGTAATAGATGGTACCAGTGGACTCTTTTCCAATACAATGTGAAACTAGCAGACTTTTTGGTTAAAAAAAAACATCCCGATTGTCCCGGTGTTCAACACCCTTCCAAAAGTCCACAAGAATATGTGGAGGCTGCAGGGGCATCCTATTGTGGCCTCCACTGATTCTGTTTTATCACCACTTGACATTGTATTGTAAAAGATTCTCCGTTCCCTGGTACCATCCATTATGTCCTTCATCAAGGATAAGTACAACTTTCTCATCCTGATAAGAACATTGACATTACCACCCAACTGTTGCATCTTGGTCACCCTTGATGTCAATAGTTTATATACAAGCATCGACCATACTCTATGATATAGGCCAGCTCTCCACGGACCTCTTTAGGAAGCCCACTGAAAGTAACAGTTTATTGTTGTTCTAGATTAAGGCCCGATACTATGGCATCGGGAGGGTTGGATTGCGCCACATCCAAGATGGCATCCATAAAGTCTCGCTAGACTTCCAGAACGCCATCTTGGATGTGGTGCGATCCAACATGGCGGGCGGGAAGTGTCGCCAGACTTCCCGGCCGCCATCTTGGATCTCGCGAGATCCAATATGGCAGGCGGGTAGTCTCGCGAGAAATCATCGTCGAGGATGGATGTCGCCAGACGGGGCAGATCCAACATGGCGTCGGCGTCGCGGAGAAAAAGATGGGATGTCGGCGGAGAAGATCAGATGTCGGCAGCAGCGTGCAGGAGACGATCAGATGTCGGCGGTGTGTTAGCGGGCGGTGAGTATAGATGTCGGCGTGAGAGTACATGGGGGTATGAGTGTGGGGGTATGAGTGTGAGACTGTACAGAGAGGGGGGGTGTATGTGAAGTGGCCAGGGGATTGTGTTTGTGGGGAGGTGCAGAAACAGAGGGGGGGGGGTGTGGTGAGGAGTGTGATTCTGAGGCACAGCACAGGCCTCCGATGGCGGTAGTGGGGCTTTGAAAGCCCCGCTACCGCCAAAGGTCGGCCATCTTGGATCACCCGCGATGGGTGTACAGGCAGCTTCTGTCACGGATGTGACGTAGCAATATCGTTACATAGTGACGGAAGTTGGTTTAGGGCTTTTATTATAATAGAAGATAGAATACATACAGCAGTAGTGGTGTGCAGCGGTGCCGGAGTCCAGGAGGAGACAGCAGGTAGGTGCGGGCAGGAGGGGGCTGGGGAACAGCGGGCAGAAGAGGGCCGGGGAACAGTGGGCAGGAGGGGGCGGAGGGAGAGCGGCCGGGTGCGTGCAGGAGGAGGCCGGGGGACAGTGGCCAGATGCGGGCAGGAGGGAGGCAGGGAGACAGCGACTGGGTGCAGGCAGAAGGGAGCCAGGGGGACAGCGGCCAGGTGCGGGCAGGAGGGGTCGAGGAACAGCGGCCGGGTGCGGACAGTAGGGGGCGGGAAGGGGGGGTACCTTACTGGCCGCACCCTGCCGCTGTCCCCCGGCCCTCTCCTGCCCGCAGCAGAGTGCTTAACAAAGTATAAGGCGACTCAGTGGTTAGTAGAGTATATGGGGGCACAGTGGTTAGCAGACTTTACGGCGGCTCAGTGGTTAGCAGAGTATACAGGGGCTCAGTGGTTAGCACTCTATGGTGACTCAGTGGTTAGCACTGTATACGGTGACTCGCTGATTAGCACTCTTTGGTGCCTCAGTGGTTGGCACTGTACGGTGGCTCAGTGGTTAGCAGTGTATATGGTTGCTCAGTGGTCAGCACTGTACGGCGGCTCAGTGGTTAGCAGAGTAGATTGGAGCTCAGTGGTTAGCAGACTTTATGGCAGCTCAGTGGTTAGCAGAGTATACGGCGGCTGAGTGGTCAGCAGAGTATACAGGGACTCAGTGGTTAGCACAGTATACACTGGCTCAATAGTTAGCACTGTATATGGAGCCTCAGTGGTTAGCACAGTATGGTGGCTAAGTGGTTGGCACTGTATATGGTGGCTCAATAATTAGAGTAGTAATGTGACTCGGTGCTTAGCACAGTATGGTGGCATAATGGTCAGCACTGTAAGGTAGCTAAGTGGTCAGCACTGTACGGTGGCTCAGTGGTCAGCACTGTACGGTGGCTCAGTGGTCAGCACTGTACGGTGGCTCAGTGGTCAGCACTGTACGGTGGCTCAGTGGTCAGCACTGTACGGTGGCTCAGTGGTCAGCACTGTACGGTGGCTCAGTGGTCAGCACTGTACGGTGGCTCAGTGGTCAGTACTGTACGGTGGCTCAGTGGTCAGCACTGTACGGTGGCTTAGTGGTTAGCACAGCGCGGTGGCTCAGTGGTTAGCACAGCATGGTGGCTCAGTGGTTAGCACAGCGCGGTGGCTCAGTGGTTAGCACAAGTGCGGTGGCTCAGTGGTTAGCACTGCGTGGTGGCTCAGTGGTTAGCACTATATGGAGGGAGAGTGCTTAACTCTGTATGGAGGCTCATTGGTTAGCACAGTATGATGGGTCAGTGGTTAGCACTGTATAAGGTGGCTCAGTGGTTAGCACAGTATAAGGTGGCTGAGTGATTAGGACTCTATGGTGGCTGAGTGTTTAACACTGTATAGGGTGAGTCAGTGGTTAGCACTTTATGGTGGGTCAGTGGTTAGCACAGTATGGTGGCTCAGTGGTTAGCACAGTATGGTGGTTCAGTGGTTAGCAGTGTATATGGTGGCTCAGTGGTTAGCAGTGTATATGGTGGCTCAGTGGTTAGCACTGTACGGTGGCGCAGTGGTTAGCACTGTACGGTGGCTCAGTGGTTAGCACTGTACAGTGGCTCAGTGGTTAGCACTGTACGGTGGCTCAGTGGTCAGCACTGTACGGTGGCTCAGTGGTCAGCACTGTACGGTGGCTCAGTGGTCAGCACTGTACGGTGGCTCAGTGGTTAGCACTGTGCGGTGGCTCAGTGGTGGGCACTGTGCGGTGGCTCAGTGGTCAGCACTGTGCGGTGGCTCAGTGGTCAGCCCTGTGCGGTGGCTCAGTGGTCAGCCCTGTGCGGTGGCTCTGTGGTTAGCACTGTGCGGTGGCTCAGTGGTTAGCACTGTACGGTGGCTCAGTGGTTAGCACTGTACGGTGGCTCAGTGGTTAGCACTGTACGGTGGCTCAGTGGTAAGCACTGTACGGTGGCTCAATGGTCAGCACTGTACGGTGGCTCAGTGGTCAGCACTGTACGATGGCTCAGTGGTCAGCACTGTACGGTGGCTCAATGGTTAGCACAGCGTGGTGGCTCAGTGGTTAGCACAGCGCGGTGGCTCAGTGGTTAGCACAAGCGTGGTGGCTCAGTGGTTAGCACTGCGTGGTGTCTTAGTGTTTAGCAAAGTATGGTGGCTCAGTGGTTAGCACTATATGGAGGCAGAGTGCTTAACTCTGTATGGAGGCTCATTGGTTAGCACAGTATAAGGTGGCTCAGTGGTTAGCACAGTATAAGGTGGCTGAGTGATTAGGACTCTATGGTGGCTGAGTGTTTAACACTGTATACGGTGAGTCAGTGGTTAGCACTTTATGGTGGTTCAGTGGTTAGCACAGTATGATGGCTCAGTGGTTAGCAGTGTGTATGGTGACTCAGTGGTTAGCACTGTATGGTGGCTCAGTGGTTAGCACAGCGCAGTGGCTCAGTGGTTAGCACTGCATGGTGGCTTAGTGTTTAGCAAAGTATGGTGGCTCAGTGGTTAGCACAGTATATGTCCTCTCAGTGGTTAGCGCTATATGGAGGCAGAGTGCTTAACTCTGTATGGAGGCTCATTGGTTAGCAAAGTATGGTGGGTCAGTGGTTAGTACTGTATAAGGTGGCTCAGTGGTTAGCACAGTATAAGGTGGCTGAGTGATGAGAACTATGAGTGATGACTATATGGTGGCTGAGTATTTAACACTGTATAGGGTGAGTCAGTGGTTAGCACTTTATGGTGGCTCAGTGGCTAGCACTTTATGGTGGCTCAGTGGTTAGCACAGTATGGTGGCTCAGTGGTTAGCACAGTATGGTGGCTCAGTGATTAGCAGTGTATATGGTGGCTGAGTGTTAGCAGTGTATATGGTGGCTCAGTGCTTAGCACTGTACGGTGGCGCAGTGGTTAGCACTGTACGGTAGCTCAGTGGTTAGCAGTGTATATGGTGGCTCAGTGGTTAGCAGTGTATATGGTGGCTCAGTGGTTAGCACTGTACGGTGGCTCAGTGGTTAGCACTGTACGGTGGCTCAGTGGTTAGCACTGTACGGTGGCTCAGTGGTTAGCACTGTACGGTGGCTCAGTGGTTAGCACTGTACGGTGGCTCAGTGGTTAGCACTGTACGGTGGCTCAGTGGTTAGCACTGTACGGTGGCTCAGTGGTTAGCACTGTACGGTGGCTCAGTGGTTAGCACTGTGCGGTGGCTCAATGGTTAGCACTGTGCGGTGGCTCAGTGGTTAGCACTGTGCGGTGGCTCAGTGGTTAGCACTGTGCGGTGGCTCAGTGGTTAGCACTGTACGGTGGCTCAGTGGTTAGCACTGTACGGTGGCTCAGTGGTAAGCACTGTACGGTGGCTCAGTGTTAAGCACTGTACGGTGGCTCAGTGGTCAACACTGTACGGTGGCTCAGTGTCAGCACTGTACGGTGGCTCAGTGGTGCGCGGAGGCTGGGGGAGGGGAAGAGTGCTGAGCGGGGGGGGAGAAGAGTGGTCAGCGGAGGGGGGCAGAGTGGTCAGCGGAGGCCGGGGGGGGCAGAGTGGTCAGCGGAGGACGGGGGTCAGAGTGGTCAGCGGAGGTCGGGGGGGGGCAGAGTGGTCAGCGGAGGCCGGGGGGGAACAGAGTGGCAGCGACATACTTACCTCCCTCTCCAGCGCCATCTTCCATGTCGCCGCCCCGTACATAGTGAAACCAAGATGGCGGCCAGAAAATCTCACGAGAGTTCCCGGCCACCATCTTGGTTTCGCCCTGTGCACAGCGGCGACATTAAAGATGGCGACCAGGAAGTCTCGCGAGACGAGACTTCGCGGCCTCCATCTTGCATGTCGCCGCGCTGCACAGGGCGAAACCAAGATGGCGGCCGGGAACTCTCGCTAGATTTGCCGGCGGGAACTCTCGTGAGAATTTCTGGCCGCCATCTTGGTTTCGCTATTTAGGGGGCGGCGACATCGAAGATAGCGACGGAGGACGGAAGAAGACGGAGGCGGGTGCGATGTAGTGGTAAGTATAATAGCGGAGGGGCAGAGCTGGACAGGGGTGGAGGGACAGAGCTGGGCAGAGGAGCAGTGTAAAATCGGTAGTGGGGCATTGAAAGTCCCCACTGCCAAGTAAGCGGCGGCCATATTAGTTAGGGACAATCATCCCATAAACCATCTTCAGTCGGATGTGACATCATAAACGTTACATAGTGACGGAAGCTGGCTTAGGGGAATTATTATATAGGATTCAAGCGCACATCCTAAACATGTGAAACGGTCCCTACCTAGGTTACAACAAATAAGGGTTGCAAGGATTGTATCCGACCCTACCACCCTCACCATCTGTCACGGTGAAATGACCGATAGGTTCCTTCAACGTGGATATGCAACATCTTTGGCAACATGGACAGCATCATCAAGTACACCACGAAACAAGGACCTACAAGAAGTTTATGTAAAAACATAACATCCCTACCAAATCCTGATTTGCAACACAATACAGAAACACTGGCCAATTCTTAAGGAAGCCTATCCGACAGTTCCCTAATTTGGTCAGCCACCCTTAATTTGCCATAAAACTGTTCAGAATCTAAGGGATAGCCTTCTCTGTGCAGATACAGGCCCCTATAGGAAACCTGCTCACCAAACAACATTAACATCAATACGCAAAGTACCTTTCCCTTACTCAATTGCCTTTAATGTTCACATATAATCAAGGGCACAAATTTTTCACATCCCAGATCAGGCAAATAGTATCCCATACAGGGATACCTTTTTTTTTTTTTTTTTTGAATCAGATGATAATAAAAATAGAAAACCACAAAAGGCATTCCCATTCAAATAGTGTACAAAACATCAGTAGTATGATAAATTTCCCTTTATCAAATCCCAATAACAAAGCCCTCCCCGACGCGGTCGTCCCTCCTTTTCCACCCCTCCCCCGGTAAACATTCAATAACGTAGCCACTCTTTGGATCCGCACAAATAGACAAGCCAAAATACAATAGTACGGTAATTTAAAAAACTGAATACCATTTAATCATTGAACAGTAATTACATCTGCTTTACACCGTAGAGGCCCCCTTCTGCCTCACCGTCTCTACAGAGCCCATATCTGATCAAACATTTTCTCCGCTCTTCTCCTCTGGTACTTTTTTCCATGCCTATCGTATAGTCCACCTGTTGAGTATATTCCTTCCTAGTGGGGGGCTCGGTCCTGATCCAGCACCTGTTAATCAATTTCCTTGCCATAAACAATAGCCTCACCACTGAGATCCTCTGTAAACTCGTAAGTGGATGTTCCTCAACGTATCCCAACACACACACTATCGGATTCCTGGGATTCACGCAGCCATAATTCCCTTTAATCATAGTAATCACCACCCAAAAAGCTTGCAGTCTCGGGCATTCCTACAACATGTGCAAGATGCCAGCACCTTCAGTCATACATCTCTGACATGCCGAGGAGTCTCTCAAGGTGGCTTTACACGCTTCAATTGCGATCCGATATCGCAGTTCAATGGCGCGGGAGCGCGCAATTAGTGCACGTTTCTCCCGCATCGCATTGAATGTTTACACGCTGCGATATCGGAATACAACGTCCGTGCGATGTCTCCGCCTCCCAACCCAGGATCGCATACTTAACATGGGAGTGAATGGGTGACGTTTCAAATCGCATCGTAATTGGGCGTTTACACAGCACGATCCGGCTTCAATCGCTATGCAATATTGGGGCATTGAATAGCACGCTCATTCAATCCCCGATATCGCATTGACATCGTGCCTGCATCGTATTGGACGTTCACACCATACAACGCAGGCACGATTTCGGCTCCGACGATTGAACCACGTGACTTTTGATTGAAATCGTACTACGATATCGCGACGTGTAAACCCGCCATCACACCAACTTTATGCAGAAACTCCTGAGATCTATACACTCTGTAAATGGTATACAGCTGCGACAGCCGACCCGGCTCGCTAACAGACAATTTCAGAACATATTCAAGAATCGACTCCCATACTTCGTAATCCAACACCCCAACTCCTCCTCTCATTTGTCCCTGGCACGAACAAGATGCCGCAACAAGAAAGTATGAAGTAGATATCTATAAATGCCAGAGATAACCCCCCTCAAGGTCCCTTACATACATATGTAATCCAAAAACAATATCTTAATGCACTCTTAGATTACTTTCCCGTCTCTGCCTCTGAAATGAGTGTTGAATTCTTATATACCGAAGTCAGTCCGCATTCGGTATCCCAAAGTCTTCCTGGAGTGATTCAGGTTTTTGATTTTCAAGCAGCTGTACCACATACTTAATCCCTTTGGTGTACCAGGCCTTCTGTTTCCCCAATTTATAGAACTAACACAATTTTTCATTCATCCATATGGAAGAGTATATAGTCAGTCCAGAGACTTCTCTAAGCTTTTTCACCTTAGCCCATGTTCTATGTATTAGGCACACAGTGGGGAACCTCCTACCCAGCCGGCCAAAGATTCCAGCTTCCAACCCCTGCACCAGGGGGCTCCTCCATATGACATACTTCAGAATTGCCTGTATCGAGCCCCCTCCATCACCTGACGCCCAACCTCTGAAATGCTGGCTCTGAGATGCCAGTAAGTATATCCAGGGGTTAGGCAAGGCAAGCCCTCCTTTCTCCTTGGGTCTCTGCAAAATTTCTAATTTAATTTTGGGCTACCACCCCCCCTTCCCCCAACTAGTTCCCGAAATAGAGAGTTAAGCCTTTGAAATAGACCCCGCGGAAGCAGGTTTGTCCTGCCCACCACCAACAGACACAATTTACCCCAAGTTTGAGCCTTGTCCTTTAGTTTTATTAGAAGTGGCGAAACATTCAGTTGTAGGCTATCTGTTATCGGCAGTGCAACCTGTACTCCCAAATATTTAAGTTTATCTACCAGCCGCAATCTTGTACAACCTAGCTCTGCCGTATCTCCCATTCCGCCTCCATTTACCTGCATAAGGTTTGATTTGTCCCAATTTATCTTCAGCCCGGACATCTGTCCAAACCTGTCAAGAATCGCTACCGACTTTCTTAGATATTCCCGGGGGTGCTGTAGGAACAGGAGAATATAATCAGCGTAAAGTGCAATTTTTTCCTCCACTGATCCAAATTTGAAGACTTTAACCTCTGATGCCCCTCGAATATAAGCAGCAAGAGGCTCTATGGCCAGGGCAAACAACAACAGAGAGAGGGGGCACCCCTGCCAGGTCCCTCTAGTAAGAGCAAATTTCTCTGTCCTCTCTCCATTTACCCTTACTCTTGCCATCGGGGAGGAATAAAGCAACTTCACCCACAAGGTAAACACTGGCCCAAAGCCCATTAGATCAAGGACCAGATATTCCTTTTTCACGCCTTATGAGCGTCTAAAGATGCTGCAGCTCTATGTACTGCATTATCCGCAGATAATTGAATATTCATCTTAAATTAATGGTCTTCAATTTATTAGGCATAAAGCCAGACTGGTCTGGATGCACCACCGTATTAACTACCCTCACCAGCCTGTTCGCCATAACTTTAGCTAGTATCTTGGCATCTACCGACAGCAATTAAATGGGTCTATAAGACTCCGGTCTACAGAGATCCTTTTCCTCTTTAGGTAATACCACTATCATGGCCTCCCTCAAGGATTTTTTAAGACATCCCTCCCCCAGGGCCCCCCCGGAAAACCTCACCAAAGCGAGGCAACAACACATCTTTAAGTTGTTTGTATACCTCTACTGGCAGACTATTCACCCCAGGAGCCTTTTCATTTGCCATTGAAGCAAAGGCCACCTCCAATTCCTCCACTGTCAACAGGGTCTCCCTGTCCTCAGTACTAAGCTGCCTCAGACTCACTCCTGCCAAAAAGGTGGTAATCTCATCCCGTGAAGCATTAATTTGGAAGTATACAAATCCTCATAGAATCTCTAAAAGAACTTCAAGACATCCCGTGTCCCGACCACCAAGTTATCCTCCTGACCATATAGGCTATATACAGTGCCTACAAGTAGTCTTCAACCCCCTGCAGATGTTGGTGGTTTGATAAGATGCAAATAAGTTAGAGCCTTCAAACTGCAAACGAGAGTAGGATTTATTAACAGAAGCATAAATCTTACAAACCAAAA
Organism: Allobates femoralis; assembly: GCA_033576535.1. Taxonomy (NCBI): domain Eukaryota; kingdom Metazoa; phylum Chordata; class Amphibia; order Anura; family Aromobatidae; genus Allobates; species Allobates femoralis. The sequence goes on along the minus strand of JARQOC010000006.1, from coordinate 228,840,304 downwards.
AGTTATGTTGCTCAGTTGAATTTTAATCAATTTTAAACATAAAAGTGTGGGTCAATTATTATTCAACCCCTATGTTTAATATTTTGTGGAATAACCCTTGTTTGCAATTACAGCTAATAATCGTCTTTTATAAGACCTGATCAGGCCGGCACAGGTCTCTGGAGTTATCTTGGCCCACTCCTCCATGCAGATCTTCTCCAAGTTATCTAGGTTCTTTGGGTGTCTCATGTGGACTTTAATCTTGAGCTCCTTCCACAAGTTTTCAATTGGGTTAAGGTCAGGAGACTGACTAGGCCACTCCAACACCTTGATTTTTTCCCTCTTGAACCAGGCCTTGGTTTTCTTGGCTGTGTGCTTTGGGTCGTTGTCTTGTTGGAAGATGAAATTACGACCCATCTTAAGATCCTTGATGGAGGAGCGGAGGTTCTTGGCCAAAATCTCCAGGTAGGCCGTGCTATCCATCTTCCCATGGATGCGGACCAGATGGCCAGGCCCCTTGGCTGAGAAACAGCCCCACAGCATGATGCTGCCACCACCATGCTTGACTGTAGGGATGGTATGCTTGGGGTCGTATGCAGTGCCATCCAGTCTCCAAACGTCACGTGTGTGGGTTGGCACCAAAGATCTCGATCTTGGTCTCATCAGACCATAGAAACTTGAACCAGTCTGTCTCAGAGTCCTCCAAGTGATCATGAGCAAACTGTAGACGAGCCTTGACATGACGCTTTGAAAGTAAAGGTACCTTTCAGGCTCGTCTGGAACGGAGACCATTGCGGTGGAGTACGTTACTTATGGTATTGACTGAAACCAATGTCCCCACTGCCATGAGATCTTCCCGGAGCTCCTTCCTTGTTGTCCTTGGGTTAGCCTTGACTCTTCGGACAAGCCTGGCCTCGGCACGGGAGGAAACTTTCAAAGGCTGTCCAGGCCGTGGAAGGCTAACAGTAGTTCCATAAGCCTTCCACTTCCGGATGATGCTCCCAACAGTGGAGACAGGTAGGCCCAACTCCTTGGAAAGGGTTTTGTACCCCTTGCCAGCCTTGTGACCCTCCACGATCTTGTCTCTGATGGCCTTGGAATGCTCCTTTGTCTTTCCCATGTTGACCATGTATGAGTGCTGTTCACAAGTTTGGGGAGGGTCTTAAATAGTCAGAAAAGGCTGGCAAAAGTGATAATTAATCCACACGTGAAGCTCATTGTTCTTTGTGCCTGAACTACTTCTTAATACTTTAGGGGGACCAAACAGAATTCTGGTGGTTTGAGGGGTTGAATAATAAATGACCCTCTGAATTAACTTTTAACACTTTAAAAAAAATAAAAAAAATAAAAATTTTTGTTGTAGTGCATTTCCCACTTCCAGGCTGATCTACAGTCCAAATGTCACAATGCCAAGTTAATTCCGCATGTGTCAACCAGCTAAATCTGCAGGGGTTGAAGACTACATCTAGGCACTGTACATAGGAGGAGTCCCTCTGTGCTGTCGCTACCCATGATGGTAAATGCAAAACTTTTTCACCATCTTCAAAGAATGCAACTTTCTGGAATTCTTGCTTCTTTTTGGCATTGCGCAGATACATTTTGTCTAATACCTCCTGTACGCCACTCAAGTGTCTTTTGCGTCTCTGGAGTGGGCTGACTCACTGCCTTTTGCTCCGCCTCCTTCAAGTTCTCCAGCGCCTGGCACTCCTTCCTTCTGTACTCATTTTTACATCCAGAGATATCCCTTATAAATAGTCCACAAAGAAAAGCTTTCATGGCATCCCACACTTTCCTTGCTGAAGCACTCAAATAATTATCCTGAAAGTATCTACCTCCCCCGCAATTTTCTCCATATCTATGGACTTTAGCCATGCCGGGTGTATTTTCCATTCCCCCTATGTCCTCCACGCCTCATGCCAGTCTGAAGTATTATCTCCAGCGGCTTATGGTTCGAGACCACTCTAGGCAAGTATGCTACCCCTGCCACCCATAATTGTAACAGTCTATCACCCAGAGCCAGATCTATGCGGGACATAGAGTTGTGGGAAGATGAGAAACAGATGAAGAGCATTTCACATCAGGATTCTGAGACCTCAACACATCCACCAATCCCAGTTCTCTGGTAGTCTTTGCAAAAGATGTTTCTAGAACTCCCCCCGAGCCTTCTCCGCCAACCCTGCACTCATCCAACTACGAGTGCAGAATATTATTCATATCCCTAACTATCATAAGAGGAATTCCCACTTTGCCCCTTGTCAATCCTATAATCTTCGTCCCTGAATACGGGGGCGGGAAATACACAGCAACCAAACATAACATTTGACCATACACACGACACACAACAAACAAATACTGTCCCTGTTTATCCACACATGCAGTGTTGGCCAAAAGTATTGACACCCCTGCAATTCTGTCAGATAATACTCAGTTTCTTCCTGAAAATGATTGCAATCACAAATTCTTTGGTATTATTATCTTCATTTAATTTGTCTTCAATGAAAAAAACACAAAAAGAATTGTCCTAAAGCCAAAGTGGATATAGTTCCACACCAAGCATAAAAAAGGGGGTTGACAAAAGTATTGGCACTGTTAGAAAAATCATGTGATGCTTCTCTAATTTCTGTAATTAACAGCACCTGTAACTTACCTGTGGCACCTAACAGGTGTTGACAATAACTAAATCACACTTGCAGCCAGTTGACATGGATTAAAGTTGACTAAACCTCTGTCCTGTGTCCTTGTCTGTACCACATTGAGCATGGAGAAAAGAAAGAAGACCAAAGAGCTGTCTGAGGACTTGAGAAACCAAATTGTGAGGAAGCATGAGCAATCTCAAGGCTACAAGTCCATCTCCAAAGACCTGAATGTTCCTGTGTCTACCGTACGCAGTGTCATCAAGAAGTTTAAAGCCCATGGCACTGTGGCTAACCTCCCTAGATGTGGACGAAAAAAAAAAAATTGACGAGATTTCAACGCAAGATTATGCGGATGGTGGATAAAGAACCTCGACTAACATCCAAACAAGTTCAAGTTCCCTGCAGTCCGAGGGTGCAACAGTGTCATCCCGTACTATCCGTCGGCGTCTGAATGAAAAGGGACTGTATGGTAGGAGACCCAGGAAGACCCCACTTCTTACCCCGAGACATAAAAAAGCCAGGCTGGAGTTTGCCAAAACTTGCCTGAGAAAGCCTAAAACATTTTGGAAGAATGTTCTCTGGTCAGATGAGACAAAAGTAGAGCTTTTTGGGCAAAGGCATCAACATAGAGTTTACAGGAGAAAAAAAGAGGCATTCAAAGAAAAGAACACGGTCCCTACAGTCAAACATGGCGGAGGTTCCCTGATGTTTTGGGGTTGCTTTGCTGCCTCTGGCGCTGGACTGCTTGACCGTGTGTATAGCTTTATGAAGTCTGAAGACTACCAACAAATTTTGCAGCATAATGTAGGGCCCAGTGTGAGAAAGCTGGGTCTCCCTCAGAGGTCATGGGTCTTCCAGCAGGACAATGACCCAAAACACACTTCAAAAAGCGCTAAAAAATGGTTTGAGAGAAAGCACTGGAGACTTCTAAGGTGACCAGCAATGAGTCCAGACCTGAATCCCATAGAACACCTGTGGAGAGATCTAAAAATGGCAGTTTGCAGAAGGCACCCTTCAGATATCAAGACCTGGAGCAGTTTGCCAAAGAAGAATGGTGTAAAATTCCAGCAGAGCATTGTAAGAAACTCATTGATGGTTACCGAAAGCGGTTGATCGCAGTTATTTTGGCTAAAGGTTGTGCAACCAAGTATTAGGCTGAGGGTGCCAATACTTTTGTCTGGCCCATTTTTGGAGTTTTGTGTGAAATGATCAATGTTTTGCTTTTTGCTTAATTCTCTTTTGTGTTTTTTCATTGAAGACAAATTAAATCAAGATAATAATACCAAAGAATTTGTGATTGCAATCATTTTCAGGAAGAAACTGAGTATTATCTGACAGAATTGCAGGGGTGTCAATACTTTTGGCCAACACTGTACCTCAATTTTCTCATAAGGCACCGAAGCATGGACCAGTACCGAGACCCCCCTCGCATAGAGTACGTGGAATGATACGCATGGCTAATCCATTTCCTGGCTAGAACCCCGGTTCTCTCTTCAACCAGATGCGTTTCCGTCAACCATAAAATAGACGGTTGGTACGAGAGGGTGTGTTAAAACACCGCTGCCCTCTTCCCTCTGCCTGCGAGCCCCCGGATGTTCCAGCCCAGTATTTTAATTAGTTCTGCCATATTGTACGGTTATGACTCATAATGGACTCAAAGACCCCTAGTTCCGGATGTGTACCTGCCCTCCCCTCTTCCCGCCCTCCTCCCCCATCCTGTCCTCAACCATACCCGACATGGAAAGGCAGATGTACAAAATCCCCCCCACACCCCTCCAAAACTTTAGCCTCTCTCTGTTTGAGAGTGGGTAAAATCACCTGCATAGCCCTAGCTTGGTTTACCACAGCCACTCGCGTCTATGCACCACGCTCCTGTTGTTGCCTTTAAGGGGATGTCACACGCGTCGATATCGCTGTCAATGTCGCTCGTACGTCACAGATTTTCAGTCGATCAAGCGATGTAAAAGTGACGCAGGTACGACATTGAAGCGTGTGACCAAGCGATGCAACCAGCGATATGTCGCTGATCGCCGATCGCAGGTTTCACTGCCAGACTTAAAACCTGTCACTCATCACTCAGTAGACCTTGTGCATCGCTGCGTGTGACACTAAACTCAGCGACATATTTTCTATTTTGACAACGTACAAGCGACTAAATAAAATCGCTCGCAAGATGGCGACATCACCGCATCGCTGGGTCATATTGACGCGTGTGACATCTTACCTGCGATAATTCCACATCGCTCAGGCGATTAATAATTTGTGACGCATGAGCGATATCGCGGGCAACATTGACACGTGTGACAGGCCCTTTACACTAACAATAAATTGTCCCCTGCCTCCCTCTCCTGCCTTTAGTAAACATTGTAAATAACATTTCTCATAAATGGCTCTGTGAGCCCACCGCAAGTACACAGTTCTTCAGTAAAACGAGCAAAAAATAGAACAAGAAATTAGAAAAAAGAAAAGTTTGAAGATATGCCAACAGATGTCCCAATCAAAATAGCAATATCCACCACCATCAGCCATCACCCATATCTCACAGCCTCTTATTGTTGCGGTCAATCCAGTCATTTGCCTCTTCTGGCGACTGGAAAAAGTGTACCCTGTACAATGCCGCCACTCTGTTTGGCAGGCTACAGCATGAAATATGTAATGCCCAGGCTTCTCAGTCTCCTCTTCATGGAAACGCATCCACATCTTCTGTACTGTTGAGGAATAGTCCGAATATATGGAAACATTCTGACCATCGATAAACAGGTCATTAGCAGTTCTGGCCTTTCTCAGAATGGTGTCCATGTCGCGGTAGTTCAGTATCTTAGCCAAGATAGCACGGGGAGCTGCTCCAAGAGGCACTGGTCTCATTGACACTCTGTGCTCCCTCTCTACAACAGATAGGGCATCCGCACCAATTTTTTGTATTAACCAGTTCTCAATTAATTCAGTGGGGTTAGAGCCCTCAGCCTTTTCTGGAACCCCCACAATGCGCACATTATTCCTCCGTGAGCGATTCTCAAGATTGTCATTTTTGGCTGTGACTTCTGCCAACTGCTTCAAGCATTGATGGACCTTTTGTATCTTGGCTATTTGATCCTCAGCAGTGCTAACTCTTTCTTCAACCTTACCCAATTCTAGCACCAGCTTTTTGCAAAGCAGCCTTCATTGTTAGCACCTCTGTCTACATATTCTGCACCTGCTGGGTTAATGTTGCTGGCTAGGCAACTCATATTGCTGGCTAGGCCACACACCCCCATCCCCCATACAGGGATACCTTACATGCGATATGTCTTTTGTGATCTATCTAATAAAGTGCCCTTGCACTATAATAATTCCAAGTGGGGTACGTTGGTCTCTAAAATCCTCATTTCCCCAAGATTTAGATTTCACAAAAGTATGGGATGAACATGTAGTGGAAACCTCAATTGGATTAATGAAACTGCTGGTTATGAAAAGAACGAGCCTAGCAGAGGAAGCTATGGGAGAAATGAGGTGTTTAAAGAATAGTTTGGATCTCTACTCATTATCAGTGGGTCATCAAAATTATAACCTCATTATTAAATCAAAATTACAGAGATTTGAGGAGGATATAATAAAGAAAACGGCAATGAAGTTTCTGAGGGATAAAAAGGAGTTTAATAATCCGGAGGAACCGATGGAAATTCCTCCTTCAGAGAATGTCCCAGACGGGGGTAGTAATATTGATGAAATTAGAATAAAATGATAATGGAAAGAAAAATAATGAAAATAATAATAATAAATATTTGAAAACTAAGGAACAGAGATATACCGTATATATGAAAGACATAGGAAATCCCTACAAGGACAAGTTGGGAAAATAAAAACAAATCCAGACTCTAATGGGGAAAAAAATCACCCTTAAAATAATGGAGGCAAGGGAGCTCATGGAATTCACAAACATTGAAATGAATGGAAAAATGAATAAGAATAAAGGTGCCGTCACATGCTTAATCTGATAAACGATATTGTTAGCGATCACATGCACGTGCGATCGCTAACAATATCGTTCAGATCGCTGGTGAGCTGTCACACAGGCAGACTCACCAGCGATCAATGGACCAGAGACATCGTGGAAACGATTTAAATATCGTTTCCACGATGTCTTGCTTCCGCTGCCAGCCTGCGGTAAGCGGGAGCAGGCTGGTCTCCAAGGTAAACTGCGGGTATCTAGGCAGCGTGCGCTGCCTAGATACCCGATGTATACCTTGGTTACCAGCCTCCTCCGCTCACCGGCTGGTATCCAAGGTACACAGCGAGTAACTAGGCTCCCTAGTTACCCGCTGTGTACCTTGGATACCAGTTGGTGAGCGGAGAAGGCTGGTAACCAATGTATACATCGGGTATCTAGTCAGCGCCCTCTGCCTAGTTACCCGCAGTTTACCTTGGATACCAGCTCCCAGCGCTTGCAGAGAGGCGCTGGGAGCTGGCTTATCGGTCGTCTCCCGGTGTCACACGCAGCGATGCTGCATGTCCACCGGGTGACCGATGATTGATTTGAGGACAGGACCTCAAGTCAAACGATGGAACGATCAGCCGACTGATCATTCTTCGTTTGTAGTGTCACACGTAACGATGTCGTTTCGACATCGTTCAAGCATCACGCAAAATGTGACTTTTAAACGATATCGGCAACAATATCGTTACGTGTGATACACCTCTGGATTTTGGGATTAAGGATTAAGGATTTAACAGGGATCACAGCCCCTTGTGAGAGTACACAATGGGGTTATGTAGATTTAACTATTCTCCCCACATCACAAAAAGAAATCGGATCACAGAAATCACCAATAATGGAATGTAATGAAATAGATAATATAAAGGGAAAAGAATGACATGTCAGAGTGTACGGGCACTATTAATGAGCACTATGGAGCGAATATTCAAAAGGAACAAATTAATATTAGTTGTAATGTAAATAACACAGACATGTTTAAATCCAATCCAAAACCTACAGATGAGCAAAATAAAACTTTGGGCGAGCTCACGAATGGAAGCAGTGTAGAAGAACAACCAATGGCACATATTGAGAGTATACAGTTGGACAATGCCGAAGATAACAATAATATATCCCTATTATTGTACGAAGATAATAGATAAAAGAGAAGAGGATCCCCTCTTCCACTTATACAACAGTAGTAGTGGAAAGTAAATTGTCTGCTTCTGACTTAGTAGTAGTGGAAAATAAATTGTCTACATCTGACTTAGTGATACCTCTTCAGGAAGAATCTACGGTAATAAAGCTCAGGAATTGACACCTTCAGTTAGTACAGGAAAAACCAATAATGTACTAAAAGATTAAAAAATTACTCAATTTTTTCGGGTGGCCCCAGGACACCATCAGAAAAGAAAAAAAGAACACGGAGTTGCAGAGGTGGTAGAAAAATCGCCCGAAAAATTGCCCGTAGAAAACAAAACAGTTTCAAAGAAACTAAACTGATTTAACATTAAGTAGGGATATTAAAAAAGTTGGAAATGACATCTAAAGGTATATTTAATCTCTCAGATTATTCCTTGAGTAAGGGTGAGACAGCCTTATTATCAAAGGGGCTGTCCTTTTGCCCCAATGCTAAACTAAATCGTTTTACCTTATATCTGGATTTAAATGAATTTTTCAGAAAACTCACTATAAAGCATAATTTTTTAATTGAAGAGAAAAATACAAATGGGAATGTCCCCAAAAAATTACATAAAGTAGAAGAAAAGAGCAATGAGGATCAGAAGGATCAAGAGGATAGATACAAACATGTCCCAGTAAAGGGTGGACAAAAGAATTTTTATCCACTTCAACATAAGGGGGCCCATATAGAGACATTCCAACAATTAGTACTAAAGGATCTCAGAAAAATGAAACATTGCGTAAAACCAGATAACCTTGAAAAGGAAGAAAGAGGAGCTATAATATCCCTAAAAAATAATACTGTGATTATAATAAGGAATGCGGATAAGGGTGGAGGAGTGGTGGTTATGAATAGGGAATGGTACAATGAAGAAGGGAGAAGGATATTGGCGGACGAAGAGTATTACCAAAGCTTGACTCTGATCCGTCGATTTCCATTTTCTTAAAATATAATGCTCTTATTAAAGGAGCCATCTCTAAGGACAATTGAATAAAGCTGAAAAAAAGGTTTAGGATATTCCACGATATCGAGTACCCCATTTTTATTTTTTGCCAAAAATACATAAAGATGCTAACCACCCTACTGGACGTCTAATTATCTCGGGGGTTAATTCTATTACTTGCAATCTTTCTCATTATGTGGACCTGTTCCTTCAGAGATATGTCCTGGAACTGGATTCGTACTTGAAGGATTCCACATCTTTGATTAGTATAGTTCGAAACATGCCAAGTAAGAAAGGCTGTATTCTACTTACACTAGATGTTACAGCCGTTTATAATAATATCACCCATGAATTGGGTATAGAAGCGGTGGATTATTATCTATCAGCGGATCAAAGTTTACCAGTTTATCAAAAAGAATTTTTACTGACAGCCATGAAATTCATCCTCAACAACAATGTATTTACATTTGAGAATGATTATTATCAACAGATGAGGGGCTGCGCGATGGGGACGAGATTCGCCCCTAGTTATGCTAATTTATACATGGAGTTATTTGAGTCTCTCTTCATCGCGCAGTCCCCTCAGGCCAGTAACAATATCAGACAGTATCGTAGGTATATAGATGACCTCTTTATTATATGGGATGGTTCAGAAATGGATCTACACAAATTCGTTGCCACATTGAATGAAAATCCATGGAAATTGAAGTTTACCAACTCTTACTCATATGAATCTGTGAAGTTTTTGGATTTGACTGTAAAATTTGACCAGTTGGGCAGAGTGTCCACATCTACACATTTCAAGCCCGTAGATGTTAATAGTTATCTGGTGTTTGATAGTGGAGACCTGCCCAGCTGGTTGAAGAATATTCTGTATGGACAATACTGGCGGATAAGAAAAAACTGGATGAGGATTTCTTGAGAGAATCAAAGATCTTAGAGAAGAGATTTTTAGAAACGGGATTCCCAAGGAAATTAATAGAGGATGCATACAAAAAAAGGCTACACTTACACAGGATTCTTGTGTAAACAAGATTCTGGAACAAAAAAAGAATATTAATGAAGTAAAATTTAGTGATTGGAAACTGATTACAACATTTAATAATTCCCGGGCCAACATACAAACATTATTTGACCGACATTGGTTCATATTACAGGGAGATCCAATATTAACGAAACGTGCCAATTAGACCAAAAATTATATATAGGAAGAATCGGAACTTATGATGTTGGGTAGCACCAAGTAATACTTCTTTAAAATATGAGGACAATAATCTAGGATCAAACTTAGAACCAAAGGGGTGTTTTTCATGTAAAACTACTGGAAGTCTATGCTGTGGGACTATCAATGATGGCAAAACAACGGGAGAAAGCTTTCAAATAAATTGTAAGGTAGATTGTCACTTCAGTTATGTGGTGTACCTTCTACAATGCATATGTGGGGTCCAATATGTAGGCCGTATGGTGCAAAGAATGCACGCCAGATTGAACAAACATCGTTGTAATATTAAAAACGGTTATTTACTTCATAGTGTTTCTAAACATGTATCTATGGTACATCAAAGAGATCCTAACTGTCTAAAACTAACAATAATTGATCAAATAGCAGAGATAGCGAAGACCCGATTCAGCAGTCTGATAAATAAGGAGAGTTACTGGGTATTTAAACTAGGAACACTTAGTCCAGAGGGTCTGAATCTGACCATAGATAATGTCTGCAAATAAAGTGGTATATGATGGTACTGGTATAATTTATGATGTATTTATGATAAGTATCTGGATTATTTTAAGGGTAATATTCCGGGTGAAGAGTATGAATTTGTAATAAATATTTTATAGATGGTAATTATTTTTCCATAATTAATTTTTCAGAAGTAATTAAGTTTTTATATTGATGAGAATTATGTGGTTATTATATTATACTAGAAAAAGACCCGATGCTATTGCATCGGGAGTGCGGTGTAATGAACAGGTGCCGTAAAAATAGCCGCTGAATAGTACAGTCTTTTCTCCGGAAAGTACGCTGTTGTTGCAGGATTTATATGGAGTATATGGTGGCTCAGCAGTTAGCACTGTATACGGTGGCTCAGTGGTTAGCACGGTATACGGTGGCACAGTGGTTAGCACTGGTAACGGTGGCTGAGTGGTTAGCACTGTATATGGTGGCTCAGTGGTTAGCACTGTATATGGTGGCTCAGTGGTTAGCACTGTATATGGTGGCTCAGTGGTTAGCAATGTATACGGTGACTCAGTGGTTAGCAGGGTATACGGTGGCTCAGTGGTTAGCACTGTATACGGTGGGTCAGTGGTTAGCACTCTATACAGTGGTTAAGTGGTTAGCACAGTATATGATGGCTCAGTGGTTAGGACAGTATATGGTGGGTCAGTGGTTAGCACTGTGAGGTGGCTCAGTGGTTAGCACAATATATGGTGGATCAGTGGTTAGCACTATATATGGTGGCTGTGTATATCAGTGTATTCGGTGGGTCAGTGGTTAGCACTGTATATGGTGGGTCAGTGGTTAGCACAGTATACAGTGGCTCAGTAGTTACCACAGTATATGGTGGCTCAGTGGCTAGCAGTGTATACGGTGGGTCAGTGGTTAGCACTGTATATGGTGGCTTAGTGTTTAGGACAGTATATTCTGGCTGTGTGGATAGCACTGTACATGGTGGGTCAGTGGTTAGCACAGTATATGGTGGCTCAGTGGAGAGCAGTGTACATGGTGGGTCAGTGGCTAGGACTGTATACAGTGGCTGAGTGGTTAGCTATCTCCCCCTGTCCTCTGGCCCTGTATCCCCCTGTCCTCTGGCCCTGTGTCCCCTTATCCTCTAGGCCTGTGGGCCGTTACCCTCTGTCCCTGTGTCTCCCTGTCCTCTGCCCCTGTGTTCCCCAGTCCTCTGTCCCTGTGTGCCGGTGTTTTCTGGCCCTGTCCTCTGGCCCTGTGTGCCGCTGTCCTTTGGCCCAGTGTCCCGCTGTCCTTTGGCCCAGTGTCCCGCTGTCCTTTGGCCCAGTGTCCCGCTGTCCTTTGGCCCAGTGTCCCGCTGTCCTTTGGCCCAGTGTCTCGCTGTCCTCTGCCTTGTGTCCTCGTCCTCTGCTCCTGTTCTGTGTCCCTCTGTCCTGTGTGCCCCTGTGTCCCCGTCCTGTGTGCCCCCGTCCTGTGTGCCCCTGTCCTGTGTGGCCCTGTCCTGTGTGGCCCCCTGTCTGTCCTGCGTGGGCCCCCGTCTGTCCTGCGTGGGCCCCCGTCTGTCCTGCGTGGGCCCCCGTCTGTCCTGCGTGGGCCCCCGTCTGTCCTGCGTGGGCCCCCGTCTGTCCTGCGTGGGCCCCCGTCGTGTCCTGCGTGGGCCCCCTGTGTGTCCTGCGTGGGCCCCCTGTGTGTCCTGCGTAGGCCCCCTGTGTGTCCTGCGTGGGCCCCCTGTGTGTCCTGCGTGGGCCCCCTGTGTGTCCTGCGTGGGCCCCCTGTGTGTCCTGCGTGGGCCCCCTGTGTGTCCTGCGTGGGCCCCCTGTGTGTCCTGCGTGGGCCCCCTGTGTGTCCTGCGTGGGCCCCCTGTGTGTCCTGCGTGGGCCCCCTGTGTGTCCTGCGTGGGCCCCCTGTGTGTCCTGCGTGGCCCCCTGGGTGTCCTGCGTGGCCCCCTGCGTGTGCTGCGTGGCCCCCTGCGTGTGCTGCGTGACCCCCTGCGTGTGCTGCGTGGCTCCCTGCGTGTGCTGCGTGGCCCCCTGCGTGTGCTGCGTGGCCCCTTGCGTGTGCTGTGAGGCCCCTGTGTGTCCCCCTGTGTGTGCTGTGAGGCCCCTTTGTGTCCCCCTGTGTGTGCTGTGATGCCCCTGTGTGTCCCCCTGTGTGTGCTGTGAGGCCCCTGTGTGTGCTGTGAGGCCCCTGTGTGTCCCCCTGTGTGCCCTGTGTGTCCCCCTGTGTGTCCTGTGAGGCCCCTGTGTGTCCCCCTGTGTGTGCTGTGAGGCCCCTGTCTGTCCCCCTGTGTGTGCTGTGAATGCCGCGCATGGTGCTCATCTCCCTGCGGCTTCGGGGCTGTCAGAGCATGACGGCAGAGCTGGGCGAGGAGCGGGCGAAGGCTGAGGGAGGTGTGCAAGTACTTAGGCAGTGTAGCGGAGCCGCCATCGCTGGCGGCGCCGGTAATTGCGGCTCGCGATGGTGCATGCGCGCCATCGCTCACTGTGCCGGCGTCCAGCCGCTGTGCATGCCGGAATAGCGGCACAGCGGCCGCTGGCCGGATGCCAGAAACTGCCATTTATTATATAGGATTATCAGGATGGTGTAAGAGTATAGATGGGGAGTAAGGGATTGCTAATAAATTATTGGGAATTTATTTAAAATTTTTATTAATTTTATAGAAATTCATTTATAGTAATGGATATATTTTAATTTTTAAAGGGAATGTGTACATTTTTACAGAAGTTTTATCATATTTGCATCGTCATAATTAAGTTTATTAATATTGGGGATATATAGAATTATTGATTTTGTGTGTATCAAAATGCTACAACGTTTTTAAAGAAATCTGATGAGGACATTATAGGGTTAATTGATGTTATGTAGAGTAACTAATTTTGATTGGTTCATGGTAGTATAAAATCTGCTCTGAGGGTCATTAATTTGTAAACCCACCTGATGAAGACAGTGTTAAACTGTTGAAACGCGTTGTGGTGATAAAAGGTTTTAGATAACCTATAATTAATACCCCTGTCTCTGTTGCCCTGGCGCTCTCATCAAACCACAAAGCTATTCTTATAGTGAAACTCCTGTCTGCATCCTGCACACAGCTCAGATCTGGCCCGGAGCACTTCCTCTGAGTCCCTGGGGAGCATGCAAGTAGTTTGGGATTGAGATATCCTAGAGACCCTATGGACTGAGTGAGTGGAGGTGGAGAACCATCTTGAAAAGCGGTGCCCGAGCGGCCATTCCAAGACACACAAGAATTATATAATTACCCATGAAAAGCGAGAGCTGAGGGACAGTGAGAAGGTGGCTGAATTGAAAAAACACCTCTAAATTAATGAAGTGGACAAATGCAAACATAAAAGTTATTAAAATAAGCTGCACTTCTGAATAGACTACTAGATGTAAAGAAATCACCAAATAGTGGTGACGCGACAGAATTACAGCCCACCAATCTTGAAATCTGTTCCCAACAACCTTACATGGCCGCAGACAGCTGAAGGACAGAGACTACATACAGAAAGCCACTTCCTTGCTTGTATCAGCATGTAAAAATAAGGCTCACACAGTGCTGATAGCACCAATTCGGTGGCGTCCCACATGCTAGCTGAACCTTAAACAGGTCACTGTTAAGGGGAATAAGACCTAATCTCCTCAATGATCTCCAAATAGTTATGAGCTGCTAAACACAGAGAATCGAGAAGTGCCCAACCAAGTGCTAAATCTACAAGCAAGAAACGCCATATTGGTCAAAACTGTAAACACAACGGGGAGAGCCAGTGTCAAATCAAACAACACAATCACACAGGTTGATGTAGACAAATTCCTCAAGAAACTGCCACCCGTGCCGTAAACACTCCTAGGCCTCCTTTGTCCACAGACCCACCTTCTAAAGGGGACACGGACTCAGAGAGAGAAAGCAACGTAGGAGAAAAAGTATTCCCTCAGGAACATTAATATCTAGGTCCTTCATGAAGAGGATTCAAGCCAAAGCAATTGAGCCTGCCTTAAAAGACCTCTCAGACATCAAGCAGGACTTGGCACAGCTTGGTCAAAGAGGTGACTCTCTGGAAACCATGCAGGCCATTGTAATGCAGCACTCCAACACATCCCTGGCATGCCTACAATCTCGGGTAGATCACATTAATCAAATCTACAATAACTTGGAGACCCATGAAAATAGGGAGTGCTTAAACAACTTAAGTATCAAGCGGATGTCGTTCGATGGTGCCAGAAGCGATAAACTCAGCCCTACAGGAATTGTGCTCTGGTCCATTAGCTGAAAATAACCCTACTAGTTCTGAACTTGTGAGGGTCCAGAGAACCTTGCAGACACAGGGCGATTTTCCAACACTGCGGCACCTCCCTCCCCCACCAGACATCTGCCGCTTCCTCGATTTCCGGATTAAAGTTCTGATCCTAAAGAGAGCTAGGGAGGCGGAAACCGTCATGCATTAAGGCACATCAATTCTGATATGTCAAGACCTGGCTGACTCCACACTTTACAAGAAAAGACTCTTGAAACCTTTTACAGAAGCACTGTGCCAGAAGCAGTTCCAGTACAGATGGCTCTTTCCTTTTGGGATCACTATCACTGCAAAAGACAAGAGGCTTCAAGCAAGAACATCAGCAGAAATACGAGAGACTGTTAAAGAACTGGGGATAGTTCCGGAGAGCTCCCCTGAATTGGACACCACCCATAAGACGTCTCACCTGCGCCCACTACTTCAACCGACACTATGGTAGATAATAATTACCCCCAAATCTCAGTGTTTAAGATGCAAGGTGGCAAAGGGCCTACTTGTGGGGGCAGAGATGAGCCACGTTGAATCGGAAATGGCCCTCACAAGAATTCAAGTGACTGACGAGCTCATGCAAGACAAAGCTTTGCGATCCTTACACTTATTAATTAACCCGTACAAACTGAGAGAAGACAATATACTTATACAATATATACAATATACTTCTCCCTCCCTACCCCTTTCCGCTCGGAAGGGTTGACTCACATAGCAAACGTAAGACTCCATGACAAAAGGATCCAAAGGTACCGTATATACTCGTGTATAAGCCGACCTGTGTATAAGCCGACCCCCCTACTTTTGCCCCCAAAACCTGGGAAAACCTATTGACTCATGTATAAGCCGAGGGTGGACCCCAGCACAGGTATACAGCCCCCAGCAGTGTGGTATACAGCAGCCCCAGTGGTATATACAGCAGCAGCCCCAGTGCTTAGTATACAGCAGCCCCAGAGGTGTATACAGCAGCCCCAGTGGTAGTATACAGCAGCCCCAGAGGTATATACAGCCCCAGTGGTACTATACAGCAGCCCCAGTGGTAGTATGCAGCAACCCCAGTGGTAGTATACAGCAGCCCCAGTGGTAGTATACAGCAGCCCCAGAGGTAGTATACAGCAGCCCCAGAGGTATATACAGCCCCAGAGGTATATACAGCAGCCCTAGTGGTGTATACAGCAGCCCCAGAGGTATATACAGCAGCCCTTAGGTAGTATACAGCAGCCCCAGTGGTGTATACAGCAGCAGCCCCAGGGATGTATACAGCAGCAGCCCCAGGGCTGTATACAGCAGCAGCCCCAGGGGTGAAAACAGCAGCAGCCCCAGGGGTGAATACAGCAGCAGCGCCAGGGGTGTATACAGCAGCAGCGCCAGGGGTGTATACAGCAGCAGCCCCAGGGCTGTATACAGCAGCAGCCCCAGGGGTGTATATAGCAGCAGCCCCAGGGCTGTATACAGCAGCAGCCCCCGGAGGTATACAGGCCCCCCCATCATGATCCAGGGCCCCCCCCTTGCGCGGCAAACCTGTAAAGTAAAATCATACTTATAGTAACATAGTAACATAGTTTTTAAGGTTGAAGGAAGACTTTAAGTCCATCTAGTTCAACCCATAGCCTAACATGTTGATCCAGAGGAAGGAAAAAAAAAACCCATGTGGCAACACTAAGCTCCACATTGGGGGAAAAAATTCCTTCCTGACTCCAGATACGGCAATCAGACTAATTCCCTGGATCAACGCCCTATCAAAGAATCTAGTATGTATAACTGATAATATTATAGTTTTCAAGAAAGGCATCCAGGCCCTTCTTAAATGTTAGTAGTGACTCACTCATTACAACAGCATGTGGTAGAGAGTTCCATAGTCTCACTGCTCTTACAGTAAAGAATCCGTGTCTGTGATTATGATTAAACCTTCTTTCCTCCAGACGTAGAGGATGCCCCCTTGTCCCAGTCTCAGGCCTAAGAGTAAAGAGATCATTAGAAAGGTCTCTGTACTGTCCCCTCATATATTTATACATTATTATAAGATCACCCCTAAGCCTTCGTTTTTCCAAGCTAAATAACCCCAAGTTTAATAACCTGTCTTGGTATTGCAGACCCCTTAGTCCTCTAATGACTTTTGTCGCTCTTCTCTGGACCCGCTCTAGTTCAGCTATGTCTTTCTTATACACCGGAGACCAGAATTGTACACAGTATTCTAAGTGTGGTCGCACTAGTGACTTGTATAGAGGTAAAATTATGTTCTCCTCATGAGCATCTATGCCTCTTTTAATGCATCCCATTATTTTATTTGCCTTTGCAGCAGCTGCCTGACACTGGCCACTAAATGTGAGTTTGTCATCTACCCATACACCCAGGTCTTTTTCAGTGACAGTTTTGCCCAGTGTTTTACAATTAAGCACATAATTATACCTTTTGTTTCCTCTGCCCAAGTGCATGACTTTACATTTATCCCCATTAAAGCGCATTTGCCATTTAGCAGCCCAAGCTTCTAGTTTACATAAATCCTCCTGTAATATAAAATTGTCCTCCTCTGTATTGATTACCCTGCAGAGTTTAGTGTCATCTGCAAATATTGAGATTCTACTCTGTATGCCCCCTACAAGGTCATTAATAAATACTGTATATACTCGTGTATAAGCCGACCCGTGTATAAGCCGACCCCCCTACTTTTGCCCCAAAAATCTGGAAAAACCTATTGACTCGTGTATAAGCCGAGGGTGGACCCCAGCACAGGTATACAGCCCCCAGCAGTGTGGTATACAGGCCTCCCCAGTGGTAGTATACAGCAGCCCCAGTGGTAGTATACAGATTCCCCAGCAGCCCCAGTGGTAGTATACAGATTCCCCAGCAGCCCCAGTGGTAGTATACAGATTCCCCAGCAGCCCCAGTGGTAGTATACAGGAGCCCCAGCAGCCCCAGTGGTAGTATACCGGAGTTCCAGCAGCCCCAGTGGTAGTATACAGGAGCCCAGCAGCCCCAGTGGTAGTATACAGGAGCCCCAGCAGCCCCAGTGGTAGTATACAGGAGCCCCAGCAGCCCCAGTGGTAGTATACAGCAGCCCCAGTGGTATACAGCAGGCCCCCAGGGGTACATATAGCAGCCCCCAGGGGGTACCCAGCAGCCCCCTGGGGGTACCAACAGCCCCCAGGGGGTACCCAGCAGCCCCCTGGGGGTACCAACAGCCCCCAGGGGGTACCCAGCAGCCCCAGAGGGTACCCAGCAGCCCCCTGGGGGTACCAACAGCCCCCTGGGGGTACCAACAGCCCCCTGGGGGTACCCAGCAGCCCCCTGGGGGTACCAACAGCCCCCAGGGGGTACCAACAGCCCCCAGGGGGTACCAACAGCCCCCAGGGGGTACCCAGCAGCCCCCAGGGGGTACCCAGCAGCCCCCTGGGGGTACCAACAGCCCCCAAAAGCTGGCACTGTCCCCCCTTGTAAGGGCCCCCCCCCGCTGCTTATACATTACCATCCCGGTGTTCTGATCGGCGTCGCTCCTCGGTGCTGCGTCTTCATCCTCCCGTCCGCGCTGGCTGCATCCGGGATCTCCGGCGGTCGCGCGATGACATCATATCGCTGCGACAGCCGGAGATCCCGGATGCAGCCAGCGCGGACGGGAGGATGAAGACGCAGCACCGAGGAGCGGCGCCGATCAGAACACCGGGATGGTAATGTATAAGCAGCGGGGGGGGGCCCTTACAAGGGGGGACAGTGCCAGCTTTTGGGGGGCCATGTGCACTGCTTCCACCTGCCGCTGATTGACAGGGGGAAGCAGTGCATATATAATTAGCGGCCCCACATGACGGGGCCGCTCATACAGCAGCCTCCCCCCGCCTCCTCCAGCCTCCACAGCCCCCACCACTCCATGTACCGTATATGACCCGTGTATAAGCCGAGGGGGACTTTTCAGCCCAAATTTTGGGCTGAAAAACTCGGCTTATACACGAGTATATACGGTATATTAAATAGAAGCGGGCCCAACACTGACCCCTGTGGTACCCCACTGTTAACTGTGACCCATTCTGAGTGTGTTCCATTAATAACCACCCTTTGTTTCCTATCACTAAGCCAGTTCTTAACCCACTTACACATATTTTCCCCTATCCCCATTGCCCTCATTTTATGTATCAACCTTTTGTGTGGCACCGTATCAAAAGCTTTTGAAAAGTCCATATACACCACATCCACTGCATTTCTTTGGTCCAGTCCAGAACTTACTTCTTCATAGAAGCTTATCAGATTAGTTTGACAGGAACGGTCCCTCGTAAAACCATGTTGATAATGGGTCATGAGGTTATTTTTTTCAGATACTCCAGTATAGCATCTCTTAGAAAACCCTCTAGGATTTTACCCACAGTAGAGGTTAAGCTTACTGGCCTATAATTTCCAAGTTCAGTTTTTGTCCCCTTTTTGAATATTGACACCACATTTGCTATACGCCAGTCCTGTGGTACAGACCCTGTTATTATGGAATCTTTAAATATTAAAAATAATGGTCTATCTATGACAGTACTTGATTCCTGCAGCACTCTGGGGTGTATCCCATCCGGGCCCGGGGATTTGTCAATTTTAGTGATTTTTAGATGATGCCGTACTTCCTCTTGGGTTAAGCAGGTGACATTTAATTGAGACTTTTTGTTATCACCGATCATATTGTCTGTCATGGGATTTTCTTGTGTAAATACTGTTGAAAAAAAGTCATTTAGCATATTGGCTTTTTCCTCATCCTCATCCACCATTTCACCCAGACTATTTTTAAAGGGGCAAACACCATCATTTTTTAGTTTTTTACTATTTATGTAGTTAAAAAATATTTTGGGATTCTTTTTACTTTCTCTGGCAATGAGTCTCTCTGTCTCAATCTTTGCTGCCTTGATTTGCTTTTTACAAATGTTATTTAATTTTCTGTATTTATTTAATAATGCTTCATCACTACCTACTTGCTTTAATTCCCTAAATGCTTTCTTTTTGTCACATATTGCACGTCTTACCGCTTTATTTAGCCATAGTGGTTTCCTCCTATTTCTAGCATGCTTATTCCCATAGGGTATATATTGTGCACAGGTCCTATTCAGGATGCTAATAAACATCTCCCATTTGTGTTGTGTACTTTTATGTCTCAGGACATCGTCCCAATTTATTGCACTAAGATCATCTCTCAACCGTTGGAAATTTGCCTTCCTGAAGTTTAGTGTCCTTGTAGCCCCTCTACTACACGTCTTAGTAAAGGATACTTGAAAGCTTATTAAGTTATGATCACTATTACCCAAGTGACCTCCAACCCGTATATTTGATATGCGGTCCGGCCTGTTGGTTAATATTAGGTCCAGCAGTGCCCCCCTTCTTGTTGGGTCCTGAACCAGTTGTGAAAGGTAATTGTCTCTCATAGTTTTCAAAAACTTATTACCTTTGCTGGAACTGCAGGTTTCTGATCCCCAATGTATTTCAGGGTAGTTGAAGTCCCCCATAATAATGACTTCTCCCTGAGTCGCTGCTTCATCTATTTGCTTTATGAGGATATTCTCCTCCATTTCCATTATTGTTGGGGACTTATAACAAACCCCTATCCGTAATTTATTATTTTTTCCCCCTCCCCTTATCTCCACCCACAGGGACTCTACATTTCCATTAGATTCACCTATATTATCACGCAGGATGGGTTTTAAGGATGATTTTACGTATAAACATACACCTCCTCCTCGCCTATTTGTACGGTCATTTCTGAACAGACAATAGCCCTGTAAATTAACAGCCCAGTCATGGCTCTCGTCCAGCCAAGTCTCCGAAATCCCCACCATGTCATAATTATTTTCCAACAAAATCAATTCTAATTCCTCCATTTTGTTGGTGAGGCTTCTGGCATTAGTGTACATGCACTTTATGCATCTCTCTTTATCACTGTTCTGTCGCGCTGTCCCGCCGCTTGCCGACATCACGATCCCGGGCTTCATTCCACGGCTTCCGGCTTCCTGTGGTCGCGGGCAATGACGTCATTGCCCGCGACCACAGGAAGGCGGAAGACGCGGAATGAAGCCCGGGATCGTGATGTCGGCAAGCGGCGGGACAGTAATAAGTATGATTTTACTTTACAGGTTTGCCGCGCAAGGGGGAAGGCCCTGGATCATGATGGGGGGGCCTGTATACCTCCGGGGGCTGCTGTATACTGTATACTTGCGTATAAGCCGAGGGGGGACTTTTCAGCCCAAATTTTGGGCTGAAAAACTCGGCTTATACGCGAGTATATACGGTAATCAAAATAGGCTTCTTCAATGTACACTGTCTGAATTCGCCTTTTTCGTGCACATGAACACTAGCCCACTGTCAGAAGGAGGACGTGAACATACTTTTGATTCAGGAAAGCTACTTCCAAACAAACAAGATTCTACGCTTTGAAAAAGCTAACTATAGCCAATTTTATCATGCAACATCCTCACAAATGTGTTCATAAAGAGTGTCCGTTGCACTAAAGATATCCCATTTTTGCTTTATGACTCCATGGTTGATCCAGGGGGAAGATACATACTTCATTGAGTGATTATTGGCTGGAAACATGGTGACTCTGGGTAACTTGTATGCACCTAACAAAAAGCAAATCCAATGGATAATATCCTCAATTAACCAATTCGTCTTTCTTAGAAGGTACTCCGATTCTCTGAGGAGAGTTAAACCTCGTGCTAGAGCCCCAACTGGACTCATTGTCCAAGAAAAGCTCCATTTCACTCAGACCTGCCCGAATTAATCACGCACTACAAGCAATATCCCACAGACATATGACGATACCTACACCCTGCAGATCGTGATTAGACATTCTATTCTCGTTCTCACAACTCATGTACAGTGGTCCGAGTGCTCTGTCGGGAGTATGTCTGTCTTTGAGTGTTGTGGTTAGGAGGGATCCAAGCATGAAAATATAGTCAAATGGAACCAGTCAACCGGCAGGGCCTATTAAACTAAAAGAGACACCTTCAGCAGCGCCTATGCTGCATTTTGTGAAGGCGGCTCTTATTCACCCCTCCCCCCCAGGTCACCAAAACAATCACTTTATAAGAAATTACTTTAGGTCCGGACACCCCTCCCTGGACGTAAATGTCTAGCTGCTATTACCCCTCCTCCCTGACTCTCCAGGACCCTTTTCCAGGCTTCCTTCAGAGCGGTAGCGATCCACTTGGAGAAAATAGAACCGGATGGATAGAAGCCGCGCTGACCACAATAAGAGTAACAGAGTAACACACACACTCTGTTTATTCTGTCTACGCGTTTCGTGGCAAACAGGCCACTTCATCAGGATGTCCTGATGAAGTGGCCTGTTTGCCACGAAACGCGTAGACAGCATAAACGGAGTGTGTGTGTTACTCTGTTACTCTTATTGTGGTCAGCGCGGCTTCTATCAATCTGGTTCTATTTTCTCCAAGTGGATCCTTACTTTTTGCCGGGAGCCTGCTGCGACCATACGTGCTTGTCCAAGGGAGTTGTGACCATTCACAACCAGACCAGGTGAGTCTGTATTGTGGGAGTCCGTGTGACCATCAAACCCGAAGGTATTACTCTATGTGCGCTTCTTTTCCTTCTTATTTGTTGAGAGCGGTAGCGGCACCTACACACTTCCCTCAGTTCTCGGGTATGCTCCCATGAGCTCTGCCCAAGAGCTGAAGTCACATGATGTCGGAACATTGCGCCTGCGTATAACGCAGGCACCAGCTCCTAGCCTATGTGCTTTTTTTTATGCTCTATGCAGACTGTGGAGCTGGGAATCTGGCGGGGAGGGAATAGGTGCAGTCATGCTATTTGCGCAGGCGCCAGATACCCAGCCCCACAAGCTGCATAAACCCACACAGGACAGGATCTGGTGCCTGCGTTATACGCAGGCGCAATGTTCCGACATCATGTGGCCTCATCTCTTGAGCAGACCTCACGGAACATGCTCGAGAACTGTAGAAACTGTGCAGGTGCCTTCGACGCTCTCAAGGAAGAGACAAAGAGGGTCCCATAGGGTCGAGGAGGAGGGGTAACAGCAGCAAGGTGTTTACGTCCAGGGAGTGGAGGCTCTTGTAGTTTAATAGGCCCTGGGGGGTGACAGGTTCCCTTTAACTGTAAACCATGTTCCAAATTATTATGCAAATTGGTTTTAAGTGTCATAGGTGTGTTTTTTTTCATTGAAACCCATTGATGGTATTGTGTCTCGGGGTTCTTTGGATCACTGAAATCAATCTCAGATACCTGTGATAATTAGTTTGGCAGGTGAGCCCAATGAAAGGAAAACTGAGATGTTCCACAATATTGAGCAGGCCACAGTTTTCAAGTAACATGGGAAAGAAAAAGGATCTCTCTGCTGCTGAAAAGCAACAAATAGTGCAATGCCTTGGACAAGGGGTGAAACAGGAGATATTGCACGAGAACTTAAGTGTGATCATTGTACTGTGAAGAGATTTGTTGCTGATTCTGAGCACAGATATGTTCGTGCAGATAAAGGCAGAATGAGGAAGGTTTCTGCCAGGCAACTTCATTGGATTAAAGGTACCGTTACACCATAAGATATCGTGAATGATATCACATAAACATCATGGGTTTGGAGTCGTACAAATCACATCGGTAGGATGTCGTTGTGTGTAACACCGCAATAGGACTACGATAAATCGGATCGATGATCGCAGATTTGAGAACATGTTCTCAAATCACACGATCCGCCAACCTGCTGCATTGTTCTGTGTGACACCACGATAACCTCACTACCCTGCCATCTGCAGTATTCATAGAGTCAATCATTGTCATAGCAGATCGTTTTTTTAGTCTCCTGGCCAGGAGTTCCCCAGCTCTGTCTCCAGCTGCATAATGTGACGTCTTAACTTTTCTCAAATGCTTCTCATATTCATGGAGCATCAGGGCTCTAAGTTGATTTCTGAGCAGGAAGATCTGAGCAGAGTTGTTTGACCTCGGGTTTGATTTATTTAGGTCTTCCAGGACCTGTAATTGAGTCAGCAAGTCCTCTCAAGTTTTTTCCCGAGACCTTTTCAGTTGAGAGGCCTTCTGTATCAGCGTGCCCCTTATGACGGCCTTGTGTGATTCCCATAGGACATCGTCCGCTACATCTCCCGTGTCATTGCGGGCAAAAAAGTCTGACAGTCCCTTACCAATCGCCCCCACCACCGCCTGGTCTGACAACAAGTTGGCATTTAGTCGCCATGTACGCGGAGGGGGTTTCCCTCCCGTCAGGGCCACCTCCAACGACACCGGCGCATGATCAGACCCATTTCCGCATAGGCACAGGCCCCATGAGTGTTATCATCGACCAAAAAGAGATCAATTCTCGAGTAGGACCTGTGCCTGTGAGAAAAGAACGGAAAGTCTTTCTCTGATGCATGGAGGTAGCGCCAGATGTCGTGGAGGTGAAATTCCCTAATCAGGCGGCCCAGCTCCTTGCCCCTTCCCACGGACGGGGCAGTAATATCCATGAGTCTGCTGGGGACCAGGTTGAAGTCTCCACAGACAATCACCTTGCCGACTGCCACCTGCTTCAGACGTTCAAAAAAGGACCTAAGGAATTTAATTTGCCCATTATTTGGTGTGTAGACATTTAGTAATGTGTAAACTGACCCTGCGATCTTACATATCACAATAAGAGCACGACCCATAGGGTCAGGAATAACCTGAACCATTTGGAATTGCACAGAGTTTCTAATGAAGATTCCCACCCCTGTTTGCTTCTTGTCAGGGTGGTTCGCAAAAAACAAATGGGGAAAAAGTCGGTGGCTCAGTCTGACATTATCCGCTGCTAGGAGGTGGGACTCCTGGACACATAGGATATCCGCTTTAGAGCGGAGGGCCTCTTTCCAGAGGTAGGACCGTTTGATAGGGGAATTCAACCCCTTCACATTAAGCGAAACACATCTCATAGTCATAGTTTTGTTTCCACAATTCACAGTGCCAGTATGATGGAATCAATGTGGAAGAGGATCCCTAGGGGGCGGGAGAGGGACAGAGAAAGAGAGGAAGATAGGTGGATAGGGGGACAAGGAAAAAAAAGCCAATAGATATGGGGATAGAAGAAGAAAACAAAAACACTGAACACAAATGTAAACTTAATTCAAGGCAAATTGCCAAGAAGCTGGGGAGAAAAGGGGGACTAGACCACCCCACCTCAATGGATTTAAGGCGGAACGGTCCCCCTGCAGTAGCTAAGGTCTAATACGACCTCCAAGGAGGTCTCAGAGCCTCCTGCTATTCAAGAGATCAGTCACAACCAGCCCTGTATGTTCATAATAAGTTCACAGCCCTTCAGACCTCTCCATCTGTTGTCTCCGGGCCTCGCATCTCCAACGGGGTCCTTTTCGTTGGGGTCGCTGTGGCAGTCTTGGGGAAGTTCCAGTCTTGGAAGCCTTTTCTCATTTTAGAAGGGGAATTAAAGTATTGTCTCGAACCTCTGTAACGAAATATCACCGACACAGGGGAACCCCAAATGTATAAGATCCCCTTGTCTCTCAGAATGGCACAGTAGGGGGCAAAGTCTCGTCTTCTGGCCAGGGTTCCGGGGGACAAATCTGGGAACACAGACACTGCCCTGAAGGGGGAAGGGAGCTCCGGATGATTTCTCATGGCGGCCAGCAGCTTTTCCCGCGGTTTTGTAGAGGAGAAACAGACTAAAATGTCTCTCGGGACTTCTCTGTTCAGTCTTGCAGGTTTAGGTAGCCGAAAAAGTTTATCAATTTTCCTTTCTGTGGCAGGCATATCAGGGAGAGCCACCTCCATAAAGGTTGTTACCGTGGCCATGAGGTCTTCCTCCTCACCCCGCTCTGCAACTCCTCTCAATTTCACATTCTTAAGACGATGTTTGTCCTCTAAATCACAGACAGCCGCCTGTAACTGCCTGACCTCTGAATCCACCTCTGCAAAGTCATCTGCGTGGATGTTGTGGGCTGCAGCAAAGTCCACCATTTTATGTTCTATGTGTCCTGTTCTTTCACTTATAGATGATAGATCTGCTCTTAGATCAGCAATCATGCCCCTCATATCCTCCTGCAGGGACCTGCGGAGGGATTCTAGGAAGCCTCTCAGACATCCCTTTGTCACTGGAGCTTCATCATCCTCTCTGGCTCCTGGGCCCCCTCCTCCATGCTGAGAGGAGGAGAGCAGTGAGGTGTTGATTTTCCCGCCCCCTGTGCCATGGTGGAAGACGATCTCAGTGTCCTTTCTACCCCAAAGAAATCTCTCACCGAGTGCTTGGTATCTCTGCATCTGGAGCTGCCTTTAGACATCTCAGTCTGCTCCTGAGGTAATCCGATCTCATCCCAGCTGGTTGTGGAGGTCGTAGTGGCTGTTATGTGCCGTTATCAGGGCTTAGTGTACAGAGCTCCTCACTAAGCGTCCTGCTCCATCAGATGCAGGACACGCCCCTTGTGACACCACGATAACGATGTAATTCATGACTTCGCCCATTCACATCAATGGACAAGTATCGTTCACTGGCTTGTGCGAACGATACCTGCTTGCTGGATGGTTGGGACGTCATCCACAATATCTATATGTGTGACATCTCACCAACTATGTCAAACGATGTCCTAACGACTGCGCGCCCCCGAGATCATTAGTGAGATTGTTTCAACAATTAAAGCGTGTAGCGGTACCTTAAGAGAGCAGCTGCTAAAAAGGCTTTACAAACCAGCAAACAGATAATTGAAGCTGCTGGTGCCTCTGGAGTCCCTCAAACCTCAAGGTGTAGGATCCTTGAAAGGCTTTCTGTGGTGCATAAACCTACTACAATGTGTGCAGAATTATTAGGCAAGTTGTAATTTAGAGGATTAATTATATTATTGATCAACAACTATGTTCTCAATCACCTCAAACGACTCATAAATATCAAAGCTTAACATTTTTGGAAGTTGGAGTGGGTTTATTTACGATTTGGCTATCTTAGGATTTTATCTGTTTGTGCGGGTAACTATTACTGTGCAGAATTATTAGGCAACTTAATAAAAAAACAAATCTATTCCCATCTCACTTTTATTTTCTCTAGATAAACTAATATAACTGCACAAAATTTAGAAAAAAAAATTTGGCATGCAAAAACAAAACCCAAAAAAATTAGTGATCAATATAGCCACCTTTCTTTATGATGACACTCAACAGCCTTCCATCCATAGATTCTGTCAGTTGCTTGATCTGTTTATGATCAACATTGCGTGCAGCAGCCACCACAGTCTTCCAGACACTGTTCCGAGAGGTGTACTGTTTTCCCTCCCTGTAGATTTCACATTTTAGGAGGGATCACAGATTCTCAATGGGGTTCAGATCAGGTGAACAAGGGGGCCATGTCATTATTTTTTCTTATTTTAGACCTTTACTGGCCAGCCATGCTGTGGATTAGTTGGATCCATGTGATGGAGCATTGTCCTGCATGAAAATCATGTTTTTCTTAAACGATACCGACTTCTTCCTGTTCCACTATTTGAAGAAGTTGTCTTCCAGAAACTGGCAGTAGGTCCAGGAGTTGAGTTTCATTCCATCCTCAACCTGAAAAGGTCCCACAAGTTCATCTTTGATGATACCAACACATACCAGTACCCCACCTCCACCTTGCTGGCGTCTAAGTCGGAGTAGAGCTCTCTGCCCTTTACTGATCCAGCCTCTGGCGCATCCATCTGGCCCATCAAGAGTCACTCTCATTTCATCAGTACATAAAACCTTTGAAAAATCAGTTTTAAGATATTTCTTGGCCCAGTCTTGACGTTTTATCTTATGTTTCTTGTTCAAAGGTGGTTGTTTTTCAGCCTTTCTTACCTTGGCCATGTCCCTGAGTATAGCACACCTTGGGCTTTTTGATACTCCAGTAACGTTACAGCTCTGAAATATGGCAAAATTGGTGGCAAATGGCATCTTGGCAGCTTCACGCTTGAGTTTCCTCAATTCTTAGGTAGTTATTTTGTGCCTTTTTTGCCCAACACGCTTCTTGCGATCCTGTTGGCTCTTGCCATGAAACGCTTGATTGTTCATTGATCACGCTTCAAAAGTTTGGCAATTTCAAGACTGCTGCATCCCTCTGCAAGACATCTCACAATTTTGGACTTTTCAGAGCCCGTCAAATCTCTCTTCTGACCCATTTTGCCTAAGGAAAGGCATTTGCCTAATAATTAAGGGTTCCTATTTTAACATGTAACTTGGCTTGTTAGGATGTTTTGGAGTTAAATAGCTTTTTATTTCAGTGAATGTGACCTCCTAATGCTGCTCATTCAGCAAATGAGCATTTTCAGTTCTTTCAAGCATATCAAATGTTTAGAAGCACTACTGTGCCTAATAATTTGGAACAGTACATATCGAATTTTTTTTTAATTTTGAAGATTATACTATTACCATTGGGAGGTTTCTTCAATAAAATTCGATGTATGCTCTAACGGGTGATGACTTTTATTACTCTGACTGTCATTTGCACGGGAAAATCAGAGAAAAAGAACATTTGCATAATAATTTAGAATATGGTGTATTTTCATGCTTGGATCCCTCCTAACTACAACACTCAAGACAGACATACTCCTGACAGTTCACTCGGACCACTCAATTATTTTGGCAAGCTTAAAAAAACTCCTCCTATCGCTCCACTCCTGGAGACTAAATGACTTGTTGCTTAACAGTTGAAACCAAAAATCGCATAACTAATGCCCTAACCAACGTCTTTGAGATCAAGCACTACAACAGATGTCAGACCCCCAATCCTCTGGGAGACAAAGCAGTGGTAAGAAGGAAATTTATAGCTATAGCATTCCACATCAATAGCCAATGGAAGAGTACCATTCAGAAATTATATGAAGACCTTGCAGCCCTGGATCTGCAACATAAAAATCCTTGGCTAGTCGAGATCTTGTGGCCCTGACCTCTTAAAGACATATTGAACAGCCAATCGGCTAAAATGTACCTCGGTTGGAAGGACCGCATGTTTTTACATGGCTTATAGACTGATGATGTCACTTATTAAAAAGTGCCAAGCATACACATTTGTTCACACCATATAGACAGGGAAATCACAATGTATGTTAGAATATAACCAAATTTCCTCAGAATTTTTCAAATTTTATTTAACCCTCTATCAACTACGACTGCATGACACAAAGAGAGACAAGATAGACACACTGAGGTAGCTATGCCTGAATAGGTTCCGATTTCCTAATCTGACCCCGCAACAACAAACTTTCTTGGCTACGTCATTCACAGTTCAGGAACTCTGGTCCACCCTAGCAAAATGCCCAGTAGGGAAATCTCTGGGCCCAGACAGGCTAACTGCTACCTATTACAAAACTTTATCTGCAACCCTCATGCCGTATCTCTTGGGAATGTGTAATAGCATTCTTCAGGGAGACGCATTCCCCAGACAGGCCCTTGGAAGATTATATTTCCCTCATACACAAGAAGGGCAAGAACCCAGGGAGCTGTGGAGGGTAAACCAATGTCTCTCCATAATGTGGACCTCAAAATGTACGCAAGCATGATTGTGAAGCGTATTGCAGTAATACTGCCGCGTCACAATTCGCCAGATCATACTGGGTTCTAAAGTGGAAGGGAAGGGAAAGATAATTTTTTACGAGTCCTCCATCCAATCTAATCTAACTCCATGGCACGCCATTGTTCCTTCTCGGCACGGATGCTGAAAAAGCATTTGACATGGTGGGCTGGACCTTTCTGCAGGAAAAGGTAAACAAATTTTTTCAAACCCCCACAAAACTGCTCACCTGGACAGGTTGTGTACACCCACAACCAGTTTGAACGCTCAGAACCAGCTGCTGCAGGATCCACGCTTACACAGACAATGTGGTAGAAGCGTCGTCTGATCCGTGCTGCTGTGAAATGAAGACCAGAAAACCGGAATGTTTGGTATAAAGGTTTTTTTTATCCGACGCGTTTCGGAGCATCCTCTGCTCCTTCCTCCTTCCTTTACCCTGAGGATGGAGCAGAGGCTGCTCCGAAACGCGTTGGATTAAAAACACCTTTATACCAGATATTGCGTTTTTCTGGTCGTTATTTCCCAGCAGTGCGGATCAGATGACACTTTGTCCTCCCTGCATGTTGGCACTTTCTGCAGAGCCAGCCCACATGCAGGGAATGGCTTCCACACACTGCAATGCCACAGCCATGTTGGTTCTGCGTCTCCTGCAGAAACACCACATCATTTTGTGATTTTTTTCAAATGTTGCCGTAAAATTGCTCTTTTACAGGGGGCATTGAGGCCGTTAACATTAAACGATAACACTGTGATGCTCATTGTCGAAGAATAACAATACCCTTATTAGATCAAAGGCGTGCTAAGCAGAATTAAATGCAACCTATGTCAAGGCGAAAGTTACAGGACTACAGAAAGAAGGGAAGAAACAAAAGAGAGGGGGAAGGGGGGAGACTTAATGACAAACTTAATACTTAATGACAAACCCTACACACTTGCCACCGTATATGGCCCGAATGTAGGTCAGGTGCGATATATGAAATCCTTTTTAGCTAAGGTCGCCTCTATGGCTCGAGGTAGCAAGATTATAGCTGGAGACTTTAACATTCCGGTAAATAAACACTTGGATTGCTCAAAACCGTCCCTCTACCGGTCGGAGCTGGGTCACATTGTCTCTATGCATTATCTTCATGATGTGTGGAGGTATATGCACTCTGACGAAAGAGATTATACTTTCTACTCTCACCGCCACAAATCTCAGAGCAGACTCGATTATTTCGTGATATACGACTCCCTACTGACCAAATGCCTAGATTCGAGCATAGGATCTATCACGTGGTCTGATCATGCCCCAGTAGTTCTCAGGATTGCCAACTCTGCCGCAACTTGCCCTCCAGCCGGCTGGAAAATCAATGAACACCATCTAACTTCCCCCGCTAATGTTGAGCAACTCTCTGAAGCCATCAAATTCTATTTTGAGGAAAATTCCACGGCTGATATGTCGCCAGATACCTTGTGGTTTGCCCATAAGGCGGTCCTCAGGGGCTTGCTCATCAAGATGGCGGCTTTGGCAAAAAGGAAATATGACCAATCTTTGCTTTTGCTCCTTGAGAAAATTAAAACCTTGGAGGCTCTCCAAAGAGACTCGCGGTCGGATGTACAGCCCCCTGACTTACTGACTGCTAGACGAGAGCTTCGCTCATTGCTCCATGTTCGAGCGGAACATCAGCTCAAGAAATTTGGGGCGGGGGGCGTGGCTAGGCAGCGCATGAAGCCAGTCGCGTGATACAGGAGCTCCCGGTTCCCGGGGAATTGACGCGGCTTATCATCATCTAATCCCGGTGGAATCGCTACCACTAGTAGCCACAGCACTCGCACACAGGATGGGCAAGTCGAAAACGGGCCAGGCCCTCTTACCGAAGAGGGTGTCGGATTACTTCCCCCCAGGCCGCGGGACCCAGGAACTGCTCGCAGACATGGCGCCTCCCTCGCCTCGTGCTGCCCGGGCAGCGCGCAGGGAGACATCTGCTCGGGAGGACTCCTCGGCTGCCCCGAGAGCGGAGGACCCGGTTACCCACGCCCAGATGAAGGGGCTCTTCAGTGATCTCAGGGCCTCCATACAAGGAGATATAAGGTCAGTGGTGGCTGAGCTGAAAGGAGAAGTGGCGGAGCTGGGGGGACGCACTGATCACTTGGAGCGGAAGATGACGGAGCTGGTGGCTTCTCATAATGCGCTCCTGGATGAGAACGAGCAACTACATCGCCAGCTTGATTCTATTGGGGTGAAACAGCTAGACTTAGAAGATCGTAGCAGGCGTAATAATGTGCGCCTGAGGGGAATCCCGGAGTCGGTGCCCCCACAGGACCTTAGAGCCCTGCTGCGTGACTTTATGACCGAGGTCCTCCCCACCCTGACTCCGAGAGATCTGATCATAGATAGGATCCATAGACTCCCGAAACTGCCTGGGATAAGAGCGGAGCTCCCAAGGGATGTGCTTGGCCATATTCATTTTTCTGAAACTAAGGAAGATTTTCTGGCGGCCCTGCGTCACTCTCTTACGCTCTCTGACCGATTTGCAGGTCTGGAGGTCTATCCTGATTTATCCCCAGGCACTCTGGCCCTGCGTAGGGCTTTTAAGCCCTACACTTCCGTCCTTCTGCAACAAAAGATCACATACCGATGGGGACGCCCCACACGTCTGATTATCCGACGCAATGACGTCACACATGTGTGCTTGACCCCTATGCAGGCAGCGAAGTTACTTAAGCAATGGGACCTTCTTCCATTTTCTCAGTCAAATCCATCGTCATCGACATTGCAAGATCGTGCTCATTCTGATCCTGACCGTCGTGAACCGCGACTTAACCAGAAGAGGCTGGAAGTAGCATGGGAAGTGGCTTGACTACACGGCACCTTCTCCACCGCCGGCATTGTTCTGCTTTATTGATCTCCCGGGAACTGACGTCCTGGACTTGGTACTGGTCCCTCAGGTGATTGTTTCCCTTTGTTTTTGTTTTTCTTTTTTAAGGGAGCCCTGAGGGATTTCCCCATTGAGCGGATTTTTGCCGCTCTGAGAACTGTTGAATCTTGACTGTTTATTCCTTTTTTTTTTTTTTTTTTTCTTTTCTTTTCCATTTATTTGCCGTTGCTCCGAGCAACGGCTGCTCGAGCTGGTTTCATTCCTGCCCCAGCTGGAGCGGCATTGGCGGTGCGGTCCCTTAATTGGTGTGAGACCGCACATCTGTTAATGCCTTTCTGTTTACTCTATATTTTACTACTTGTTCTTTTCCCTACCCCTTCCTTACTCTTTCAGCTCACTCCTTCAAACCTACTGTTTCTACGATGCATTATGTACGTAATAATGTTATATCTACTTCACTATGCCAATTGTAGTAGTCTCGTTTAATGTGAACGCCCTGAACTCTCCCCAGAAGCGTGCGCTCCTCCGCAATTATCTGAGGAAATCGCAGCCAGAGATTGTGCTGCTACAGGAGACGCACCTTCTAGGGAGAGACAACCACCGCTTAGTTTCACGTTTCTATCCTCACCAATTTTTTTCGAACTCTATGTCTAAGAAAGCTGGGGTGGC
The DNA here is from genome assembly GCA_033576535.1 of Allobates femoralis. Lineage (NCBI taxonomy): Eukaryota > Metazoa > Chordata > Amphibia > Anura > Aromobatidae > Allobates > Allobates femoralis. The sequence continues at coordinate 228,807,638 of JARQOC010000006.1, read as the reverse complement.
GATTCTGGTTCGTTCGACCCTAACCTTTGAATTGATAAAGTGTGTGACCGATGCAGAGGGGAGATATTTAGTGGTGACCTGTCGCATTAATGATGTTAGGTATACTTTCCTCTCAATTTATGCCCCCAATACGGGTCAATCTAGCTTCCTTGGGTCCCTCCTTGAAGATCTTTCCCCCTCCATGTCGGGCCATAGAGTCATTGGAGGTGATTTCAATGCTCCAATACAGAAGTCCCTTGATTGCTCGACTCCTACTGCCTACCGCTCTGATTTGGCCCCTGTAGTAGCCTCATTTAAAATGCATGATGTCTGGCGCTACTTCCATGGCTCAGAAAGAGGTTACTCATTTTTTTCTTTAAGACACCGATCGTATAGCCGAATAGATTTTCTGTTGCTGAATGACTCACTCTTGCCATACTGTGTAGCTGCTGATATTGATGTGATCACGTGGTCGGACCACGCCCCAGTGTCTATTACGCTAGAGGATAAATTTTCCGGCGCTGCTCCGTTCCACTGGTCACTGAACGTATCTATGCTCACCTCACCAGATAACTGTGAGATCATTGGAGATTACTTGACAGAATATTTTCACATTAACAGCTCTGACTCTGTCTCGGCTGACACGCTGTGGTTTGCCCACAAGGCTGTAATGAGGGGCCACCTGTTGAAGCTGGCTGCACGTTCCAAACGCTTGTATGATGAGGCTCTGGACTCCCATCTATCCACTTTACAATCCTTAGAGCATAGTTATGCCGCCTCCCCTGACCCTACTTTACTGACTAAAATAATGTCAACCCGATCCCAGTTACGAACTTTCCTGCTCCAAAAAGTAGAACACCGCCTCCGCAAGACTAAAGCACTTTATTATGGGATGGGGGACAGGGCGGGCAAGCTACTAGCGAGGAGAGTCAAGAAGCTGGAAACCAGATCCAGAATAGCGCAAATTAATTCCCCTTCGGGAGGTGTAGTCCGTAATCCCATCCACATTGCAGAACAATTCAAAGATTATTATGACTGTCTCTATAACCTGGCATCTTCAACCTCAACCCCTCAACCCACCCCTGATATTATTCAAGCGTTTCTTGATAGAGCCAACTTGCCCACTCTCTCGGCAGCTCAGGTAGATGTGTTGAACGCCCCCTTCTCCCAGGCGGAAATTATCAAAACCATTCACTCTGCTAAAAAATCCTCTGCACCGGGCCCTGATGGTTTCCCTTACCAGTATTACGCCACCTTTGCCACCCTCTTAGCCCCGCATCTTCTCGCCCTTTTCAATCATTGGCAGAAGGAGGGGGTGATTAAGCCGGAGGGACTGTTGGCATCTATATCCACAATCCCTAAACCAGACAAACCCCTCACAGATACCAGTAGTTACAGGCCTATCGCACTTCTTAATTGCGATCTGAAAATTTATTCTAAAATGTTAGCTGAACGAATTAAGTTGGTGCTGCCGTCTTTGATTGGATTGGACCAAGTTGGTTTCGTTCCACATAGACAGGCGAGAGACGCCACCAGACGGGTTGTTGACATCCTGGACGTTTTGGAGGGGAGGGGGACCCCTAGTGCGCTCTTGTCTCTAGATGCAGAGAAAGCGTTCGACGGGGTGCACTGGGGATACCTGGCGGGGGTTTTGGACAAGTTTGCCTTTACGGGCAACATCAAATCGGCAATTCTGGCTCTCTACTCAGCGCCTAGTGCGACCGTGAAGGCGGGAGGCTTTTCCTCCACCCCCTTCCGGATCACTAACTGAACCCGCCAGGGTTGTCCCCTCTCCCCTTTGATCTTTGCATTAGTGATGGAACCCCTGGCCACCATAGCTCGCACCCACCCCCGCATTTCGGGAGTGCAGATAGGCCCGACAGAACATCGAATATCGCTCTATGCGGATGATGTTCTTTTCACATGCACCAAGCCCTCGTCCTCTATTCCCGCAATAGTTGCGTTGCTGGAGGATTTTTCCAAAGCCTCGTTCTATAAATTAAATTTATCCAAATCATCTATTTTTCCAGTGAACATCCCTGTACCTGAGCTGAACTCTCTCCGCTCCCTTTTTCAATTCACCTGGGCGCACAGAGGGTTCCGCTATCTGGGCATTCATATCACAAACCTATCTCGCATAGTCCAAGTTAATTGTGACTCTCTCCTATCCTCTATTAGAACGACTCTTGCACAATACTCCACCCACCAGCTTTCGTGGATAGCCAGGATTCATCTGACCAAGATGATGATCCTTCCGAAAATTCTTTATCTTTTACGCTGCGTTCCCCTGCCATTCCCCCGCAAATATCTTAACCTTTTCCAAACAGCTTTAGGTGTTTTTATCTGGAGTGGGAAACCCCATAGGGTGGCACTCTCTACCATGACACTTCCATATGCGCGGGGTGGCTTGGGAGTACCGGACGTAGCTGCATATTACACAGCTGTGACACTGGATATAGCTAAGATGTGGTGGGCTGGTTCCCCCCCATCTCATTGGTTACAGATTGAATCCTGGCTCTCCCCTCGACACTCTGTTCGGCTTCTACTAGAAATGTATCTTCTCTCTAGCTCGCCCTCGCCTGGGCTGCTGCGATCAATGCTAACGGTACTTAAGGTCTGGACGCTTTTGGCCAGGACATATCTACCCTTCCTTTATAAATATGTTACGCTGGGAGCGGTGGAGGCGCGGATGGGCGACTTCTCCCTGCAAGCGTGGAAGCTGAGAGGCGTTGTCCTACTGGGAGAACTCACGAGTCAAGGACGACTGGAGCCGTTTGATGCCTTGTCATCCAAATTCTCACTCCCCCCAGCGGCTTTCTTTGCCCACTTCCGACTTAGGCACTTCTTGCATTCGAACCCTATCCCTGTCTGTGACCTCACTACAATAAATCTTTCCCTGCAGTCCCTTTTTAAGCAGCAAGGGCCATCGGCTCAGGGAGTGTCCACTATATACAAGGCTCTCCTGGATTTACGGTCCACAACTAAACTTCCTTATATGGTGAGATGGGAGTCCAGACTTAATTTTGAAGCCTCCTTGGAGCAGTGGCAAGCTGCTTCAGGACATGCCGCCCGCTATTCGGCATGTGTAAACCATCTGGAACAGGCCAAAAAGGTTTCGCTGGGATGGTACCTCACCCCAGCACGGTTGGCTAAATTTAAATCTCCTAGATTATCCTCTTCATCTGACTGCTGGAGGGGATGCTCAGCCCTAGGCTCAGATTCTCATATTTGGTGGGATTGTCCGAAGTTGCAAACATTTTGGCAAGAGGTCGAGACTTTACTTACCTCCCTGACTGGTTTGCCCCTAGTTCTCAATGCCCAACTAGCACTGTTGGGTTTAGATCTTGATACTTTTCCGACTATCCTCCGCCCTATACTTTCGAATGCCCTTATTGCGGCCCGCATGACGATCGCAAGTCATTGGAAGTCACCTGCCCTACCTACCTTGTCAGAAATGGTTAATAGATTAAATCAGCATTGCTCTCATGAAATGCTGCTCTCCCAAACTCGGTCACGTAAACTCAAGGTCCTGACGTGGTGGGACCCCTGGATATCCTCTCGCTATAGTACAATATCGTCTGACTGTATATAATGCTATATCACCTGATTTCATCATGGATGCTGAGCTGATTACTCTTTTCCCTTCCCCTCTCTTTTATCCCACCTCTTTTACTCTCCTTCTGTGGTTAATTTGTAGTCTGTCTAGACTAGGTGTTCTGAACTTTGTTTCTGTGTATTTTATTGCCTATCTGAAATTCAATAAAAACTAATGGTTTAAAAAAAAAAAGAAATTTGGGGCGAGGTTCTATGGAATGGGAGACAGGGCCGGGATGTTGCTAGCCAGGAGAATTAAAAAAAGGGAATCTCAGGCAAAAATCCCCTTTCTTCGTAGAGGAGATGGCACGACGATACGCAATCCTATAGCAATAGAGAATGAATTCAAATCTTACTATCAGTCACTAAATAATCTTCGGGATTCCGAGTCAGTTCATCAGCCCTCATCTGAATCTATTAAGGCCTTTTTGGATCGGGCCAGGCTCCCTGCCCTTTCCGAAGAGCAACTCTGGATGCTCAATGCCCCTTTTACTGAGTGGGAGGTTCAGGGGGTCATTACCTCCGCTAAAAAGCGGACTACGCCGGCACCCGATGGGTTCTCGTTCCAGTACTATTCCTGCTTTGCTCAGCTTTTAACTAGACCCTTGTTAAACCTTTTTAACTTTTGGCGCAGCGTGGGAGAGATCCGAAGGGAGGGGTTGGAGGCGATTATAGCCACTCTTCCCAAGCCGGGCAAAACTCCTGACTCCCCTGGCAATTTTCGCCCAATCGCTCTACTAAATTGTGATGTAAAACTGTATGCTAAACTCCTAGCTAATCGGCTCAAGGAGGTGTTGCCCGCCTTGGTGGGACTGGAGCAGGTGGGGTTCGTCCCGGGGAGGCAGGCCAGCGATGGGACGAGGAGATTGGTGGATTTGATGGAGATCATGTAGAGGAGGGGGGCTCCCGGTGCATTCCTGTCCCTTGACGCCGAAAAAGCGTTAGACAGGGTGCACTGCAAGAATTTCTCCAGAGGTTTGGAGTAATCGGTGATTTCCAGAGGGCCATCATGGCTCTTTACTCCTCTCCCTGCACTTCGGTCAAGGCATCGGGATTCATGTCTTCGGTATTCAACATTTCTAATGGAACTAGGCAGGGGTGCCCCCTCTCCCCGCTAATTTTCGCCTTGGTAATGGAACCCTTGGCGGCGGTGGTGAGGGGGGACCCTGAGATTCAGGGCGTGGAGGTGGGACCTGTGGAGCATAAGATCGGGCTTTATGCGGATGATGTGGTCTTTGTGTGCTCGCAGCTCCCCTCCTCGATTCCGAAAATCTTAGCTGTTCTGGAGGACTTTTCCCGTGCATCCTATTACAAACTGAACATGACTAAATCTTCTTTCTACCGCATCAACATTCCAGAGCTCGAACAGAGTGCTATCAGAGAACAGTTCTCGTTTGCCTGGGCGGAGGAGGGTTTCACCTATTTGGGTTTGCACATTACCAAGTTAAACAAAATAGTTCGACTTAATTGTGAGTCCTTGCTTAAAACCATCCAACGAGAGCTGGAGAGTTATTCTGGTCTTCTTCTATTGTGGATGGCCAGAATCCAAATTGTTAAAATGACTTACCTCCCTAAGATACTATACCTACTGAGGTGCGTCCCCCTCCTTATCCCAGGCAAATACCTGCGGGCGTTCCAAACGGCACTTGGCCGATTTATTTGGCAGGGGAAGCCACACCGAATAGCCACAAGGGTCCTCACTCTGCATGCTTCGGCAGGGGGGCTGGGAGTCCCGGATGTTCAATTCTATTATAAAGCTGTACATCTTGAGGCAGCCAAAAGTTGGTGGTCGCAAGAGCAGATTTCCCTTTGGCTTCAAATTGAGGCCTTTTTTGCTCCCAGACAATCTACTCGGTAGTTACTGGAAATAAATTTGCTGAAATATTCCCCAGTATCTGGGGGCCTCTCCTCTATGCGCTTTTTGTTGGGAATTTGGTTGCGGGAAAGCGGGGATCTGCTTTCCTTTTTGCATCGATACATTTCGCTTGACGCGGTGGAGCGCTCTATTGGGTTTTTGTCCCTTCAGAGCTGGAAGCTACAGGGAGTTCATTTTTTGAATCAAATTATGGAGGGGGGTGGTTTAAGGTCTTTTTCCTCTTTGGTAGACAACTTTAGTATCCCCAAAAATGACTTCTTCAAATATCTACAGGTGCGACATTTCCTGGCCTCGGTCTCCCTTCCTGCTACGTCCCAGGAGCTATTTAACAGCTCTTTGCAGGCTTTCTTTAAGTCGGGGGGCGCCAGCCCTGGCAGTGTCTCCATTATTTACAAAGCATTCTTGAGCCAACAAACTAGACAAAAACTTTCGTACGTGACGAGGTGGGAGGTGGGTCTGGCGTTTGTTGCCCCTTTGGAGGCTTGGCAGAGGGTGGCCGCCCATGTGTCTCATTTTTCGTCATGTATAAACCATTTAGAGCAGGCAAAGAAGCTCCAACTTCACTGGTACTTGACCCCGGATCAGATTGCTAAGTTTGGGGGAGCGGGATCTCCAGCCTCTCGCTTGTGTTGACAGGGTTGCCCCGTATTGGGGTCCCCTGCCCACATTTGGTGGGACTGCCCCATTTTAAAACCTTTTTGGGGGAGGTTGAGACCCTACTTCGCTCGCTTACGGGACTCCCTTTGGTGTTGGAGGCCCCGGTTGCTCTATTGGGTCTGGGTCTGGACACTATCCCTAAAACACTGTGCCCTATTGTTACTAATGTTTTGGTGGCGGCAAGGTTGTGTGTTGCATCCCATTGGAGGTCCTCGGATCCTCCATCTAGAGCAGAACTGATTAATCGCATAAACTTGCACTTCCAATACGAGCTTCTTCTAGCCCACAACCTCCCTAGAAGGAACAAAATATTGAACTGGTGGGACCCTTGGGCACAATCTGCCCTTAATACTATAGAGGTCTCCAGGTAAAGGATCTGATTGTGATCGGTTTACTGGCTAATAATCAATGTTAAGTTGAGTAGATGTGGCGTCACATTGTTGTTACCCTTTTCTATCTCGCTCGGTCTGAAATGATATCAATGCATTATATCCTATGTCTCGTTCTCCCCTCTAATTCTCTCCCACATGTCTCCCTCCCCCCCCCCACCCACATCTTTGTCCATTACTCTGTTTAGTAATTTTCTTTATTTCTAGGCTCGTTTTTTTCTATTGATGTAAGAGCCTTGTTATGTACAAATGGTGAATAATGCTTCCATTTTGTTTTTGATTGATATACAAAAATAAAAATATATTGGTTTAAAAAAATAAATAAATACAACTGCCATATTAATGTTGAAATTTGTGCATCCATCCAAAGTGTTAAATATTTGTTTAAATACGTATACAAAGGACACAACAAGGTTAATATTGAGTTTGATCAAAAAGACATCAAACATGAAGAAACAAACTAATTTGTTGATTCAAGACATGTCAGTGCGCCAGAAGCTGCATGGAGAATACTTGCTATTCCAATGCATAAATACTCATGCCATCATTCACCTAGCGGGAAACCTGCCTAACTCTCAGCCACTATATTTTCATGAAGACCGCATCCAACAAAAACTCAATAACAATTCCACACTAATGGCATACTTCAACCTTAAGGTTGACAAAAATGCACATCAATATTATAGTTTTTTTTTTTTTTTTTTTTAAGGTTGAAGAAAGACTTTAAGTCCATCTAGTTCAACCCATAGCCTAACATGTTGATCCAGAGGAAGGCAAAAAAAAAAACCCATGTGGCAGCACTAGCTCCACATTGGGGGAAAAAATTCCTTCCTGACTCCAGATATGGCAATCAGACTAATTCCCTGGATCAACGCCCTATCAAAGGATCTAGTGTATATAACTGGTAATATGATAGTTTTCAAGAAAGGCATCCAGGCCCTTCTTAAATGTTAGTAGTGAGTCACTCATTACAACATCATGTGGCAGAAAGTTCCATAGTCTCACTGCTCTTATAGTAAAGAATCCACGTCTGTGATTATGATTAAACCTTCTTTCCTCCAGACGTAGAGGATGCCTTCTTGTCCCCGTCTCTGGCCTAAGAGTAAAAAGATCATTAGAAAGTTCTCTGTACTGTCCTCTCATATATTTATACATTATTATAAGATCACCCCTAAGCCTTCGTTTTTCCAAGCTGAATAACCCCAAGTTTAATAACCTGTCTTGGTTTTGTAGACTCCTCAATCCTCTAATAACCTTGGTCGTGCTTCTCTGGACCCGCTCTAGTTCAGCTATGTCTTTCTTATACACCGGAGACCAAAATTGTACACAGTATTCTAAGTGTGGTCGCACTAGTGACTTGTATAGAGGTAAAATTATGTTCTCCTCATGAGCATCTATGCCTCTTTTAATGCATCCCATTATTTTATTTACCTTTGCAGCAGCTGCCTGACACTGGCCACTAAATGTGAGTTTGTCATCTACCCATACACCTAGGTCTTTTCTGGTCATCATAATGGGAGACCCAGACAATGGGGTTTAGGGCTCCGCCCTCCGGAGGTCACACTAGGTACTACAAGTTTGTAGACACCGCCTCCTCCGCTTATAAACCCCCACCGTAGGGAACATCTTCAGTTTTTAACTTAGTGTGCTCGGAGGATCACGCTTTGCTTGCACTTCACTGCATTCTCACAGCTTACGTGATGGCGTATGAAGACAAGGTAAATGGTCCCGGTCGGGACCCTCGACAGTCTCCCCGCTCACCCTTTGTGGAACACGCTGGTGGAGGTACCGGAGGGCTTTTTAGCCTGGACACTTGCTGTTCTCCCGGTACGCTGTCGAGCTCCTTCCTTTCCATCCCTCCATGGAGGCTCTGGAGAGGGGGAGCCTGGAGCCTTGCACAGCTCCGCTCCGTCCGAGGCCTCCCTAAATGGTGCTTACAGACCGGACGGAGCCAGCCCAGTCTGAGGCCTCCCTAAATGGTGCTTACACTCCGGACTGGTGCTGTACCCCCGTCCGAGGCCTCCCTAAAGGTGCTTACAGACCGGACCGGCACTGAGGCACCTGGTGTGTCTCCTGTGTGCCTGGGGGTAGTGTCTGTCACTTGGTGTCATGACACTCAGACCGCGCGGTTACCCTCGGGTCCGCGGTTCTGTCGGTGTACCCTGTGCTGGGGTCACTCTGGCTGACCGCCCTGTGTGTCTCAGGGGCTGAGGCTGTAGACTGCTGATGTTTGTTTTGTGCATGCAGTCGGTGTGTGTATGTGTATTGTTACACACTCTTTTCCCGCGCTGCGGGCTCTGGCACCTCCATTACTGAGGCTGCCTGGAGGAGGAGGAAGCAGCTCTTACGGTGACATCACCGATGGGCGTGTTTTGTGTTCTCCCGCGTGTTCCTGGCCACGCCTATGACTTTACTGTCGGCGGCCATCTTCTCCCTATCTATCTGGCTGCAGCGTGTGTCTGCACTTTCCAGGGGAGACCGGAACTCGCGGAGGTCACACACGAACACCGCTTCCTCCTACCGCTTACTGCGGTCGGTAAGCCACCGGGATCTCCGGTTTGTTTTGTTACAACTTGGCTTATTTCCCCCTACTGTGGCGATGTCCTCAGTAAGGAAGCATGCTGCTAAGGCGGCAGATGGCACCATTACCTGCGCTACATGCAACGGTTCACTGGTGGAGGGGTCCTGCAATAATTGCGGACGCCAGAGACCCGGACAGTTACTGTTGAATCAGAATCTGCGGGTCTGTACCCTGAGGTTCGGGTGATCCCAGGGACATGGGAAGCGCAGAATAAGATAAATGAATCTCTGCTGTCCCAGATGTCCTCCATGTCGCAATCCCTGGAGGCACTTCATAGGAGGCTGGAAAACCCAGCTACTCCTCCCAGTTACCCCCGGGTGCTTCTTACTTCTTCTGTGAGACCCCCTAAGCGAGCTCGTGAGGCCTCTCCAGAGCTTCAAGCTCCCTCTGAGGAGGAGCGTTCCTCTGATGGTGAGGAAGATGATGGGGGTTCTACTCTCGGGTCTGTCTCTGAACCTCCAGATGGGGTGGAGGATCTGGTGTCCTCCATCAATGAGACATTACGTCTGGTCACTCCTCCTGAGGAGGTGACTGTTCACCCCAAGGAGGTCTATCAATGGCTGCGGCCGGAGGCGAGACCAAGTGGGTCCTTTATGGACCACACTAATTTTGGAAGGGTGATTAGAGCACCCAGGTTACATCCTGGGCGGCGTTATGTCCGTAAACCTAAGGACCTTCGCTTTCCCTTTCCTCAGGAGGTGCTTTTGGAATGGTCACAGTCCCCTAAGGTGGACGCTTCCATGACTAGGATTGCTGCACGCTCCTTGTTTTCTGCCTCTGATAGCTCCTCATTGAAGGATGCTACTGATAGACAGGTCGAGCAACTCGCCAAGTCTTCCTATGAGGCTGTGGGGTCTTCATTTGCCCCTAATTTTGCCGCGGTCTGGACCCTACAAGCGATTACCTCCTGCTTGGATGGTATCTCTGATCTAGCTAGGGCCAGCCCAGAGGTCCTGGCACTCACCGAGAGAGCAAAGGCTTATGCGGATTACGCCAGGACGGCAACTTTGGAAACTGCCACTCGCTCGGCTGTGGCTTCGGCCAATGCTATAGCGATCCGCAGGTTGTTGTGGCTGCGTCTTTGGGACTCAGATGCCACATCTAAGAAGATTTTGCAAAATCTTCCGTTTGCTGGTGACAGGCTCTTCGGCACCGAGCTGGACAAGCTGATAAAGGATTCTGCTGAGTCTAAGATACCGCAGAATAAGCCTAAGCCACGGTATTCCGTGAAAAGGAACACAAAACAGTGGTCCTTTCGCCCCAGCTCGCAGTCATCAGCGGCGTCCGCTCGCGCGGACCGTGGGGGCAAGCCCTCCACTCAGTGGCGCAACAAAAGTCGCCAAAAGAAGCCGGCAGGGGCTGCAGCTGCCACCCCTAAACCCGCTTCGGCATGACTCGCTCCTTCATCCTGTCTCCCCACAGGTGGGGGGCCGCCTGTCTCTTTTCCAGGACAGATGGCTTATCCACGTTCAAGACCAGTGGGTCCGAGACGTAGTCTCAAAAGGCTACAGGATAGAGCTGACGTCACAGCCGGCACACCGATTCCATCGGTCTGTTCCATCCCCGGAAAAGGCTCAGGCTTTTCATCTGGTGTTGGAGGGACTCCGCAGAGACGGAGTGGTGGTCCCAGTACCCACGGGAGAGAGGTTCAGGGGTTTTTACTCCAACCTCTTTATTGTCCCAAAGAAGGACGGCTCTTTTCGTCCGGTTCTGGACCTCAAGTTGTTCAACCGCCACGTGTTGGTTCGGAAGTTCCGTATGGAATCCCTGCGCTCCGTGATCGCGGCTGTGTCACAGGGAGACTTCCTGGCGTCCATAGATATCCGAGACGCCTACCTTCACGTGCCCATTGCACCGGCTCATCAGCGCTGGTTGAGATTCGCAGTGGGGGAAGAACACTTCCAATTTGTGGCACTGCCATTCGGGCTAGCCTCGGCACCGCGAGTGTTCACAAAGGTGATGGCCTCAATGATGGCTCTCCTGCATGTGCAGGGACACGCCGTCATTCCCTATTTGGACGACCTGCTGGTCAGGGCGCCATCGGAAGACCTTTGTCTGGTGAGCCTGGAGGTGACCATGAAGTCTCTGGAACAGTTCGGGTGGCTTCTCAATATTCCAAAGTCGACCCTGATTCCGACCCAGTCTTTGACATATCTGGGCATGGACTTCCACACGGACTCAGCCCTGGTGTCCCTACCTCAAGCCAAACAGCTTGCGATCCAATCAGGAGTGCAGAATGTTCTCCTGTCACCACAATCTTCCCTACGGGGGTTGATGAAGCTGGTGGGACGCATGGTAGCGGCGATAGAGGCGGTGCCTTTCGCACAGTTTCGCCTCCGTCCTCTCCAGTTGGAGATTCTTCGCCGATGGGACAAAAGGACGATTTCTCTGAATCGGCTGGTGACGCTGTCACAATCGACCAGGGACTCCCTACAGTGGTGGCTCCAGCCACTTCATCTGTCACGGGGCCGGTCCTTTCTAAAACCGTCATGGTTAGTGGTGACCACCGACGCCAGTCTAAAAGGCTGGGGTGCGGTGTTCTTGCACCACAGGGCTCAAGGCCTCTGGACTCAGTCGGAGTCGGCGTTACAGATCAACGTGCTGGAGATCAAGGCGGTCTATCTGGCGCTCCTGGCGTTTCAGAAATTCCTGTCAGGACAACCCATTCGGGTTCAGTCCGACAATGCGACGGCCGTCGCCTACATAAATCATCAGGGAGGGACCAGAAGTGCTCAGGCCCTCGCCGAAGTCCACCGCATTCTAGCCTGGGTGGAGGAAAACGGCTGCCTGATCTCCGCAGTTCACATCCCAGGGGTCGAGAACTGGGAGGCCGACTACCTGAGCCGACAGGGGATGGACGCCGGAGAGTGGTCCCTGCATCCAGACGTCTTCCGGGACATCTGCAGCAAATGGGGCACTCCGGACGTGGATCTGATGGCCTCACGGCTGAATCATCAGGTACCCCAATACATGGCACGATCTTGGGATCCTCAGTCTCTGGGGGCGGATGCCCTGATCCTGAGTTGGTCCAGCTTCCAGCTGCCATATGTGTTCCCGCCTCTGGCTCTGATTCCCAGGGTTCTGTGGAAAATCAGGACAGAATGCAGAGTAGCCATTCTAGTGGCTCCAGATTGGCCCCGGAGGTCCTGGTACCCGGACCTCTGGCAACTGTCAGGCGGACACCGGTGGGCTCTTCCAGAACGCGCAGATCTACTCGCGCAAGGCCCATTCTTCCACCTCAATTCCAAGGCCCTCAGATTGACTGCATGGCTCTTGAGGCCTGGTTGCTGACCTCCAGGGGCTTCTCTCCTACGGTGGTTGCCACGATGAATCGGGCAAGGAAACCTGTCTCCAGGAAGATATACCACAGAACGTGGAGAATCTTTTTCTCCTGGTGTGCCTCTGGTGGACGCTCACCGTGGCCCTTGTCCATCCCGACATTGTTGGCCTTCCTACAGTCGGGTTTGGAGTTGGGATTATCCCTTGGCTCTCTGAAAGGTCAAGTATCAGCACTTTCAGTGCTGTTTGACAGGCGCTTGGCGCTCCTCCCGAAGGTTCGTCAATTTCTGCAGGGGGTGTCTCGGGTGGTTCCGCCTTACAGACGACCTCTGGACCCTTGGGACCTCAACATGGTCCTGGCGGCACTGCAGAAACCGCCGTTTGAGCCACTGAGAGACATCTCTCTCTCTCGTCTGTCCCAGAAGGTGGTTTTTCTGGTGGCAATTACATCTCTGAGAAGGGTCTCAGAATTGGCTGCACTTTCGTGCAAGTCACCCTTTCTGGTGGTTCACCAAGACAAGGTGGTGTTGCGCCCGCGGCCTGAATTCTTGCCGAAGGTGGTTTCAACTTTCCACCTAAACCAGGAGATTGTTCTCCCATCATTTTGCCCCGCTCCCGTTCATCAGGTTGAGCGCGACCTCCATACTCTGGATCTCGTGAGAGCTGTACGCATTTATGTGTCCAGGACCGCCTCCTTTAGGAGTTCGGATTCCTTATTTGTCCTCACGATGGGTCGCTGTAAGGGGTCCGCGGCTTCGAAGTCGACCTTGGCCAGATGGATCAAGGCTCCCATTCAGGAGGCATACCGGGCTTCTGGTTTGCCTCTCCCGGTGGGTTTGAAGGCACACTCTACTAGAGCTGTAGGTGCCTCATGGGCCTTGCGACATCGAGCATCTGCTCTACAGGTGTGTCAGGCGGCCACCTGGTCCAGCCTGCACACTTTCTCAAAGCACTATATGGTGCATGCCCATGCTCTTGCGGATGCAAATTTGGGCAGGCGGGTCCTCCAGGCGGCGGTTGCCCACCTTTAAGGGGGACCGTGTATTATCCGTCTTGTTGAGGAACTCTTCCCGCCCTGGGGTATTGCTTTAGGACATCCCCATTGTCTGGGTCTCCCATTATGATGACCAGAAAAAAGAGAATTTTGTTTACGTACCGTAAATTCTTTTTTCTTTAATCATCAATGGGAGACCCAGCACCCACCCAGTTGTTCCGTTGCATGTTTGCATTTGATCTGTTCTCTGTTGAGACAGTGTTTTTCCGGGATTGTTCAAACCGTCTGTGCACGGTATTCTTCCCGATGTTTCGGTTGTGGTTCATTTTTCTCCTCGCAGCTTATGGACTAAACTGAGGATGTTCCCTACGGTGGGGGTTTATAAGCGGAGGAGGCGGTGTCTACAAACTTGTAGTACCTAGTGTGACCTCCGGAGGGCGGAGCCCTAAACCCCATTGTCTGGGTCTCCCATTGATGATTAAAGAAAAAAGAATTTACGGTACGTAAACAAAATTCTCTTTTTTTCATTGACAGTTTCGCCCAGTGTTTTACAATTAAGCACATAATTATACCTTTTGTTTCCTCTGCCCAAGTGCATGACCTTACATTTATCCCCATTAAAGCTCATTTGCCATTTATCAGCCCAAGCTTCTAGTTTACATAAATCCTCCTGTAATATAAAATTGTCCTCCTCTGTATTGATTACCCTGCAGAGTTTAGTGTCATCTGCAAATATTGAGATTCTACTCTGTATGCCCCCTACAAGGTCATTAATAAATATATTAAAAAGAAGCGGGCCCAACACTGACCCCTGTGGTACCCCACTGTTAACTGTGACCCATTCTGAGTGTGTTTCATTAATGACCACCCTTTGTTTCCTATCGCTAAGCCACTTTTTAACCCACTTACACATATTTTCCCCTATCCCCATTGCTCTCATTTTATGTATCAACCTTTTGTGTGGCACTGTATCAAAAGCTTTTGAAAAGTCCATATACACCACATCCACTGCATTTCTTTGGTCCAGTCCAGAACTTACTTCTTCATAGAAGCTTATCAGATTAGTTTGACAGGAACGGTCCCTCGTAAAACCATGTTGATATTGGGTCATGAGGTTATTTTTCTTCAGATACTCCAGTATAGCATCTCTTAGAAAACCCTCTAGGATTTTACCCACAGTAGAGGTTAAGCTTACTGGCCTATAATTTCCAAGTTCAGTTTTTGTCCCCTTTTTGAATATTGACACCACATTTGCTATACGCCAGTCCTGTGGTACAGACCCTGTTATTATGGAATCTTTAAATATTAAAAATAATGGTCTATCTATGACAGTACTTGATTCCTGCAGCACTCTGGGGTTTATCCCATCCGGGCCCGGGGATTTGTCAATTTTAGTGATTTTTAGATGATGCCGTACTTCCTCTTGGGTTAAGCAGGTGACATTTAATTGAGACTTTTTGTTATCACCGATCATATTGTCTGTCATGGGATTTTCTTGTGTAAATACTGTTGAAAAAAAGTCATTTAGCATATTGGCTTTTTCCTCATCCTCATCCACCATTTCACCCAGACTATTTTTAAAGGGGCAAACACCATCATTTTTTAGTTTTTTACTATTTATGTAGTTAAAAAATATTTTGGGATTCTTTTTACTTTCTCTGGCAATGAGACTCTCTGTCTCAATCTTTGCTGCCTTGATTTGCTTTTTACAAATGTTATTTAATTTTCTGTATTTATTTAATGCCTCATCACTACTTACTTGCTTTAATTCCCTAAATGCTTTCTTTTTGTCATTTATTGCACCCCTTACAGCCTTATTTAGCCATAGTGGTTTCCTCCTATTTCTAGCATGCTTATTCCCATAGGGTATATATTGTGCACAGGCCCTATTCAGGATGCTAGTAAACGTCTGGCCTGTTGGTTAATATTAGGTCCAGCAGTGCCCCCCTTCTTGTTGGGTCCTGAATCAGTTGTGAAAGGTAATTGTCTCTCATAGTTGTCAAAAACCTATTACCTTTGCTAGAACTGCAGGTTTCTGTTCCCCAATGTATTTCAGGGTAGTTGAAGTCCCCCATAATAATGACTTCTCCCTGAGTCACTGCTTCATCGATTTGCTTTATGAGGATATTCTCCTCCACTTCCATTATTGCTGGGGACTTATAACAAACCCCTATCAGTAATTTATTATTTTTTCCCCCTCCCCTTATCTCCACCCACAGAGACTCTACATTTCCATTAGATTCACGTATGTTATCACGCAGGATGGGTTTTAAGGATGATTTTACGTATAAACATACACCTCCCCTCGCTTATTTGTACGGTCATTTCTGAACAGACTATAGCCCTGTAAATGAACAGCCCAGTCCTGGCTCTCATCCAGCTATGTCTCCGATATCCCCACCATATCATAATTATTTTCCAACAAAATCAATTCTAATTCCTCCATTTTGTTGGTGAGGCTTCTGGCATTAGTGTACATGCACTTTATGCATCTCTCTTTACCTCTATTCCTTCCTACTATATTGACTGTTCGAACCCCACCCCCCATGCCACCCCCAATTTTATTACTTGTGCCCAGGTTACTATTTACACAATCATTCCCTCATGTACAATGAATACCCTCCCCCCAATCCCTAGTTTAAACACTCCTCCAACAATCTAGCCATTTTCTCCTCCAGCACAGCTGCACCCTCCCTAACATAGAACCTGTAGCCAACAGAGAAGTCGGCCCAGTTCTCCAGGAACCCAAACCCCTCCATCTTACACCAATTCCTGAGCCACTTATTTATCTCCCTAATCTCCCGTTGCCTCTCTGGTGTGGCGCATGGTACAGGCAGTATTTCAGAGAATACTACCTTGGAGGCCATTGCCTTAAGCTTGCAGCCTAATTCCCTGAAATCATCTTTAAGGACCTACCACCTACCTCTAACTTTGTCATTTGTGCCGATGTGCACCATGACCGCTGGGTCCTCACCAGCCCCTCCCAGTAATCTGTCAACCCAATCAGCGATGTGCCGGACTCGAGCGCCAGGTAGGCAGCACACTGTTCGACGATCCCTGTCTATGTGACAGATTGCCCTATCTGTTCCCCCACTACCAGCACCTGTCTGTCCTGCCCTGCTCTCCTGTTTTCCCCCTTACTAGAGCAGACACTCCTCTGGCTTTCAGAGGTCATGCCCTGCTGCCACAGTGCTATCCCTGAACTCTCACCCCCCTCATCTGCCAACTTAGCAAATTTATTGGGGTGTGCCACATCAGGACTAGCCTCCCTGGTACTCTTCCCTCTACCCTGCCTTCTAACTGTCACCCAGTTGGCTACTTGACTGTCCTGCAGCTCCATGCTACCATCCTCCCCCACATCTATCCCATTGAGCAGCTGTTCAGTGAGCAGCATACTCCTTTTCATATCGTCTATGGATCTCAGCGTTGTCAGTTGTTCATTTAGATCCAGTATCTGGTCTTCCAAATACACAACATACTCACATCTCACACAGCAGTATGCACCCTCGACGGGCTGTTCAAGGAATGCATACATGTGGCAAGATGTACACTGGATGACATTGCCAATTATGGAGCTCATTTCCTAATGGGGATTGCACCAGACAGAAATGATAAGTAAAAAGAAATGCAAAGTATTAATAAAATACAACCAGCAATTCAGTAAGTCCTCCCTTCCAAACTCCCTGAATCCAAAGTCACTGAATCACAAGTCACACACTTACTTCCGTCTGCACTTGTGCTCCCGATCACACTAAGCTCGCAGTCACACTCGCTAAGAACTAAGATTTAAATTTTTTTTTCCTTAGCAGAAAATCAGCCTACAGTTCAGTGTACTTCCAAAGGACTGAAGCCCCAACAAGCTGCTACTTATAAACCCTTAATTATGCACCCCCACCCTTAATTAACCCCTTGTAAGTATAGCTACACCACAGGTTTTAAGTGCAAAGTAGTTAACCCTTTAACTTACAGGTAGTAAAATAAGAGACTATAAACTTGTAGAGAGAAAAGAAAGTTAAGAAAGCCCAATAAAATAAAAAGATAAAAAATTCCTGAGCACTACGTTTGGAAACAAGGCACTTGGGAGCCCAGAAAACGAGGCAAAAAATGTTATTGGAAGAATGTATACCGTTATTGTGAAAGACCAAGGATATTATTTACGTTTGTTGTTTTTGCATGTAAAATGTGCAACAAGTCTTGAGAGCATTGAATTCTTAAACGTTGTTACATATCAAGCATTTAAAGATGCTGCATTAGCACTAGGATTAGTAATAGATGACAATATGTGGAGAAATACTATAATAGATGCCACCATTCTGATCATGCCTACACAATTTCAGATGTTTGCTTATACCTGTATGTTTGCCCCCCCCCATAACCCCTGGATTTGTGGAAAGAATTTAAGGAATATTTTTTAAAAGACTATTGTCACAGATAGCACAACAACATCGAATATTGCATGAATTATGAAGACTACGCTCTGAAGGATGTGCTTCTAATCCATGGGAAGTCTTGCTGATATCAATTTACCACGACAAACAAAAAAAAACAGTCCGCCTCAAGAGGACTACTATAAAGGCTGAGTTGTCGCGAGCCGCACAGATGAAGGAAACTCTAATAAGGAGGAATGTTTTGCATATAATGCCATTGTTCAAGCTTTAGAAGACAGCAGTTTAACACCAAAGTGCTTTTTTATTGACAGTCCTGGTGACAGTGGAAAAACCTACCTATACCATCTACTTATACATTATGTAAAGGTACCTTCACACGCAGCAATATTGCTAGGCAATTTCACTTGCTATTTGCTGGTTGCAGTGAATTCATGAACACATTGTTCTATTTTGTTGCTGTGTACAAATGGAACCGTGGACCCATGATTTCACTGCAACCAGCAAATTGCCAGTGAAATTGCCTAGCAATATTGCCGTCGTGTGAAGGTACCTTAAGAGGACAAAGAAACATTGTCTCACTTGCAGCCACAACAGGAATAGCTTGCTACGAGGAGGACGAACAATGCACTCGGGCTACGTCATACCAATACAAATCAACAAAACTTTTGTTTCCGGAATTAAAACTGATAAGAACTCTGCCAAACTGTTAAAAACTAAACTTTTTATAATTGATGAGTGGCACAAAACCATGTATTGAATGTCATAGATAGAAGTCTATTTGATGTATGTGATGTAATGACAACACATGTTCCTGACAAAAATCAAGTACCCTTTGGTGGTAAAGTTTTCTTTCTTGGAGGAGACTTTAGACAATGCCTTCGAACTTCCAAATGCCTCAAGAACAGATATTGTACACTGCTGTGTTAAATATTCAGAACACTGGAAAAACTTTACAAGACTGTCGCTATTCAATAACGTGCTCCAGTGATGCTGAATATAGCAGTTTGTTACTCAAACTAGGAAACGGTGAGCTGTCCAATGGATACAACCTTAGAGATGTCAAAGAAATTCCTCCAGATATCCTGTGCACTGGCTGTATAACTTTGGAGAAAACATTACCATAATGTTAAAGACAAAGAAAGTGTTAATATTAAAACTCTAAAATAATGGTTCTAATGAGCGGCCAGTACGTTTTATATATAAGCAACAAATCTGTGGATGCTGTTGAATGTGAACAGTACCCAGGGGAGTTTTTAAATTCTATGACTCCATTTTGAATATTACCACATCGGCTACAACTTAAATTTGGCACTATAATGATGCTACTCAGAATTAAACACGAACAAAGGCCTCTGCAATGGAATTCTATGCCTTACACCACAAGATCATTCAGGCTAAACTGATTACTGGATCAGCTGAAGGGGATATTTTATTCATTCCACGGTAGATTTGTGTCCTTTCAAGACTGGGTTACCTTGTAACTTAAAATGACTGTTTCTGACCAAGGATGCATTTGCAATTACCATTAACAATTCCCAAGGTCAGACCCTTAATTTAATCGAGTGGGCATTTATTTACTGTGACCAACATTTGGTCATGGACAATTATATGTTGCGTTCTCCAGAGTGAAGCAACGATGCCATGTCAAAGTCACAAAGTGATTGATACACCACTTCAAGAAAAATTACTATATAAGGCTGCTTTCACATCAGTGGTTTTCGCTGATCGTGGCATTTGCGGTGAAAAAAACGCAACTGCTGCGATTACCGCATAGTGGCTGCACTTTACTTGCGGTTCACTTGCGACAAGCCCCATACAGTGTCTATGGGGCTTGCGGTAAGTGTGCGGCAAGTGCCGTTTCGGCACTTGCGGCAGGTGCGGCCGCTAAAATAATGTTTTTTTTCACCACAACTGCCGCGATCAGCGAAATCCGCTGATGTGAAAGCAGCCTAATAGTCAGAAAATCTTTTCTAAAAATGTTCACAAAAATGTTTAAAATAACCCTATTTCATTTGTAATGTTTGATAGATAAATGATTGATAGCTAGATGACAGATATGAGTATCAGAAAAACCCCTTAAAAGTAAAGGCCCTCCAATCACATACCAATTCCTATACAAACAACCCTGGAGTCAGGCCAAAATAGTAACCAAAGTGCTCTTTATTAAAAATTAGTGCATAAATGCAGCAATAAAAGTAATGTCAAGGCAGCACACAAGACAGGAGACCTCGGAAGAAGCCTTAGCGAAACGCGTTAGGGGGCGGTGGCCACAGACAGGTAAAAATTCTAGACCCATGAATTGATTTACGGTACTTGTTTGCGTGCTTGTATGGTATGTACTGAGGACTTGAGCACTATTTCGGCTGGTGCCTGGTACATGATATATTGTAATTCACTGTCATACCTGCATGTTTTATTTCATGAGGTCTCCTGTCTTGTGTGCTGCCTTGACATTACTTTTATTGCTGCATTTATGCACTAATTTTTAATAAAGAGCACTTTGTTTACTATTTTGGCCTGACTCCAGGGTTGTTTGTATAGGAATTGGGATGACAGATATGAGGTAGATCTAGATAATGTGATAAATACTTGAAAATACTTGGATGAAGGGCGCTTGTGTCGGATACGTTCCTCTATGGTGCCTGTGGCTGTAATAAAGGCATAAGATACATCTAATGACGGAGTGCTGCAGTATTTTTTCAAGTGAGCTGATTTGCACCCATTGGGCAGTGCTGCTCCATTTGTTTCTACTTAATGTGATAAATACATAGATATGGACATGACATAGATGATAGTGTCATAAATAGATATTTTATGTATAGATAGATAAATAGATATGAGACAGAGGTAGTTGATAGTGTGATAAATATATAGCTATTTCATATTGTTAAGTTATCACAGGTAAAGTACAAAAGAGGAGATATGTATCATCCAAATTGTTAAACTTGGTGATGTAAACCCGAATGTTATGCTCCACTATCGTAGGGGCTGAGAGACTTAAATTGTCTTTAATACGACCTGTTTTTTTGTGCATAGCTAAAGAGATGGGCTGCTCACCATATTTCCACCTCGGGGTGTGGTCCATAGAGCTAGATATGAGATACATAGATGATAGTAGAGATAAGATACATAGATATCACATACATAGATGATAGAGACATAGATTAGAATAAAATGTGTTTTTGTTGTCATGTTGATAGCATGAGCACCTTTTGTTATACATATTCCAATATTAATAAAATGTTAACTTTTACATACTTTGTTTTAATTTTACTTTTACCACAGGTGAGAGGGAGATCAAGCACAGGGGGGAGACAGCTTAAACGAGAGAGCACACATGAGGAGAAGACAGCACAGAAGTGGCAAAAGACAGCACACGGGGGAGAGGGAGCGAACAGGGGGTAGAGATGGACGCTGCCACCACAGAGCATGCCCCCATTGTAATGACACCACCCTCCCGATATAGCATCGAGCCTCCGTCTAGTCTTTAGAAGTCCTATGACCTAATCTTGGGCAGGAGCATCCTATCAACCATCATAGCAGATCATATATATAATCCTTTTATTTGCTGGTAATTATAATTTGGGAAATAATGACATCATAAAGGGGTATGGAGTAATACTCCATCCTCCCCTCCTTGCAATTTGAACATTTCCTGTTTGGTCTCTATTTAAAATTTGGAGTGAGGTTGCCATTCAGGTATCCCTCATACTCTTATCAACCACTGGCTATTATTGAAGCCTGAAGACTATGACAACCATCACTCCCCTGATTAGAAATAACAAACATGTTTTGGGAACCTCGTTGACAAAGCTGTTT
This sequence comes from Allobates femoralis, assembly GCA_033576535.1. Lineage (NCBI taxonomy): Eukaryota > Metazoa > Chordata > Amphibia > Anura > Aromobatidae > Allobates > Allobates femoralis. The sequence goes on along the minus strand of JARQOC010000006.1, from coordinate 228,786,082 downwards.
CGGGTGAAGGGACTACTCAAAGGTGGGATCTCCACCCACTTTCTTTACATAACCAAGAGATCAGCCTATATGGAACAACCGTAACGGATCGGTGAGCTTGTTCCATTTATTTCTTCTCTGCTTTGATATGCAGATTTTTGAGGTTGCAGGTGCACACATTATGGTGAGCATAGATTGTAAATGCGAGTCTGCTTCTAACATAGGTGTGGCACCATAATTTTTGGGTTATTGCACTAAATTGAGTGTACTATATGTTTTTTTCATTGTGAGTCTGTATGTGTATTCTTTTTAAAGTACTTAAATGGAACCTGTCAGCAGAAAAATACAGTGCAATATGCAGGCACCATGTTGTAGAGCAGAGGGCACTGAGTAGATTAATTTATAGTTTTGTGAGAAAGGATTTCATCATTTAAACCCCTGATCTTTCTGGGATTTTGGGTCCAGTGGGTGGTTCTATCGGTTAGTTACAACTGTTTCTGTATGCACACTTATACAAGGTGTGAGACACCGCCGGCATGATCCTCATGGCCGGGGCGCATCACATGCAGGATCAGGAGGATCCTGTGCACACTGGCCGGTTTTCCTGTGATGATACTGTGTGAACCTATCCTGAAAACAATGAGGTTTAAAGTGACTAGTGAGTGGCTCATGAGATCGAGGAAGCCCTGAGGAAAGGGATGTAATGAGTGATTGCTGACAGCCCAGGTGGGTGTGTCAGGTGGGTGTGTCCGGAGGAATAGCAGCCCAGCTGGATGACTCAGTGTGGGTGTGGCAGGCACGATAAGAGCCGCCAGCTGAGTGATTGAGAGATTCAGATGGAAGCTGAGACTCATGCTGAGAGATGATTACCAGCCAGAGAGCAGAGCAGTCCAGTCCAGAGCTCTGTGTGCCTGGAATAATGGGAGCATGCTAGCTCCATGCCGGTGCCTAGGTCCGGGGTCGTGGCAGCACCTGGAAGGGGAAGCTATGGCTGAATCTGGTGGATACTGGTCCGGGCGTGGGGTGAAACACGCCCGGGAAAGGAGCCCGTGGGGATGCCTGGTGGATCCTGTGATACAGGTAGCGAGACTCGGATCCGTGCCCGGTAAGAAAGCAGTTCTCAAATGCTTGTGTGAACTGTGCACCTGGTGTGTGAAATGTGCCAGGCGGGCATAGCCGCCCGAGGTCCGACTAGAACGTAAGTGAGGGACCTGTGTTAACCATGTGTATGAGGGCTTAGGTAATTGCCCTGAATGAGAGACGATGGCCTATATGTAAGAGCCATGTATAATGATGTGGAGAGAGAGTGACCCAGCTAGTGTGGATGATATTGGAGGATTTCCGTCCCTGTGGGACGAGAGGGAGGCTTGCCCTACTGCTTGCAGTGGGTACCTGTCCCTCAACCACGGCCTCTAATGGTGTGGGTGTGCCTGTGGTGCCAGACACAGGGGTAATAGGGCTCCTAGAAGGGTAGCCATGGCTGATCCGTTAGGGTGCTACTCAGACGCAGGGTACAGTCGTCGACCTGGAGACCTGCCATGAGATGAGATGGCGGTTTGGTGGCGACTGATGGCCCGTACCGTGGTGAGTAGGCCATGGTGACGCGTGGTTAGCCCGGATTCTAAGGTTTGCCAATCCCTGTAATGGACCATGGAGGAGCCACAGTCCATGGATGTATTATGATGGGCTGTGAGCGGATGTGTGGATGCATGTGATCCATGTATAGTGTATGATGGATCACATGTGGTATGTAAGGTCCCGGTCAGGCAGGAATCCTGACTACGTGATATATATATGGAGTCATCAGGCTGGGTGACAAAAGCCAGGCGGCAGGTACCGCCATTGGGACCCACATCCCTGTTATGAACCCGGAGGGGTCATCGTTGAAATGTAACTTATGTATTTATGTGTAAAGTGTATATAGGCCGGAGGCCGTAGCCACCACGGGAGCTGTTAGTAGAGCTCCAATGGGGACAGAGAGATGGTTACAGGTCCCGGGTTACAATAAGATGTCATGTGCAATAAGTGTTATGTAATGTTATATGTAAATGTATGGTGTATTTATGTATGGTGTTTATAACCAATGTGATATGTGTCAAACATGCTACCCGGGTTATGTTATTAATATGTGAAAAATAAACGGGTAGACATTGGTTAACTTATAAACACGTGTTTGTTGTCGTTATGCAAGCGGGTTCCCCGGTTGCTACCTCACATCCTTATACAAGGATAGCTGCCAGTCATTGATGGGACCGCCCTCTGGACCCAGAAAGAGCAGAGTTTAAATGATGAAATCACAGGTTACACTTATTCTTTTCTCACAAAGCTATACAGTGCCTTGTGAAAGTATTCAGCCCCTTTGAACTTTTCAAGCTTTTGCCACATTTCAGGCTTCAAACATAAAGATAATAATTCAAATTTTTTTGTGAAGAATCAACAAGTGGGACACAATCATGAAGTGGAACGAAATTTATTGCATATTTTGAACTTTTTTAACAAATAAAAAACTGAAAAGTGCGGTGTGCAATATTATTCAGCCCCCTTGAGTTAATAGTCAGTAGCGCCACCTTTTGCTGCGATTACAGCTGCAAGTCGCTTGGGGTACATCTCTATCAGTATTGCACATCAAGAGACTGAAATTTTTGCCCGTTCTTCCTTGCAAAACAGCTGTAGCTCAGTGAGGTTGGATGGAGAGAGTTTGTGAACAGCAGTTTTCGGCTCTTTCCACAGATTCTCGATTGGATTCAGGTCTGGACTTTGACTAGGCCATTCCAACACCTGGATACGTTTATTTTTTAACCATTCCATTGTAGATTTTCCTTTATGTTTGGGATCATTGTCTTGTTGGAAGATAAATCTCCGTCCCAGTCTCAGGTGTTTTGCAGACTCCAACAGGTTTTCTTCCAGAATGGTCCTGTGTTTGGCTCCGTCCATCTTCCCATCAATGTTAACCATCTTCCCTGTCCCTGCTGAAGTAAAGCAGCCCCAAACGATGATGCTGCCACCACCATGTTTGACTGTGGGGATGGTGTTTTGAGGGTGATGAGCTGTGTTGCTTTTACGCCAAACATATCGTTTTGCATTGTGGCCAAAAAGTTCGATTTTGGTTTCATCTGACCAGAGCACCTTATTCCACATGTTTGGTGTGTCTCCCAGGTGGCTTGTGGCAGACTTCAAAGGAGACTTTTTATGGATATCTTTGAGAAATGGCTTTCTTCTTGCCACTCTTCCATAAAGGCCAGATTTGTGCAGTGTACAACTGATTGGTGCCTATGGACAGACTCTCCCACCTCAGTTGTAGATCTCTGCAGTTCATCCAGAGTGATCATGGGCCTTTTCACTGCATCTCTGATCAGTCTTCTCCTTGTTCGAGATGAAAGTTTAGAGAGACGGCTGGGTCTTGGTAGATTTGCAGTGGTCTGATATTACTTCCATTTCAATATGAGATGTTTAAAACTTTGGAAATATTTTTGTATCCAAATCTGACTTTAAACTTCACCACAACAGTATCTCAGACCTGCCTGTTGTGTTCTTTGGTCTTCATGATGCTCTCTGTACTTGAAACAGAACCCTGCGACTATCACAGAGCAGGTGCATTTATACGGAGACTTGATTACACTCAAGTGGATTCTATTTATCATTGCCAGTCATTTAGGACAACATTGGATCATTCAGAGATCCTCACTGAACTTCTGGAGTGAGTTTGCTGCACTGAAAGTAAAGGGGCCCAATAATATTGAACGCCCCACTTTTCAGTTTTTTTATTTGTTAAAAAAGTTTAAAATCTGCAATAAATTTTGTTCCACTTCACAATTGTGCCCCACTTGTTGTTGATTCTTAACAAAAAGATTAGAATTTATATCGTTATGTTTGAAGCCTGAAATATGGCAATAGGTTGAAAAGTTCAAGGGGGCCGAATACTTTCACAAGGCACTGTATATCAATCTACTCAGTTCCACCTGCTCTATAACATGGTGCCTGCAGATTGCACTGCATTTTTATGGTGACAGGTGCTCTTTAAGTTATATTTTAGTATAGTGCACTACACTTGCTTTCACAATAATTTTGATTTGAGTAGTTTTGGGCCCCCTTGTGGCCTTTGTACTTTAGCCAATAGGAAGGGAATATAGCATGAGGCTAGCTCTATAAAGTGCATCCTCATGTTCTAATGCACTTCCATACAGTTGTGGCCAAAAGTATTGACGCCCCTGCAATTCTGTCAGATAATACTCAGTTTCTTCCTGAAAATGATTGCAATCACAAATTCTTTGGTATTATTGTCTTCATTTAATTTGTCTTCAATGAAAAAACACAAAGAGAATGAAGCAAAAAGCAAAACATTGATCATTTCACACAAAACTCCAAAAATGGGCCAGACAAAAGTATTGGCACCCTCAGCCTAATACTTGATTGCACAACCTTTAGCCAAAATAACTGCGATCCGCTTCCGGTAAGCATCAATGAGTTTCTTACAATGCTCTGCTGGAATTTTAGGCCATTTTTCTTTGGCAAACTGCTCCAGGTCCCTGATATTTGAAGGGTGCCTTCTCCAAACTGCCATTTTTAGATCTCTCCACAGGTGTTCTATGGGATTCAGGTCTGGACTCATTGCTGGCCACCTTAGAAGTCTCAAGTGCTTTCTCTCAAACCATTTTCTAGTGCGTTTTGAAGTGTGTTTTGGGTCATTGTCCTGCTGGAAGACCCATAACCTCTGAGGGAGACCCAGCTTTCTCACACTGGGCCCTACATTATGCTGCAAAACTTGTTGGTAGTCTTCAGAGTTGCAAAGCAACCCCAAAACATCAGGGAACCGCCGCCATGTTTGACTGTAGGGACCGTGTTCTTTTCTTTGAATGCCTCTTTTTTTTCTCCTGTAAACTCTATGTTGATGCCTTTGCCCAAAAAGCTCTACTTTTGTCTCATCTGACCAGAGAACATTCTTCCAAAACGTTTTAGGCTTTCTCAGGTAAGTTTTGGCAAACTCCAGCCTGGCTTTTTTATGTCTCGGGGTAAGAAGTGGGGTCATCCTGGGTATCCTACCATACAGTCCCTTTTCATTCAGACACTGACGGATAGTACGGGTTGACACTGTTGTACCCTCGGACTGCAGGGCAGCTTGAACTTGTTTGGATGTTAGTCGAGGTTCTTTATCCACCATCCGCACAAATCTTGCGTTTAAATCTCTCGTCAGTTTTTCTTTTCTGGCCACATCTAGGGAGGTTAGCCACAGTGCCATGGGCTTTAAACGTCTTGATGACACTGCGCACGGCAGACACAGGAACATTCAGGTCTTTGGAGATGGACGTGTAGCCTTGAGATTGCTCATGCTTCTTCACAATTTGGTTTCTCAAGCCCTCAGACAGTTCTTTGGTCTTCTTTCTTTTCTCCATGCTCAATGTGGTACACACGAGGACACAGGACACAGGACAGGGGTTGAGTCAACTTTAATCCATGTCAACTGGCTGCAAGCGTGATTTAGTTATTGCCAACACCTATTAGGTGCCACAGGTAAGTTACAGGTGCTGTTAATTACACAAATTAGAGAAGCATCATGATGTTTTTTAACAGTGCCAATACTTTTGTCCACCCCCTTTTTTATGTTTGGTGTGGAATTATATCCAATTTGGCTTTAGGACAATTCTTTTTGTGCTTTTTCATTGAAGACAAATTAAATGAAGATAATAATACCATACAGTTATTGCTAGGCAGTCTTAATTCCCGTTACGAAGCGATAAGAAAAGCGTCAGAGAATTCTGTTCTTAATTACACGTGGACAGGGAAGATCTGCACTTTGGATAGATCATTGATACACGCTGGTATGGTACACATATGACGAGGAATATTGTACTGACGTTATTCGCTTTATCCCACGCCTGGCTTATTATATCTTCTTAAGTAATATGGACAGTTGATGTAAACAATTGATTGATATATTGGTTCACGCTGTTGTTAACACCTGATGTTAAGTCGTATAAATGTATAAATGTAAAAAATAAAGAATTTTAAAAGATAATAATACCGAAGAATTTGTGATTGCAATCATTTTCAGGAAGAAACTGAGTATTATCTGACAGAATTGCAGGGGTGTCAATACTTTTGGCCACAACTGTATATCACTTCAAAACGGGATTTCCTGAGCAATGCTTTATGGTTTTAAAGAGATTGGCAGGCTTATCTTGTAAAGCATTACATATTCATATTAATGGATTGGGGAGGTGAACAGTCTTGTTGACATTAGATGACTATAGTTGATTAGCAGTTATTTATGGCTTATTACAATAATTGGTTGTCCTAATGTGTGGTTCAAATATTTTTTTTCGCCTTTTGATATGGGGTATTTTATGCACAGTGCTCTGTCCATAAATATGTTCCCAACAGATTTCCCATATTTTAAACAATGGGAGAAATTCCTTCATTCTTTACATCTTGTCAAATAGCTTTTATGGCCACTTTACACGCGGCAACAGGAAGATAGAAAACGGCAGGTGTCGGAGACAATTGTACCTTTTACCTTCAAAACACCTTGAAGTGGCTGCGTGTAATTCAGGTATCTGCAAGGTGTTTTGAAGGTAAAAGGTACAATTGTCTCCGACACCTGCCGTTTTCTATCTTCCTGTTGCCGCGTGTAAAGTGGCCATTAAGGATTTTCCACTTTACGTTTATCACCCCCATTACAGTATTGGGGATCAATGTAGAATTGCTTAGAGTTGGCTGTCTACTGTGATAAACCTAGAGGGTTGAGAATGCGCAATAGGGTCTTATCTCTTAGACAGGAATCAAAGATGTGATATCAGAGTTGCTCACCTGGTTAGGTTGTGTAGCACACAACCAGCTTGATCAATCAGAAAATGCAGCTGCTGCTAGGACTGTACTTCCACAGGTCACTGTAGTCTCAAACAAACTTTCTGGACAAAGTACCTCGAAGTCCGCGCTGCTGCCCCAAAGGATATAAAACACCAGAAACAACGGGATGTCTGGGTATGGTGATGACTAGAAAATAAACTAGTCCTCACCATACCCAGACATCCCGTTGTTTCTGGTGTTTTATATCCTTTGGGGCAGCAGCGCGGACTTCGAGGTACTTTGTCCAGAAAGTTTGTTTTTTTTACTGTGATTAACCGGCACCTGACATGTGAAATGTGTTTTTATTGTGACATGTATTGTTTTAATGTATCTTTCGTATTACTAATCGTGACTCTAAGAGGAATTCAGTAACTATGAGATCTATATATCACAAGAAATGTAATGAAAAAACAAACAAACCCAGCATTAATCTAACAAGAATAACTAAAATATAATTACATAAAAAAAAGAAAAAGTTGGCTTGAAGTTTAACGTTTGATTGAAAAGGCTGAACAGATTCAATCTAAATGAACTTTAGCTATTGGCCCAGCACTCTAGTACTGTACTCTAGCACTCTAGCCGTCTGCTACTCTTGCACATATGCCAGTTTACAGAAAATGAAGTCTGACCAAATCTTGCAGGTCACATATGGAAACACCATGGTTATTGCAATATACATGTAGTCCATATACAGTTGTTTCACTAGTATAATAAGCGAAGTTTACTGTTAAGACTTTGACAAAATCCCTAATAAACATTTTGTTTTTTGTTGCTTGATTTTGTAGTTTGATGCAGGGGAGGTTTTCATGCATCAGATGATTCATACCATAGAGTACTGCCTCGGTTGCATTTCCAATACAGCATCCTATCTACGACTGTGGGCACTCAGCCTGGCTCATGCACGTGAGTAGTATTTATCCAGTCATTCTGGTTCACTTTAGATTTTTTTTTTTTTTTACTTCTTCCTTTTACTAAAATGCCATTGATGATCATTCAAAGACAGATGTATGGAGAGCGCACTGCCTGGTTATAGTCTGTGGCTAGTGCTGCAACACAGAGGCAAAGAGCTACATATAGGGAGAGAAAAAGAGCCCCTGTATAGAGTGCGCACAGCCAATTTGAAGGTGAAAAAAGTATATCATATATTTATTTGTGAAACCAAAGACAGAAAAAAACCTTGACATGAATATAAAAACAATTAAAAACAATTGTCCACTGTTACACATATCACAAACAATCTTATCCAGGACCCATAGGTTAATCAATGTGAGCATTGGAATGATTTTTCACTGTTATTCATTCCAAGGTACCCTTGTAACAAATATACAACAATTAAACAACAATTCACCAACCCTGGTCAAATGTCAGGATTCCATATATAAATTCATGGGTATTAGATTGAAAAAATTAACCTCTGATAGGTAGACTGATGAATATAGTGCAGTTATATATAGATACCTTTTTGTAATAAGGTGACCATCTAGGCTTTGCCAATGTTAGCACATGTGGCACATGTTAGAAAGAAAAACACAGTGCTTCAGTGTCTGTGGCAAACCATAGGTTAACCCTATTATCTCATTAACCCCTTATAAAATACATTTCAGCAGTGCAAACTGTGATCATCAAAAACCCTTGCATGGAAGGTAATGAGGAATAACGCATCATATTGTTATCAAGGCACTAGTATCTCATACAATTCCTCACAGGCATATATGCCAATACAGGTAGTGCCATGCTCCAGCACTGCTGTATGTAAAAACATGCAGTTGTAAAGGGGTACAACACCCAGCAATGATGGGCCTGGATTGTGGACAGTGGAGACAGATCCCAACGCGTATCGCCATTACTGTGGCTTCGTCAGGAGCAACTAGTGTCATTAAATCAAGGCTTTTTATACATGTCTCCTTCTTGTGATTCTGTGCTGCTGGGCGCCGCCATTGCAATGACACAGGTGGCTAGGATGATTGGAGGGGAGGTGTGAGGGAGGGATCAACAGCATAGTATGCTGTAACTGGCCCGACTGTCATAAGTCAGGAGGCCAATAGGATAGTGGTAGGCGGGAGACTGGTCGGCACCAGTATCCTAACTAAAGAGGCAGAGAGTAAACAGAGAGTGGGTTTGCCAGTGACATCACGATCAGAGGACACCATGATTGGCCCAAATACAAGTCACTCAGAAGTACTCATGATCTGAGTGCAATGGGACAAATAGTGCAATACAATTGCTCCATCTTTGATTGTAAATGTCAGTGCAAGAGACTGCTCACTACATACAGTGACTATCCTTATAAGGGGAAGTGTATCGCCCCACAAACATCTAATTGGCATTCACTTATAGTAGAAGGTAATGAAGGGACAATGTTAGGGCAGGGGAGGGTGGCAGATGTTGGAGAGAAGGAAGGAAAGAAAGATAGAAGATTCTTGGTATATATGCACCTATAATATCTAGTTTTCATTAACAGTCCAGCGGCGATATTATGGACCGTAATGAAAGGTTCTACAGTATATCAGTGGCACCATTGTATATAGATAAAAACACGGCTGGCCAGCCATAAAGGCTGGTACCACTAAGATAGACTGTGTCACCAACGAACGCGAGTCCCTCTACCAAAATTCGCCCCAGAAACCCAATAGTAAAAATCTAATATAACCAGTTTGAGTGTTCCTTGGGTGATATTAATATTGAAGTATGTTATGCCTTATCGTACTATTTTAGAACGGATAGACGAAAATATATAAAAAATAGTGCGTCCATCTGTGGAGTCCCATTTCCTAATTGATAACGTCCATTTGTATCCATGAGAATGTCTGTCTTTGGTTTCACAAATAAATATATGATCTACTTTTTTCACCTTCAAATTGGCTGTGCGCACTCTATACAGGCGCTCTTTTTCTCTCCCTATATGATGATCATTCAACAGCTCCTTTCAAACCCTTTCCATATATCTTATATATAATCGCCGTAGCTCACTTCCGTCATATTCGGCAGTACCTCCGTCGTCGAAGACGTGGCTGCCCTGCAGCCACGCGACTCACGAACCATTGGCCGCGTAGCGGCCAATGCGAGTTGCTGGCCGAAAATCGAACCAGAGGCTCGGCCATAAATTTAGCGAGATACCGCTAATGTATGGCGAGCAATGGCCGCGAGGCCATTGCGAGTCGCTGCCTGAGGCGCGATTCTGATTGGTCGGCGGCAGCGAGTTGCCGGCACAGTGACCAATCAGAATCGCGCGAGCAATGGCCGCGAGGCCATTGCGAGTCGCTGCCTGAGGCAAGCCACAGCATGGGGCTGTAGTGTACACCGCTATGGTAACTACAGTCCATGCACATTCGCCTGTCCGCCCGCTCCTAAGCCCCTAAGTTTGCCGCCCCTAAGCCCTACCCTTAAGGCCCCCGCATCCTAAGCCCCCACCGATACCCTAAGCCCCGCCGCCTACCCCTAAGTCCGCCGCACCTAAGCCCCTACCCCCTAAGTCCGCCCCCTACCCCTAAGCCCCGCCGCATCCTAAGCCCCACCGATACCCCCTTAAGCCCCGCCGCCTACCCCCTAAGTCCGCCGCACCTAAGCCCCTACCCCCTAAGTCCGCCGCTTCTAAGCCCTACCCCATAAGCCCCGCCGTATCCTAAGCCCCACCGATACCCCCTAAGCCCCGCCGCCTACTCCCTAAGTCCGCCGCACCTAAGCCCCTACCCCCAAGTCCGCCGCCCTAAGCCCCTACCCCTAAGCCCCGCCTATCCTAAGCCCCCACCGATACCCCCTAAGCCCCGCCGCCTACCCCTAAGTCCGCCGCACCTAAGCCCCTACCCCCTAAGTCCGCCGCCCCTAACCCCCTAAGCCCCGCCGCATCCTAAGCCTCCACCGATACCCCTTAAGCCCCGCCGCCTACCCCCTAAGTCCGCCGCACCTAAGCCCCTACCCCCTAAGTCCCGCTTCTAAGCCCCTACCCCATAAGCCCCGCCGTATCCTAAGCCCCCACCGATACCCCCTAAGCCCCGCCGCCTACCCCCTAAGTCCGCCGCACCTAAGCCCCTACCCCCTAAGCCCTGCCACGCATCATAAGCCCCCACCGATACCACCCCAACCCCGTCGCCTACCCCCTAAGTCCCGCCGCACCTAACCCCTACCCCCAAAGTCCGCCGCCCCTAAGCCCCTACCCCCTAAGCCCCGCCGCATCCTAAGCCCCCACCGATACCCCCTAAGCCCCGCCGCCTACCCCTAAGTCCGCCGCACCTAAGCCCTACCCCCCAAAGTCCGCCGCCCCTAAGCCCCTACCCCCTAAGCCCCGCCATATCCTAAGCCCCCACCGATACCCCCTAAGCCCCGCCGCCTACCCCTAAGTCTGCCACACCTAAGCCCCTACCCCCTAAGCCCCGCCGCATCCTAAGCCCCCACCGATACCCCCCAGCCCCACCGCCTACCCCCTAAGTCCGCCGCACCTAAGCCCCTACCCTCTAAGTCCCGCCGCCCCTAAGCCCCTACCCCCTAAGCCCCGCCGCACCTAAGCCCCACCTACCCCCTAAGCCCCGCCGCCTACCCCTAAGTCCGCCGCACCTAAGCCCCTACCCCCTAAGTCCCGCCGCATCCTAAGCCCCCACCGATACCCCCTAAGCCCCGCCGCCTACCCCCTAAGTCCGCCGCCCTAAGCCCCTACCCCCTAAGCCCCGCCGCATCCTAAGCCCCCACCGATACCCCCTAAGCCCCGCCGCCTACTCCCTAAGTCCGCCGCCACCTAAGCCCCTACCCCCCAAGTCCCGCCGCCCCTAAGCCCCTACACCCCTAAGCCCCGCCCTATCCTAAGCCCCATCCGATACCCACCTAAGCCCGCCCCTACCCCCTAAGTCTGCCACACCTAAGCCCCTACCCCCTAAGCCCCGCCCTAGCCCACCGATACCCCTAAGCCCCCACCTATGATACACCCCCCTCAACCCCCACCACCGCCTACCCCCTAAGTCCGCCGCACCTAAGCCCCTACCCTCTAAGTCCGCCGCCCCTAAGCCCCTACCCCCTAAGCCCCGCCGCATCCTAAGCCCCCACCGATACCCCCTAAGCCCCGCCGCCTACCCCCTAAGTCCGCCGCACCTAAGCCCCTACCCCCTAAGTCCGCCACACCTAAGCCCCTACCCCCTAAGCCCCGCCGCATCCTAAGCCCCCACCGATACCCCTAAGCCCCACCGCCTACCCCCTAAGTCCGCCGCACCTAAGCCCCTACCCTCTAAGTCCGCCGCCCCTAAGCCCCTACCCCCTAAGCCCCGCTGCATCCTAAGCCCCCACCGATACCCCCTAAGCCCCGCCGCCTACCCCTAAGTCCGCCGCACCTAAGCCCCTACCCCCTAAGTCCGCCGCCCCTAAGCCCCTACCCCCTAAGCCCCGCCGCATTCTAAGCCCCCACCGATACCCTCTAAGCCCCGCCGCCTACCCCCTAAGTCCGCCGCACCTAAGCCCCTACCCCCTAAGTCCGCCGCCCCTACCCCCTAAGCCCCGCTGCATTCTAAGCCCCCACCGATACCCTCTAAGCCCCGCCGCCTACCCCCTAAGTCCGCCGCACCTAAGCCCCTACCCCCTAAGTCCGCCGCCCCTACCCCCTAAGCCCCGCCGCATCCTAAGCCCCCACCGATACCCCCTAAGTCCGCCGCACCTAAGCCCCTACCCCCTAAGCCCCGCCGCCTCCTAAACTCCCGCCGCTGTCCCCCGCCGCTCTCGCTAACACCTAAGGCCCTACACCCTAAGCCCCCGCCGTCCCCTAACCTAACGCCGCCGTCGATCACTTACATGTCTTCTTGTTCATCTGATCGTCCGTCCGATCCACAAGTCCTCCGTCCGGCCAGGCGTCCTCTTCGTCCGGCCACGGGGGTCTTCTTTCTTCTTTCCGCCATCTTCCGGCTCTCACGTCCTCTTCACTTCTCATTGCGATACAATGGACGAAAAATCCTCCATTCTATCTGTATGAGATGTGAGGCGCTCTTCTGATTGGTCGCTGTCTACTGCTGCCAGCCAATCAGAAGAGCGCCTCACTTCCCATTCACATACATTAGCGGTGTGTCGGCGATTTTAAGGCCGGGCCCCTTGTTCTATTTTCCGGCCATAAAATCGCCGACACACCGCTAATGTATGTCTATGGCATTTTTAAAAATGGCGCCGCCATTCTGATTGGACGGCGCCTTCCTATAGAGATACATTGAGAAATGAGGCGCGATTCTGATTGGTCGCCGTTAGCACACAGCGACCAATCACAATCGCGCCTCACTTCCCATACACATACATAGCGGTGTGTCGGCGATTTTATGGCCGGAAAATAGAACCAGGGGCCCGGCCATAAAATCGCCGACACACCGCTATGTATGTCTATGGGAAGTGCGCCGCAATTCTGATTGGTCGCTGTTAGCACACAGCGACCAATCACAATCGCGCCTCATAGATAGATAGATAACAAAAAAGATAGAAAAATAGATAAAAAGAAAGAAAAATTAAAAAAAAAATTTTTTTTTTGACCGCAAATAGCCGAGCCCCGTGGCCGAAAATAGAACCAGAAGGCCGGCAATATATTTTGCGAGACACCGCTAATGTTTGTCTATGGGAAGTGAGGCGCGATTCTGATTGGTCAGCGGAAGCACAGATCGACCAATCAGAATCGCGCCTCACTTCCCTTAGACATACATTAGCGGCGTCTCGCCAAATTTATGGCCGGGTCCCTGGTTCTCTTTTGCGGCCATAAAATCGCGGACACATCGCTATGTATGTCTATGGGAAGTGAGGCGCGATTCCGATTGGTCGCTGGCTGCTGCCGCGGACCAATCAGAATCGCGCCTCACTTTTAGCGGTAAATTTGAAAGTACTAAAGTGCCCATTCTATGTCTATGGGAAGTGAGGCGCGATTCTGATTGGTCGCTGTGTCCTGTCGCCGACCAATCAGAATCGCGCCTCACTTCCCATAGACATACATAGCGGTGTGTCGGCGATTTTATAGCGCTTCGCGGACATTGCTCGCGCCTTACCAATGACTCGCAATCATTGCGAGTCGTTGCTGATACGCTAGCTATCGGCGCGAAGTGCTGATTGCGAGTTTGCGGCCCCGTCGAACTACCGACCAGAGCCGAGTCCCCTGGCCGAAAATAGAACCAGGGGCCCAGCCATAAAATCGCCGACACACCGCTATGTATGTCAATGGGAAGTGAGGTGCGATTCTGATTGGTCGGCGACAGGACACAGCGACCAATCAGAATCGCGCCTCACTTCCCATAGACATAGAATGGCCGCTTTAGTACTTTCAAATTTACCGCTAAAACTGAGGCGCCATTCTGATTGGTCCGCGGCAGCACACAGCGACCAATCGGAATCGCGCCTCACTTCCCATAGACATACATAGCGGTGTGTCCGCGATTTTATGGCCGCAAAAGAGAACCAGGGACCCGGCCATAAATTTGGCGAGACGCCGCTAATGTATGTCTAAGGGAAGTGAGGCGCGATTCTGATTGGTCGCTCTGTGCTTCCGCTGACCAATTAGAATCGCGCCTCACTTTTAGTGCTAAATTTGAAAGTCCAAAAGCGCCTTTATCTATCTATCTATCTATCTATCTATCTATCTATCTATCTATGTATGTGCCTGAGGAAAAGTCTTTGTGACTTGAAACGTTGCATGTTTTGTGCCTGTCCTAATAAAGAAAGTTCTTTTCACACTGAGAACTTGGAGTGCTGCAAGTCTTTCTCCAGACCTGGATTTGTCTACAACCTTTAAAGATAAGGTTTGATTTGCCTGCACCTGCTTTTCAGCTGTTTATGCTGCTCCCTGACCCACTTTTTTATCTATCTATCTATCTATCTATCTATCTATCTATCTATCTATCTATCTATCTATCTATTTCTATCTATCTATGTATCTTTTTCTATCTATCTATCTATCTATCTATCTATCTATTTCTATCTATCTATCTATCTATCTATCTATCTATGTATCTATATATCTATGTATCTTTTTCTATCTATCTATCTATCTATCTATCTATCTATATTATTCGATGTATCTTTTTCTATCTATCTATCTATGTATCTATATTTCTATGTATCTTTTTCTATCTATCTATCTATCTATCTCTTTATATCTATCTATCTATGTTTCTTTTTCTATCTATCTATCTATCTATCTATCTATCTATCTATATCTATCTATCTATCTATTTCTATTATCTATTTCTATTATCTTTTTCTATCTATCTATCTATCTATCTATCTATTTCTATCTATCTTTCTATGTATCTTTTTCTATCTATCTATCTATCTATCTATCTATCTATCTATATCTATCTATTTGTTTTGATCTATCTATCTATCTATCTATCTATCTATCTATATATATATCGATGTATCTATATCTATCTATCTATCTATCTATTTCTATCTATCTATCCATGTATCTTTATCTATCTATCTATCTATCTATCTATCTTTTTCTATCTATCTATCTTTTTCTATCTATCTATCTATCTTTTTCTATCTATCTTTTTATCTATCTATCTATCTATCTTATCTATCTATCTATCTATATATCTATGTATCTTTTTCTATCTATCTATCTATTTCTATCTATCTATCTATCTATCTATGTATCTTTTTCTATCTATCTATTTCTATCTATCTATCTATGTTTCTTTTTCTATCTATCTATCTATCTATCATTTCTATCTATCTATCTATCTATATCTATCTCTCTATCTGTTTTTATCTATCTATCTATCTATCTATATCTATTTATATTTATATTTATTTTATTTTATTTACTCTACATATTCCATCTATTTGAAGTATGGCGCCATACAGCACATCGCTATTCTGATTGGTCGCCGCCTTCAGCGCGCCGAACAATCGGAATAGCAGCTGCCGCTATGCTGCCATATTTCAAGTATACTCAGTAAACTATACACAGATTCTAGAATCCCGATGCAATCGCATCGGGCTCACAGCTAGTAGGTTATAAGAACACAAGAGAATCCCTAGCTTTTTATTAACATAAATGCTTGTCTGTTGCAAACTCCTTTGCATATTACTTCTAACGTGGATTTCTCTGCAAATTCTCTTGGCATGACAGATCACTTCCACTGCTCCAGCTTTATTCTCATAACCATGCTACAAAGAAAAAAGCACAAAATAGGGTCTTATCCAGTAAATAAGTTTACCACCACAAAATATTCAAAGGCTTCAACAAGGAGTCCACAAGTACAGGAATAATGTTAGATAAAGATAAGGAATCAATCCTGTGCTACCAATTAGGAGACCAAGAGTATTCTTCAGGTAGTTTATTGGCATACACGTTTCTTAGCATACATGCTACTTCCTCAGGACAAAACATTCTACTTGCTGGAAATTCATGACTACTTATGTGGGCTGCTGCAAGATATTGTCACGTCTTGACTACTTTGCTGCTGTAAATTAAACTGAGCTTTTTTTGCTTTCGTCTATGCTGTGGCTCTGCATGTGGAGGTAAAGGTGAAGGGGTGTGTCCATGGTTTCTGCTCTCCACACCCTCAGCCTTTATGGTACTGTCACACGTGTCGATGTCGCCTGCGATGTCGTTCAGACGTCACAGATTATCCGTCGATTTTTTGACGCATGACGACATCGTCGCGTGTGACATGTAGGTGCAACCAGCGATTTTTCGCTTGATCGCTGATTGCAGGTTTACCAGCCTGCCCGAAAACCTGGCGATGATCGCTCAGTAGAGCTTGTGCATCGCTTTGTGTGACACCTGGTCAGCGATGAAATTTGAAATATCTCTGTTGTGTGACTCGGAACAGCGACAAAAAATTATCGCTCGCGTTGTTGCGAAGTCGCTGAATCGCCGAATCGTTGGTATCACAAATTGACACATGTAAACATGTAACCAGCGATAATCGCGCGACATGTGAGCGACGGCTAGTCCGTGGCGTCAGAACGACATCGCGGGCGACATCGACACGTGAAAGTACCATTAGTAGTTCTGCTTCCCTCAATCAGATGTTGCAGATTTAGTTAATTCAAATGAAGGACCCCATGCTGTGAAGTCATGCTCTGCTAAGCTGTGTTGTTGCTGCTATTGACTTTTATTTGAAGCTGCTGGGCAGGCCCGGCGTCAGCACCTGGCATGCCCGGACAGGCGCCAGGGCCCTGAAGAAGTGACAGGGCCCACTCGCTATCTGAGTGCAGAAGCAGTGAGGTGACCTGATCCCACACAGCTGTCCTCTCTCCCTTACTCTCTCCTCTCCTGTTCTGCACTGATCTATGTGAGCTGAACGGAGGCTGAAGGACCTTACAGTTCATGTGACTGATCACATGACTGAAATCAAGATACTGGAAGATCCTGCATCTGCAAAAATTCTGAAGCCTCCATGCAGCTCCAGTGGCTCCTCTTTCCTGCTCTGCACCGATCAAGAACAACTGGATGTTGTAATATATAGTGTGTGTGTAGGGCTGGGTGTGTGTGTATCTGTATGTACATTATATGTATTGTCCATGTAGCAGAGCTGTGTCTGTGTGTATCTGTATGTGCATTATATGGAATTTCCATGTAGTAGAGCTGTGTGTGTATCTGTATGTGCATTATATGTATTGTCCATGTAGCAGACCTGTGTGTATATCTGTCTGTGCATTATATGTTTTGTCCATGTAGCAGAGCTATGTGTGTGGTTTACATGTAAAGTTTATGTATCAGAGTTGTGTGTTTGTATGTGCATGTAGAAGAGCTGCAGTATGTGTGTAGTATGCGTGTAGAAGAGCTTTGTGTGTCTGTATGTGCATGTAGTGTGCATGCAGGGTGTATGTAGTAGAGCTGTGTGTGGTGTGCGTGTGACAGCTGTGTGTGTCTATATATTCATGTAGCAGAGCTGTGAGTGGTGTGCATGTAACAGAGCTGTGTGTGTATATGTTCATGTAGCAGGCTCTTTGTGTCTATGTGCATGTAGCAGAAGTGTATGTGTCTAGATGTGCATGCAGTGTGCATGTAACAAAGCTGTATGTGTCTATATGTTCATGTAGCAGAGTCATGTATGTCAATTGAATTGGCATATAGCAGAACTGTGTGTGTCTAATATATCATTTGCAGAAAGACACGACAGATTTATTTGTTCAGTATTCTAGTCTAGTACATTAAAATTAGCACTAATGACCCCCCCCCCTCTCCTTTTACACTACCAGGAAAGCTTCAATCAATAGAAAAAAGGTTTTTACCTATTTTCAGCTGTTTAAACTTGAAGTGCGGCTTAAGGTGAACGTGCAGCAGTGGTGAGGGATGGGCAGAGCGTTAAAGGGGCCCACTGAGGCTCTTTCGCTTGGGGCCCACAAAAACCTGGAGCTGGCCCTGCTCCTGGGTTTTCCTGGTCTGTGGGTGGAGGTAGGGGCTCTTGGCCTAGGACTGATCAGGAGCGAAGGGCTAGGGTGGAGGCCCGAAACTCTTCACCTTCAGAGGTACCTTCGGGAACAGGGCAAGTCAGGGACCCCAAGCCCAGGGCCAGACTAGCTCCTGTGATTGCCCTTGCCTACCTTACCATCTTTGCCTCCTGATTCCCTTAACGCTGTACCACTCTGTGACAGATATATGTTGTATATTGTGCCCCTAAGCAGTCACCAGTGGCTGCTGATAAGAAAGAAACTATGTACATAATCTATAAAGAATGAACTCCCACTAAGATGTACCTAGCCCTCTGCATTGGAACCATATTTCTTTGTTAACAAATCAGTCACTATTCACTTTAGTGTCAGTTATTTATTTTGCTTGCATAGTGCCATGATATTCTGCAGCACTTTACAGAAATCAGTATCCCAGTTGGGGCTCACAATCTACATTCCTTATCAGTATGTTTTGTGTGGGTTTCCTATGGGTACTTGGTTTCCTCACACATTCCAAGCTCCTTGCAGATGTTCTTGGTGGAATTGAACTCAAGACCGCAGTGCTGTAAAAAAAACTTTATTGAAGTTTCACTTTACTGTATGTTCCCCTTCTGATGCCACCTTCAATTTTCATATTTTTTTTTCAAAGATCTTTTATTATAGTGAAAGAGAACATACAAACAGAGCAGTTTTGTACTTATTCATATATCTTTGGGATCCATTCATATCATTAAACCACATTTTATAGTGAAATTATAAAATCAAGTTCTTCTTTTATAAATACCCAATATAGGAGTTACATTCCGAGTTGACTCTTAGTGTGTCCATTGCGTTTGTTTTGTTTATTCCACTACCTTTTTCTTTATTTTTTTGGGTTAATGGGTTAGGTAGAAAAGAAAAGAGGTGGAAGCTTAAGGGGGATTTTTGGGTTAAACAAGAGGGAAAGGAGTGAAGGGGGGAAGAATTGTTTGATATAAAGGTAGAATTATAAGGTGAGGGGGAGGTAGATGGTTAGGGCCTAAAAGGACAGTGGTCGTCCACTCCACCACGGGCGCGACTTCAAGACTATCCTATTTTGGGTTTCGGCTCGGCAGGAGTACACCCTGCTATGCACTAAGGACTGCTCCACATTCTGCAGATTCTCTGAACATAATCCACTCCTGTCAGACCCAGAATATTTTATCAAAACTGTTTTCAGTCTGTGCAGAAAGTCTTTCCATCCTGTAAATATAGTCCCTTTCTAGGTTGAGCAAACACTTTTTGATTGCTTTAAATGAACCAGGTATCATGGATAATAGTCCCATCTGAGAAGTACAGAATCTTTCTCCCCTGTGATGTGGTTATAAATATTAAAGCTTTTTTTCCAAAGCTTGTGTATCAGGGACAGTCCTACAAGATATGGAGCATGGAGCCCTCTGCTGTCTTGCATCTCCCAACATTTCTCTCAAGTGGTTGCATAAATTTTGTGTAGGTCCAGTGGGCATCTATACTACCTGGTAATAATTTTATAATTTTTCTTTCTTGTATTTTACATGTCATTGGTTGCCTGTGTGCGCAGAGGAATGACTTACTCCAATTCTGTTTCGAGAGGGACAGCCCCAGCTCCTTCTTCCACTATCTCACAAACCGCATGGATTTACACTCCGGTTGGGAGACCAAAATAGAGCAAATTAGAGAAATAGTGTGCTCAGAGGTTGCCTCCTGGGTCAATAATTTGTCAAAATTGGAGCAAGCTGCGTTAAGTATGGATAGTGGGCAGAATGTTGTGTGGTAAATTCTGAGGTGTAGATAGTCAAAGCACTGTATCTGATGGTTTGGGTATAGAGTTCTAAAGTCGTTTATCAAGGCACCCAGAAAGGCCTGCTGGAGTCTAATTTTGTTATTCACGGTCCAGATCATAAATTTTTTGACTCCAACTGCAGGAGGGAAGTCAGGATTATCGAAAAAAAAGGTGTCATTGGGACACCTTTTTAATGAGATTTTAAATTTAGCGAGGGAATGATCCAACATGGGCAAAAGATCATATGTCAGCGGAGCAAGCTTATGTCTGTGGGCTCGCGAGACTCCTGAGGTTCAAGGAAGGGATATTAGACTCCACCAAACATGGATGCTTCCACAGAAATTCATCGCTTATGATCAGCCCTGTGGAACCAGTTGATCAATCTAGTAAGGATGGCTGTGACATGGGGGATCTAAAAATCCGGTAATCCTGTACCTCCAAACTGTTTAGGTCTGGTTAGAAATCTGTGTGCAAGTCGAGGCTTACTCATTTTTCAGATACATTTATTACATGCTTTGTTAAGTTGCATGTAAAAGGCACGAGGGAGGGCGATAGGGGCCACCTGAAACTCATAAAGCAGCTTCGGTAAAATATCAATTATTAAGACATTAATTCTGCTGGAACAGGACAGTCTATCCCTGTCACACTTTCTGAGATCAGACATAATATGTAGTAATAAAGGTTTATAATTCAAAGCATATAACTTGTAGAGGCCTGTGGTCAGGTTAAACGCTAGGTATTTTAATGAAGTGGCGCACCATTTGAAGCGGAAGGAGTTTTGTATCATCTTTCTTTTGCCGGCTATGTTGATATTTAATATTTCAGATTTTGATAGGTTGACTCATTCGACTATAGGCCTTAAATTCTGTGATATAGACTAACAGATAGTCTGCGTAGAGTGCTTGTCTTGTGTGTATTGTTTCCCTCGAGGATTCCCCAGACTTGTGGCTTAACGCAACCACTAGGTGTTCCATGACGATGGCATATAATAAGGGTGAGAGGAGGCAACCCTGTCTAGTCCTGTTTTCAATGTTGAAGGAGTCTGAGTAGGTGCCATTAGAGCATACCTTAGCTGAAAATTTTATTATAAAGAGCTATTATTTTATCAAGTATAAGTGGGCCTAAGTTGATATTTTGGAGAGCACACCTAAGATATGTCCAGCTAACCCAAACAAAAACCTTCTCTGCATCGACCCACAAAACACAGGCAGGGATATTCACTTTTTGGACATGTGAGATAAGAAGCATAGTCTTAATTGTGTTGTCTCTGGTTTCCCTTTGTGGGACGAACCCTAACCGGTCATTAAATATCAGCCATGACAGAGAGGATGAGAGTCTTAAAGCAATGAGTTTTGATAGTAACTTAACATCTATATTAATTAGCGAGATTGGTCTGTAATTGGAGCATAACACTGGTATGTGCTTTGAGTGTTTGTTTGTGGAATGGGTTTGTTTTCGAGACAGCTTTAAAAACTTTAGTTATAAACGGTGCCAATTGTGCTGCAAATATTTTGTAAAACTTGGCTGTATAACCATCGGACCCGGGCTCTTGTTAGCAGGGGATGTCTTAATTATATGCAGTACCTCTTCTGTAAACGGTTGATCAAGGGTGCTATCATCTTCATCTGGAATAGGAAGTAGAGCCGTGTCATTTACATATTTTTCTATTTTTGTTTGTGGACAGGATGGTGATATGTCCTTCAATGTTATACAGGGAGTTACAATATTCAGGGTTGTGGAGTTGGTAAGCCAAACCACCGACTCGGACTCCTCAGTTTCCCTGACTCCCACTCCGACTCCACGACTTAGACTCCTTCATACATGGCTCAGGTTTAAGTGAAAAATGTATTGTAGTACAATGTGAACATCAGGCTTTTAATAATTATTATGATACAATAATCAAGATATTTAGATAAAAACATAATAATAATATTCAGCACATTCTGCATTAGAAGTCAGTCCATTTTATACCGACTCCAGCTCTGACTACCAAAATGGACTCCGAGTCTCACTCCACAGCCCTGATAATAATCTTTAAATGTATTGGAAATCTGTTTAGGGTGATTAACTACTTTATTGACTTCCCTACGAATGTATGGTATGAACGTATTGGGTGCTTTTGGATGCAAACTCCTCGCCAAAGACTTCCCACACTTATCCACAAATTCATAACAGTATTGTTGCATTTGTTCTCTGTACTTTAAGTAGTTTTGGTCTAAGTATTTTTAAGGACTTCTTTTTGTTTGTTTAGACTTATTAGAGTATCAGAGACTGGGTTCTGTTTATGGCTCTGTTCCAGGGTGCAGATTTGTGTTAGAAGTTGGTCTATCTGGGCAGCTTTTCCTTTTTCACTCTAGAGCCTTCTTCGATGAAGGTACCCATAATTACACGTTTTAAAGCTACCCATTGTATTGGGAGTGGAGCTCTATCGTCTTGATGATGAAATAGAAAATATTAAATCATGGATTCCACCGCTTGTATGGTGATGTTATTTGTAAGCAGTTAGGGGGTTTAATCTTTTCCTTATCTTCCAGTTTGGAGGCTGGAAGGTAAGGAAAATAGGTGCGTGGTCTGACCATGTCATGGTGCTCTTAGAGGCCGAGGGCGTCCAGTTCAACATCTGGTGGCTGATCAGAAAGTTATCGATTCTACTGTAGGAGTTGTGAACTGTGGAATAGTGATTGAAATCTTTATTTAGGATATAGAATACGCCAGATATCCACAGCTCACAACCGGGACAGGGATTGTTTTTAAGAGTATTAATCTGATTGGGTGTTATCACTGACTTCCCCGTTGAGGAGTCCAACACACACTGTCCATGACCATGTTCAGATCGCCTCCAATAATCAGCAGCCCCTGCCTAAATCCCTCTAGTTTTCTGAGGTGTCTCTTGCCCGCCTCAACTGGACCTTTATTTAGAAGATAGAAGATAGGGTAGGTTCACATTGTATTTTTACTGTGCGTTCCAACGGATCTGTTGTACAGCCACACAATCGCAATGTAACGGATGCGTTAATGCATCTATAGACTTTCATGCAACAAACGCATACTAGCACATGCCAAAATAGGCATGCATTTGAAAGTATGCATTTTTTAACTCACATGAAAACGTTGCAGTCCGTATTTTCATATGCATTGAAAAAAACACATACTTTGAACGCATGCCTATTTTGACATGTGTTAGTATGCATTTGTTGCATGCAAGTCTATGGATGTGTTAACGTATCCGTTGCATTACGTTTGTTTTGCTGTACAATGGATCTGTTGAAATGCACAGCAAAAACACAATGTGAACCTACCCTTAGCTACTGTGTAGGTCTGATTTATAATTGAATGTTTATGTAGTAGAAAATCTCCATAAAGCTCTATTTCTACTCCCAGTAGGATGTGAGCATGACACTTTTGCAGGGCTATACTGACTCCCTTAGATTTAGAGGTGGGGTTCGTGGCGTGATACCAATTTGTAAAATATCTGACTTTTTAAACTTTGGCACATGTTCAGTTTTGAAGTGAGTGTCCTGCAGAAGGAGGACCTGAATCCCCCATCTTGTGCATCCCATAAAGGATCTGTGTGCTTTTTTGTGGCACGTTGAGTCACCTAATTTTTAGGGACGCAAACTTGATAGCGACCATCTCTCCACCCGTGGTGGAGAAACGGCTTGAAACTTAGAAAGGAGGGAGAGAAGAGAAACGGGAAAAAAATAGAAAACCTGTCCAAAAGGGTGGGAAACGGAGCGTTAGAGGGATAGAGGAGAATAGGTACAGGGCAGAGAGGAGGGTGACTGTAGGGTATAAGGCGATTTGAGGGAGAAACATAGAACGAAAGAAGGTTAAAAATAAGAAAGGAGGGAGAAGTTTGAGGAAGCAAGAGAGGAGAGGCTTTGAGGACAAGTAGGAAGAGGCCTAGCCAAGGGATAGGCCTAGTCCTCACTCCTAGGTTGAGGAGCTCAACCTGGAAATATCTCCAGACTGGAAGTCAAGAGGGTCTTTTCCAAACAAACTTGTCTTTAACAAGTTACACTAGTATGGGGGTGTCTTTCAAGGCAGCATCATATAACTCCTAGGGACTTCACCCGGGCTAAAAGAGTATAAAAATATAGTGTAGTGTAATGTAATATAGTATAAAATATAATACCGGTGATCAAACCAATCGTAACAGATACAATGGCACTAGTGAGAAGATCTGCGAGCATCGCTGAAGTGAGAAACAGGTTCAGCTACTACTATAAGCTGATGTCAATTAAAGATGTAGCATTTTACCAACAATCATTAAATCCATAATTAACCACTACCTTAAAATAGCAGGTCTAGTAACCAGTCTGATTAGTCCATCAGAATAATACTCTAGACACTGTGATGCAGGGGCTTGCTGCATTGACAATATGTCTTCTGGGGTGGGTCCTGGCTGGCCACATACCTCCCCATGGGTGTGTCACACCTGATATAACGTGACTCATTTCTCATTAGTGATGAGCAGTCTGGATCTTTTTGGTGACCCGATTCATTTGGCTCTGCTCACCAAAAAGAGCTGGCTCATTCGGCTCAAAAACTGCTCTTTAGACTGTTTTTTTTTTTAGCATTCATGTTTCCTCAGATTGTCAACTCCTATGATTAGGGCTCTCACTCCTTTGTTGCTTTCTATCGATAATTGTTTGGTTCCTTCTGAATTAGTGAATGCTGTGATATCTGCTGCTCTCTATAGGAATATAATTCCTAAAGGGAACACGTCAACAGGATTATTCCTAAAAAGTACAGCCATGGCCATAATGTCACTGTGAAGCTGATTACACTGATATCTGCAGTGAAGGATCCATTTTTTGGATGCTGTATTATCTTCCTGTAAAGATTTAAATACAAATGCCATCACAATGGAGTTGAGCTCTGTGGCACTGGGGGCAGCGGATATCTCTCCACTTTGTCCACTCTATCCCCCGTGCACTGTCTTCTCTCGTGCTCTCTCCTTTGCCTGTGCTCTCTCTCTGTCCCCCTTTGTGTGCTGTCTCTGTCCCTCTGTGAACTCAACCCGTTCCCAGTGAGCTCTCTGCTCCCCCTGTGCGCTCTCTCTATGCTCCCCCTGTCCGCTCTCTCTATGCTTCCACTGTGCGTGCTGTCTATGCTTCCCCTGTGCATGTTCTCTCTGCCCCCTGTGTGGAGACCGAGACCAGGGGAGGGGATTGGAGTATGCAGAGATCTGGACAGGGTCGGGGAGGGTGCAAGGAGGAGAGTGAGTAGAGACTGGGATAGGTAGGAAAGCGTGCAGGGACCTTGACTGGGGGAGAAGAGCGGAGTGAACAGAGACCAGGACCGGGGAAGGTGAGGGGAGAGGAGCATGCAGAGACCGGGACAGGGTAGGGGAGCATGCAGGGACCAGAATCAGGGTGAGTGGAGCAAGCAGAGGCCAGGGGAAGGAAGTGATGCGTGTGGAGACTGGGACCAGGGGAGGGGAGCAGAGTGAGTAGAGACAGGGAGAGAGGAAGAGGTGCGTGCAGAGACCAGGACCGGGTAATGGGAGAGGAGCGGAGTGAGCAGAGACCGGAGAAGAGCAGAGCGAACGGAGACCAAGGGAGGGGAGCAGAGTTCAGGACCGGGGGAGAGGAGGGAGCAGAGCCAGCCCACGGGAGGGGAGTGAGCAGGGACCGGAGTAGAGCAGGGAGCAGAGACCGGAACCAGGGGACAGGAGGGAGCAGGGACTAGGGGAGGGGAGTGGACCGAGCAGTGAACAGGGAAGAGGCGGGTAGAGACTGGGGGAGGGGAGCAGAGCATGCGGACATTGGGGCAGGGTAGGAGAGTGTGCAGGGACCGGGTAATGGAAGAGGAGTGGAGCGAGCAGAATTCAGGACCGGGGGGAGAGGAGCTGAGCGAGCAGAGATCAGGACCAGGGGAGCGGAGAGGAGTGGAGTGAGCAGAGACCAGAACTAGGGGAGGGAATCAAAATGTGTGGAGACTGGGACCCAGGGGAGGGGGGAGCGGAGAGAGCAGAGACCGGGACTGGGGGAGGGAGGTGGAGTGTGCGAAGACTGGGACAGGGTAGGGGAGTGTACAGGGACTGGGGGAAAGGAGTGGAGTGAACAGAGATTGGGACCAGGGGAAGAAAGTGAAGCATGTGGAGGCTGGGAGCAGGGGAGGGGAGCAGAGCTAGCAAAGACCTGGACCTGGGGGGGGGGGAGTGGAGTGTGCGGAGACCGGGACCAGGAAGCGGAGTGAGCAGAGGAAGGGTAACGGAGTATGTGGAGACCAGGACCAGGAAAGGGGAGAGGAGCGGAGGGGAGCAGAGGGTTGCAAGACTGGGACCAGGGGAGAGGAGGGAGCAGTGGAGGGGAGTGAGCTGAGCAGAGACCGGGGGATAGGAACGAGCAAAGACTGGGGAAGGGGATTGGAGCGAGCAGAGACCAGGACCATAGGAGAGGAGGGAGTAGAGACTGGAACCAGGGTAGGGAAGCAGAGCGAGCAGAGACCTGGACCAGGGGAGGGGAGCGAAGCAAACAGAGACCGGGACTGGGGGAGGGAAGTAGAGCTTGCGGAGCCCGGGATCAGGAAGCGCAGGGGGAGGGGAACGGAGAGTGCGTAGACCGGGACCAGGAGAGAGGAGGGAGCAGAGATCGGGACCGGAGGAGAGGAGAGAGCAGAGACCGGAACCAGGGTAGGGGAGCGAGCGGAGGGCTAGGGGAGGGGAGCAGAGCAAGCAGAGACCTGGACCGGGGGAGGGGAGATTGGAAGCAGGAAGCATGCGGAGACTTGGACCGGGGAAGGGGAGTGAAGAGAGCAGAGACCGGAACCAGGGAGCATGCGGATATTTGGACCAGGGACGGGGAGCAGAGACCAGGATCAGGGAGGGAAGTGGAGTAGGGACCGGGGGAGGGGAACAGAGTGAGCGGAGACTGGGAGAGGAGGGAGCAGAGACCGGAACCGCGGAGCGAGCATTGACCTGGACCGGTAAAGGGGAGTGGAGTGAGCAGAGACCGGGGGAGGGGAGCGGAGAGAGCAGAGACAGGGAACGGGGGAGCCGAGTGAGCGGAGACCTGGACTGTGGGAGGGGAGCGGAGCGAGCAGAGACAGGAAGCGTGTGGAGACTTTGGGAGGGGAGCAGAGACCGGGACCAGGGGAGGAAAGTGGAGCAGGGAAAGGGGGAGGGGAACAGAGTGAGCGGAGACCAGAGAGAGGAGCAGGGACTAGGACCCGAGGAGAGGAGGTAGCAGAGACCTGGACCAGTGAAGGGGAGGGGAGCGAGTAGAAACTTAGAAACTGGGATCGGGGGAGCAGAGCAGAGTGAGCAGAGACCAGGGGAGCGGAGCAAGCAGAGATAGGGAACGGGGGACAATAGGGAGCAGAGACTGGGAGAGGGCAGGAGAGTGAACAGAGGAGGAAGAAGAGACTCGGACTGGGGGAGGGGATCGGAAGGAGCAGAGACCCCAGGACCGGCGGAGAGGAGGGAACATAGACTGGGACCGGGGGAGGGGAGCGGAGCAGCAGAGACAAGGAACGGCAAGGAGTGGAGCGAGCAGGGACTGGGGTAGAGGAGGGAGCAAAGACTGGGACTGGGGAAGGGGAATGTAGTGTGTGGAGCCCGGGACCAGGGGAGAGGAGAGAGCAGAGATTGGGACCAAGGTAGAGGAGGGAAGATAGACCAAGACCGGGGGAGGGGAGCGGAGGGATTAGCGACAGGGACGGAGGGAGGGGATCAGAGCAAGCGGAGATCGTGGGAGAGGAGGGAGCAGAGACCGGGACCAAGGGAGGGGAGCGGAGATTGGGAACGGGGGACAGGAGGAAGCAGAGACTGGGGGAGGGAAGCGGAGTGAGCAGTGACCGGGGAGATGAGGAAACAGAGACCAGAAGTCAGAGCAAGCAGAGACCTGGACCGGGAGAGAGTAGGAAGTAGAGGCTGGGGCCAGGGGAGGGGATCGGAGCTAGCAAAGAACGAGACCGGGGAAGAGGAAGGAGAGGAGGCAGGGAACGGGAAGAGAAGGGAACAGGGACTGGTGGAGGGGAGAGGAGCAGCAAAGACAGGGAACGGGGAAGAGGAGGGAACAGGGACTGGGGAGGGGAGCAGAGCAGCAGAGATTGGAACCAGGGAGCAAGCGGAGACCGGGGGAGGGGAACAGAGAGATCAGAGACCGGGGAAGTGAAGCGAAGCATATGGAGCCTGGAACTGGGGGAGGGGAACTGAGCATGCGGAGACTGGGACTGGGTTATTGGAGCAAGGGACGCAGAGACCGGGACCGGAGGAGGGGAGCGGAGTGAGCAGACACCGGGGTCGGGGAGCGGAGCGAGCAGCGACCAGGACTGGGGAAGAGGAGGGAGCAGAGACCAGGACTGAGGGAGAGGACGGAACAGAGACTGCGACCGGCGGAGAGGAGGGAACAGAGAGACCAAGACTGGGGGAAGGGAGTGGAGGGAGCAGAGATAGGGACCAGCGGAGGGGAATGGAGTGTGGAGCCCAGGTCTGGGGAAGAGGAGGGAGCAGAGATTCGGACCAGGGGAGGGGATCGGAGTGAGCAGAGACTGGGGGTGGGGAGCGGAGCAGCAGAGACCGGAACTGGGGAGCATGCAGAGACTCGGGGAGGGGAGCAGAGTGATCAGAGATCGGAGGAGGGGAGGGAAGTGAAGCGTGTGAAGCCTGGGACCAGGGGGGAGCAAGTAGGGTCCGGGGGAGGGGAACAGAGCGTGCAGAAACCAGGGAAGGAGAGTAGAGCGAGCAGAGACCAGGACTGGGGGAGAAGAGGGAACAGAGACCAGGGAAGGGGAGTGGAAGGAGCAAAAACAGGGAATGGGGGAAGGGAACAGAGTGTGTGGAGATCAGGACCGGGGAGGGGAGTGTGCAAATAACGGGACCAGGGAGCGATGCTCCTATAAGATAAAAGCTGAAACAACCATCATCCCCCTGTCTGACTGAAATAAAACTGTCAGTCTATTGGAGACTCTCCTATACATTATGTAGGTGACAGCAAACTTACTTAAAGACATTAGTGACACCATTGGTCATGTGCACTAAGGAGCCAATCACTGTGAGTGTAAGCCTTCATGTGGGAGGATCCCCACAGGTCCTGGTCATTCCACATGTAGTGATCCTTCTGTCCCATTACCCAGTTACCAGCAGTCAGATGGTTAAAAAAAAGCAAAGAATCTGCTCAGCTCACAGTGAAGCTGGCTCCTAATAGTCACAGCAGGGAGCTGGCTCTTTGTGCTGGATCATTCACAAACCACACATCACTATTCCTCATCACATCATCTCTGTGCAAGGAAGAGCTCTGTGTTTGGGAGTGACTGGAGATGCCATTTTCCTGGAGACATGCTTGAGGTGTTTGGAGTCTAAAGCTTCTGGAGCCATACACAGTCTGAAGACAGAGTGAGAGGGACCTGTTGTGACCTCCTAGATTCCAAGTCTGGCAGACGCCTGTATGAACTCTGCTAAGCTGCAAGAGCAGGTAAACCCAGAGTGGACATTGTGTGTGCTGACTGAGTTCAGTAAATGAACAATGCAGGGTATCTGCGGTATAAACAAACTGGCGGTCATGAACGTTTCCCTAATGTGTGTGGCTTACCCTCTAAAGTTAATGGACTGTATAATGTTCCTGTCATAAGTGCCTAAGGTTGGAGTATGGCTTACTTTGCACCAAGTGGTTTATGACTGATAATAAACTGTAATGGACTATCTTTTATAAGAACTGTTGCTGTGTTTCTGAACACTGCGCAGTAAGGCTGTGTTCACACTGGGCGTTTTTGGGCTGTTTTTGCTCAACAGTTTTTGTAGCCAAAACCAGCAGTGGGTGATTAAATCCAGAAGTGGTGACGTGTTTCTATTAGACTTTTCCTCTGATTGCTCTACTCCTGGTTTTGGCTACAAAAACTGCTGAGCAAAAACAGCCCAAAACGCCCAGTGTGAACACAGCCTAAGCATTCAGCAACCCTGCAGCCTGGTTGCTAGCGGCAACAGCACAGGAGGACAAGCAGAGATAAAACATCTGGCTTTAACTGGGGATACGAAATTGTCATCGCACTCAAACCAGCTTTGCTGTGGTTTGGTGAGGCCATGAAAAATTTCCCGGGAAAACTGATCAATTGCCTGGTGTGAACAACATACAGCGACTGCCATGAGTGGAGCTGTATCTTCAGAGGGAATGGAGAAGGGGTTAGATGACCAGCTGCAAACGCTCTTCAGCAAAATGGAGCGTTCTGAAGACATACAACGGCTATGAAGGGTGGAGCAAATGAAACTGAAGCTACTGGGCGATTAAAGTGCCTGTTACAATCACAGCAGCAGGCATTTGAGAAGCAGCAACAGGAGTTGAGCAGGAACATCAGGAGATAGTGCAAGAATGGCAGGACCTTGCGGGACACTATGGTATGGCGGCAGCGAACCATTCTGTGAGTTCTCCTGTAGTGCCGGTACCATTCCAGGGTGCCCAGGGAGATGGCAAGATATGCTGTGAACTGGGTCATAAGACTATCATGGGGTATCAATGCAATGTACCCCCTACAGATGGGGTTGCCCAAAAGGGGACCCAGTCCCAAAAGAGGTGGTTGCCCTAAAGGTACGGAGTACTAAAAAGGGATGGTTGTCCAAAAGGGGACCGAGACCCAAAAAAGGATGGTTGCCCAAAAGGGGGTGGATCATCCAAAAACAAAGTGGGTTGCTGGTCAAGTATTTATGTGTAATAACATGTTGGTACTGCCTAAGTGTGACAATTCAGAGTGTGACCAAGGAAAATGTGGGAATCCCCAACTTGGAGACATGACAGTTAAAGTGGAAAATGACAATGTGACCATTGAAAACAGGGTAGCTCCAGAAGAAGGGGCTGACATCAAAGCTGGTGGTGACTTGATCCCCAATACCAGGGAAAGTGACCATGACTACATGGTAACTGTAACTCTGTGATGATAGTAAGGTAGGACCAAGCAAAGGAGCTAAGTCTTCCCATCTTAAGGGAAGCAAAGAGGCTGAACATATTGCACCCACTGATAATAATGAGAATGTTGTGTCATCTGCTTCTGTTCTCAACATGAAACCTCTTTCAGATTCAGAGAAGATCAGGAGGAAGGATACAGTGACATTGCCAATAGCAAACTTCGGTGTGACAACAGAGAACAATAAAGAGAATGAGCCAGCCCAGAAGTCAGTAGGGGTGTTTTCTCCAATGTCTAATAGGGTAGTTGATGGTCTGCCGGTAAAGAACTTCATAGAAATGTATGGCACCATGGTCAAGAAGGTTGAAGGCACTCAGTAGTCCTACCGTTTGTGCAATCGTCCTAGTATCTGCTGGAGGAGTTACAAGGGTCCTTGGGAAGGCTACGGGTATCCCCTGCTCCAGGCGACTCGGGGCAGGCATAACACTTTTTCCATTTTATTTCTTATGACTGTTAGGAGATGTGACTATGGTGTAGTTTTGGTATTGAATATCGATTATAATCAATGTCTGACCTTGTATGTCTTGGGAGATTGTTGGATGTATTTTCGCTGTAACTATTGATGGCTGGGGGGGGTATAGGGGTTGGATTGTTTTTCTTCTTTTCCTTGTTATTAAAAATAAAAACTCAACAAAAATATTTTATAAAAAAAAAAAAAAAAAAGGAAGGTTGAAGACTCCAAGAACTCTAAGGTTGGAGAGATGGAGGGCGTGAAACCTTCTGAAGGTGTCACCATTGACACCCAAGAGAGGGTTGAAGATGAGGCTGCCAATGCCAAAGAGAAAGGTGAAGTGATAGAGGTTGACAGTGAAGCTGTGGAGACCCTGGAAAAGGCAGAAAGTGATGATGCACAAGCTACCACTGGTGCTGCAGGGCCCCAAGAGGAGGTCAAAAGTGCAGAAGTGGAAGAAGCCACCACTGGAGAAGGGAGGTATGAAGTGAAGAACTCCTTGAGTGATTGGAAAGACTGGTGTGCCAAAGGAATACAATACGTGACGTAATTACTAGTGAATCAACAATTGAAAGAGTTTGATATACTGAAGGAAGAATTTGGCATTCTAGAATTAGATAGATATAGATATCTCAGGATCCAAAATGCACTCAGAAGGCAGAGACAGGAAACTGGACTCCAGGTACAGAAAGATATAGTCCTTGACTATATTTGTATGGAGGGGACTAAGAGGGGGGTAATTAAAACCATATACAAAGATATTTTACATACATTCCTGCTGAAGCATCCGATGGACGCTCGGAGTAAATGGGAAGAGGAACTGGGGGCACTGGAGGATGAGATATGGGATTCGGTTTTAGAGTATGTACCAAAACTATCACTGAGTGAGCCGGGACGACTTTCGCAGTTGTACACCATTCACAGAGTATACAGATCGCCGGAATTTTTATACAAAATTGGGATGAGAGACACGTCAGAATGTCCAAAATGTAAGAATGAGAATGCAGGAATTATTCATATGCTGTGGGAGTGTCTGAGGCTACAGGCCTTTTGGATTGTAGTGATTGCAATGATTGAAGGAAAGTATGAATGTGTGGTGCCTAGGAACCCACTAGTATGTGTGTTGGGATATGTGGAGGACATACAGGTTACCAGTGCTGAGAAGATAGCGATAGCCAGACTGTTATATATGGCTAGGAAATTAATCGCTAGGGGCTGGATCGGGACCGAGCCCCCCTCTAGGAAGGAATATGTTCAACAGGTGGAATATACCATTAGCTTGGAAGAGAGTATATACCGGAATAGAGAAGCTTTAACGACATTTGAACAACTCTGGGCGCGATGGAAGGGTATATGTGTATAACTTATGGGATTTACTGTTCTAAAGAGTCAACTTATGAGTACGAAGCAGGTTCTAAAGCTTTGCTATAGATTAATAATACTGTTTTTCGAATGCCATTATATTTGGTAACACTGTATATGTAGGGACATGGATACCAGATGTGATTTTTGCTGTCTATAGAGGGGAAGGGGGCGGGGGGTAGGGATGTTGGGGTTATATTCTGTAAGGGGAGTTTGGGATATAATGTTAAAAGCTTATGTGCAAATTAGATGCAATATATTGTATTTCTGTTTGGCGAATAATCATAATAAAAACATCTAATTCAAAAAAAAAAAAGAACTCCTTGAGTAATATAGGCTCGGCTGATCCAGCGGATGTAAGAACCTAGGTATGGGAGCTCAAGGAGATGATACTAAACCATCTGAAGCAGGAGGAGATATGGAAACTGACTGTCGAGAGTCAAATTGATGCATTGGAGACGGAGAGGTCTGAGAAAACTCTGCTAATAAAGGAGCAGCTGAAGCAGGAAAAGCTTCAGAGATGGTTGCTGAGAGGCAACTAGCTGAGCTGGATGAAGACGTTTCTGAGCTCAAGATCGCCTGGCAAAGTATCAGTCGGTGAACGAGGTAGCCTTGGAGAAGGTGGAGCGACAAGTGTCCCTCCTGGTCAAACAGGATGAAAAAGCTGAAAGTCAGTTGGCCCTGAGACCTAAGCCAGATGATCATCTGGAGACCACCAGGAAGACAGAACCCTCTCTATACAAGTGCCTTGTAGATGTACCTGAAGACTTGAGAGAAGAATGCACCAGAGAGTCGGTCTCTTATTATTCAATAAAATCATACCTGCTCCTCTGCTCTAGCCGCCACATCAGGGAATCCAGAATGTTCAGCCTGGCAGCTTCATGTAAGAGCAAAAAGCAGGTGTGTGTTGGGGGCATGGATGCTGGGGGCTGCAGGATCAGTCTACATTCACGCCCCCTCACAGCAGGGGGCATTGAGAGATTTAGGTTCCCTGAGGTGTGGGCCAGAGCAAAGGAACAGGTATGATTTTATCGATTTATAAGAGATCTATAGATCCTAGAACTGCAGTGTATGGCTCTGCTTCATCATGTAGCAGGGCAGGAAGTGTACTAAAAAGTTTTCTTTCACTGGCGTTCCCCTTTAAGGCTGCACCACATGTTTAGCAAGTACGGTTGCCATCTTTTGTTCGACCAGTCTCAAGTGAGCAAGTCCTCTTCGTAGTTCCTTTTGTGGGAGGTGTGGTTATCTGTGGTCACTACCCTGTCCCAGAGGTAGGTGAGTATAGGCTCTAAGGCCAGTCTGTTAAAGAGATCTCAGGAATGCCTAAACCTTCAGAGAATGCCTGCAGGCCCTGGAGGTCCCTGAGGATAAAAGGTGCCCTGTTGAGTGTGCACCTGCAACTGGAAAGGGAATCCACAAGTGTATAAGATTTCATTCTCCCTTAGTGCCATCAAGACTGGTCTCAGGGCTCTCCGTTTTGATATGGTCATCCTGGACAGGTCTGCCAGGAAATGGATTTCAGCCACATCAAAATCTTTGGGTCCTTTAATTTGAGCTTGATTCATGATTTCCTGTAAGTAAATATAGCAAATATCAGGTTATTTTTCGGACGAAGTACCTTTATGTCCGCGCTGCTGTCAGAAACATATACCACCGACACGGGACGTCTATGTATTAGTGATGATTTATTGCCTTATTTTCAACGCGTTTCGGAGCCACTTGCCGAGCTCCTTCCTCAGGGAATATACTTCGTCCGAAAAATAATCTGTGATTTGAGCACCGCATCTTGTGGAAGTACGGTCCCTGCAGCAGCTGTTTTTTTCCTGAGCGATTACGCTGGTTGTGTGCCACACAACCATATCAGGTGAGCAATACCAGTATTGACAACTTATATCTGTCTATAAAGGATAAGACCCTATTTTTGTGCATTCTCAACCCTTTAGATAATATAGCAAATATGTCTCTTGGGATTGCCTGGATCATTTCAGCTTGGTCTTAGTCAGTGTGCTCTATCAAACAGAATAACTTAATCTTGTGGCCTCCCTAGCAAGGTGTTGAAGAGGCTCTGAAGTGGGGGGATGAGGCCTGCTGTGACTGTCACTTCTGGGAGGCCTTTCACATGCACGTTGTTGCAGCAGCTCCTATTCTCCAGGTCATCCACTATTCGGGACAATGAAGAGATTTTTTTCTGTGTGCTGGTCTAGAAGTTCCTTTTGTGCTGGTGGATTCTCTGAGTAGGTCATAGTGGAGATTTCAAGTTGGGTGACTGTCCGAGACCTGTGAGATTGTTGTTTTAAGGCCCTGAATCTCTGATTTTTATAGGTTTTCCAGATATACATCAGAAGAAAACGGCTGAAATTAATGAGGGGCGCACAATAGTCTGTGTATAAATTTTTGAGAGACAGGGGGAATAATAAAATCTGCTCACCTGTTAGGGTTGTGAGAAGTCACAGCCGCTTTTTGCACCTTTTGTGAACTATAGATGTCAAGCTTTACCACGGTTTGCAGCGGTCCTCCCTCAGTAGAGATCCAGGATTGCAGATCGGAGAAAAGGGACTAATGGACGTGCTCCTGCTCTGAAGTAATTCCAAATTCCAGATGGGAGATATGTTATATCCTTCCATATCAGATTTTGTAGGCATCTATTCCGTGTTGTGAGCATATCTCCTCCAGCATGGACACTGAGCCTTGAAGTGATGGAGTTGAGGACCTCTCAGATCTGAGTTTAATATCTCTGGGCTGAGTTCCTGCTGTGTTAGTTATACTCCAAACCGACCCAAGTGTCACATCCCAATTTGTTCCTGTAGCAGCATCCACTCATACAGCGGGTGGGGGGGCAAGACACAGCATCTGATTATCTTGTTGAGGAAGAGTTTTGCTGAGTAGTTTTGTTTTCCATCAGGAACTTCTGGATGTAGTTGAGGAGCTAGATGGAGAGGAGGAGGTTCCTCTACTTCTCCTTCCCATGACTTCCACCTTGTATTTTATAGTGACCCCTTCAAAATCGTTGCACTATGAGGCTCGGGTGACTATACTGCAAGCTATATCACAAAGTCTCTGGAGGAGCAACTGTTCGACTTATAATGTTATCTCAAGGAAGAAGTGAATTTAAGAGTTGTGTTAATAGTCACTATAAAGGCCCCGTTATACGGTACGACATCGTCAACGAAATTGATGATACGTCACGGGTTTGGAGGCGTTTCAGCGACCTCGTTGCGTGTGACTCTGGCAAGTTGTAACGATAAATCGTTGGATCGGAGTTGACAGGTTTACCAACATGTTGCAAAAACCTGACGATATCAACTCAAGCAACCTGCTGCATCGTTCTGTGTGTCACCGCGATGACTATGCCATGGACGACTTCACCCATTTACAGCAACGAGCAGGGATCGTTCGCGGGGTTTGCAACGATACCTGCTCACAATATCGTTGGTGAGTTGTTCACAATATCTAGATGTGTGACATCTCACGAACAATGTTTGAACCGACTGCGCGCCCATGAGATCGCTGCCGATATCGTTTCAACATTGTCAGTGTAACGGGGCCTTAAGACAGATAAACCAAGTTAAATCACAGAGTCCCTGAATGTTCCCGTCCTTGTTCTACTAGTTGATCCCACGCCAAGGGACCCTCACCACTGCAACCCAGCATTCAGCTCACTCATCTTGGAATCAAGTGATCACTGCTCTGCTGCAGTCCTCTCCTCAGTAACCTCTCCTATTCGTGGTCTCCTAATACACAGCTCCGTGGGTGGTTGGTAGCAGCACCGCATGGTGTTCACTTTATGGAAAGTCCCTTCCTTTTCTCCCCCTCCACAACTTCCCTCTTTTAGATATGGCGGCGGCCTCCGGCTGCAAAGCTTCTTAGACGGTAAGATTCTCTTCTCTCCGCTGTTTCACACAGCTCAATCTTACAATTGACCTGGAGTTCAGACTGTGAGACGCAGCAGCACAGGTTACCAGATGTATGATTTTGAGGCAGGTGGCGGGAAGGTGTGCTGCAGCGTTTGGGGTCTGACCACACTGTATCCACAACCATCTTTGTTCCTTCTAGTTATCTCTCCCTTCTGAAGTATGGAACTTTTAAATTTCCTGATTTCTTATCATCTCAGCATTTCAGTCTCTGCTGTGTGCAGAAATGGGTCCAGTAACTAGTAACCAATTTACTGGAACATACACCGTAAGTGTCCTTAAACCCAGTAATCCCTAGGAATCGATAGGGCTTAAGCAAACATGTCTAGTCAGTGCCATTGCCAGGCCACACCCATAGAACTCATTTTTAAAAGTTTGAATAAACTAAAATTAACAACAAGTCTTAGCACTCCTTTTTTATTTGGAGTGTGGTTATGGCATTGAGGTATATATAGTAATCAGCTATGTTTGTTATTTGTTGATATTACAAAACATGTCAGTATCATTTAATTGCTAACATCTGAAAACTTTCTATAATCTGTAACTCCCTGGATTTATGTAATTTGTATTTGAAAAAATATGTCTGCTGCATAGCCAGTTCTTAATATTTTGCTTTTTTTTTTCTCTTCCTCCCGCAGAGTTGTCAGAAGTGCTTTGGAATATGGTGATGCATATTGGATTTGCGGAGTCAAGTTTCAGATGGAGCATTGTTCTAGTCCCAATCTTTGCCTTTTTTGCTGTGCTGACAATTGCCATCTTGTTAGTTATGGAAGGCCTCTCCGCTTTTCTGCATGCACTCCGTCTTCATTGGTAAGTGGAGAAGAGAAATAGCTTTAACTTCTTTTTACAATTAATTGGGATTTTTAAGGTAAGCTTACACAAACCTTCAGCAAAATCTGCACGTTTGGACTTGTGCACACAATGCTTTTTTGCTGCAAACAAAATTGCATCATTTTACTATCCCAGCAAAGTGAATGCAATATCTGAAATCTCTTGCATATGTTCTATTTCTATTGTAATAACACCGGAGCTAACTTACGGGTAGATAATAAAAATTGTGCTGCTGCTTATAAGCTTATGGTAAGTTTCGTGTATAGTCTTACCCGAAAAGGTTGATTGAAAATAATCTATAAACAGCCTACGCGCTGCACTGTACCCTTAAATAAAACACTGGACTATAATTTCTTTATAAAACTGTACAGTGTCAGCATTTTTTATTTGGAAACAAGCAATTAAAATTTTCACAGGATTAAAACTACTATGTATACGTGCATAACAACATGCACTATAATTTTCAGCAAGTAAAAAAATCAGGAGTAAAATCCAGTGGTTCTTAAGGCTAATTGTTCTTTCTGTGGATATATAGGGGTTCTTCAATCCTCTCTAGTTGTGCCTAGGAGAGAGGGTGTCTATTTAAATTATGTGTCTATTAAATTCCCATATATTCCAAAATGTATTTTAAAAACAATACCTTGAATACTGAATTGCGGTGTTTGCCTTTATATTAACTACGGTAGTTTTTTTTTTTTACTTATTTTTCTGCATTTGAATAATTCTTCTTAGTAACAAAACATATGACATCCAGTGGAGGAACCCTTTTGTGCACTGTTAAAATCCTTTTCCATGAACATCGTTAAAACTTCATTCCATAACCGGACCAGGTACATACAAGAGCTGTGGGCACTTTGCAACAACAGAGAGCACAGCTGTCTTGTCACAGACAACGCGTTTCGACCTTTAAGGTCTTAGTTTGAGACCTAGATGAAGACCTTAAAGGTCGAAACGCGTTGTCTGTGACCAGACAGCTGTGCTCTCTGTTGTTGCAAAGTGCCCACAGCTCTTGTATGTACCTGGTCCAATTATGGAATTAAGTTTTAACGATGTTCATGGAATGAAAGGATTTTAACAGTGCACAGAAGGGTTCCTCCACTGGACTTCATATGTTTTATTGCTAAGTGACTGGAGGAGGGTGTACCTCCGTCACTCCGAGCAGATCTCTGGCAGACGACTGGACTGGAGAAATTACTACCTGGGTGAGCTGACTATAAGAAACTGTTTATCATGAATAATGATTGTGTTTTATTCTTCTGTTAATGCAAAATAAAAATATATTAATAAACAATCAATAATCAGTTTTACTATGTTTCTTTACCTACAGTTGTGGCCAAAAGTATTGACACCCCTGCAATTCTGTCAGATAATACTCAGTTTCTTCCTGAAAATGATTGCAATCACAAATTCTTTGGTATAATCTTCATTTAATGTCTTCAATAAAAACACAAAAAGAATTTTCCTAAAGCCAAATTGGATATACCGTATATACTCGCGTATAACCCGAGTTTTTCAGCCCAAAAATTGGGCTGAAAAGTTTCCCCTCGGCTTATATGCGAGTATATACGGGACCCCTCACTGTTTGGCGCCCCCACCTCAGGATGGCCCCCCCGCATGCAGCGCTGCGCATATACATGACCAGCCTATCAGCTGTCACCCTCCGGTGGCGGATCGCGGCTCCCGGCTCCGGCTTCCATCTTCATCTGTGTTTTCCTGCATGTCACATGACCGGCCGGCGTCGCGATGACGTCATCGCGATGAGCCACGGCCACAAAGCAGGAAGACAGAGATGAAGATGAAAGCCGGAGCCGGGAGCCGCGATCCGCCACCGGAGGGTGACACCTGATAGGCTGGTAATGTATATGCGCAGCGCTGCATGCGGGGGGGCCATCCTGAGGTGGGGGCGCCAAACAGTGAGGAGGGCAAGTGTACTACCCCTGGGGCTGCTGTGTACTACCCTTGGGGCTGCTGTGTACTACCCCTGGGGCTGCTGTGTACACCCCTGGGGCTGCTGTATATACCCCTGGGGCTGCTGTGTACTACCCCTGGGGCTGCTGTGTACACCCCTGGGGCTGCTGTGTACTACCCCTGGGGCTGCTGTGTACTACCCCTGGGGCTGCTGTGTACTACCCCTGGGGCTGCTGTGTACTACCCCTGGGGCTGCTGTGTACTACCCCTGGGGCTGCTGTGTACTACCCCTGGGGCTGCTGTATATACCCCTGGGGCTGCTGTGTACTACCCCTGGGGCTGCTGTGTATACCCCTGGGGCTGCTGTGTATACCCCTGGGGCTGCTGTGTATACCCCTGGGGCTGCTGTGTATACCCCTGGGGCTGCTGTGTACTACCTAAGGGCTGCTGTATACCACTGGGGCTGCTGTATATACTGCTGGGGCCTGCATACCACTGGGGAGGCTGCTGTATACTACCACTGGGGGGGCCTATATACCACACTGCTGGGGGCTGTATACCTGTGCTGGGGTCCACCCTCGGCTTATACACGAGTCAATAGGTTTTCCCAAATTTTGGGGGCAAAAGTAGGGGGGTCGGCTTATACACGGGTCGGCTTATACACGAGTATATACGGTAATTCCACACTAAACATAAAAAAGGGAGTGGACAAAAGTATTGGCACTGTTAGAAAAATCATGTGATGCTTCTCTAATTTGTGTAAGTAACAGCACCTGTAACTTACCTGTGGCACATAACAGGTGTTTGCAATAACTAAATCACACTTGCAGCCAGTTGACATGGATTAAAGTTGACTGAACCTC
This sequence comes from Allobates femoralis, assembly GCA_033576535.1. NCBI lineage: Eukaryota > Metazoa > Chordata > Amphibia > Anura > Aromobatidae > Allobates > Allobates femoralis. Next base: position 228,745,900 of record JARQOC010000006.1, on the reverse strand, counting down.
TGTCCTGTGTCCTTGTGTGTACCACATTGAGCATGGAGAAAAGAAAGAAGACCAAAGAACTGTCTGAGAACTTGAGAAACCAAATTGTGAGGAAGCATGTGCAATCTCAAGGCTACAAGTCCATCTCCAAAGACCTGAATGTTCCTGTGTCTACCATGTGCAGTGACATCAAGAAGTTTAAATCCCATGGCACTGTGGCTAACCTCCCTAGATGTGGACGAAAAAGAAAAATTGATGAGAGATTTCAACGCAAGATTGTGCGGATAGTGAATAAAGAAACTCGACTAACATCCAAACAAGTTCAAGCTGCCCTGCAGTCCGAGGGTACAACAGTGCCAACCCGTACTATCCGTTGGCGTCTGAATGAAAAGGGACTGTATGGTAGGATACCCAGGAAGACCCCACTTCTTACCCCGAGACATAAAAAAGCCAGGCTGGAGTTTGACAAAACTTACCTGAGAAAGCCTAAAATGTTTTGGAAGAATGTTCTCTGGTCAGATGAGACAAAAGTAGAGCTTTTTGGGCAAAGGCATCAACATAGAGTTTACAGGAGAAAAAAAGAGGCATGCAAAGAAAAGAACATGGTCCCTACAGTCAAACATGGCGGAAGTTCCCTGATGTTCTGGGGTTGCTTTGCTGCCTCTGGCACTGGACTGCTTGACCGTGTGCATGGCATTATGAACTCTGAAGACTACCAACAAGTTTTGAAGCATAATGTAGGGCCCAGTGTGAGAAAGCTGGGTCTCCCTCAGAGGTCATGGGTCTTCCAGCAGGACAATGACCCAAAACACACTTCAAAAAGCACTAAAAAATGGTTTGAAAGAAAGCACTGGAGACTTCTAAGGTGGCCAGCAATGAGTCCAGACCTGAATCCCATAGAACACCTGTGGAGAGATCTAAAAATGGCAGTTTGGAGAAGGCAACCTTCAAATATCAGGGACCTGGAGCAGTTTGCCAAAGAAGAATGGTCTAAAATTCCAGCAGAGTATTGTAAGAAACTCATTGATGGTTACCGGAAGCGGTTAATCGCAGTTATTTTGGCTAAAGGTTGTGCAACCAAGTATTAGGCTGAGGGTGCCAATACTTTTGTCTGGCCCATTTTTGGAGTTTTGTGTGAAATGATCAATGTTTCTCCTTCGCCTCATTGGGGGACACAGGACCGTGTGACCGTGGGTGTTATGTTGCTGTCCACTAGGAGGCGACACTAAGTAGAATCTGCAAAAGAGTTAAAGTGGCTCCTCCTCTGCAGTATACACCCCTGGGGCAGACACTGCCTCACCAGTTTTGCTTAGTGTCGCTCAGGAGGCAGACCTCTTTTATTGTTTTCTCTTTTTTAGATAGATTTTTTTAGAGTTTTCTTTTTCTCCCCCTTTTTTTCTACAACTCCTAAGAAAAAGAAGAGTCTTTCTCAGCTCCCCACATGGGCTCTGAGTTTAAAGAACCTAATCATCTCCTTCCCTGCTTCATCTTAGAACCCAGGCCAAGGTGCAGACAGACTCCTTTATCTACAGCCCTCCCCAGGCCTCATAGCTGAGCCCTGGGTTGAGGGACGGAGGTCTAGTCTAAGTCTCCATCTTGAGGATACTATTTTTACAGGTTTCTGGATGGTACCACGCAGGCTGGTCACTTGCCCTACACGCAGGACGGACACTTGCCCTCTCCATTCTCCCCTCACTAGGACTCCGGGTAGAGGAGCCAACTACAGGTACTCTGTTTGCCCCCTTCCCACATTGCCTTCCAGTGGCCGCATGCCTCCGGCCTCCATACCGACAGGACCCGGACGCTGACAGCTCTCTGGACCCGGGGATTCCTCCTGGAGTGCAGCAGCAATCTGGTCTTTACCTTTGTCTCCGGGTCCGGCGGGACCTCCGCGCCGGCCTCCCCTCTTTGCCGGGGCCGCGTATTACTCCAGGCCCCGGCTTCAGCCTAGCCACAACAGTCCCCGCCTCCTTCCGCCCCTCGCTTGATGCGTAACAGAGGCTGAGCCCGCCCAGGCCGCGTCAAAGGAGGGCGGACGTTTTTTTCTTCGCGCTTTTCGTGCATCGTGTTATTTCCCTGCGAGCCCTCTCATCTGGCCCGCCCCTTCCCTCCACGTCACTGGTCTACACTTCCACCCGGAATACATCATGGCGCCACTGCATACCCGAACCCCGGAGGGGCAACAACTTGTGGCGAGCTGGCGCTGCTGCATACCCGGACCCCGGAAGGGCAACAACTTGTGGCGAGCTGGCGCCGCTGCATACCCGGACCCCGGAGGTGCAACAACTTGTGGCAAGCAGGGTAAGTGCTCTTCCGCTTACACAGCCCTGTTTACCATGTCTATATTAGTCATAGCGGCAGATGTAGCTTAGGGGGCAGCTGTGGCTCAAAACCAGTGGACACTATGGCCCCAAGGACAGTGCCAGGCTGGTGATTCTCAGCCAGGTGCTCGGAGACCCCCTCCAAGGGCCACAATGTCTATAGAGGTATCAAGCCTTCACATTTAGGCTCATCCCCTTTTTTCCCCTGTACTTCACAAGGTCTTTTCTGGCTCTGGCAGGTTCTACCCTCTCTGCCACAATCGTACTCCTACAGAGTACAAGATTACCATTTCTCCCCCCTACATAACTACGCAGGTTGCGTCCATGCTACATCACAGTACAGGGACAAGACCTCCGGTCCTACAGGGTCACCCAACGTGCAACTCACACCGCTCCTATTCGCAACGTGGAAAACCACGGAACTGACAGCACACCACCTCAGGCGTCTCTACTATCGATGCCTGCAGCGGAATGCAATATTAAGACAGCTGTCTGTGGTTGGATACCTGGCCTTGGTATTCCCTTGTCATATCTCTAAGCTTGTAAAGGAGCTGGATATGGACTAAAAGGGCCACTTAACATGGTGGTTATGGTGTTCTCCGCAAGGAGCCACCCCTTAGCTGGGTCCTTCCCTGGAGGGATATCTGGCTAGTTCTGTGTTTCAGACTCCCAACCAAAGTTCCACAGACTCTATTTGCATATTTAAGACAAAGGACGCAGGGAAAGCCGACTGGATTAGCCATTGTCCGTCAGATCTACTCTCTAGACTAGGGCCCTGATCTTCCACGCTCGCCCTTCTGGACGTGTAGCACATTTGGGGGAGTTGTTACCCTATTCAGGCTGTTAACAAACACTTTTTTGTACCTTATCCTCCTTGTGCAGTCCCATGTCTCACGGACTCATTCACAGAAAGGAAACGGCCGCACAAATGTTTAACAATTCATCACGCAATCCAGGCGGTCCTTCAGATATACATGTGCCATTCACACCAAATATCCTCCCACTGGAGTCCACCTTCACCACCCATAGGAGATGAAGGGCGACGGTACCCATGCATACCGATTTCCCAAAACGAACAACAGGCGGCAACGCGTGGGGTTACCTCCACGTACCCTCTCCTGCTTTGACGGACATCATTATGACGACGGTTTCTCAGCGTTCTGATCCTCAACTAAAAACTGTTTTGCAAGCTGATTCAGACAGTCATCTGATACTTTCCCTCCTCTCCAGGATAGTCTTTGCGAGGACGCATCAGACCGTCCGATAAGCATACAATGCAGATGACAACCGATGGAGCAGCCGTAGTGGCTTCAATCGCCATTAAGACTAGACTAGCAATCTAGCCACACGAGGAACGAGTACTCCCCAGGGAAGATGGAGGGCGACGGTACCTGTGTACCGATCTCCCAAATCCAAAAGGCGGCAATGCGGGGTGTTACCTCCACGTACCCCCCCCTCCTGATTTGAGAAACATCATTTATGGCGACGGTTCCGAAGTGTGCCGATCTCCAATACAGGACTGCTTGGCTCGCAGATTCGGACAATCGTCCCCCTGGTTCCTCTTCAATACAGAACAGCTTGGTACGCGGATCCGGACAATCATCCTCCCCAGTTCCCACTGTAGGACCTGGGTTTGCAGTACATGGCGCTATAATTTAGTAGCCCTCAGTCTCCCCATTAGCCTTCCTCAGAGCACTTGGGTTGTAGCACATTTATATTGCCGTCTTCAATATCAGACTCCTTTTCACGCGGATCTGAATATTCATCCTCTCCAGCTCCCACAGCTGGGTGTCTGGTTTGCAATGGATGGCACCACTATTTGGTACTCCTTAGTCTCCTCATCTGTCTCTTCAGGACATTGGGTTGTAGCACGTGCACAGTACCGTCTCCAATATGGGACCGTTTTACAAGCAACTTCGGATAATCATCTTCCTCAGCTCCCACAACTGGATGCAGAGTTGCAACAACAACTTTCCTTAGTAATGCTCAGGCTCCCATCCGTTTCCTCATTGGGATCGCAGCTGAAGCGGATGAATGTCTTCACTGATCATCAAATTGCTACTCAAGTCCTCTTGTAGTTCCCAAACAGGGAAACGTTATGCAACCTCCCTGAACTTCTTTCATCCAAGGAAGTACAAAGGTTCCTGGCCCTCATGAATGTCGACACATTTGTCTACATATTCCCGGGTGCTCCATAGTTTTTTTTTCACTCTACCTAGCCCTTCTGTGGCTCCCCGTGATAACGGCGATCATATCCAATTCTCAATCACGAGGACAAGTTGTCCTCCCTTACCTAGAGGGTCTCCTTATCAAGGCTCTTTCACTTGGAGGCTGCGCTGATGTGTTTTCACACTACAGTGGACCTCCCAGCTCATTTAACCTGGTTGCTCAGCAAGGACACACTCCTCAAGACGCCTTCTTTTGGGACTGCGCAGTGAACTCCCTAACTCATCTAACCTAGTTGTCACGTCCTACTGACGGACCCCACACGTGGACCCACTGGACCGCGTAGTGCGGATGCTGATACCTGGATGATGGAGAGGCGGACCAGAACAGTAGAGTCAAAAGGTTTATTGTGTACAACAACAAAACAAGAACCCACGCCCCAGGGGAGAGCCACAAGGTCGCAGCATCGGAATACCACCAAAGGAGGCCCCGGAGCGCTTAACCCCTATACAGGGATACCGCCGGTACCAACCTCAGGGGGACCAATGAAGCGGACACGAGTGTTAAACCGACGTGGTAAAGCAACAGCACAAAAACACCAGGGAACCGGATCAGGACTGGAGCCAGCACTTCAGCAGGCCAAGAACACCGGCGTCAACGAGGAGTTGGCAGGGACGAGATCTGCTGGAAGTAACAAACCGGTATCAGATATTATGCAAAACAAGGAACAACCTGACCAGACCAGGAATAGCAACTTCACAAGGTAGAAATTGCCCTGGCAAAGACTGACAGGATACAGGAAGCTTATATTACAGCAGGGTACTCCTGATTGGCAGGACACAGAGGCTTGGTGATTGGCTGAGGGGAGGAGCATGATCCCTGCAGTTCTCCAGCAGTCACTGATTTGGAGATGGAGTTTCATGCGCTCAAGCAGTAGCCTCAAAAGTGAGGAGATAAGCGGCGCTATTCAAGCAGAGGGCGCTGGAGCCCTGCGGCAGACCCCCAGGTGGTTACACTAGTTATTCCATACCGAGAAATTTTCTCCAGTTCTGAATCAGATGCCATCATCACAGACGCAGACCCTCTTCAATCCATCAACTCTCTCTCCGAGAAGTTAGGGCATGCGGGTTGGTTACGTCTTGACCAACCATTCCTCTGGACTCTCCACACGATTCTCCTCAAGTCCCGGGACAGGTTCTTTTTTCCAGTCAGGTTATTCAGTCTGACACAGGCTTTCAACCATTTCTCCTTCACTGGTGACCGCACCTGTCCTTCCTCTCACAAGCCATACTGACACACACCTATATGAATGATAGTGGCGTCCTGTCATCACACGGCTCGGGGCAGCGGACGACCTTCGGGTCGTCCCTGCCTATCATTCTCCTAGGGTTTTGTATCTTATCATTGGTGCCTCGCAGGCGTAACCCGCACCACACATGTAATGTCCAAATTAGGACCCAGTATACAGCGAGTCAGATCACTCCGGTTTTCTTCATCTTCAGCTCCGTTACTAATACACAGCAAGATACCTGTGTTCGGGGCTATAGCTCACAATTCACAACTTATGAGAGAAGATACCCCTCTGCCTCTCTTTCTTAGTCTGAGGCGAGGATTTAATCTTATGGCCCTGCAATTATCCAAATGACCTTGGCAAGGTTCAGGTCCAACGGCGTTACCGTCCTCCAGAGGACCCCGGTTTGGTCCAGGCACACTTAGTATGCCGGCCTATTTTCACTCACCACTGGTTTTCCCTGGCATCCTCCAGACCGTACAGGCCCTCTTACCAGGGTCCTTTCTCACAAAATTCAGAAACTCTAATCTTCATAGTGTGGCCCTGACACCTGGTTGTAGCTCTGATACCTAGTTCTCCTTTCGCGAACAGGCGCTACAACCTTGACTCAGGGGGTAAACACCTGTTTCCGTTCACATCGATTCTCTCCCTCTCTCTCTCGATTTCCTTAGAGGGCACATCCCTATGCTACCTTCCCGGTTCCGCCTCCATTGCGTGGCTCAGGTTAGCACCTTCCATCCGGGACATTTTCACGCATTGTCCCCTCCTTCCTTACAACTGCTGGTAACATGGGGCTTCATTCAGGTCTATGTGCTGCAGGATTCTTTCCTTCAGACCTCCACAGAAATTTTTCATTCACCTTTGTTACCAGAGGTGGTGTTTATACAAAAAAAAAACGAGCAATTTACCTCTATCCGTTGAGTCTCTGACCCTAGCGCTCTCCTCGAAGCGCCTTTTTTCAGTGGTCGCCAAGATAGGTTGGGATGCGACCTGTACCATCTTTTCTTCATAAGATAGCAGGGTCAATCCATCTAAACAAAGACCACACCGCTCCAGCTCCTCTTCTGTCGTTCAGCACTGATGCACCGTATCAACATGGCTCAGCACACGTTAGATTCGCCTGAACTCAACGTGTCTATGAGGCTGGGACGGCAGCTTCCAGAAGTTCCTTCCGTCCTTCGAAGTAACTCTGACAGATTGTTCTTCATCCTCTCGGTGGGCCGCTGACTGCACATGCCAACATCCTCAGCCAAACTGTTTACACGAACAGACTTCCTATTCAGGAAGTTTAGCAGTTGCAGACATTACCGTTTACATCAGGTATAAGGTCGCGCATGCACTCGTACGACTGGGGGCATTCTACCTCCTTTGGGCCCAGGCCTCTCCGCTGTAGGTGGCCGAGGCTGTCACCTGGTTCAGCTTATACACTATTGTGGTACAACACAGTGTTCGTACGCTTACACTGTTGTGGAATATCACAGTGTTCATTTTCTTTCCTTATTAGATGCAGATCTAGTTGATGCGTCTTCCAGGTGACAGCAGCTCACTGGTAGGGTGCAGGTTGTATAAGAGTCTCTAATGTATTCTTTTCCCGCCCTGGGACTGCTTTAGGACGTCCCACGGTCCTGTGTCCCCCAATGAGACGAAGGAGAAAAGGAGAATTTTGTGTACTCACTGTAAATTCTTTTTCTCTTAGCCTCTAATTGGGGGACACAGCACCCACCCTGTTGCCCGTTCGGGCCTTCTTACTGGCTTCTCAAGTTACTGGTCTCTCTGGTTACTTCTGAGCTATTACATATGTGCCTGTGTTTTACAGGCCTGGTTATTTTAATATTGTGTTACTTGTTGTATAGGTGCCTGTTTTTTTTTACAAGCCTTATTATATTGTTAATCTGTTACTTGCTCCTACTGCTTTAGCACAAAACTGGTGAGGCAGTGTCTGCCCCAGGGGTGTATACTGCAGAGGAGGAGCCACTTTAACTCTTTTGCAGATTCTACTTAGTGTCGCCTCCTAGTGGACAGCAGCATAACACCCACGGTCACACGGTCCTGTGTCCCCCAATTAGAGGCTTACAGAAAAAGAATTTACGGTGAGTACACAAAATTCTCCTTTTTGCTTCATTCTCTTTTGTGTTTTTTCATTGAAGACAAATTAAATGAAGATAATAATACCAAAGAATTTGTGATTACAATCATTTTCAGGAAGAAACTGAGTATTATCTGACAGAATTGCAGGGGTGTCAATACTTTTGGCCACAACTGTATATTTTAACAGGTACCTTACATGCTAAATGTATTCAATATCCTTGTTCTGCAACTGCATTTTTATAAATCCTTTTCCTCCTAAAGTATTACTTTCAATGGTTAATTCTGTTAGAGAAGAGTCCTGAGGATAATGAATTGTTAATAAGTATTCAACTGTATCTGGCGGTAAAAATAGCTCTCCTAGTTATAACACACCTGTATTGGGCTTTTGTAGCTGATAATAGTTGTGTGAATTATCTGCTGTTTTTTATTCTTTTGATTATGTGTATTATTCTTTGACTGTAAAGAAACTAAAACAATCAAGATATATAATAATTTTTAAAATTATAACTTTTAATAATATTGTTAAATCGTGCCTATTAAACATTCGCTCTTCTAATTCTAACACACCTGTTATGGGCTCATATAGCGCATACTGATTGTGTAGTTTATCTGCTGGTTCCTTTGTCCCTTTAGTTATATATACCGTATTTTTTGCTTTGTAAGACACACTTTAATTTCCCCCAAATTGGGGAGTAAATGGGGGTGCGTCTTACAAAGCAAATGGTGAATAAACCTGTGAAAAAAGTGCCATAAATCAATATTACAGTGATTGCGGTGGCGGCGGAGCAGACAGGTGCAAGGCAGGGTTGGCAGTCGGGCAATGCAGCAGGCCTGGAGCTGGGGGTGACAGTGCGGTGATCCACGGTGCTCGGCAGTATGCAGAAGGCATAGCGCAGGCCGGCGCCATTGCACTTCCAGTATCGGCCGTGCGTTTCCGGTTTGGAGAGGGAAACGCCGATTGAGCTCCTGTGTCTCCCGCACAGGACTTCAGGAAAATGGCCGCCGAACCAGCGCATGCGCAGATGGAGTTCTCGGTCACTGAGCTCTCGATCTGCGCATACGCAGATGAAGTTGTCATGGGGGAAATACATAGTAACCTAGTTTTTAAGGTTGAAGGAAGACTTTAAGTCCATCTAGTTCAACCCATAGCCTAACATGTTGATCCAGAGGAAGGCAAAAAAAAAACCATGTGGCAACACTAGCTCCACATTGGGGGAAAAAATTCCTTCCTGACTCCAGGAATGACAATCAGACTAATTCCCTGGATCAACGCCCTATCAAAGGATCTAGTGTATATAACTGGTAATATTATAGTTTTCAAGAAAAAGAAGGAGGGGAACAAGAGGCGCAATAGTGCCCTATCACTATGGCACTGAGTACAAAGTGGTGAAAAAGGGGGTTCACTCACCTGAGGCAGTTGTGTCACCCACAACTGGCTTGAAGGTGTATTCAATGCTTATTATCAGATGGCTGCTGCAGGATTTCCACCGTCCACACAAGTGTGGAAACACATCAAGTTGTAGGGAAAAAAATGGTGTATCACAATCCGCGCTGCCAGAATCATCCGCTCCAAAAGTAATGCACATGAAGATGGAACTTCAACATAACTCCTTTATTTCCTCCTACGCGTTTCGGTGCCCTCCTGGCACAGGAGGGACTTGATCGCTGCTACGTGTCACACAGAGTATCAGCTGCTGCAGGACCTCCACTGACCACTCCAACGTGGAAAAACTGCCAGAAACTATAGGAAGCAAGGTGTACCACGGTCCACGCTGCTGAGTCCACAAAATCACCTGGGATGCAAGATGTTGTAGCAGTATACTTCTTTATTCCTTCCTACGCGTTTCGGCACCCTTCCTGGCACCTTCCCTGAGGCCAGGTTACTATTTACACTATCACCCCCTCCTGTACAATAAATACCCTCCCCCCCAATCCCTAGTTTAAACACTCCTCCAACCTCCTAGCCTTTTTCTCCCCCAGCGCAGCTGCCACCTCCCCATTGAGGTGCAGCCCGTCCCTAGCATAGAACCTGTAGCCAACAGAGAAGTCGGCCCAGTTCTCCAGGAACCCAAACCCCTCCTTCCTACAACAATTCCTGAGCCACGTATTTATCTCCCTAATCTCCCGTTGCCTCTCTGGTGTGGCGCGTGGTACAGGCAGTATTTCAGAGAATACTACCTTGGAGGTCCTTGCCTTAAGCTTACAGCCTAATTCCCTGAAATCATCTTTAAGAACCTTCCACCTACCTCTAACTTTGTCATTTGTGCCAATGTGCACCATGACCGCTGGGTCCTCACCAGCCCCTCCCAGTAATCTGTCAACCCGATCAGCGATGTGCCGGACTCGAGCGCCAGGTAGGCAGCACATTGTTCGACGATCCCTGTCTTTGTGACAGATTGCCTTATCTGTTCCCCTAATAATTGAGTTCCCCACTACCAGCACCTGTCTGTCCTGCCCTGCTCTCCTGTTTTCCCCCTTACTAGAGCAGACACTCCTCTGGCCTTCAGAGGTCATGCCCTGCTGCAGCAGTGCTATCCCTGAACTCGCACCCCCCTCATCTGATGACTTAGCAAATTTATTGGGGTGTGCCAGATCAGGACTAGCCTCCCTGGCACTCTTCCCTCTACCCCGCCTTCTAACTGTCACCCAGCTGGCTATTTCAGTGTCCTGCAGCTCCATACTACCATCCTCCCCCATATCTATCCCATTGAGCAGCTGTTCAGTGAGCAGCAGACTCCTTTCCATATTGTCTATGGATCTCAGCGTTGTCAGTTGTTCATTTAGATCTAGTATCTGGGCTTCCAAATGCACAACATACTCACATCTCACACAGCAGTATGCACCCTCAACCGGCTGTTCAAGGAATACATACATGTGGCAAGATGTACACTACATAGTAACATAGTAACATAGTTTTTAAGGTTGAAGGAAGACTTTAAGTCCATCTAGTTCAACCCATAGCCTAACATGTTGACCCAGAGGAAGGCAAAAAAAACCCATGTGGCAACATTAAGCTCCACATTGGGGGAAAAAAATTCCTTCCTGACTCCAGATACGGCAATCAGACTAATTCCCTGGATCAATGCCCTATCAAAGAATCTAGTATGTATAACTGGTAGTATTATAGTTTTCAAGAAAGGCATCCAGGCCCTTCTTAAATGTTAGTAGGCATTGCCAATTATGGAGCTCATTTCCTAATGGGGATTGCACCAGACAGAAATGATAAGTAAAAGGAAATGCAAAGTATTAATAAAATACAATCAGCAATTCAGTAAGTCCTCCCTTCCAAACTCCCTGAATCCAAAGTCACTGAATCACAAGTCACACACTTACTTCCGTCCGCACTTACGCTCCCGGTCACACTAAGCTCATGGTCACTCTCACTAAGAACTAAGATTTAAATATTTATTTATTTATTTTCCTTAGCAGAAAATCAGCCTACAGCTCAGTGTACTTCCAAAAGTGGCAAGCAAGATTCTGGGCTCCGCTGCACACGGAGACCCTAAGTAGAGGAGGGAGAGAAGATTGATTCTTTTCTTCCTCTGCAGTGATGGATATTGATTGGCAGAGGGAACTGTTGCTGAGCTGCCTCCACCAATCAGATATCTATCCCTGCACAATGTATGTAAAACACTTGTTTACACACTAGTCCAAGAGATCCTTGGGAGTGATGAGCACGCATTAAAGGGAAACACAACCCCCATCATCCATCAGAATATACTGTACCAATGGGTGTATTCTGATGGATGATGGGGGTTGTAGCCATATTCGGTGTAAATAGGGAGAGATTGTAAGGGTACCTTTACACGCCGCCACCGTGGCGAGAAATCTGACTGGCAATCTGTAGCCCCGTCACCATTGCCGTGAAATTGCTTCGAAATTGTGGCGTGTAATTGGGCAATTTGGCGGTGATCAAAAAGGTTGCGCCTGGTTCCGATTTCACAGCACTGCTCCAAAATCAGAGGCAATCATGAAGGCGACATTCCCGGCTTTTGCCGTGTGAACGGGCGATAGGAATGGAATCTGCGTCGCCTACTGATTTTACGGAGGCGTGCCACAATGTGCTGGAGACCGCGCCCTGTCCGTGATCGGAGGCAGCCTAACATGCGCGTGCACGTTTTTCATGGTTGCCTCCGAACGCCAAAGGCGCTTTTACACGCCTGCACACGCCAAAATTCCCCTTCATGGTTGCATTTGGTTTTGGAGCAGTGCTGTGAAATTGGAACCAGGCGCAACTTTTTTGATCACCTCCAGATTCCCCAGTTACACGTCGCAATTTTGTAGCAATTTAACGCCCATGGTGACGGGGCTACTGACTGCCTGTCAGATTTCTCACCGTGGTTGCGGCGTGTAAAGGTATCCTAACAGAGCGTCACCACAGATCCTTCATAACAGAGCATCACCACAGATCCCCCATAACAGAGCGTCACCACAGATCCTCCATAACAGAGCGTCACCACTGATCCCAAATAACAGAGCGTCACCACAGATCCTCCATAACAGAGCGTCACCACAGATCCTCCACAATATCGCAATTTGCCTTGTAATTGTCTGTCCAGAGATTCCAGCGTCCAAGTCTTCTCTTTGTAAGGTTAGTTCAAGGGATATCGTCTCGCTTCTTTGCCGGATTTGAAGCTTGGATCCCCAGGCACAGAGAGCACTCTGCGAGCACGCAGAGTATCGCGCTAATCAAATTAGCGTCTGACAACAGAGCTTCTTTGATGCAAGGGGGGCTAAACAATGGGAAAGAAACAGTGCATGCGGGAGCTAACAGATAAGATTAACACCAAAGCTTTTCAAAAGATCTGCATCCATCTTCATCAGGGAATCTTGCAGTCAGCATGCAGCCATCTTTCATAGGGTTTTGGATGATTGCTTGTTAATTAACAAAATTCCTAATGGTCCTGTCACACGTGTCATCCAAGGCTGCGAAGTCGGAAGCGATGTACGGGTGCGCGGTCGCTTCCGCCATCGCAGCCTTGGGGTCACACGGCAGGATGTCACCGGTGACGCCGCAGCGATGCTGGCAGAGCCATCGCGCGCTGGGCTGGGATCAACCCAGCGGGCGATTCGCAGCAATGCTGCGGTATAGGCTGGATCGCCACCAACATCGCTATTGCGGTGTCAGACGGCACGATCTAGCCTAATCGCTGGTTGCAGATTGACAGGTTTATGAACATGTTCATAAACTTGTCAACCTGCGACCAGCAATAATTCGCAGTTGCGTTGCGCTGTCACACGGCACGACGCACTTGCAATATCGCTAGCGACATCGCTGATGCGTCACTTTTCGGCGATGTCGCTAGCGACATTGACACGTGTGACACGGCCATTATAAGGGTATATGCTCAAGGTCTGGAGGAGCTGCGTGTTGGACACAACTCCTCTGGACCTGAGTGAACCCGCCAGTGGCCGCAGGGAGTCCGCAGCCGCCCTGTACTCACCATGTGCTGTGCGTGCAGGGCGGCTTCTCCCTCTGTCACTCGATGGCACCGAATCCGAACTTGGGTATTTCTGGCAAGTGGTCCTCTATAGTTTTATTGGCTTTAAGAATGCTCCAGTGTTTCCGAATAATTTTTATAAAGTTGTTAAGATTATCATGGAACCTATTTTAAAGAGGTAGAAAAATGTGATCATAATACATTCCTGCATCACAAAAACAAAAGTAATATTTCAACAACAATAGAAGAACAAATTAGGGATCTACCTATTATAACAGAATTCCATGATAATCATAACATTTTATAAGAATTATTCGGAAACACTGGGGCATTCTTAAAACGGATAAAACTATAGGGGACTACTAGCCAGAAATACCCAAAAGTAAATGGATTTATAAACTTAAAGGACCTATCCGACCACAAAACGTGTTATTTTAGTAAAGCTAATCTGTGCTGAATTGTATTAAAAAAGCCTCCCACAGTGTACCATCATTTCCTGAATTTCTGTGTTCAGTGCCTCTATGTTGCATGTTTACATGCAGCATTTCATGATTAGGTAGCTTCCTGTTATTTTTTTCCTTGTTTACAGCCTGTGCTGATCACCACCCCTTGTACACCCCTCTCTGCCCCCTCCACACTCCTCTCTGCACACACACTACACCCTGATTGGCCAGGACTTTACAGTGTCTCAGAGCTACAGCAGTGAAGGATCATTCACAAACAACTCATCATTATTACACAAACAGGGTCCAGCAAGCAACTCCTACAGCAATGCACCTGAATGTGCTAGGAGGGACAAAATTAGGTGAGAGCAGGCACTGCATACAGAGGCACTTGTCTGGGAGCTGCTCTGTGTACCTGCAGTGTCCAAGAAATCCTGCCTCAAACAGCTCCTCTCTATTTAGCACACATGGCTGGGTTAGCAGAGGGGAGTCGGCTGTCACTCACAGTGACTGGGCTGTGATGCCGTGTGCAGGGCGGGGGATAAGCTAATGCTGTGTTATCGGGATGTGACATTCTATCTACTTGTATTTGTGTAGCCCAATGTTGTAAAGATTGATTTAAGCCTGATAAGTCCTTTTAAATTCACTGGCTCGTCTGACGTGTTCCGCTTGAATCATCAGGCTATTCTAGGTAAAGTGGGATCCATGTTGGAGTCTTATAGACCCCTGCGTCTGTCGTGGCTGGGAAGGATCCATGTGGTAGCGATGGACATCCTGCTGAGATTCCTCTGTTTTCCAGGCCTTACCTGTATGGCCACCTGGGGCGTTCTTCTGTAGCCTCAGGTCGGTAGTTTCTCGTTTCCTGTGGAAGGGCAAGAGGTCGAGGGTCAGTATGCAGATCCTGTCCTCCCCCAGGGAGGGAGGAGGTGCAGGCCTTCCAGACATTCGTAGATATTGTATGTCTGCCATTTTGGTACGATTGCTGGATTGACACTAAAAGGCAGCCTTCAAACAATGGGTTCAAATTGAACAAGACGAGATCGCGATTCCCCTTAAGCATCTGCAGTGGATTCCGACAAAAGCCCTGTCCTCTATTGGTCAACTGTCTTTCCTTACTATCGAAACGCTTAGAGCCTGGCGTTCGGCTCGTAGAGAGTTGGCTGCAGAAAAGTATGCCAGCCCTTTGACCCCGATTCTTTGCAATCTGGCATTCCCCCCGGGGATGTCCAGCCGGAGTCTCCTGGGATGGAAGGCGGAGGATGACATTCGAATTAGACAGGTCCTGGTAAATGGAGAGTGCCCCCCTCTAAGTGCTCTCCAAGCTAAGTCACCACATATTAAGTTGAAATGGTGGGAATACCTTCTTGTGCTCCCTAGAGATCCGAAGGGTTCCCTGTTTGACGCTATCCGCTCTAGAAGCAATTTTTACTGCAGAAGCGACACCTCCAAGAGGGATTTCTGCCATCTTCGGCATACTGTCCAAATCTGTAGACGCCGAGGCCCATGGTTATAGGAGGGCTTGGGAAAAGGAGCTGGGTAGAGTGATCCCTGAGACGGACTGGGAGAGGAGTTTCCTTATGGCTCATAAAACGTCTGGTTCATGTGAGGCTATGGAGAAAAGCCTTAAACTCCGTTACAGATGGTATCTCACCCCGGACAGGCTACACAGGTTCTCTCCTGATGCCTCGCCCCTTTGCTGGAGGTGTGGAACTGAGATAGGCACCGTGCTACATATCTGGTTTAGCTGTCCCTCGATCCAGGTATTTTGGTCTAAAGTATTTCGTAACCATGATTTAGTTATGGGGGGGAATCTGGTAGGCACTCCCGAAATGGCTTTACTCTCCCTGCTCCCTGGCTCTTGGAAGTATCAGAGAAAGGGTATCCTTCGGTTTTGTTTGGCAGCGGCTCGTAATGTGATCCCTCGACACTGGAAGAACCAGGATCCTCCTTCCATTCTGGAGTGGTACTCTGAAATGGAAAGGATCCGTAGATGTGAGGAGATTTCGGCTGACTATTTCCAGACCAACGGGATTATGTGCTGGTTTGGACAGAATGGATACTGTTCGGTGATGCCCCTAACTTCCACGACATGTTCCTTTGAACAATGAACCGTGGGCGGTCACTGTACCCCCGTGGGCGGTCACTGTACCCCCGTGGGCCTCGGCCAGATGCTGACGCATACAGCTCCTTCTATCTTTCTATCATACATCTTTACATGTTCTTTTCTTCTTTTTTCTTATCTTCACTTTCAAAATTCTAGCTCTTTTCTGTTTTTCTTACTCAATAAACCCAACCCCTTACCCCTGGATGGTTATATAATTTTGTTGAGACTATAATGTTCTGTATATAATTCTATTGTTTTTTTACTCTTTGCATTTATACAATCACAAGTTTCTTAGAGAGATGAAACCCCCTCCCACTATCTGTGTGGATAAGGGAAGCTATAAATCTTAACATTTAGATCGGTGGCGGACCAATAGTTGTGGTAGTGTGTTTTGTTTGTAGGCACTAACGGGTCCTGCTGCATATATGATACATTACGCAGCCTTATTTGCTGTTGTGAGATTTTACATTATGTTGGCTGACAACACTGTTTGTAATGTTAAATATACTGGAAAACTTAATAAAGATATATTTGCAAAAAAAAAAATTCACTGGCTCAACTTGGTTTAAACCAAGAAATAAAACTATTTACATTTTGAAGAAAAAATAAAGCAAAAAAATTAAGAAAAAAAAATCTAGAAACATTACAGTATATCAGAAAAACTCATGGAGAAAAAGATTCTATAAGGAAGTATATATACAGCTCCGGAAAAATTTAACAGACCACTGCAAAATTTTCAGTTTGTCTGATTTTTCTCTTTATAGATATATAATAATGCAAAGAAAACAAGTTCTTATTGATTTAGAAACCGCAATACTCATGTTTTAACTCGGTAACAGTTCAGAAATTAATATTTGGTAGAATAACCATGATTTTTAATCACGGCTTTCATGCGTCTTAGCATGCCTTCCACCAGTCTTTCACACTGCTGCTTTTGGGTAGCCTTATGCCACTCCTCGCACAAAAATTTAAGCAGTTCTCATTGTTTGATGTCTTGTGACTGTCTCAAGTTATGTAAAGCTAGAAAAAAAGCCTTTCATCAATGAGAAGCAAAGGAGAGCCAGGCTGAAGTTTGCCAAAGACCATAAGGATTGGACCATAGAGGACTCTGGAGTAAGGTAATTTTCTCTGATGAGTCTAATTTTCAGCTTTGCCCAACACCTGGTCGTCTAATGGTTAGACTGAGACCTGGAGAGGCGTACAAGCCAGAGTGTCTTATACCCACTGTGAAATTTGGTGGAGGATCGCTGATGATTTGGGGGTGCGTCAGCATGGCTGGATATGGGCAGGTTAATCTTTGCGAAGGACATATGAATCAAGTCGCATACAAGGTTATCCTTGAAAAACACTTGCTTCCTTCTGCTCAGGCAATGTTCCCCAATTCTGAGGAATGGTTTTTCCAGCAGGACAATGCCACATGCCACACAACTAGGTCAATCAATGTGTGGCTGAAGGCGCACCACATTAAGACCCTGTTATGACCAGTCCAATAATAAAAACAAAGGGTATAATTATGTGCTTAATTATAAAACACTGGGCAAAACTATCACTGAAAAAGACCTGGGTGTATGGGTAGATGACAAACTCACATTTAGTGGCCAGTGTCAGGCAGCTGCTGCAAAGGCAAATAAAATAATGGGATGTATTAAAAGAGGCATAGATGCTCATGAGGAGAACATAATTTTACCTCTATACAAGTCACTAGTGCGACCACACTTAGAATACTGTGTACAATTCTGGTCTCCGGTGTATAAGAAAGACATAGCTGAACTAGAGCGGGTCCAGAGAAGAGCGACAAAAGTTATTAGAGGACTAAGGGGTCTGCAATACCAAGACAGGTTATTAAACTTGGGGTTATTTAGCTTGGAAAAACGAAGGCTTAGGGGTGATCTTATAATAATGTACAAATATATGAGGGGGCAGTACAGAGACCTTTCTAATGATCTCTTTACTCTTAGGCCTGAGACTGGGACAAGGGGGCATCCTCTACGTCTGGAGGGAAGAAGGTTTAATCATAATCACAGACGCGGATTCTTTACTGTAAGAGCAGTGAGACTATGGAACTCTCTGCCACATGATGTTGTAATGAGTGAGTCACTACTAACATTTAAGAGGGGCCTGGATGCCTTTCTTGAAAACTATAATATTACCAGTTATACATACTAGATTCTTTGATAGGGCGTTGATCCAGGGAATTAGTCTGATTGCCGTATCTGGAGTCAGGAAGGAATTTTTTCCCCCAATGTGGAGATTAGTGTTGCCACATGGGGTTTTTTTTGCCTTCCTCTGGATCAACATGTTAGGCTATGGGTTGAACTAGATGGACTTAAAGTCTTCCTTCAACCTTAAAAAACTATGTTACTATGTTACTATGTTACTATGTAATCTCCAGACCTGAACCCCATTGAAAACCTCTGGAATATAATCAAGAGGAAGATGGATAGTCACAAGCCGTCAAACGAATAAGAACTGCTTCAATTTTTGTGCCAAGAGTGACATAAGGTCATCCGGAGCAGTGTGAACGACTGGTGGAATGCATGTCAAAACACATGAAAGGTGTGATTAAAAATCATGGTTATTCCACCAAATATTGATTTTTGAACTCTTCCCGAGTTAAAACATGAGTATTGTTGTTTGTATATGTTTATGTGCATTATTTAAGTCTGAAAGCACTGTTTCTTTTTTTCCAGAAAATATTTTATTTAATTTGAACAATTACAAGGTGGGGTAACAGTAGAATTATGACAATCACCGCTAAAACTCTCAGTAATGTTTCATATTCTCTACCTGTATGTATATGTAAGCCAGTAGGAATAGAAACAGCTATAATGGGTGACTAAACTAAGAAATAATAATAGACAAGAAGTAGAAAAAAGAGAAAGAGAGAGAAAAAGGAAGAGGGGTCTGTAAAGGGAAGGGCAAAGGTTGCCTTCTATCTTGAGTGTTGAAGTAATCTATGGGTCGCAAAACCACAAATGGAATCCTGGAGTCTCTTTAAAGTAATGCCATATGAACCAAGTACTCGAGTGTCTGTCCCATTTATCATTGTTTTGCGCCATAAGGGATTCCATGTGTTCCAGGCTATTCATCTCTGACACCCACTCTCTGATCGAGGGCACCATATTGCATCTCCAATGTCTAGAGACAAATCCCCGGGCCCGGATGGGATACACCCCAGAGTGCTGCAGGAATTAAGTACTGTCATAGATAGACCATTATTTTTAATATTTAAAGATTCCATAATAACAGGGTCTGTACCACAGGACTGGTGTATAGCAAATGTGGTGCCAATATTCAAAAAGGGGACAAAAACTGAACTTGGAAATTATAGGCCAGTAAGCTTAACCTCTACTGTGGGTAAAATCCTAGAGGGTTTTCTAAGAGATGCTATACTGGAGTATCTGAAGAAAAATAACCTCATGACCCATTATCAACATGGTTTTACGAGGGACCGTTCCTGTCAAACTAATCTGATAAGCTTCTATGAAGAAGTAAGTTCTGGACTGGACCAAAGAAATGCAGTGGATGTGGTGTATATGGACTTTTCAAAAGCTTTTGATACGGTGCCACACAAAATGTTGATACATAAAATGAGGGCAATGGGGATAGGGGAAAATATGTGTAAGTGGGTTAAGAACTGGCTTAGTGATAGGAAACAAAGGGTGGTTATTAATGGAACACACTCAGAATGGGTCACAGTTAACAGTGGGGTACCACAGGGGTCAGTGTTGGGCCCGCTTCTATTTAATATATTTATTAATGACCTTGTAGGGGGCATACAGAGTAGAATCTCAATATTTGCAGATGACACTAAACTCTGCAGGGTAATCAATACAGAGGAGGACAATTTTATATTACAGGAGGATTTATGTAAACTAGAAGCTTGGGCTGCTAAATGGCAAATGCGCTTTAATGGGGATAAATGTAAAGTCATGCACTTGGGCAGAGGAAACAAAAGGTATAATTATGTGCTCAATTGTAAAACACTGGGCAAAACTGTCACTGAAAAAGACCTGGGTGTATGGGTAGATGACAAACTCACATTTAGTGGCCAGTGTCAGGCAGCTGCTGCAAAGGCAAATAAAATAATGGGATGCATTAAAAGAGGCATAGATGCTCATGAGGAGAACATAATTTTACCTGTATACAAGTTACTAGTGCGACCACACTTAGAATACTGTGTACAATTCTGGTCTCCGGTGTATAAGAAAGACATAGCTGAACTAGAGCGGGTCCAGAGAAGAGCGACAAAAGTCATTAGAGGACTAAGAGGTCTACAATACCAAGACAGGTTATTAAACTTGGGGTTATTTAGCTTGGGAAAACGAAGGCTTAGGGGTGATCTTATAATAATGTATAAATATATGAGGGGACAGTACAGAGACCTTTCTAATGATCTCTTTACTCTTAGGCCTGAAACTGGGACAAGGGGGCATCCTCTACGTCTGGAGGAAAGAAGGTTTAATCATAATCACAGATGCGGATTCTTTACTGTAAGAGCAGTGAGACTATGGAACTCTCTGCCACATGCTGTTGTAATGAGTGAGTCACTACTAACATTTAAGAAGGGCCTGGATGCCTTTCTTGAAAACTATAATATTACCAGTTATACATACTAGATTCTTTGATAGGGCGTTGATGCAGGGAATTAGTCGGATTGCTGTATCTGGAGTCAGGAAGGAATTTTTTTCCCCCAATGTGGAGCTTAGTGTTGCCACATGGGTTTTTTTTGCCTTCCTCTGGATCAACATGTTAGGCTATGGGTTGAACTAGATGGACTTAAAGTCTTCCTTCAACCTTAAAAACTATGTTACTATGTTACTATGTAGATCTAGCAGCCAAAAGGCAAAATCTGAAAGAGTCCCGGTTTAATTGTTGTCATGGAGCCAGGGATCAGGGAAAGTAGGGCAATCTGAGGGGATAGGGGATAGTGAATGCCAGTCATGGAATGAAATATTTAAAAAATCGCAGACCAGAATGGTTGAATGAGCCTAGAGGACCACCAAATGTGAAATAATGTACTGTTTTCCTCACTGCACCTCCAACACAAGTCCAACATCACAAAGTATTCACTGATCTCGGGGAGACCAGTCAAGGAAAACACTGCGGGCAGCCGGCTAAAGCGCTCAAACACAGTGAAATCCATGGTGCATTGCACCCTGGGAATTTGAATATGCAAAGGATTCCACCTCAGGGCTAGGTCCTTCCCTGGAGAGATATCTGGCTAGTCCCGTGTTTGAGACTCTTAATTGAGGCTCCACGGACTCCATTTGCATATTCAAATTCCCAGGGTGCAATGCATCATGGATTTCACTGTGTTTGAGCGCTTTAGCCGGCTGCCCGCAGTGTTTTCCTTGACTGGTCTCTCTGAGATCAGTGAATACTTTGTGTTGTTGGTCTACCAGGCATTGCTTCCACCTAGCCAGAATCCTACTCCACACTGATGAGGGGCAATACCCCGAAACAGCTGTCTGTGGATGGATACCTGGCTCTGTTAATTCCCTTGTCATATCCTTAACTCATAACTGAGTGGGATGTTGACTAAAAGGGCCGCTTAATATGATGGTTATGGTGGTCTCCGCAAGGATTCCACCACAGGGCTAGGCCCTTCCCTGGAGAGATATCTGGCTAGTCCTGTGTTTGAGACTCTTAATTGAGGCTCCACGGACTCCATTTGCATATCCAACACAAGTCCGACACCTCCAGGTAAATTCTGTAAAGAAGGGAGAGACATCTGTACCATCTGGATAGAATTTTGAAGTTTCTCTCTTGGGACCTGCAGGAGATGGACATATTGTGGGTAAGAGTAAAAATGTTTAGGCAGTCGAGGTCAGAAAAGGTGATCTTCAGGTCTCTCTCCCAAGCCTCAAGGTATCGAGGCAAATCTGAGTTCAGAGCCTCCGAGAGTAAACTATAAAATAGGGAGACTGTATGGGAAGGAGCCTCGGTCGAGTGCAGCAGGGACTCCAGCGCAACAGGAGGGTCGAGAACGATACCAGAGAGAAAATTTTTCAATTGACAAAACTCCATCCATGATAGTTGTCCCCTGTCAGTGGCCCTCTGCAGTTCATCCACCGTTGAGAACCTAGAGAATCCAGCCATCAGATCTCCAGCAGAGGAAAGATTTTCTCTGCATCGCAGGAGGAAAGTCTGCGTTGTTAAAAAGGGGTCTCGGCCTACATGATTTATTAGGTGGATTCAGTTTGTCTCGGTGCTTGTTCCAGAACCTTAAGAAAACCTGAGTGAGTGGAGGAAATTCTGAGAATGAAGGTCTTTGTGAAGACCGGAGCCAGGGCAGCCAATAGGGGAAACAAGGGGAGAGGAGTCCTTCAAGGAACACCCATTGTTTGTGAGACTCATTATATCTCCAGTCCACTACTTTTGATAGGAGGACGGAGAGATGATATATTTTAAAATTGGGCAATCTTGCTCCACCTAAGGATTTTGTGCTAGCAAGAACTGAATATCTGAGGCGAGGTCTACTTGTCCCCCACACAAAATCTATTGAGGGCTGCCTGCAGGCATTTAAAGAAGTGTTCAGGTGTGGTTATCGGGACAGTTTGGAAAAGGTAGAGGAAGCGAGGGAGAATATCCATATTGATGGCACTAATACGGCCAAACCATGAGAGGTGGGCTCTGTTATACTTCTTTAAGTCAGTTAGACTTTTGTGAAGGAGTGGGATGTAGTTAAGGGAGAAGAGATCCTATGGTTCTGTGGGGATCAGCACTCCGAGACATTTCAAGGCCCTATTTTCCCATTTAAATGTGAATGTGGTCCGAAGTCTGTTAACCAATTCGTCAGGTAATGTACTATTGAGGGCCTCTGACTTAGAGTAGTTAACTTAAAAATTAGAAACTTCCCCAAAGTTCTGGAACTCCCGCATCAACATCGGGAAGACGACTGAAGGGTTAGTTGTGTAGATCAAGAGATCGTCTGCATAGAGTGAAAGTTTAAAATGGTTACAGTCAATACGTAATCCCGAGATATCAGGTGAATTTCGCAGGGTGATAGCGAGATGTTCCATGGCTATAACATATAATAATGGGGATAGGGGGCATCACTGCCTTGTACCGTTGGAGATTGGGAACCTCCTTGAAAGAGTCCCGTTAATCTTAAAGCAATCTAAAGGACCTGTGTAGAGTGCAAAGATCCTCCCCAGCCTGCCCAGCCCCAAACCCAATTGTTGTAAGGATGAGCGTAGGAAACTCCATCCAAGACGATCAAGGAGCAAAGGTCCAAGTGTGTTTGCCAAGATCCTAGCGAAAATCTTGACATCTATGTTGATTAAAGAGATAGGACGGTAGTTCTAGCACGAGAGGGGATCCCTGCCAGGTTTAGGAATGACGATGATTTTAACTGCAAGAGATTTTTGAGCAAAACGGCAGCCCTCGGAAATGGAGTTGAACAGCATAGCTATAAACTGGGTCAGCTCAGAAGCGAACAGTTTATAAAAACTGTCTGGGAATCCATCAGGACCAGGGCTTTTGCCATTCGCAATTGCTTTGATAGTATTGGTAATCTCTTGCTCTGTTATTGGATATTCCAGAGTGGCTACCGTATTTTTCCTTTTATAAGACGCACTTTTTTTCCTCCAAGTTTTGGAGGAAAGTGGGGGTGCGTCTTATAAAAGGAGTATAACATTCTATCATCAGTTGCTTGGGAGGGGGGACAGCAGTGAAGTGGGGACAGAAGTGACAGGGTATTGTCCCTGCTGAAGAATCAGGCGGCAGGAGCACCACGTGTCTCCGGCTCATTAAGTAATTAAATATTCACTTCACTTGCTCCCAGTCCCCACCCACCTCTCTGCACTGAAGACAGCACGAGAGGTGAGAGCACGGGGAGCAGGAGAAGCTGCTTAGCCGGCACACATCGTCTCTCTCCAGCTTCCTGCAGTGGCTGGGGAGACTGTGTGCTGGAGATAGTGAGAACGGAGGAGCGGGGCACAGCTGCTGTAAGTGAATCAGCACTGAGCTTTGTGCTGATTCACTGCCATGTAGTCAGGGGCAGAGCAGGGAGATCGGTACCTTATCACAGTGTCCTGCCTCCCTCCCCCTGCTCTCTGTAATGTCTCCTGCTGAGCCCCTGCACTGTGCAGAAATCCAGGAATGCTGTCTGCAGATCAGGAGCTTCAGTGTATTGAGAACAGGGCTGGAGGCAGCATAATGACAGTGTACAGCTCCCCTGGCCCTTCATCTACAGGTCAAGCTCTGTGGTGGTGACTTGTAATTAGGAGACAGGGCAGGAGCATCATATTTCAGCAGTGTACAGACCCCCTCCCTGACCCTCCCTCTTACAGTACATCACATCAGAACTCGATCTGCAGACTATGGCCACTTTCTTGATTTCAGGAAGGTGATGGCAAAGCAGGATACATTAAAGTGAGTGCACATGTATATGTAACATAACCACTAATAAAGTTAACACTACCAATACTGTGCTTAACTAGAACTCCAAGCATGCCATAGGATCTACAGTACATCCTGGGAGTTATAGTTCTTAAAGGGGTTGCCACTACATGTACAAATCCCGTCTCATTCACCTTGTTGGCCCTTGTAAAATTAAGGCTGCCTTCACACTTGCGTCCCCCTCTGCGGCGTCCTGCGGAGGGGGACCGCAAGCTGAGCGCAGGCACTGCAAGTCCCTATGTTTAACATCGGGACGCGGGTGCCTGCGCTCGGGTGCAGATTGGCGTGCGCACCCATTCACTGCAATGTATGATTTGTACGCAGGCGGATGCATGCACACAAATCATACAGTCTCGTCCGCACCAGGAACACATGTCGCATTCAGGGTGCGGACGAGAGTGTGTGATTTGTGCGCAAGTATACGCATGCGTACAAATCATACATGGCGGTGAATGGGTGCCACGCCAATCTGCACCCGAGCGCAGGCACCCGCGTCCCCATGTTAAACATAGGGACTTGCGGTGCCTGCACTCAGCTTGTGGTCCCCCTCCACCGGAAGCGGCGGAGGGGAACGCTAGTGTGAAGCCAGCCTAAAAAAGACCATACTTACCCCCGATGCTGCAGTGGTTCCAACATTGTCAGAAGTTGCATAGTCATGTGACATTGATATGAGACTCAGCCCTCCGACCAGTCAGTGCTGGCATCTGTCTCCCCGCCATCAGACACTGGAGCAAGAAGTCATTGGTGTTGCTCACATGCTGCTCCTGCATCCGAAGGAGACAGATGCCAGCGCTGACTGGTCAAAGGGCCTGACTGTCATATCAAAGTCATTTTTTGCTTCAAATATTTTTTTCCCTATTTTCCACCTCTAAAATCTGGGTGCGTCTTATAATCCAGTGCGTCTTATAAAGCGAAAAATACGGTATGTCTTTATCAGGAATGGGAGGCAGAGGAGTATCTGAAACATATCTGTCAACTCTGGCCTGAAAATCTGTTGCAGGTATATCTGCTAGTAGTCCTCGGTTGTTATAAAGGGCGGCATAATATTCCCTAAAAGATTCTACTATCTCCGACGGGCAATGTAACAGTCTCTCTGATCTAGAATTGATGGTAAGGATATATGTCGAGGGAATGCGAGGGTGTAGGAATCTGACAAGGCTTTCCCGGGTTTATTAGAAAACTCCTAGGGATATTTCCTAAAACGGTCTTGTTGTCTGGCGGAAGCAGAATCTAACAGGGCATTCAGTTCGGCTCTGGCTTTAAGTAAGTCAGCAAAGGTCTGCGAGTGTTGTGTTCTTTTATGTTGGGATTCAAGGGTCTGAATGTCCGTTATTAATGTCAGTATAGCAGATTCCCTCTCTCTCTCTTAAGCCTTGCACCCTGCTGAATGAAAACCCCTCTGATTACTTCTCTCAGGGCCTCCCATTGAAATGGTGGAGCCATAGGATCATTTTTGTGGAACTCTAGGAAGTCCAATATTGCCTTCTGAATGGCTGTCTGGCATTCTGGGTTTTTAAGCAGACCAGGGTGCAAAGACCAGGTCCACTCACTAGGAAAAAGGTTTGGTAGATCCAGAGACAAAGTGACCAAAGCTTGCTTGGATCAATCTGTGAAGTAGGGCTTGAAGCTAGCAGGGTATGGCTAATCAAAAAGAAATCTATTCTGGTATATGAACCATGCATAACAGAGTAGAAGGTGTAGTTTCGGGTTTTTGGGTGGACCAATCACCAAACATCTACAAGCCGAGACTCCACCAGTTTAACTTTGAGGCTCTCCAATCGTGAAGCCGGTACAGAAGACCCACCTGAGAATGAGTCCACGTTACGATCAAGAACAAAATTAGGAGATCCCCCTCTCCACCAAGTATAAGAGAAGAACATGTATATGTTTTCCCTGAGGAAGGTGCCAGGAGGGCACCGAAACGCGTAGGAGGTAATAAAAGAGTTCCTTTTGAAGTTCCATCTTCAAGTGCATTTCTTTGGAGTGAATGATTTTGGCAGCGCGCACCGTGATACACCATTTCTTCCCTGCAATCAGAAAGGGGTCCTAAGTAGTCCCCACTAGGTAGTCCAAGAGCAATTAAACTAATGGACTAAATTAGAGAACAGAGAAATTTCTGTGAATAGTGTCTAGGTCTAAAACACACCCTAAAGTGGGAGGTGACTGGAACAAGTCACTGTTTCAGCACATCCGGTCAAACCTCCACTGTCCTGAGGCTAATTTATAGTCTTAATATAACTTTTAACAATCCTAACATATCATTGAACAGTCAGGGTATACATAGCAATATGCAATGGGTAGCAGTTAGAGAGTTCAGGTATCAAATATAAAGCCATATGTAGCGAGGAAGCATAAAATGCGGCCAGTCGCTGTAGATCAGACCTGTATGAGACTCAGAAATGGCATGCTAATCAATGGCATAATGTTTCTCAGCTGTTTCCGTTATCGGAGATGGATTGGCGATGTGGACCCCGTTTTTTTTTTTCTTTTTTCTAGGGGCAAGGGAGCCCTTCCGATTCCTCTGGGACCTCTAAAAAGAAAAGTTGACATCTGGCGCCAGTCTGTAATGGTAACTAGCGGCAATCCCAGGGCAGCTGAGAACTTAGGTAGATCTGAGGGTGTTCTCAGCGTAACCATCCCAGTGTCTCTGCGTATTTGCTATTGAAAGGGGTAGCCCCAAGTGTAGGGGATGTCCCGCTCATGCAGTACTTTCAGGAGGGGTCTCAAGGCGCTTCTTTTGGCAAGAGTCAGATGGGAGAGGTCAGCTAGGAGGCGTACTGGTGAGCCAATGAAGTCAATAGCCTCTGTCTGGACCCCCCGCATGATATCCTCTTTCAACTGAAAGAAATGTATGCGGCAAATCACATCTCTGGGTTTAGAAGGGTCGGTGTTTTTGGGCCCTAGAGACCTATGAGCTCTGTCCATTTCGATATGCTCGTCAGTAGGACTATCTAGAAGGGAATTGAAGATATGTGTAAGAGGTCTCGGGCAGCAACCGACTCTGGGAGCCCACATAACCTGATATTATTCCTCCTATTCCTATTTTCGGAGTCTTCCATCATATCAAAGAGTAGGTCAAAATTTTGTGGATGCTGATCAAGCAGTTTCTGTTGCGACCTTAACTGAGAGGCTAGGTCATCTACATCCGTCTCTACCACTTTAACAGTACTAGTGAGCTGTGCCATGTCTTCTCTGAGAGATCTGATTTCAGATTTGCACACAGACTCTAATCGCCTAATGTATCCCTCCATGTCTGCCTTGGTGGGGATAGCCTGTAATTGGGCCCGGATCTCATGAGCATCAGCTCCCAGAAGTGTGGAGCCCCCCGGCCGGGTCTGTCGTCCCAGTGTATGTCCCATGGTGAGGTGAAAGTTCTGTCATGGGCGCTGCAGGGTTATCAGGGAGCTGGGCAAGGTCTGCAGCCATTGTCATTTCTTTGACCTCCAATGAGTCTCCAGGTGTAGTGGAGCTTATGCATGAGTCTGGCTTAGGGGAGTCTTTAAAGAGGCTCGGGGACCCTCTTGAGGGGATTGTGGGAAGAAGCTCTTGTTGTTGTTGCAGACAGGGAGGGGGAGGAGGAATGGCAGCCTCTCCCATTCTCCCCAGCAAGTGCTCCGTCTCTCTCTGCTGCCAGCTTCAGATGTGTCTCCCGGTCTGCCTCCCCGTCAGTCGCGGGACTCGCTCCTTATACATTCACAAGTGAGCGAGTTTCTAAGAGGGTTCCTATGGCAGCGGGAGATCCACCTGAGCGCTGACCCCCGGGTGCAACCACAGGAGCCGCCATTACTGGGCGCGTTGGACGCCGGCTTGAGCTGCCCTGGGCCGAGAGATACCTTTTTATTCCAGGCTTGGGGGGGCTCTGAAGCGGGAACCGGAGCCCTGTGAGAGCCGAAGTTGGTTTTCCCTGTTATGGGGATGCAGGAAGCAGCAGATGAGGGTTTATGAAGACTGTGGGGAAGCCGCAAGCACCGGTCAGCATCATGTCCTGGCTATGCCCCCTCTCTTTTATTATTTTGACGATTTCTCATTTGCTGCAAATACATAAACATTTTTAGCTTTTAATTTTGGAGACATGTCAGTAGTTTATGGAATAAAACAACAATGCATATCTTACTCCAAAATATACCTATAAAGAGAAATATCAAGAGAAAATTTAAATGTTGCATCGGCCTCTTAATTTTTTCCGGAGCTGTGTATGTATATATATATAATATATGTGTATGTATGTATATATATATATATATGTGTGTGTGTATATATAATATACACACATTTAAAGGGAACCTGTCACCCAAAATCACCCTTGTAAGCTGTAAATACATGTCCCTGAAGCATTACACTACAGTCCTACACATCCCTTTGTGGTGTTTTAGTTCAATATGAAAGTGCACTTTAGTCGTTTGCAAACTTACTAAATCCATGGCAGTGGGGCGTTCCCAAGCCTCCTTGTCTGCGAGGCGGTTCCCCTGTGTGCCGCTGTATTACGCCCTAATGGGCGTTTTTTCAAACTTTCTAGCGCGGGCACGATTCATAATCTCGCGCCCGCATCGTCACGGTCAAGTGATGCCGTGACGCGTCATTTCCGGGCGGCTGGGTCGCTGCTGTCTGACGCGCACCGGCCGACTTCAGCAAGCGATCTGCGCATGCGCTGAAGTTGGCCAGTGCGTGTCAGACAGCAGCGACCCAGCCGCCCGGAAATGACGCGTCACGGCATCACATGACCGTGACGATGCGGGCGCGAGATTATGAATCGTGCCCGCGCTAGAAAGTTTGAAAAAACGCCCATTAGGGCGTAATACAGCGGCACACAGGGGAACCGCCTCGCAGACAAGGAGGCTTGGGAACGCCCCACTGCCATGGATTTAGTAAGTTTGCAAACGACTAAAGTGCACTTTCATATTGAACTAAAACACCACAAAGGGATGTGTAGGACTGTAGTGTAATGCTTCAGGGACATGTATTTACAGCTTACAAGGGTGATTTGGGGTGACAGGTTCCCTTTAATACTCGGAGCTGAAATTTGGATTACTAGCAAAGAAACAGAGATTTATAAGATTTATATGGAGATATATTAGAAATATATGAAAGTTCTCATTTTTTTTTTTTTTTTCCAAATATCTTTATTAGATTTTCTTGGTTATCATAGAAATTACAATAAGTTCAGTAAATGATTCTATTACATCCAACAACCTCCATCCAAAAAGAAAAGTGCCCCAACAATAGACCCTCCAAATCTAAATAACCCCTCCCACCCACCCCTTTAGCACCACATCATCTCACTCCATCAGATATCCCTGCAATCTATAGTCTTCCGTCTCGCCTAGCTCTATGACTATCAGCCCTACTGCAATTCCAGACGGCCCAAAGATCCCCTTAGTTGCTCTGTCAGGTACCATTCTGAATTTTTGAAAGGTGTGACCACTGATTTTACCTCAGTGTCCGTTAGGCAATGCGTAATAAAATTCCTCCACTTTTTGAAAAATTTTGTCGGCAACTTATCTTTGTTTGACTCCGCCTCTATTCTTTCCAGTGTCATTTCTTTCTTTATATCTGATATTATTCCCACTCGAGACGGCGGGGTAGCCTCCAACCATGCCCTGAGTATCGCCCTTTTAGTAAGGATCGCTATGGTATGCAGTAATTTCTGAACTTCTCTGGGTCCGTGAGAACTTGTAATGCAATGAAACAGCCATCCCTCCCTCCCCAATATTGTCCCCATGCCCGTCACCGACCTAGCCATGCTCTCTACGAACTCCCACAGTGGGCGAATTTTAGTACATTCCCACATCCCATGTAGCAGATCTGTATCTTCTGTTCCACACCTCGGGCATGACTGCCGCCTGTCAGTATCAGCGTTTTGTGTATAGGTCCTGAACCCATAAATTGCCGAGTGCATGAACCTAAATTGAGTATCACGCCATTGTTCATTGACCACATTGTCTCTTAGGGCTCTCCACCCCCGTAATATCATATCTCCCGTACCCTCTGATCCTAAGCATCGTTTCCAGCCCTTGAAGAGCCCCCCACGTCGGGTAGGTAAGAGCAGTCCCCTCAAGTCCCTATATAGCGATGAAACACTAGTGTTGACTGTTCCTTTTCTTACCAAATCGTCCCAAGCATTCACCACGCATTCAGTGTGTACCCTATCTAGCTTCCTCATAATGTGGAATTCGAGCTGATTATATTGCAGTATGTGAAAATCTGGTAGGCCCAGAGTATTCATTATTTCTCTCCTCCCTAACCATCTAGCTTCCGATGAGCACAGAAGGTCTCCCGCTGTCTCCACCCCCTTCTCTTTCCACTGCCTAAATAGAACGTTCTCTCTTCCCAATGGGAACTCCGGATGTGCCCACAGATCCACATATTTAGACATGCGCCAGGAGAGACCCATTTTTTTGCGAACTAAATTCCACGCTGCCAGCGTATCTCTGAACAGCATAGACTGTTTGACCGCGATAGGGAGTTTTGCTCTCGGAGTGTGAAGAACCGAAGCCAAACCCCAGGGTCGGCATAAGGCCGATTCCATCTCGAAATCAGAGAATTTACTGGTCTTCCCCAGCCAGTCCAGCACATGCCTAAGCAGGCACACCACGTTGTATCCCTTAACATCTGGAATTGCCAGCCCACCCTCTTCCCGAGACAACATAAGTGTGCTCAGACCGATCCTAGGGCGCTTTCCCTGCCACATGAATCTGTTGAATGCCCCGTTTAGCCGTGCCACATCCCCACTGCGGAGCATCAGAGGTATCACCTGCAACGGGTACAAGAGCCTGGGAAAACACATCATTTTAAGGAGGTGACCCCTACCCAGCAATGAGAGAGGCAGTTTCTCCCATCTCCGGAGATCACGTTCTATTGCCTGTATGATCGGCAGGAAATTTTGCTTGTATACCAAGTCTGCTGTTCTAGCTATGCTTATTCCCAGGTATTTGACCGAATCTTTCACCATCGGAATTCCTAGAATATTGGGTGCCCTCCTCCTTGCCTCCCCCACAGTTTCTGCGTTGCCTGACAGAATATTTCACATTTAGATTCATTCAGTTTAAAGCCCGAGAATGAGCCAAATGATTTAATCTGAGGTAGGATCCATGGTAGCTCCACCATCGGGTCATTCAAATAGAGTACTATGTCATCGGCAAACATGTTGGCCCTCAACCATGTACCACCCACGGATATGCCCTGGAAACTCTCCCCACTTGTCAGGAATGTCGCCAGTGGCTCAATAGCCAAGTCGAACAACAGAGGCGACAGGGGGCAGCCCTGACGCGTCCCTCAACACAACGGAAAAACCTCAGATAGGAAAGCCCGGTAATTTGACCCTAGCCTTTGGTGCCCCATGTAGTGATCTAATATAGTTCCTGAATTGGCCCGTCAGACCCACTGAGTCCAGAACTTTCTCCAGCCATGGCCACCTGACATTGTCGAAAGCCTTCTCCGCGTCCAGAGTGACCATGGCTGGATCCCCTCTTGATAGGCCTTTCTCCCTCTGTGCAACCGCGTCCACTGCTAACATTGCCCTCCTGATATTCCCAACTGCCGAGCGGCCCTTAACAAAGCCTGCCTGGTGGCGTCCAACCAACTTAGGGAGGAAGTGAGCCAATCTGTTCGCCATAATTTTGGATAAAATTTTCAGATCAACATTAATGAGGGAAATTGGTCTATAATTAGCTGGGTTTTCCAGATCTTTATCTCCCTTGGGAATCAGCGTGATATGTGCTGTATTCATCTGTTCAGGAATGGCTCCCCCTCTCATTATTGTGTTGTAGAATTTAGTTAATGTGGGAACCACCAGTGGACCTATCGCCTTATAAAAACCTCCCCCAAATCCATCTGGGCCTGGTGCCTTTTGGGCCCCCAATTCTTTTATCACTCCCAGCACCTCAGCTTCCGTCACATCTCTGTTTAATTCCTGCAGGTCGAGTTGGTCCAGGCGAGGTAGAGGGAATCTGTTCAGCCAATCCTCCTCCCCGCCCTCCACTTCTATGGGTTTGCTATAAAGCTTGGCATAATATTTACCCAATACGTCCACTATGCCATGAGGGTTTTTCACCAAGTCTCCCCGTCTATCCCTAATGGCCATAATTGATGTATATTGTCTCCTTCCTCTGGCCAGGTTAGCTAACAGCTTCCCCGCCTTGTTCCCATAATGAAAGATTGTAGACTCCCAGTGCTGTCTCGAGATTTTTTCTTTCTGACGTGTCCAGCCATTGAAGTCTAACCTCTGTCTCTGCCAGGCTTGTTTATTTTCCGTCGTGGGGTTCGCTATGAAAAGACGGTAAGCCTCCCTCACCCCCTCGCTGCTTTTCTTGAAGCATGTGTCTATCTGGCGCTTCTTTGTTCTCGTAAAGGCCAATATTCTGCCCCGCAACACTGCTTTAGCGGCCTCCCAAAATAGAGCCGGATTAGAGGAATGCTCCTCATTATCCCATGAGTACTCTCTCCACCACTCTGCTAATTGTCTTTTAAAATCAGGATCTTCCTGTATAGCCGTGGGGAACCGCCACAGGAAGTCACTACCCCTTGGGAATGTGTCAGCCACCCACAAGCATATTGGGCTGTGGTCTGAAATCACTAGGTTCTCTATTGACGCCTCCACGATTCTAGGCAGGAGAGAATCCCTTACCAAGAGAAGATCAATTCTTGACCAAGTGTCATGCCTGTGTGAAAAATGTGTGTATTCTCTGTCCTGAGGGTGACCCAATCTCCAAGCGTCACACAAACCCAAATCTCCTGCAAAAGATGTTAATGCTGTGTTTCCTCTATCAGGCGGTTGTCTAGCGTTATTGAGCGATGTGTTACGTCTTTCCCTATTCATTGATCTATCTTCATCCACATTCATTACCTGATTGAAGTCTCCCCCCACCACCAAGTTTTGCCTAGCATCATGTGATATGTGGCTTTGTAAAGATTCCAGGAAA
This sequence comes from Allobates femoralis, assembly GCA_033576535.1. Lineage (NCBI taxonomy): Eukaryota > Metazoa > Chordata > Amphibia > Anura > Aromobatidae > Allobates > Allobates femoralis. The sequence goes on along the minus strand of JARQOC010000006.1, from coordinate 228,712,743 downwards.
CCCCCCTGATCCGCGTTCGGCGCATAGACATTATGTATACTGAACATGTCCCCACCGCATTCAATCAACAAATGGAAATGTCTGCCCTCTGCCTGGCTGTCATGGGATAGTACTTTATAAGCCAAATTTTTGTGTATCAAAATGATTACTCCAGCCTTTCGTCCCACCGCCCCCGAGCCCAAAACCTCGCCCACCCACATTTTTTTCATTCTGAAAAATTCTTCTTGTTTCAGGTGAGTTTCCTGGAGGAGAACAATATCTCCTCTTAATTTTTTCAAGTGTTTGAGGACCATGGAACGCTTGGTCGGGGACCTCAGTCCCTTAACATTCCATGACAATATCTGGACCATGTCTGAACGTCAAAGTTGGATCTGATCCCCTCCAAGACTGCGGTGCTAAATTCCCCATTTTGAACTTTAACAACAGACCTATATATAACAAGTCTTTTCTTATGCTATATACCCCCCCTAATTTTGCAACACAGCAAGAAACTCCCTGTCTTCCCCACCCCCGCACCCTCCCTTCCCCCCTGGTCAACTCAAATTTTGTTTTAAGAACTCCCATATTCCTGTGTAGTACTTCCTTACACCTCGCTCCCACCCACTCACCATTTGTATAGCTTTCCCGAACTGCAGCAAACCCGCTGATGTGGCCTGCGGTAAATGCAACTACCCCCAGCTATCCCCGTTAGTTTAGACCAGTTAGTCCAGATCAGGTCCCAGACAATAGGTTCCCGTAGTGCAGCAAACCCCCACCTCCCCCACCCCCAATAGTTCCGTGTGTTGTGCGACTGTCCATTCCTTGCTATATTTAGGACACGGACGGGACAGAGAAAGAAAAAATATAAAAAAAAGAAAAAAAAAAAAAAAGGGGGGGGGGAACGGGACGGGACGCGCAGAGGCTCGCGGCCGTCCCCCGCCGTCACCCCAGCCAAAATGTTAATGTGTCCCAGCGGTCCTTTAATCAAAAATGTCACTCCGTGAATCAAGCTGGAGGATCACTGGGTTCCCTCGATGCACTCCTCCGATTACGTGTGGGGCTCATTTCACCACTTGCAGAAGACCCCACGTGACTTCGCTGAACCCTTTGCTCCCTGGGCGAACGTCTCTCAGTGTCACTCATCGTTAGCGTACGTAAAGCCTCCGCTGCGTCTGTGAAGAAACGTGGTGCACTATTTCTCCCGCCAACTTTCAGGGTTGCTGGATACAAAAGCTGGAAGGGTGTGTTTCTTTTGTACAACATTGAGCACACCTCATTAAACTGTTTGCGCCGGCGTGCCACCTCCGGCGAATAGTCACTAAACAAAAGAACTCTGGCTCCTTGCAACGTTAGGGGCTGACGTCTCCGCTTGAATGCTTGCAAGATCTTCATTTTATCTTTATAGTCCAGATATCTCATGATCACCTGCCTTGATTTCTGGTGGATCTGGGATCTATTCTGTGACTGGGGGCTGCTTCCCCCTCTCTCTCTCTCATGAGCAGCTCTTGTCAACTGCGGTGGGGGTGGTGGGCCAGTTCTATGTGCTCTCTCCACTCTGCACAAGGCTTTTATTCCCAGCGCCTGGGGCAGCTCTTTCTCGCAGATGTCATCCAACAATTCATAAGGCACTGTCTCAGGGAGGCCCACAATTCTCAAATTATTTCTGCGGGATCTGTTTTCTAAATCATCTAATTTAGCACCCATTCTGGCAGACTCCTTGCACACAGATTCCAGCTTTATCTCAAGAGCTTGCACTCTATTTTCTGCCTCCATGAGTCTCTCTTCTGCCTCAGTGATTCTAATCTCACATTGTTGAACTGTGGTTTGTAGGGCTGCTAGGCTAGCTTGCACAGTGTCTCTTATTGTTTTATTTAGTTCTTCTGCTAGGAATGCCTTAAGCTCTCTCATCAGATCAGTGGATAATGAGCCCGGTCCCACTTCTCTCCCTTCCATATCTCTGGCACTCTTCTCCCCAGAGCTCCTCTGTTGCTGTGTGCCCTGTGCTGCGGCCTCTGGGCGCGGGATCCCACTGCTTTTTCTGGACCCCTCATTGCCCTTCTCCTTCCTCCTGCCCCCCGCGGCCGCCGCCGCCATCTTTGCTCCTCCTTCTCTGCTGGGGCCTCCGCGTCTCTCACCTCCAGTGCTGCCCGCACTGCGCAGCCATGGATCCATACAGCACCGCTCCGTGCCTGGTGCCTTCCCGACCTCCGTCCTGCGTGATCCCGGTGAGTCGCGGGTGTTATGTAGCGGTTTTGCGGTGGTGGGCGTCCGGAGCTGTGTCTCCCGCGTCCACTACATCAGGAGCCGGAACCGGAAGTCCGAAAGTTCTCATTTTAATACACCATACCTCACTGACTCCCATATCACGTTTTTCTCGTCTATCCCATACATCCAGCTGGATAGAAACCCAGATATAAGGAATTTTGCTTACGAATTAACAGCCATTCATCGAAAACCCTATAAAAGATGACTGCATGCTGACAGCAAGATACCCTGATGAAGATGAACGCAGATTCTTTGAAAAGCTTTGATGTTAGTCTGGTCAGTCAGCCCCCACAAGTGCAGTCTCTTTCTGTTTTCCCCTCCCCTGCATCAAAATAGCTCTGTTGTCAGACACCAACTTGATTAGAGCGATACACAGCAAGCACCACTGCTGGCCACGGCATGCTTGCTGAGCGCTCTCTGTGCCCTGGGGATCCATGCTTCAAACTCAGCAAAGAAGTCAGATGATATCCCTTGAACTAACCTCACAATGAGAAGACTTGTATGCTGGAATCCCTGCACAGACAATTACAAGGTAGATCACAATATTGTGCCATTCAAATATTTATTTCTTTGTATATGAAACTTAACAATTCACCAAAAGCTAGATGATTATACTGTGTTCATTTAAATACTGCTTCATATTGAAGAAAACTATACTTAACTAAAGGACAAAAAAGCCAGCAGATAAGATGCACAATCAGTATGCGCTCTGAGCCCATTACAGGTGTGTTAGAATTAGGAGAACAAATGTTTGATAGACACGATCTATCAATATTACTTAACACTATGATTTAAAAAATTATTATAGATATTGATTGTTTTAGAGTCAACAAATACATTCAGATTGTGCGTTTACTTTCTCTTCTGTTCTGCTGCGTTTTTAGCTGCAAAACAAGAGCTGTCAAAAAAACTCACCCAAAAATGGATCATCCATTTCTGATCCGTTTTTTGCTGCGTTTTAGGGTGCTGCTTTTTTCTCAACATGTATGGGTTAGGGATGGGCGAATCTACTCGCTAGGACTCGTTACTCGGCGAGTAGTAAGGGACTCGCAGGACTCGGTACGAGTCCAATGCAAATCAATGGCAAACGCTGACAAAACTAGGATTGCCATTGTCTTGCATTAGACTCGGCTACTGTGCCAGTGATAGCAGGGAAACTCGCAAAGTAACTGCTGTTACTTAGCGAGCCGAGTCCAGCTGTCTTCTCTGTGCAGGCTGCCGCAGCTCCAGGGTCCTAGAGCCCGCCTGCTCACAGAGATGATGTAGCAGTGCTGAGATTGTTCTCAGTCTGCTCATTCCCTGTGCATAGACATCTATATCTATGCACAGGGGATGTAGCAGAGAGGACATCGCGTTTTGGACTGCGTCGGACAGAAGAGGATTTTTTTAATTAAAGATGGAGTCCCTAATGGCTTGATTTTCATGAAATAATAAGAAAAAAATGCGTGGGGCTCCACGCAATTTCTATGTCTAGCCAGATACAGCTAAGCAGCTGGGGGCTGGAATCCGCAGCGCAGGGATGCCCAAGCTTTCTGGGCACCCCCCGCTGCAAATTGCAGCCCGCAGCCACCCCAGAAGATGGCGCGTTCATTGAAGCGCCATCCTCTGGCGCTGAACCCCGCTCTTCCAGCGGCCCTGGTGGCGGTGGCACGCTGGGTAATAAAGAGGTTAGGGCCAGCTTTGTATTATCAGCTGGCCCTTAGCTCGAAATTTATGGCGGTCACGCCAATATTAGACATGACCGCCATGAATTTCTATTAAATTGTTTTAAAAAAAACACAACACAGAGAAAAAATTTTATTAGAAATAAAAAAAAAAAGCCATTAGGGACTTCATCTTTAATTAAAAAAATCCTCTTCCGTCCGACGCAGTCAAAAACGCGATGTCCTCTCTGCTACATCCCCTGTGCATAGATATAGATGTCTATGCACAGGGAGTGAGCAGACTGAGAACAATCTCAGCTCTGCTACATCAGGCAGCAGGCGGGCTCTAGGACCCTGGAGCTGCGGCAGCCAGCACACAGAGCAGACAGGACTCTTATCTGTGCGAGTTTCCCAGTGATTACTTGCACAGTAAACGAGTCCAATGCAAATCAATGGCAAAACTAGGATTGCTTCAGGCTGAAGCTTCCGAGACACATCTGCGATTTGTAAATCGCACACTACTCGCTATTACTCGCTTCCCCTTTCATTAACATTGGACTCGCTAGACTCGCAACGAGTAGCGAGTCCCGGGCTCGGACTCTCTAGAGTCAAGCGATTCCGAGTAATTTAGGATTCGCCCATCACTAGTATGGGTGCCATGAAAACATCGCACACCATACACAGAGTACTGGTCCCGTGATTTTAGCATGGACATTTGCATACAGTAAAATGTAGGAAAAGATAGACAGATAACTAGATAGCATAGAAAGATAGATAGAAGGTTGGAATAGCTAGATCGGACTTACCAGACTTCCCCTGCTGCTTCCAGGGCTGCCCATTAAGCTACTTGCATATTCACTGCACTGACCAGCAAACAGCCAATCACAGACTTTCACACTCTGTGAGAGCCTTTGTGATTGGCTGTTGCAGTCAGACTGCATTTCCTCAATCTGGACGGTGATTGTGCTTGGCTGCCATTAGTGTATACCAACCAACCTGCCATCATAGGGTGTTAAAAAAAAAATAATAACGAAAAAACCTTGTGGGGCTTTGCAGTATGTTTCAGTCTAGCCCAGTGAAAGTGGATAGCTGCAAGCTGCCACCCTCAACTGTCTAATTTTCCTTTGGCTCACAAAAAAAATGCATAGGGCTCCGCCTTATTTTAATTGTCAGCCAAGGTAAAACTAGGCTGCTGAGGGCTGGTATTCTCAGCGGGTTGAGGGCCCATTGTTTTAGGGCCCCCCACGCTAAAGAATAACTCCCCTGAAAATGCCGCGTTCATAAGAAGCGTCATTTCCCGTGCTTTACCAGGCTCCTCTAGCAGTCCTGGTGAGGAGTGGTACTCTGGGTAATAAGGGGTTAGTACTAGCTTTTGTTTTACCAGTCGGTATTAAGCCCTAAGATTCTTTAATGTCAGGCCAAATTAGACTCTGCTATTAAGAATCGCAAATAAATGGTTAAAAAACACAAACAGAAAAAAATTAATTTATTAGAAATAAAAACACAGACACACTTAGAGACACCTTCTTTATTACTCCCTTCCCACCCTTCACCCACGATCTTCGTCTTCTCTGTCATCTCTCTTCATGAACAGATGCAGTTCTGCTACATTAGAGACCACGAGAAGGAAAAAGACATCCATCCAATCCCCGTGGTCTCTGATCACTGAGTGAGCGGAGACATACGGCATGGTAAGAAGTGATGTCACCGAAGACACCGTTGCTATAGTAACTGTGCAAGCAGTTACTATTGCAACCGTGTTCTTGGATCACCTCAGTTAACTCTGTGCTTACCCCGCCGCTATCTCTGCGGCTCTAAAATGAGCCACGGGAATAGATGCGGGGTAAGCAGGGAGTTAAAGGAGGTGGACACCATTTCAAGTGACTTTGAGGGGCCTATATCACAGAAAGTACCCAAAAATGACACAATTCCAAAAACTGTACCCTCAAGCTACTCAAAACCACATTCAAGAAGATTATTAACCCTTCAGGTGCTTCATAGGAACTAAATCAACATGGATGGAAAAAATGAACATTTTACTTTTTCCAACAAAGATGTTACTTTAGCCTCAAATATTGCATTTTCACAAGGGTAATAGGAGAAAATGGACCCTAAAATTAGTTGATCTATTTCTTCCGAGTACGCCGATACCCCATATGTGGTTTGAAATCACTGTTTGAGCGCATAGAATGGCTCGGAAGGAATGGAGTGCCATTTGACTTTTTGAATGGAAAATTAGCTGGCATCGTTAGCTGACATGATGTCGTTTTTGCAGAGCCCCTGATGTGCCTAAACAGTGGAATCCCCCCACAAGTAACCCCATTTTGGAAACTAGACCCCCCAAGGAATTTATCTAGATCTGCTGTAAGCACTTTGAACCCCCAGGTGCTTTATACAATTTTATAACGTTGAGACGTGAAAAAAAATACTTTTCTTCCACAAAAATGTTTTTAGCCTCAATTTTTTTCATTTTCACAAGGGTAACATGATAAAGTGGATTCTAAAATTTGTTGGGCAATTTTACTAAGTACTCCAATACCTCATATGTAGCAGAAAACCACTGTTTGGACGCATGGCAAGGCTCTGAAGGGAGAGAGTGACATTTTGGAAAATTTATTTTGATGGCATGGTCTGTGGGGAAACCCCCCACAATTGACAACATTTTGAGTTCTCTGCCACAGGGAGCCCTGTTGACTCGGCGACTGACGTCACCACTCCCCTATGGCAGTCTGACTGCCATGGGTGAAGTCACTCACGGAGCCCCTGTGGTCAGTGTGATTGCAGACTCTTCAGGTAGAGGACGCTTGTTCTCTCCCTGCAGACTCTGGATGAAGGATTGTGGAGGGTTATGTGGGAATAATAATAATGGAGTTGAGATATGTTTGTTTTTTGTTCCAATAAAATTATTTATCTCTGAGTGTTGTGTATTATGTACTATTTACTAGAAATTCCCAATGGCCAGGTTTAATATTGGCCCGACATTATAAATCTCGGGCTTAATGCCAGCTGCTAATAAAAAGCTGGCATTAACCCCCTTTGCCCAGTTTGCCACCGGCACCAGGGCAACTGGAAGAGTTGATATACAGCACCAGAAAATGGCGCTTCTAAAGGATGCGCTATTTTCTGGGGTCGCTGTGGGTTGCAATTCACAGTGTGAGGGTCTCAGGATGTTTGGGTCTCTCCACGCTGAGGATTCCAGCCCCTAGCTGCCAAGTTAGTTTGGTTGGCTGGCAACCAAAAATACAGCAAAGCTCCATGTCAGCAGGAATGACGATCGCTGGGATTGGCTGTTCCAACAGCGATCATGAGGGTAGGATTCACTCCTTCCCGTTATCAAGCTCCTGTGTTCGGTGATAAGAATCACAGAATACCGAGGCGCAATGGCGGTTACCAAGGCAACGGTGCAGCGATCCCGCCATGACATTGTGGATTGTCCCAGGTCTGGAAGTCATTCTGGGATTATCTACAGTAAGGTATTCCACAACTTCCTGATTAATGATCCCTTTATCTTTAGCTAGTTCTAAGATAGATTTTATATTTCTCTGAATATCAAATTTGTGGTCTCAATCTTCTTTTCTGTATACCTCTGTGTCTTCTAACTGATGTCTAATTTCACCTATATATTTTACCTTGTCCATAATGACAACCACACCTCCTTTATCCGCCGGCTTTAGGATGAAAAAACATTGCTATATTAGAATTACCTGCTACACACTACACCTTTTAAGGTATAGGTATACTAGCTATAGCATAATGGCTAAACAATGAATAAAGCTAATACAAATTTGGGTGAGGAAAATGCAGAAACTGCTAGGAATGTACATTGAAAAATGAGAATTTTAGCTTATGAGCCAGATAACCAGCCATGACATTGTGGAACGTCACAGGTCTGGAAGTCACTGACTTCTATGACGTTCCACAAAATCACAGGTTGGGAAGAGGTTAATAGGTGGCCCTGGAGGCAGCAGTGAAAGACTGGTAAGCCCGATCCTATTCTATCTATTTAGCTATCTGATTTTTTAGAAAAAAAAAAAATATGCAGCATTCCAAGAATTAAAGTGAAAAGCCATGGCTTTACTGATCCTTTAGCAGCAACGTTTCGGAAGATTTCTTTGCCTTTCTCAAGAAGAAATCTTGGCTTAAAAAAGGCAGAGAAATCTGCTGAAACGTTGCTGCTAATGGATCAGTAAAGCCACGGTTTTTCATTTTAATTTCGGGAGTGCTGCCTATTTTTTTTTTTTTTTTTCAGATTTTCTATTTTGGCGTTTTTTTATTGCACCCAGCTTCTTTTGGTAGTGCTGCCAATTTTTCTTTAATTGTCTGATTTTCTTATCTATCTATCTATCTATCTGAAAAAAATAGGCAGTACTCTCAAAAATTGCAGTTGGTGACAGACTTTTATTGGTCAGTATACAAGGCAACGTTTCAATCCTTGCTGGATCTTTTTCAAGCAGTGACAGGTTGTATAGTCAGAGTTTATATAGTGTCTCATTTACATAAATATTAAATTCATAATAAAGTGCTTATACAGTGCATTTTATATATAAAGTGCTTTACTATGGGTTCACATACACTCATATCTTAATACATATGAACCTGAATAATATACAGTGTTTTTAAAAACCTCATTTTTCATGTTTTTTTCTTAATTGTGCTTAACTAGTGTACAGGTGTTTATTATCATTGGCTCACCCCCATATGCGGTATTATCATCTTCATATGTTTACATTATCTGACATCTCTCCTGGCATTGCGGAAATGGCATTGCACTTGCCCGTGACTTCCGCGTTATCACGAGACTGGTCGTATTACCTTTGCACATGCACAGTGGTGTATCCATTCCCATGCACCCATTGAGCATGCGCCCTCGCTCCCTGTGCTCTTATGACGTACTTTCAGACCCGGGGCACCCGCATTTCTTAATATACGCTCCGTCGGTCTAATACTCCTTTGTCAGTAAACAAGTGGATAGTTTAGACTTATAAATTTTAATGAATAAATCAATTTTTTCCTTATAATTATACTTTTAAAGCTATGTTTATAAAGGCACTAGTAAAAAGGCCCGATGCAATTGCATCGGGAGCGCGGTAAAAATTAATTGTGTGTATACAGGCGGGTGAGTGGATAGCAGAGTATACAGGGGGCTCTGTGGGTAGCAGAGTATATAGGCGGGTCTGTGGGTAGCAGAGTATACAGACGGCTCTGAGGGTAGCAGATTATACAGGCGGCTGTGTGGGAAGCAAAGTGTACAGGCGGCTCTGTGGGTAGCAGAGTATACAGGCGGCTTTGTGGGTATCAGATTATACAGGCGGCTCTGTGGGTAGCAGAGTATAGAGAAGGCTCTGTGGGTAGCAGAGTATAGAGAAGGCTCTGTGGGTAGCAGATGTACAGGCGGCTCTGTGGGTAGCAGAGTATAGAGGCGGCTCTGTGGGTAGCAGAGTATAGTGGCGGCTCTGTGGGTATCAGAGTATATAGGCGGCTCTGTGGGTAGCAGAGTATACAAGCGGCTCTGTGGGTAGCAGAGTATAGAGGCGGCTCTGTGGGTAGCAGAGTATAGAGGCGGCTCTGTGGGTAGCAGAGTATAGAGGCGGCTCTGTGGGTAGCAGAGTATAGAGGCGGCTCTGTGGGTAGCAGAGTATAGAGGCGGCTCTGTGGGTAGCAGAGTATAGAGGCGGCTCTGTGGGTAGCAGAGTATAGAGGCGGCTCTGTGGGTAGCAGAGTATAGAGGCGGCTCTGTGGGTAGCAGAGTATAGAGGCGGCTCTGTGGGTAGCAGAGTATAGAGGCGGCTCTGTGGGTAGCAGAGTATAGAGGCGGCTCTGTGGGTAGCAGAGTATAGAGGCGGCTCTGTGGGTAGCAGAGTATAGAGGCGGCTCTGTGGGTAGCAGAGTATAGAGGCGGCTCTGTGGGTAGTAGAGTATAGAGGGGCTCTGTGGGTAGCAAAGTATAGAGGCGGCTCTGTGGGTAGCAGAGTACACAGGCGGCTTTGTGGATAGCAGTTTATACAGGCGGCTCTGTGGGTAGCAGAGTATAGAGGCGGCTCTGTGGGTAGCAGAGTATAGAGGCGGCTCTGTGGGTAGCAGAGTATAGAAACGGCTCTGTGGGTAGCACAGTATAGAAACGGCTCTGTGGGTAGCAGAGTATAGAGGCGGCTGTGTGGGTAGCAGAGTATGATGTGGCGGGAGGCTGGAGGGGTGAGGAGAGCAGAGGCTGGAGAGGTGAGGAGAGGTGGGGCTGGAGGGGTGAAAAGAGGTGCGGCTGGAGGAGTGAGGAGAGGTGCGAATGGAGGGGTGAGGAGAGGTGAGGATGGAGGGGTGAGGAGAGGTGCGGCTGGAGGGGTGAGGAGAGGTGCGGCTGGAGGGGTGAGGAGAGGTTCGGGTGGAGAGGTGCGACTGGAGGGGTGAGGAGAGGTGCAGTTGGAGGGGTGAGGAGAGGTGCGGCTGGAAGGGTGAGGAGAGGTGGGGCTGGAGGGGTGAGGAGAGGTGGGGCTGGAGGGGTGAGGAGAGGTGAGGCTGGAGGGGTGAAGGGAGGTGCGGCTGGAGGGGTGAGGGGAGGTGCGGATGGAGGAGTGAGGGGAGGTGCGGCTGGAGGGGTGAGGGGAGGTGCGGCTGGAGGGGTGAGGGGAGGTTCGGCTGGAGGGGTGAGGAGAGGTGCGGCTGGAGAGGTGCGGCTGGAGCGGCGACATCACCGGTCGGCAGGACGTGGCTGCGTGCTGGGGCTGATCGCAGCCCCAGTCACACGGCATTGTCCTCTGCGGCGGGTTGAGTGCTTCAGAGAGGGATCAGTCCCTTCCCTGAGGTCACACATGTGACCTGAGGGGAAGGAGCGGATTGGGCGGTGTGTGGAAAACACAGGACGGCCATTTGATTGGTCCAGGACACTGAGTCCTGGCCAATGGGATGGGCGTCCTGTGTGTACAACACAGCACCCAATCTGCTTGCAGAGGCGGCGGCGGCCAATGGGAGTGAGCGGGGCGTGTGAGGCTTTGCAGCCTGACAGGGTCCGCTCACTGCCATTGGCCGCCGCCGCCCACAGGACGACGTCACTGGCTCCCGGCACCTGCCCACAGCCCCTACACCGCTACTCCACCAGCATGGCGACACTGAGGCCGCAGTGGTGAGAGAGCGGCGAGAGGTGGAAGCGACCGCCGTTATCCGGGCAGCGTGGAGCTAGCGGAGGGCGCGAGGGTGGTCGCGATGACGCGGGGCCGACGGTTGGCAGGATGACGGTGGTGTGAAGTAGTGCGGCTGAGGATGGAGGAGGCTGTGAGGATGGAGGAGGCTTTGAGGATGGAGGAGGCTGTGAGGATGAAGGAGGCTGTGAGGATGGAGGAGACAGAGGGATGGAGGAGGCTGTGAAGATAGGGAGGATGTGAGGACGGAGGAGGCTGTAAGGACGGAGGAGGCTGTGAAGATGGAGGAGGCTGAGGGGATGGAGGAGGCTGTGAGAATAGGGATACTGTGAAGATTGAGGAGGCTGTGAGGATGGAAGAGGCTGAGGGGATGGAGGAGGCTGAGGGGATGGAGGAGGCTGAGGGGATGGAGGAGGCTGTGAGGATAGGGAGGCTGTGAGTATGGAGGAGGCTGTGAGGATGGAGGAGGCTGTGAGGATGTGGAGGCTGTGAGGATAGGGAGGCTGTGAGGATGAGGGAGGCTGTGAGGATGGAGGAGGCTGTGAGGATGGAGGAGGCTGTGAGGATGGAGGAGGCTGTGAGGATAGAGGAGGCTGTGAAATTCTTATATTTACCCTCCGCCGAGCGCTTGGTGCTGGGAGTAGTAGCAGCCATTGTGCTGATAAGACCTTGCATGATGTCAGAATGACATCTGCGTTCGGCACTGTGATTGGGGCGCTCATGGTCATGTGATAAGTAAGTCACATATCAGATGACCGCAAGCGGGCCAGTCACAGAACGCAGATGTCATTCTGACATCATGCAAGGTCCTATCCGCACAATGGCTGCTACTACTCCCAGCACCAAGAACTCGGCGGAGGGTAAATATAAGAAGAGATGACACAGGAGCGGGGGAACGCGGGGAGCGCAAGCTGGGAGGAGCGCAGGCAGGGCAGAAAGAGCAGGGGGGAGCGCAAGTGGGGCAGAAGGAGTGGGGGAAAGCGCGGGCGGGGCAGGAGGAGGAGCGGCTTGCCGCGGGGGGGGGGGGGCAGTGAGGAGAGCCGCCGCTGCAGCCAGTGTGTATTCCGGGGAGAGGGGCGCTGCCCCAACACCGCTACTCCAGCAGCATGGCGACACTGAGGCCCCAGCGGTGAGAGTGGCGGCGGTGTCAGCTAGTGCGGCTGACCCAGATACACAACAACGGGCAGGTGCTACGGTCCTCCAATTTATCTATGGTCCCTGAGTTAGAAGTTTATCTCATAAGAGACATATATTATCCATACCCACAAGTTTCTTACTCTATTACATCAATGTCATAAGGGAATGGCCAGTGTTTTGTCACATATTATAAATCTTTTATTATAAAAAAAATGTATAGAGAATGAATACATATCATAATTTACTTTTGCATGTAAGGGTGAGTCATCACAGTGCATATAAAATCAATGATGATGTAATATTCATCTGTTGAACAATTTTCTGTAAAAAACAAAAACAATCAACATATTAGTATACACATACAAACATACATTAATAAAATTCACCCTATCCATCCACCTCTATGGTAAAGAAACAATTCCTTATAATACAGCACCTAATTAAAAATCCACATTCAATCCATGTGGTTTCAGTGTATTCAGCCTGAAAATCCACTCCAATTCTTTTGTTTTTAACTGTTTTTCTCTGTCTCCACCCCGCCTCAGAGGGGGCACTGTGTTGATAATACGACACTTCAAATCTCTTTCTCTGTGTCCCTTCTCTGTGAAGTGCTTGGGCACTGGTAAGTCCATTTTCTTTTTCCTTATTGTATGTGTGTGCTGATTCAGTCTTGTTCTAAAATCTAATGTTGTCTCGCCTATGTACCAGAGTCTGCAGGGGCACTCTAATAAGTATACTACATACTCCGATGAACAAGTTAAAAAATGTTTTATCTTATATGTTTTCCCATTAGAATAATGTTCAAAATTGTTCCCCTTGAGCATATAACTACAATTAACACATCCCAGACAAGGGTAACAGCCCCTTCTAGTCTCTCCTGTCAGTGTACTTTGTCTTGATTTAGTCAATGTTCCTATATCCAAATGGATTACTGCATCTCTCAAATAATGTCCTCGTCTATATGTGATTCGTGGGGGGATTTAAACTCTTCAATATGGTGCAAACATTTATTCAACATTGACCAATGTTTCTTTTATATTAGAAATTTCCCCACTCTCTTGACCATAATAAGTAACAAATGGTATCCCTTTTTCCCATACCCTGTTTTAAACATACAACTTCACTGTCTTCACTCAACACTTTCTCTTTACTATGTTTTAGCATTAGTTTGAGATAACCTCGTTCTCTAAACCTTTTTACCTGTTGATCTAATAACCCCTCTATTTCCTCCTGGTTTCTCACTATTCTTTTGACCCTCAACATTTAACCATATGGAATGGCATTTTTTAATTTTTCCGGGTGTTGGCTTTCATACCTCAATAATTTATTTCTATCTGTCCGCTTTGTATACTATGTAGTGGTAATTTGACCATTCTCCAACCTCACCATGACATCAAGAAACTGTATCTTTACTTCAGAACATATCAGTGTGAACTTAATTGTCTCATTAATCTGGTTCAGGAATTCCAAAAATATTTGTAATTCAGCTTCCTCACCTTTCCATAGGAGGAAGATGTCATCAATGTATCTCCACCACTTAATCACATTGTCGTAGTGGTGGGATACAGAGATTACATCCTCCTCTAAGGTTGACATTACAATGTCTGCGTATGCGGGCGGCATATTGGCGCCCATAGCTGTACCGCGCATTTGAATAAAATATCACAAAACATAAAATAATTTTGTTTTAAGACCAGTTCAAGTAGATCAATCACCAGTTGTTTACTGTCATTACTATAAGTTGTACATTCTATTTTTTTTCTTTACAGCATATAAACCATGTTCGTGGCTTATAGACCTATACAATGACACCACGTCAAATGATTGCGGCAATTACTTCCCCCTGCAATTTTACCCCTCTCAGTACTTCCAGAAAATGCCCTGAATCCTTTATGTAGGAAGGAGTATCCTTCGCCAATGGACCTAAACTTTTATCACAAAAAGTACCTATCCGACTTGTCACTGACCCCACCCTGGACACTTTAGGCCTCCCCTGCGGGTCAGTGAGGGACTTGTGAACTTTTGGTATAACATACATTACAGGTGTTCTGGGATTATCTACAGTAAGGTATTCCACCACTTCTTGATTAATGATCCCCTTATCTTTAGCTGGTTCTACGATAGATTTTATATTTCTCTGAATATCAAATTTGGGGTCACAATCTACTTTTCTGTATACCTCTGTGTCTTCTAACTGACGTCTAATTTCACCTATATATTTTACCTTGTCCATGACGACATCCGCACCTCCTTTATCCGCTGGCTTTAGGATGAAAATACATTGCTATATAAGAATTATCTGCTGCACACTTCACATTTTAAGGTATAGGTATACTAGCTATAGCATAATGGCTAAACAATGAATAAAGCTAATACAAATTTGGGTGAGGAAAATGAAGAAACTGCTAGGAATGTACATTGAAAAATGAGAATTTTAGCTTATGTAATGCATTGCACATGAGCCCAATAACCAGCGACAAGGTATTCTCATGTATATCGGGTCCCTACCGTATGCCTCTGTCTGTGGTGTAAAAAAGCATGTGAGGATATAAGTGCCTCTGGGTGCATTTTAAAACCTACGTGTATGGGTGTGGTTTCCAACCACACCCATACATGAGAATACCTTGTCGCTGTTTATCGGGCTCACGTGTAATGCATTACATAAGCTAAAATTCTCATTTTTTAGTGTACATTCCTAGCAGTTTCTTCATTTTCCTCACCCAAATTTGTATTAGTTTTATTCATTGTTTAGCCATTATGCTATAGCTAGTATACCTATACCTTATAATGTGTAGTGTGCAGCAGATAATTCTTATATAGCAATGTTTTTTCATGCCATATATTTCATGTCTTTACAGCTATTGGCGCCAATATGGCGCCTGCGTACGCAAACATTGTAATGTCAACCTTGGAGTAGGATGTCATCTCCGTATCCCACCACTATGACAATGTGATTAAGTGGTGGAGATACATCGATGACATCTTCATCCTATGGAAAGGTACGAAAGCTGAATTACAAATATTTTTGGAATTCCTGAACCAGATTAATGAGACAATAAAGTTTACGTTGATATGTTCTAAAGTAAAGATACAGTTTCTTGATGTCATGGTGAGGTTGGAGAATGGTCAAATTACCACTACATTATATACAAAGCTGACAGATAGAAATAAATTATTGAGGTATGAAAGCCAACACCCGGAAACATTAAAAAAGGCCATTCCATACGGTCAAATGATGAGGATCAAACGAATAGTGCGCAACCAGGAGGAAATAGAGGGGTTATTAGATCAACAGGTTAAAAGTGCCCCCTCTAAGGTGAGGTGGAGGCAGAGAAAAAGAGTTAAAAACAAAAGTTTGAGTGGATTTTCAGGCTAAATAAACTGAAATCACATGGATTAAATGCAAATTTGCACTTCAGTAAGGAAGAGGAAAAACTCTAGCGCCACCTTTAAGTAGCTCCTCAAAGTCATAATCGATTTATAACAAGCTTTTTAATATGTCTAAGGGATTTGTGCCAGATTACAACCCCAAACTACATTCGCTGCGTTTCGGGGTAACTGCCCCTCATCAGTGTAGTGTGTGGGATATTCTGATCTGGCTTTGTGAGTGGGCTAAGACAAGGTCTGGGAAATTGCTATCTACCTTATGGAGAGAAGTTTTCCTGCAACCATAAGAAGACAGTTAAGTAGGTGAGGAGATTGTAGCCACATCCCTCCTCTAGGAAATAATATTTCCTAAAGGAGGGATGTAGCTACAATCTCCTCACCTACTTAACTGTCTTCTTATGGTTGCAGGAAAACGTCTCTCCATAAGGTAGATGGCAAGTTCCCAGACCATGGATTGAATATGGATTTTAAATTAGGTGCCGTATTATAAGGAATTGTTTCTTTACCATAGAGGTGTATAGATGGATAGGGTGAATTTTATTAATGTATGTTTGTATGTGTATACTAATATGTTGACTGTTTTTGGTTTTTTTTTACAGAAGATTGTTCAACAGATGAATATTAATTACATCATCGTTGATTTTATTGTCACTGATGACTCACCCTTACATGCAAAAGTAAATTATATGTATTCATTTTTTATAAAACATTTTTGACATGTGTGACAAAACACTGGCCGTTCCCTTATGACATTGATGTAATAGAGTAAGAAAGTTGTGGGTGTGATGATTATGTGATGATTAAGCAATATTTGATGTGATGATTAAGCAAAATTTGTAAGGAATATTGCCATATTCCCCAGATTCCATTTCGTCCCAGAAAGCAATAGTTATCTGTTCAGATAAGACACATCTCACTCATAAAGAGATAAGCCCCCACCCTTGGTAGCCAGAGGCAATCTATCTCTGGGAAATGGTTGATGCCAACAGGCCACACAAAAGGGCTCTCCCTCACCTGTGATATGCTAATTAGCTAGGGAAATGTCATCTAGCCAGGTGTATGGAGCTTCCTAGGAAATGGAGATTAGATGACACTTTGTACCCAGCCATTATCCAAAGGATGACTCCCTGCTGGGATTTGAAGAAGTGGCAAAGCTAATTTCCCTGTATCACAAGTGGAGGGGAAAATCCTTTCAGCCAGCTAGACTGAGAGGATATGAGTTATAACTTTTAATATTTCATAAGCCGTCCATCCTGTGATGATGTCAAATGTAAATATGAAATCTTCATATCTAGACGGTCATAGGGCTTCTATTTATATGAATGTTAGGATGACTGTAAGCCATCTAAACCTAATATTGGCTAGTAGGCTGCTCTCAGAATAGTCATGTTTCATAACCAGACGAAGATAAAATAATAACTGAAAATATTAAAGCATTGTCTTCCGTCGGGGATGCTCACAGACAAGGCTAGGGCAGATAATAAAGTTTGGATATCTATATCTCCACTCAGAGGGGTGGGAGTTGTGAGACAGCCCAGAGGTGCGAGATGGGTGGAGACAGGGTTCAGCCCATAATGTATAAAAATCTGCTGCCCCATCTCCATATTGTATTTCTTCTGAAGAGGCATTATTCCACCAAAGCTAGAGATTACCCTAGGAACAGATTGGCATCACGCCGCCCTTGTGGTGCCATCAGCATTAAGGTAACTGATCACGTGTGTGTAATTCTGTGTATTCCATTTATCCTTATGTTTGCATAACTGACTGTAATATTTGTATCATCTTAATAATAACTAAATATTTCTAGTGTACCATTAGGGTGATTAAATATATAAATTTAATCTTGAGTTGCTCTTTTTATCTTGATCAAGTATTCCCATGTCCGTGTGCTCATTTAACGCTACCTGGGTTGGTTCCAGACCCAATATAAGCCCGACCACGGACCGGACTTATATTAAACGAGGATCTGGTGGCAGCATTAGTGCTTGGGGTTTATCCAGGGACTCTGTCAGTGACTGGGTGGAGGATATTATATGTGCTTCTGGCTGCGGACTAGAAGGCATATACCACACTCGCTGAGAGGTGCCTTAATGAACCAGTACAGACAGGGCAGCTCCGGCCCTTCTTTATCCTCAGGCAGTTCTCTGACTGACCTAGGTTTAACAGGAGGCGCTTTGGAGCTACCAGGTTCGGTGACCGATTCACCACAGTGGGTATGGATAATAAATGTCTCTTATGAGATAAACTTCTAACTCAGGGACCATAGATAAATTGGAGGACCGTAGTACCTACCCGTTGTTGTGTCTATCTGGGTAAGACTAGTGACACACTGGTTGTGCCCAGATGTGACACTCAAGATCCAAGGTGACGTTCATGCTATATGAATGAAACCCTGGTGAGGGTAAGGAGGGTACATTAGGTCCCAGATACTTATTAGAGGTCCAGTATGCTTATGTCTTTATAAACATAGCTTTAAAAGTATAAGCATGCTCAGTGGGTGAATGGGAACGGATACGCCACTGCTCATGCACAAAGGGTATATGGCCAGTCTCGCGATATTGCAGGAGTCATGGGCAAGTGCAGTGCCACTTCCGCAACGCCGGGAGAGATGTCCGATAATGTAAACATATGAAGATGATTATACCGTATATGGGGGTGAGCCAATGATAATAAACACCTGTACACTAGTTAAGCACAATTAAGAAAAAAACATGTAATACAAGGTTTTTAAAAACACTGTATATTTTTCAGGTTCATATGTATTAAGATATGAGTATATGTGAACCCATACTAAAGCACTGAAAGAGACTTCATAGTGATGTATCTAACCTCCACTGTATCCAATCTGACTGTGTGCCCCTAATGTATTTTGATGGTACGGAAAGAGGCTTCAAAGTGATGTATCTAACCTCCACTGTATCCAATCTGACTGTGTGCCCCTAATGTATTTTGATGGTATGGAAAGAGACTTCATAGTGATGTATCTAACCTCCACTGTATCCAATTTGACTCTGTGCCCCTAATGTATTTTGATGGTACGGAAAGAGGCTTCATAGTGATGTATCTAACCTCCACTGTATCCAATCTGACTGTGTGCCCCTAATGTATTTTGATGGAACGGAAAGAGACTTCATAGTGATGTATCTAACCTCCACTGTATCCAATCTGACTCTGTGCCCTGTGAGACAGTGACCGGGATGATCTGTGACGGCCGGTATGTGTCTCCCAGGTTATGCTCCCTCCATGTATAGGAAGCACTCCACTCCGGATTCATAGAGACTTCCCGGAAGTAAGCAGAGGGTTAAAAGCTAGGCAGGAACACAGGGTGTGGTTCTCTGAGTGGAGCTTCAGTCTGAAGGAAGACTGAAGTGTCTAGTGAGCGGCCAGGACAGGAGAGGCAGAGGCTGTGTGCTGATATAACACGGCCTAGCCCGGAGGGCTTGATCTCGGTGAGACCTGGACTGGAGAGAACTCATGATAAAGGACTGTGTGCCAATCTTATGGTTGTAGGAAGTGTGCCCGGCGGCATCCCAGAACCTGAAGGTTTGTGTATACTGTGGACATGTGCGTAATAAACCGTGTGCTGTGAACTTCTGTGCCTGGCTCCTTGCCTTCTGCCGTGCAATCCGACGGCACTACCTCACATATGATGGAGAATGCGGGCAGCAGCCCAGTGAGGTGTAGCAACCTGGCATACCCAGTGGCACATGTCCGTGATCCAGCCAGCTAGGCTCCGGTATATTCCTGCTGCAACCATGGAGGACATTCTAAAGCAGTTGGCCCTGGCTAATGCCCGGCAACAGCAGGCTAATGTGCAGCAGCAACAGACCAATGCACATCTGCTCCAGTCGTTAGACCGTCAGCAGCAACAGCAGCAGCTGCAGCATCAGGCCCAACAAGAGACCAATCAGCTCTTGATGCGACAATTGGACCTCCTGACCGCGGAGCTCCGGGATCGGCCAGCGGCTTCATCCCCGGGACCAGGCGAGGAGTACAGCGTCAAGACAGCGGTAAGGCGAGCATTGCAAATGATGACCCCGGGGGATGATGTGGAAGCATTCCTGTCTGTGTTTGAGCGGGTGGCCGAAAGGGAGAGACTGCCGACCGACCAGTGGGCCGAAGTATTGCCGCCCTATCTGATTGGGGAGTCCCAAAAAGCGTATCTGGACCTCTGTACCGAGGACGCTCTGAATTATGGAGCCCTGAAGGGTGAAATCCTTGCTCGGTTGGGGGTGAACACAAATACGTACGAGCTCAGCGGGTAAACCAGTGGTTTTTTGAGGAAGCCAAGCCCGTACGCTCCCAGGCTTACGATTTATTGCATTTAGTAAAAAAATGGTTGCAGCCTGAGACCCTCAGTCCTGCGCAAATGGTGGAGAAGGGTGGTCGTCGACCGCTTTGTGCGCACTCTTCCCGTCCCTATACAAAGGTGGGTGGGACAAGGTGACCCGAGTACCCTGGATCAATTAGTGTGCCTGGTGGAGCGTCATGTGGCTACGCAGGACTTGATACGGGACACTGGGACTTTGCGTGCCACTCGGCGGCCGGCCTCCTCCAAACCCCTGCTAAAGATCCCTCGCCCGAACCTGTGCAGGAGACCACCCCTGTTCCACAGGAGACCTCTCCCGCCACTCCATGGGTCCGAAAAGGCCTGTACCCTAGAAGACAACCTTTTAGGGGTGCTTCTTTCCCTATTAGATGTTGGCGCTGCCAGCGGGTTGGACTTTTGGGAGCCCAATGTCCCCTCACCACAGAGCCCATGGACTGCGGGTATCCTCGGCAGGGGTCAATGTATGCTCAGGCGATGTGTACAGCCGGCCTTATTTCTCCAGGGACTGATCTGCATTTATGTCAAGTACAGGTGAACTGATGCCAGGTTGACCGGCTTGTTGGATTCAGGGAGCTTAGTGACCCTCGTGCGGACAGCCCTGATCACTGGGGTGAAGGACACCGGGCGTACCGTGGGGGTGGTGTGCATACATGGGGACCTCCGGGACTATCCTACGGTGGTGGTCACCATCACGGCTCCATGTGGAAAGATACAGCATGAAGTGGGACTGATGAATATCCTTCCCTATGATGTAATCTTGGGTAGGGATCTGCCTTTTTTCTGGGCTCTATACAAAGGACCCTCCAAGACCCCTCAGGTCAAGGACGGTTCAGGGCCTGAGCCCGATGACCCAGAGTCCGGGACACCTGCAGTAGGGGTCGCCACGGCAGGGACAGAGTGTGACCCCGATAGGTCATCCTTAGAGGTGTTGGCAGGTGAGCTCGGAACAGACGAGCCAATCCCGGAGTTGGAGGCGTCTCCAGGTACTTTCGGGACGGCCCAACTCCAGGATCCTACGTTAGTACACGCCCGGAGTCGGGTGATCGAAATTGATGGGGTGGCACAGGTGCCAGGTGCCCAGGTAAGGTACCCCCATTTCGCCCTCAAACAGGATTTACTCTACCAAGTGAATAATATACGGGGGGATGTTGTGGAGCAATTTTTGGTGCCCCAGCCGTATCGCCGGCGGGTCCCCGACTTGCCTCATAAACATCTCATGAGTGGCCACCTAGGGGCTAAGAAAACGCAGGAGTGGCTGTTGCAACGGTTTTATTGGCCCGAGGTCCTTGGGGAGGTGAAAAAGTACTGCGAGACTTGCCCGGAGTGTCAACTCACCCCGTCCCTGGCTCACTTTCGCAGTCCTTTGGTCCCCTTGCCCATTATAGAATTCCCTTTTGAGCGGATAGCCATGGATTTGGTGGGACCACTAGTAAAATCTGCCCGAGGACATCAACACATTCTAGTGATAGTCGATTACACCACTTGTTACCCTGAGGCGATACCCCTCAGACACCCTACCGCTAAGATTATTGCACGGGAGTTGTTTGCCGTGTTCTGTCGGGTGGGGTTGCCCAAGGAGATCGTTACGGACCAGGGGACTCCATTCATGTCCAAAATCACTAAGGAGCTGTGCAGACTGCTGCAGATTAAGCAGTTGCGTACGTCTGTGTACCATCCTCAAACGGACGGGTTGGTGGAACGGTTCAATAAAACCTTAAAATCCATGTTAAAAAGGGTAGTCTCCAATGATGGGAAGGACTGGGATATGTTGCTCCCTTATCTCATGTTTGCAGTCCGGGAGGTACCCCAATCGTCCACTGGGTTTTCTCCATTCGAACTGTTGTACGGGCGACATCCTCGGGGATTGTTGGACCTGGCCAAGGAAACATGGGAGCAGGAACCAACCCCCATAAAAGTGTGATTGAACACATTTTGGGGATGCAGAATCGCATAGCCGCAGTCATGCCAATAGTGAAAGAGCATTTGCAGGTACGCAGGCAGCTCAAAGTGCCAGGTACAATAGACAGGCTACGGTACGGTCCTTTAACCCCGGGGATCGGGTGTTGGTGTTGGTCCTCACAGCAGAAAGCAAGTTTCTAGCGAAGTGGCAGGGTCCTTATGAAATTCGGGAAAAGGTCGGGGTTGTCAACTATAAAGTATTTCAGCCGGGAAGGAGGAAACCAGAGCAGATATACCATATCAACCTGTTGAAACCATGGAAGGAACGGGAAGGCCTGATGGCTAACCTTTATTCGTCTCCCTCCTCTCCCGGGCACTCATCCCTGGGTCCGGTGACCCCCGGGGAGAATGAACCGGAAGTAAGGATAGGAGACGGCCTCACCAAGCAACAGAGGCGAGAGGCCAGACGGTTGGTTCAGCAGAACCCAGAGGTTTTCTCAGACTTGCCCGGTAGGACAAACCTTATACAGCATGATATTGTCACCGAGCCTCGCATGAAGGTACGCCTGAAGCCTTACAGGGTGCCGGAGGCTCGGAGACAAGCCATCTCGGAGGAGGTGAAAAAGATGCTCCACTTAGGGGTGATTGAAAAGTCTAAGAGTGAATGGGCCAGTCCCATTGTACTGATACCCAAGCCGGACGGCTCCTTATGATTCTGTAATGACTTTAGGAAGCTCAATGAGATATCCAAATTCGATCTTTATCCCATGCCCCGGGTGGATGAGCTGATCGACAGGCTGAGACAGGCACGGTATTTCACCACGCTCGATCTGACCAAGGGGTACTGGCAGGTGCCACTGACGGAGTCAGCCAAGGAAAAGACCGCTTTTGCTACGCCTGAGGGGCTATTTCACTACGTCGTCTTGCCATTTGGTTTACATGGCGCCCTGGCCACGTTGCAGAGGTTAATGGACCTGGTGCTGGAACCCCATCAGGCATATGCATCTGCGTACCTCGATGACATCATTATCTATAGCACCGAGTGGCAGACCCACCTGGTTCAGGTATAGGCCGTGGTGGATGCGCTTCGTACAGCCGGGTTGACGGCCAATCCCAAGAAGTGTGCTTTGGGGCTCATGGAGGCCCGATACTTGGGGTATGTGATAGGCCAAGGAGTAATTAAGCCCCAAATTAACAAAGTTGAGGCAATCCAGAAGTGGCCTCGACCCCTGACCACGAAGCAGGTCCGGGCTTTCCTAGGTATCGTGGGATACTACAGACGGTTTGTCCCTAATTTCGCTGGATTATCGGCCCCCTTGACGGACCTTCTCAAGGACACCGCAGGCCGAAGACTCGTTCCGAGCACTGAAGGGGGTCCTGTGTGGTCAGCCCGTTCTCATCAACCTCGATTTTCGGAAGGAGTTTATTGTGCAAACGGATGCTTCGGAGGTCGGGCTGGGGGCGGTGCTGTCCCAGGTGGTCCAGGGGGAGGAAACACCCGTCACCTACTTGAGTAGGAAACTCACCCCTCCCGAGCGAAACTATAGTGTTGTGGAGAAGGAGTGCTTGGCCATCAAGTGGGCCTTGGAGTCCCTGCGCTATTACTTGTTGGGATGGCAGTTTCGGCTCGTGACGGACCACTCCCCGCTGGTCTGAATGAGGTCTGCCAAGGAGCGGAATGCCCGGGTCACCCGGTGGTTCCTTTCCCTGCAGAACTTTAGGTTTACGGTGAAACATCGGGCCGGGAGGTTGCAGGGCAACACTGATGCCTTGTCTCGTGGCCCGTGTTTGGTGGCTGGAGTTCAACCCCGCACGCTTGAACTGAGGGGGGGTATGTGAGACAGTGACCGGGATGATCTGTGACGGCCGGTATGCGTCTCCCAGGTTATGCTCCCTCCATGTATAGGAAGCACTCCACTCTGGGTTTATAGACACTTCCCCGGAGGTAAGCAGAGGGTTAAAAGCTAGGCAGGAACACAGGGTGTGGTTCTCTGAGTGGAGCTTCAGTCTGAAGGAAGACTGAAGTGGCTAGTGAGCGGCCAGGACAGGAGAGGCAGAGGCTGTGTGCTGATATAACACGGCCTAGCCCGGAGGGCTTGATCTCGGTGAGACCTGGACTGGAGAGAACCCGTGATAAAGAACTGTGTGCCAATCTTATGGTTATAGGAAGTGTGCCCGGCGGCATCCCAGAACCTGGAGATTTGAGTATACTGTGGACATGTGCATAATAAACCGTGTGCTGTGAACTTCTGTGCCTGGCTCCTTGCCTTCTGCCGTGCAATCCGACGGCGCTACCTCACAGCCCCTAATATATTTTGATGGTACGGAAAGAGACTTCATAGTTATGTATCTAACCTCCACTGTATCCAATCTGACTGTGTGCCCCTAATGTATTTTCATGGTATGACATCTTCTCCCATCAACTTTGTACCTTAGAAATATGCATTTTTGATCCTCCTGCCCTTGTCTCTGTCTCCTGCTGATCCTGAACCAAACTTTCTTCTTAGCAGTAATTTGTTAATTGTCCCCTGGTGTGGTGTATCCTTCTCCTCTGACCCCTCCCCTCTACATACCTGGTATATTGTCTGTTGATCACTAGAGCTATAAGTAGCATGGTGTAATGGTGGGTTTACACACACCAATTTATCTGTTCAATCTCTGAACCAATCTCTGGTTGCACTGAAATCATGGATACATTGCTCCATTTTGTGGCTGTGTACAACATGGAGCAATGTATCCATGATTTCACTGCAACCAGAGATTGGTTCAGAGATTGAACAGATAAATTGGTGTGTGTAAACCCACCATAAGGCCTCTGTGCCTTGGCATCTGTGCCATTTCTAAGTGGAATTCAGAGATATACCAGAGATAATCCAGAGGTAACTAGAAGGTAACAACTCTACCCATCTACTACCTTTCATTACTTTACTTAGTCCATTGCATCAAAATGTCCTTCAGTTCAATGCTTTTATATCTATGTGCATTATTCATCCACTTTTAACGCCCCATTCTCCCTCCATCACCCTTTATCCACATCAGCCCCTCTCTACTTCCCTTTACTATGTCCTGCTCCCATACTCTCTTCACCCTACTCAATAATCTAAGCACATCATATTCCAGGGTCTTGCATAAACAAAAACAATGTCATAGAGCCAAACATTACTCCCTCCTTCTCTTTCTACTACTGCTTATGTCAGGCGATATTTCTCCCAATCCTGGTCCACCCTCTTCCAACTTCAACCCCCCCCACGACTCACACAGAAATCCCAGTAACCTTATTAGCATTACCTGCACACCTTCATCTCTCTCGTTTAAATGTGCCCTCTGGAATACACGGTCCGCATGCAATAAACTTTTCTTTATCCACAACTACTTTCTCACTAACTCTTAACCTTTTGGCCCTTACTGAAACCTGGATCCAAGACTCAGACACTGCCTCCCCTGCTGCTATCTCCTACGGCGGTCTACACTTCTCTCATTCCCCGAGACCTGGAAACAGACGTGTTGGCGGAGTTGGCCTACTCCTGTCCCCACAATGTACTTTCCAGGTCATCCCCCCCGCTCCATCACTCTCATTCACTTCTTTTGAGGTTCACACCATTAGGCTGTTCCGTCCCCTCACCTCAGAGTAGCGGTGGTATATCGTCCCCCAGGTTCACCCACTTCCTCGACCACTTCTCCGCGTGGCTGCCACACTTCATGTCCTCAGAATTACCAACCCTCATCCTGGGAGACTTAAACATCCCCATAAACAGCCCCAACTCCACATCTGCATACCAGCTCCTATCTCTAAACACTTCTCTTGGCCTCTCGCAGCTCTCAACCTCTGAAACACATAAGGATGGTAACACCCTTGACCTGGTCTTTACCCGACTCTGCTCTTCCTCCTCCTTAGACAACTCCTCTCCTTCTCTCTCTGATCACAACATTCTCTCCTTCACACTCACAAACCCTCGCCCATCACAGCGTAGTCCGACCTATCACACATTCAGAAATCTACAGGCCATCAACCCTCATACATTCACAAACTCTCTTCTCTCATCACTGTCCACAATCTCCTCCTTCTCCTGCCCCAATCTGGCTGTGAATTACTACACTCTCAAAAGTACCCTGGACCAAGTAGCGCCCCTCACCCTCAGAACCTCTAAACACAGAGTAAAACAGCCCTGGCTCACATCACAAACTCGATTCCTCCAGCGATGCTCTAGGAGTGCCGAACGCCTATGGAGGAAAACTCGCACACCAGATAACTTTATCCATTACAAATTCATGCTCAAAACCTACAACTCTTCCCTTCACCTTGCCAAACAGACCTACTTCACCACCCTGATCTCCTCACTAGCCAACAACTCAAAGAAACTCTTTGACACCTTTCACTCTCTCCTCAGTCCGAAAGTGCAGGCTCCTATCACTGACCTCTGTGCTGATGATCTGGCCTCTTACTTCACAGAGAAAATAGAAAACATCCGTCAGGAAATCAGCTCCCAACCTTCAAGTGTTGTTACTCCCATCCGTCCCTACATCCCCTCTGGCTCACTCTCCAGTTTTTGACCCAGCCACAGAAGAAGTCGTCTCCAGGCTCCTCTCGTCCTCACGTCCCACTACATGCACCTCTGACCCCTTTCCCTTACACCTACTCCAGACCCTCTCTCCAGTGGTCACCACTCACTTAACCACAATCTTCAATCTCTCCCTCTCTACTGGCATCTTCCCCTCCTACTCCAAACACTCTACTATTACTCCACTACTAAAGAAAACATCCCTTGACCCATCCTGCACAAATAACTACAGACCTGTCTTCAATCTCCCCTTCATCTCAAAACTCCTGGAGCGCCTGGTCTACACACGCCTCACCCATTACCTCGCCACTCACTCTCTTTTAGATCCATTGCAGTGTGGCTTCCGCCCCTTACACTCTAAAGAAACTGCCCTTATCAAAGTGACCAATGACCTTCTGACAGCAAAACATAATGGTGACCATTCTCTGCTTATCCTTCTTGACCTCTCTGCGGCTTTTGACACTGTTGACCATCATCTCCTACTCGCTATTCTGCACTCCATTGGCATCAAGGACACGCTATCTCCTGGTTCTCTTCCTATCTTTCTGACCGCTCTTTCAGCATATCATTCTCTGGCTCCATTTCCTCCCCTCTTCCCCTCACTATTGGGGTCCCTCAGGGTTCAGTCCTTGGACCTCTTCTCTTCTCTCTCTACACAGCCCCGATCGGACAAACCATAAGCAGATTTGGCTTCCCGCACCATCTCTATGCTGATGACACACAACTATACACTTCAGCCCCTGACCTTACTCCCGCTCTAATAAAGAACACCAATGACTGTCTAACCGCAGTCTCCAATATCATGTCCGCTCTCTATCTGAAACTCAACCTTTCCAAAACTGAACTACTTCTGCTCCCACCCTCTGCCAACCTCCCTAAACCTGACATCTCTTTCTCGGTGTGCGGCACCATGATAACGCCTAGTCAGCAGGCTCGCCGTCTCTGTGTTTTGATGGACACTGATCTCTCCTTCACCCCATATATACAATCTCTCACCCGCTCCTGTCGCTTGCACCTGAAAAATATCTCCAGAATTCGCCCTTTCCTCACCATGGAAACAACTAAAACCCTCACCGTGGCCCTGGTTCATTCCCACCTTGACTACTGTAATTCTTTATTAGCTGGCCTCCCCCCAGTAAGCTTTCCCCTCTCCAGTCTATCCTCAATGCAGCTGCCAGGATCACCTATCTAGCAAACCGTTACTCAGATGTTTCTGCTCTGTGCCAGTCACTACATTGGCTACCCGTACACTATAGAATCCAATTCAAATTGCTCGTTGTCACCCACAAAGCTATTCATGGTGCGGCACCTCCTTACCTCTCCACCCTCATCTCTGTCTACCACCCCACCCGTCCCCTTCGCTCTGAACGTGACCTCAGACTAACATCGGCATTAATCCGAACCTCCCATTCCCGACTCCAAGACTTCTCTCGAGCTGCACCAAACCTCTGGAATGCTCTACCCCAAGAAATTAGGACCATCCACAACTTGCATAGCTTCAGACGCTCCCTAAAAACACACCTCTTCAGGGCTGCCTATCCTTCTTCAGTAGTCATTTAGACATAAGATATTCATTGTTATAAGCCCCTGTACTTTGTGTTCCCATCCCGTCTTAGATTGTAAGCTCCTTCGAGCAGGGTCACCTTCATTTTTTGCCTTTTTATTGTATTTCCTAAGTTGATTCTATGTTTATTGTAAGTAACTACTGTTCTGCATTACCTTTCTGTACTGTATATTTTTCTTATATGTACCATTGTACTATAAAGCGCTGCGGAATATGTTGGCACTATACAAATAAAGTTTTATTATTATTATTATATATAAAATGCACTGTATAAGCACTTTGTTATGAATTGATTGTTTATGTAAATGAGACACTATATAAGCTCTGACTATACACCCTGTCACTGCTTGAAAAAGATCCAGCAAGGATGGACACGTTGCGTTGTATACTGACCAATAAAAGTCTGTCACCAACTGCAAATTTTGGGAGTGCTACCTATTTTTTTCATATGGTATGTGCCTGATAAGTGGAAAGCTGTCAAGGTAGGCCTTCACCCTAGAGTGGAATTTATTGTGGTGCTCTTATTTTTTCTATCTATCCATCTATCTATCTATATACTAGAAAAAACTGCAAAGCACTCGTTACACTGTGCGAGAGGTGCAAGCTGTGTCGCTGGATCAAAAAGAAACAAAAGAATCACTGCTGCACTCAGTCTAACCAAAAAGTGTATGCTAACAAGCAAATGGTTTGAGAAAAAAATTAAAACATCCGTTTCTTTCTAAAAAACTCAATACTCACTTTTTTATTAAAAACCGGGGCTCTTGGTACACTCATTGGCCAATGTATGCCTGCCCTCCGGCCACTACTCGGCGGCCCCAGGGTCCGGAGGGTCCTACGCTGACATCCCTGCCAGATCCTTGTCCGTGGACTCCCTGGTCCTTCTGACCTCATCCTGATCCCTGAGCACCTCGGCTCGGTGGGGGTGCAATCTGCAGCTGGGTGGAGCCAGCCACTCCACCTTGTCTGATATATATACTAGAAAAAACTGCAAAGCACTCGTTACACTGTGCGAGAGGTGCAAGCTGTGTCGCTGGATCAACAAGAAACAAAAGAATCACTGCTACACTCAGTCTAACCAAAAAGTGTATGCTAACAAGCAAATGGTTTGAGAAAAAAATTAAAACATCCGTTTCTTTCTAAAAAACTCAATACTCACTTTTTTATTAAAAACCGGGGCTCTTGGTACACTCATTGGCCAATGTATGCCGCCGAGTAGTGGCCGGAGGGCAGGCATACATTGGCCAATGAGTGTACCAAGAGCCCCGGTTTTTAATAAAAAAGTGAGTATTGAGTTTTTTAGAAAGAAACGGATGTTTTAATTTTTTTCTCAAACCATTTGCTTGTTAGCATACACTTTTTGGTTAGACTGAGTGCAGCAGTGATTCTTTTGTTTCTCATCTATCTATCTATCTATCTATCTATCTATCTATCTATCTATCGAAAAAATGAGCAGCATAGAGCTTACATGAGGGTGCCAGCAACCAAACCTCTTCCTTTCAAGGTTTCCAATATAATATGTAAAGCTGTGTGTGTGTGTGTGTGTGTGTGTGTGTGTATGTCCGGGATTGGCATCTACATCGCCGTAACTACAGCCACAAAATTTTGCACAGTCACACGTCTGGACCCCGAGAGCGTCATAGGCTATGTTGCTGGAGGAAGCTGGAGGAAGGGTTTGCACACCCGAAACATCGCTGTTGCCCATGCTGTGATGTTGAATAAACCTTTTTTCACCTAAAGAAGGATTGGAGTGTTGCAACTTCATTTATATCCTATCTATCTATCTATCTATCTATCTATCTATCTATCTATCTATCTATCTATCTCTATCATCCTAACTTTATGGGAAAAACAACAGACAAATTGACAGACCCTTTTCTAAAACGGAGCTCTCCTATAGTGAAAAAACGGATCACTTTACAAGTGCCCTGTGTGAATGGCAAAAATGGAAACCCATATAATTTGCTGTGGTGTCATTTGAGTGATCTGTTTTATGTAGTGCACTGCAAAAAACAAACTGATCAAAAAACAGTCTGAATGTAGCCTTAGGCTAAGTGCCCACTGTGCATATTTGTTTGTGCTGCTTTATTCCAGCCTCAAAAACGCAGGTGTTTCAAAAAAGCATGCATGCTTTTCTGCTGCGTTTTTGTAAGAGCTGCTTTTTCAGCTCATTAGAATGGCTGGCAACTGGAAAACGCAGCCGAAAAAAAGCACAAGATAATTTACAGGGACTTTTAAAAATCCATGCTTTTTTGGTACCACTGAAAAACGCACATAGTGTGCACAACTTTCTCCTTCGCCTCATTGGCACAACTTTCTCCTTCGCCTCATTGGCGAAGGGGGACACAGACCTTGGGTGTTATGCTGCTGTCCACTAGGAGGCGACACTAGGCAGAATCTGAAAAAGATTAACAGTGGCTCCTCCTCTGCAGTATACACCCCTGGACAGGCACTGTCCTGACCAGTTTTTGCTTAGTGTCTAGGAGGCACACACAGATTTTTTAGTGCTCCTAAAAAATTTCCTTTTTGAATTTTTTTTTCTTCAAGAAGAAGAAAAGTGGGTCTCTGTCGAGACTCCTGGCATGCTCCCTCCTCGGCCCCCCACTGTTGGGGGCGCCTGGTTGAGGTCGACTGTATCCCTTAACATGCCGCTCCCCTCCTCGGCCCCCCAATGTTGGGGGCGCCGGGTTGAGGTTGAGACAACGATCTTCCCTCCCCATTTCCCCAATGTTGGGGTTACTGGGTTGAGGTTGAGGCGAAGGACAAGGCACCTGACGGTGGAGCAGCATCCCACCCTAAATGCCCCTTTGGGGTTCATTTGGGTCGAGACGCCTCAGGTAGAGCCTCCGGTGCAGCAGCTCAGACCTGCTACAGGCACCCAGGAGTCATCAGCCCTGCTGACAACTGCTTTAGCCTTCTGCGGCAGTGTGCACGTCGCAGCACTTCCAGGGTACACAGCTTTGCTGTGTACTCCTGATGGGGTCAGGGGACTAGCACTAGGGGCAGCCAGCACTTGCAGGGACACAGCTTGCCTGTGTCCCTGCAGCAGCCAGCACTAAGGGCTGCATTTTTGGTGGATTCAGAAGACCCAGCCTTCTGGGTCCTCTGCAGGTGCCCACACTAGCCCACCGCTGCCTGCCCAGGGGGTCCGATGGGGTCCAGACCAGTTCCAGACCCCCCTCCGGACCTCTGCGCCGCCCTGGAGCCTTTTTCGGCCGCAGGGATCAAATTTAGGCCACGGCTTTGGCCTACACCGAAGCAGCCGCCTTATACACGCCCCCCGGCCCGCCCCCCCCGTATGACGAGGATGACGCTGCCAGCGTCATAGCAGGGAGCGGACCGCATCACTAGAGCGCGCTCCCACTGTAATATCGTGCTCTTTTACAGTTCTCCGCCCCCCTCCTTCCTCTTCTCTCCCATTCCGGCGGCCATTACATGCCTCGTGGTGGAGACAGCGCGGCACCAGCCGCAGGATAGCAGCTGCTTCAGCAGCACAGTCTCCGGGGGGCACAGACCAAGGACGCCGGACAATGGTGGCACATAGGTGGTGGTAAGTTGCCAGCAGAGTTTTTCTGTCTCTTCTGCTGGAACTATTCTTCTCCAGGGCACCCCTGCACAGGCAGCTATATCACTATGCCAGGCTCAAAGAACAAGACGACCAGGGCTCACACATCCTACAATGCTTTATGCACAGCCTGTCAGAAACCTCTGCCCAGTGGTTATACGTCCCCGCACTGCCAGGACTGCACCCAGACTACTGTGCCTGTGACCCCAGCCATTACGGATGCGTCCCCTGCCATGCCGGAATGGGCCACAATTATGTCCCAATCCATCTCACAATCTATGGCACAATCCATAGAAAGGCTGTCCTCTACATTGCTTCTAGCTCTGCAGAGTCACACTTCTTCCCTGACCGTTGCTCAGCAAAGTGGATGCTCGGACTGGGACCGTACTGAACTAACGTCCACCTCTAGGGCAGGACGGAATCGACCCCATAGATCAGGTTCAAAAGTGCCTTCTCATACTTCACGGTCACCTTCCAGGAGAGTCGCTGTGCCTCCAGGTCGCCAGAGCCGTCCCCTGCCAGGGAGGGTCACAGGCGGTCCAGGTCACCCCCTTCTAGAGAAGACTGCAGCGATATGCAGGAGTCCAAAGGACTCTGCGACTCCAGCTCAGATCTGGATCCAGATAGGTCCCTAGACCTAAACCAACCAGACACCGATGCATTAGTTGAGGACATAATCACTTCCATCAACCAGGTGTTGAAGGTATCTGAACCACCCCCAGATGCCCCAGAGCACGAGATCGCTTTCCAGAGGACTAAGAAGCCACCCAAATATTTCTCCGATCACCCCGAGTTCAGAGCGATTCTTAAGAATCATCCCTCACACCCGGAGAAGAGATTCGGAAATCGTAAGGCACTAGAATGGCGTTACCCCTTCTTGCAAGAGGTAACACAGACCTGGGCAGATACGCCCGTAGTGGACCCCCTGGTATCTAGACTCGCAGCACAGACGCTTCTCTCCCTGCCAGATAGCTCCTCCATAAAGGACGCGACGGACTATCAGGTGGAACATATGGCCCGATCAATTTTCGAGGCCACAGGGTCCTCCCTAGCACCGGCATTCACTACAGTCTGGGCAGCCAAGGCTATCATGGCCTGGACGACCAACTTACATGCCGGCCTCCGTTCAGTTGATTCCGAGCTAGCAGACCAGGCGGTTCAAGCGTCCGTCGTGGCTGACTATATTTTACACGCAGCTACCGATTCCGCAAATTGTGCGGCAGTGGCTGCGTCGAACGCCATCATTATCAGGCGTGCCCTCTGGCTACGGTGATGGAAGGCTGATGCAGTCACTAGGAAGTCGCTTACTCACCTTCCATATCTCAGCGGACGTCTTTTCGGTGAAGAGCTCGATAAATTAATATCTAATGCCACAGGAGGGAAGAGTACTTCCCTACCTCAACAAAAACCGAAACGCACCTATAACCGCTGTAACCAAGCTCGATTCTGTTCCTTTCGGAATTCGTCTGGCCGGTCCGTCTCTTGCCCAGCGCAGACCCGTAGTCGTTCGTAACGCAGGGAAGGTTCGAGGACTTCGCAAAGAGCGAACAAAACCTGGCAGTCAAGATCTGGCCAGAGCAAGTCCAAAGGATTCAAATTCCACAAATTCTCCTCCTCATGACTCCTTATTCCCAGATGACACCCCGCCAAATTTGGTTGCCTATTATAAAGGACAGGTGGATCAGGGAACTGGTGTCGTCCGGTTACAAAATAGAGTTCATTTCCCTCCGACCAAATCGATTTTTTTCTTTCCGTACCTCCAAGACCACAGTCCAAGGCTTGCGCCTTCTCCAAGGCGGTCAGGTCGCTTATCCAAGCCGGAGTAATTGTTCTGGTCCCTTGGGCCGAATGCTTCCACGGGTTCTATTCCAACCTATTCGTGGTTCCCAAAAAAGGAGGCAGTGTAAGACCTATCCTAGATCTCAAACAGCTAAACAAGTACGTGACGGTACGACAATTTTGCATGGAGTCTCTCCGATCCATCATATCATCCATGGAAGAAGGAGAATTTCTCGCCTCCATAGATATTCAGGATGCTTACCTGCATATCCCGATCGCCCCTGCTCACCAAAAGTTCCTCTGATTCGCAGTCGGTCAGACCCATTATCAGTTTGTGGCTCTCCCATTCGGACTCGCCACGGAGGCACATGCTCTCCGGATGGGAGTTCGCGCCATTCTTCAGTCAGCACCTCGATCCTTTAGATTTGCCATGAGAGTTCTGGGCAGGATGGTTGCTGCGATAGAAGTCCCCTTCGCCCAGCTTCACCTCCGGCCTCTCCAACTGGCCATACTCAAATCCTGGGACAACAGTCCTTTTTCCCTGGGCAGGATGTTCCGCATGTCCTCGACGGTCAAGCAATCCCTACACTGGTGGCTCAAACCAATCTCTCTCTTCAAGGGGAGATCGTTTATACCAGGTCACTGGAAGATTCTGACAACCGATGCCAGCCTAACGGGATGGGGCACGGTGTACCGACACCACAGAGCGCAGGGGAAATGGTCTCCATCGGAATCCACCATGCCCATCAACGTCCTAGAGATTCGAGCCATCTTCCTGGCACTGCGGGCCTTCCAGCGTTCCCTAGCGGCCTCTCACGTCAGGATACAGTCAGACAATGCCACGGCCGTGGCATATGTCAATCACCAGGGCGGAACCCGCAGTGCCCAGGCAATGTGAGAGGTAACGCACATCCTTCACTGGGCGGAATCCACAGGATCGACCCTGTCCGCCGTGCACATCCTGATAGTAGACAACTGGGAAGCAGACTTTCTCAGTCACCAAGGCATAGACTCAGGAGAGTGGTCCCTGCATCCCGAAGTCTTTCAGCAAATTTGTCATCGCTGGGGGACTCCGGACGTGGATCTGATGGCATCACATCTCAATGCCAAGGTTCCCAACTTCATGGCCAGATCACGCGTCCCCCGGTCCCTTGGAGCGGACCTCCTAGTTCAGGACTGGACTTAATTTCAACTCGTATACATCTTCCCACCTCTGCCTCTAATCCCCAGAGTAGTGCGGAAAATCAGACAGGAAGGGATTCCAGTCATCCTTATCGCCCCAGACTGGCCCAGACGCGCGTGGTATGCCGACATCGTCCAATTCACGGCAGACGCCTCCTGGCGCCTCCCAGATTGGCCAGACCTTCTATCTCAAGGCCCGTTCTACCACCAGAATTCACAAGCCCTGAATTTGACGGCGTGGCCCTTGAGACCTGGATTCTGACACAAGCAGGGCTCTCACAGGACGTCATTCGCACTATGATCAGTGCGAGGAAACCTGCCTCTGCTAGAATTTACTACCGCACCTGGAAATCCTTTTTTGGCTGGTGCGAATCTCGTGATCAGACTCCGTTACCCTATTCACTGCCTAGGATACTTGGTTTTTCCTAAAATCAGGTCTGGAGGCCAGACTGTTCCTGGGCTCTCTTAAGAGCCAAGTCTACACCCTCTCTGTTCTTTTTCAGCGGAGACTTGCATTAAATCCGCAAATCAGAACGTTTCTTCAAGGGGTCTCCTGTTTGGTTTCCCCCTACAGACGACCGCTGGAGGCGTGGGATCTAAACTTGGTGTTGACGGCATTGCAAGAACCGCCCTTTGAGCCTTTCAAAGAAATATCACTCCGTCTTTTATCCCAGAAGGCGGTTTTTCTAGTGGCGAACACCTCCCTTCGGAGAGTGTCCGAACTCACAGCGCTCTCCTGCATGCCGCCATTCCTAGCTTTTCACCAGGACAAGGTCGTTCTACGTACGGTTCCTTCTTTCCTTCCGAAGGTGGTTTCCGCCTTCCACATCAATGAGGAAATATC
Source organism: Allobates femoralis (assembly GCA_033576535.1). NCBI lineage: Eukaryota > Metazoa > Chordata > Amphibia > Anura > Aromobatidae > Allobates > Allobates femoralis. Next base: position 228,677,483 of record JARQOC010000006.1, on the reverse strand, counting down.
TTTGCCGTCCCTTTGTCCGGTACCGGTTCATAGGTTTGAGAAAGCTCTGCATACGCTGGACCTTGTAAGGGCTTTGCGTATCTATGTCTCTAGAACACCGCCCTTTCGGAAGTCGGACTCTCTCTTCCATCTTCCTGAAGGCAGCCGCAAGGGTTTGTCAGCTTCAAAGGCCATGCTTGCTAGATGGATCAGAGCCACGATTCAGGATGCCTACAGGCTCAAAAACTCGCCACTTCCGGCTGGTATTAGAGCGCATTCTACCCGTGCGGTAGGGGCGTCCTGGGCTATTCGGCATCAGGCATCTGCACAACAAGTGAGTAAAGCAGCCACCTGGACTAGCTTACACACGTTCACCAAACATTACATGGTCCATACCCAGTCTTCAGCGGACGCGAGCCTGGGTAGACGCGTCCTGCAGGTGGCAGTAGCCCACCTGTAGGTCACTGTCTTTACACAACATTCGTTCCATTGCTTTTCCCACCTAGGGACTGCTTTGGGACATCCCACGGTCTGTGTCCCCCAATGAGGCGAAGGAGAAAAGGAGATTTTTGTGTATTTACTGTAAAATCCTTTGTTCTTAGCCTCTAATTGGGGGACACCGCTCCCTCCCTGTTGGCTGTTGCGGGCCGTTTTGAGTTCTCATATTGTTTTTTGAACTCGTGCATAATTGCCTTCTGACAGGCATGGTTTCAGATGTTATCACTGTTAGGTTCCTCCTAATGCTTTAGCACAAAACTGGTCAGGACAGTGCCTGTCCAGGGGTGTATACTGCAGAGGAGGAGCCACTGTTAATCTTTTTCAGATTCTGCCTAGTGTCGCCTCCTAGTGGACAGCAGCATAACACCCACGGTCTGTGTCCCCCAATTAGAGGCTAAGAGAAAAGGATTTTACGGTGAGTTCACAAAAAATCACCTTTTTTGAAAATCACATTGACTTTCAGTACAAAACTGTGGGATATTTGTTTTTGGTACAGAAAACGCAGCAGAAAAGCACAGTGGGCACATAGACACATAAACCAAAAGAAAAAAAAATCAGCGGACAATCCACACAACTATTATAAGCTACACAAGCCCAATACAGGTGTGTTATAACCAGTAGAGCTATTTTTAGGGTGGAAACACACTGGCGTGAAAATAAAGGTCCATTTCTCATCCAGGAGAGTTGGACGAGTGACATCTGTTTTTTGCTCCGTTTTGCATCCAACTGCTATTTCTCTCAGATCACATCCATGTGATGTCCATGTGACATCCGTTTTTTTTCTTAGCAGCTATTTACTGTGTAATCATTTACAGGGATATTTTACAGTGTTCTCAGATGCAGAATGATAATGTATTAGTGAAAAAAACGGATGTCACTCAGATGGTCCGTATGCGGTCCGTGATTTTGTCGGTTTGCGGTCCGTGATTTACGGTGAGTACACAAAAATCCCGGTATTCAATTGCAGAAAAAGAAGCAAAGAAACTAGTTTTTTTTATATAGTTTATATAAAAACTATAAAACCGCAATTCAGTATTTAAGGTATTGTTTTGAAGATGCATTTTAGAATATATGGGAATTTAATGGACACATAATTTAAATGGATACCCTCTTTCACAGCCACAACTACTACAGAGGATTGAAGAGCCCCTATGTATCCACAGAAAAAGTACAATTAAGATGTAGAACCTCTTGGATTTTACCCTGATTTTTTTACCTGTCTATGTTTCTATGCACGTATACATAGTATTTTTAATCATGTGAGAATTTTGTTTGTTTATACATAAAAAATGCAGACACTGTACAGTTTTAGGCTACGTTCACACATTTGCGTATTTTGCTGCGCTTTTTTGCGCGCGCTTTTTGCTGCGTTTTTCGGCCGCGCAAAAAAGCGCAACAAAATACGCAGGGGCTTTCACGCACTGCGCTTTCTTTACTCCAGAAAGCGCAGTGATGTCACAGAGGGGAGGAAAAATCCTGCTTCCTCCTCCCCTCTGTGACAGCCCCATTAGATTTCACAGTGTATTAATATACACTGTGAAATCTAAATTAAACAGAGGCAAATGTATGGAAAATAAAAAAGAATGAATACTTCACCTGTCCGACGCCTTCTCCCGCTGTCTGGTGCCTTCTGCCGCTCTCCGGTCTCGGTTCCAAGTGTGAGGTGTACTGAGAAGACCTGTGGTGACGTCAGAGGGGGGGCGTTCCCGGGGCGTTCCCAGCGCTGATTGGCTGTTCGCGGTCATGTGATATGTATCACATGACCGCGAGTGCCCGGGAACACCCCTCTGACATCACCACAGGTCTTGTCAGAAGAGATCTCGAGACCGGATAGCGGCAGAAAGCACCAGACAGCGGGAAAAGGCGTCGGACAGGTGAAGTATTCATTCTTTTTTATTTTTCAGACACTTGCTTTTGTTTAATTTAGATTTCGCAGTGTATATTAATACACTGTGAAAACTAATGGGCGGCCACAGCTGTCAAAGAGGGGAGGAGGAAGCAGGATTCTTCCTCCCCTCTGGGAGAATACGCAGAAGTAGCTGCGTAAACAATTGACATATCAATTGTTTACGGAGCTGCGCTTTCTCCCGGAAAACGCAGTGCGTATTTTTACGCAATGTCTGCACTGAAAAGTGAATTTCCCATTCACTTTGCAGGCAGACAAAAGGCACATTGCGTATTTTGAAAAGCGCGCGTAAAAAAACACGGCAAAATACGCAATGTGTGAACGTAGCCTTATAAAGAAATTATAGTCCAGTGTTTTATTTAAGGGGATAGTGCAGCGCTTAGGCTGTTTATAGATTATCAACTCTTGCACATGTTGCTCACTTCTTTTTTCATTCTTGCACATTTAAAGCAATTTCTTAAATGCAGCATGTCAGTTCTTTTCACATTTTTCACTTATTCTAATGAATGGGGGGGGGGTACGTTTTTTATGTAGCTTTTGCTGTTAAATTCTGACACTGGCACATGGCAACAAGGTGCTGCTTGATAGAAGTGACACTGTCCTCCAGGAAAAGGACTAATATCCTATAGCTCTGCTTTTGAGTACAACCTAAGTCCTAATGAAGGCCACTTTACACACACCAACTTCTGTGTCCAACTCTGGTTGCAGTGAAATCATGGACACATTGTTATATTTGTACACAGCCACAAAATGGAACAATGTGTCCTTGATTTCACTGCAGCCATAGATCTGTTCAGAAGTTGGAAAACAGAAGTTGGTGTGTGTAAAGTGGCCCTAACAGTGCATAACTCTTTTTGATCCAATTAATTAGGATAGTTGGACTGTGTGGCACAGAATAAGATCTTCTAGCTACGCTTGCATAGGTTTTGAAGAACTAACCACATTTTATGTGACTTTAAGCTTGCACAAATCCTACTGTCTCTTCAAGTAACCCCAGATAGACTGCATGAAGTGGGATGAGGGCTCTGTAGGGAGAATATCACCACTTCCATGACTCATTGTTCTTTATTCTGTACATGGTTCTTAATGGCATTGGCTTGACATTTGGCTCCAAATTTATTCTGTAGCAGAGCAATAACCCCCTCAATCAGATACCTTCCTGATGGTATTGCAAGAAGGATAAGGTTGGCACAAACCCCAAAACATATCTTTTGAACCTCCTTTTCCCAGAATAGACACTGTTGGTCTGCCATGTCTATAAGACCATTTTTACAGCTAGTAAGTAAATGGCACAACATCTGCCGCCAAGGTAAACCAACGATGAGGATCGTGTTTCTGGAGCAGGCAGTAGTAAAAATCTATTGATTTTACATATATTACTGCCTGTGGCCTGATTTTTCAGACTCAAATCTCAGTTTCTACAGGGTAGGCCATTTATATGGATACACCTAAATAAAATGGTAATGGTTGATGATATCAACTTCCTGTTTGTGGCACATTAGTATTTGGCAGGGGGAAAACTTTTTCAGATGGGTGGTGACCATGGTGGCCATTTTGAAGTCGGCCATTTTGGATCCAATTTATTTTTTTCAACGGGAAGAGGGTCATGTGACACATCAAACTTATTGAGAATTTCATAAGAAATATAATGGTGTGCTTGGTTTTAACGTAACTTCATTCTTTCATGAGTTATTTACAAGTTTCTCTTTGTTTACAGCCATTGACATGTCACAGAGGTTAACACGTGAGGAGCGGATAGAAATTCTCTTGATGTCTGGTGAACACAGTACCCAGGTTGTTGCAGCAGATTTCAATGCAAGACACCCTACAAGACCACCCATCTCCCATGCTACAGTTAGCAAACTGCTTGCCAAATTTCGTGAAACAGATTCCATGTTGGATTTGCCAAAATGTGGACGCAAGAAAACTGTCACTAATGAAGAAACATCAGTGGCTGTCCTAGCTTCATTCATCAAGAGCCCACAGCGTAGCACTCGCCGCATGTCACTGGAGAGTGGCATCAGTCGAACACCCCTTCAGCGGATATTAGCTACTCACAAATGGCACCCTTACAAAATCCAGCTGCTGCAGCATCTCAACGAGGGTGACCCAGATTGGCACACTGAATTTGCAGAATGGGCAAAACTAGAATTGGAACAGGACCCTCAGTGATGAGGCAAACTTTTTTGTGAATAGTGAAGTTAACAAACAAAACCAACCCTATTGGCCTGACACCCACAGTAGATCGATGCCACCAAAACTGAACACAAAAATTGATGGTATGGTGTTGTATATGGGGCACAAAGATAGTGGGGCCATTCTTTATCAATGGAAACCTCAATGCCACTGGATATCTGAAATTGCTTCATGATGATGTGTTTTGCCCTCCTTATGCACTGAAGATGGCACATTCCCTGAGTTTTTCCAACAAGATGGTGCACCACCACATTGTGGTTGTTAGGTCCGAGCATTCCTACATGAACTGGAAAGTGGATTGGTCATCGTGGGCCAGTTGAATGGCCACCAAGGTCTCCCGACTTGACCCCCTTAGTGTGCCGTCACACCTGGCGGGAGCGCGTACGTTTTTGGCACTTCACCAACGTCGCCGCCCCCCTTTACACGGGGAGACACCTCCGGTGATGCCCTGGTGAGCTGACAGGCGGCATAGCCGTCGGGGTGTCTCAAAACCCCAGCGGCGATGCAGTACAATGGGTGCCTATGGCTCCCATCACCTGTCAGGTTGCCGGCGGCCGTTTACATGGGGCGATGTGGACACATCGCCCCATATCGGCCGCCTGGTTTCACATCACTGATGTGAAACCAGGCGAGCACTCAGAGTGGCCGACATTGCCCCTTTACATTAGACTACGCAGGGGCGATATCGGCGCCGATAGGCAACGTCCTTACGTCGCCTAAGACCTCGGCGGTGCCGTCGCCAGGTGTGACAGCACCCTTAGACTTTTATCTCTGGGGTCATCTGAAGGCAATTGTCTATACTGTGAACATACGAGATGTGCAGCATCTGAAACAATAGATACTGGAAGCCTGTGCTTGCATTTCTTCCGGTGTTGCTATCAGTGTGTCAAGGAGAAGAGGGTTGCATTGACAATCCAACACAATGGGCAGCACTTTTAACACATTTTATAAGTGGTCATAAACTTGTAAATAACTCCTGAAAGAATAAAGTTACGTTAAAACCAAGCATAACATTGTTTTTCTTATGTGTCACATGACTGTCTCTCCATTGAAAAAAATAAAGTTGAACCAAAATGGCCGACTTTAAAATGGCCACGATGGTTACCACCCATCTCGAAAAGTTTTTTTCCTCCCATATACTAATGTGCCACAAACAGGAAGTTGATATCACCAACCATTCCCATTTTATTTAGGTGTATTTATATAAATGGGTCACCCTGTGTAAGCTGTAAAAGCAAACCTGTCCACTTTAAATGTATTTTTACATTGAACGACTCCTTAATTATGCATATAACGCTGTAAAACTTTCTTTTTTTTCTTGTCTTCTGCAGGGTGGAATTCCAGAACAAGTTCTACACTGGTAGTGGATACAAGTTTACTCCATTCAACTTTGAACCATTATTCTAATTTAATAATAAGTATTCTTGTTCTTAAGTTTTAATTTTGGAATCTAAAGGGAATTTTCATTTTGAGAAATGTATGGTCTACTACACAAATTAAACTACCTTTACGCACAATTGAATGGTAGCCATTTCTTCTGATCTTTATCAAGATATTCTTCAGTAGTTTCAGATTGAAACAAAACCTTTTATTGCCTCTGGAGGGATGGCAGAGGAAATTTGCAGAAGAGTAACCATGTTTTTGTATAAATATAGTTGTGCCAAGATAAACAGCAACATGACATACTGCAGCTACAGATGTTGCAGCTGCCGCAATTCATAGAGGTTGATAGGGCCCAGAGAGGGAAGAATTAAAATTGTGCCCACTGTGCATTTGAGCTGCGTTTTTTTTTGTTTCTTCAGCAAAAAAGCAGCACCCACAACTTCACCCTTAAGTCTATGTGATTATAAAAACTGTGCCCTCATGTGCTTTTGTGGGTGCTTCCTTTTTTCGTTGGAGAAATCGCCTGCGGTTTTTCGAACATGCCTGTTTTTGGGCTGTGCTTTCCCCATAGACTCCATTCTAACCTCCAAAAAAGCATCACATTGGTATTACTACAGTCCGTTTGCGAGGTTTTTTTTCTGCTATTTCCAAAACAAAAACGTTGCAATACTCATCCTTCCCAGCGAGCCCACGGTGATCCTCGGTGATGTCTTCCTCTCGGGCACTGACAGGAGATGTGTTTATCGAGCTTCTAGTATCCGCTCCATGTGACTGGTCCTTTCATTCACTATCACATGGGCAGGCTCTTGATTGGACGATACCCACTTACCAATGCCCGGGAGGATGACCTTACCAGGTATCACAGTGGGCTCGCCGGGGAGGGGACAAATTGTGTGTCTGTCTTAGTTTGTCCCCTTCTTTGTGCTGCATTTGGAATGTGCACAAACACAGCACAAACGTAACAGGCTTGTGCTGCTTTTGTTTGCATACAGGTGTGTTTGTGTAGTTGACAAACGCAGCACAAAAAAATACACACGGTGAGCACACTGCCTAAAGACCCAGTTACACACACAGATGTGCAGAGATTGTTCGCAGATCTCTGGTTACAGTGAAATCATGGACACATCGTTCCATTTTGTTGCTGTGTACAAATGGAACAATGTGTCCATGATTTCACTGCAACCAGAGATCTGTGAACAATCTCTGCACAATTATCTCTGTCTGTATCTGTGTAACTGGGCCTTAAGACTTCTGCTCCAATTTTTGGGCATTTGAAGTTGCAAATTGTGTCTTGGGTAGGTAGTTGTTTCTTGTCATTAACAGGGCATGTTACAAGATCATGTGACTTGCTTTCATGGTGAAGGTGGGGTGGGGACAGATGCAAACATATGGCAGAACATTTGGATCTGTCTTCAAAGAAAGATTTATATAAAGAAAAACGGATGAACTAAAAACTAAGTGCAGCAAAATAAAAAAAAAAAAACTTAAGTCAAAGTATACACAATTGAAATGTTTTCTCCATATGTATATCGAATATATAATTGCTGTAGCGCACTTCCGTCATATTCGGCGCTACTTCCGTCGTCGTGGACGTGGCTGCCTAGCAGCCACGCGACCCACGAAGCATTGGCCGCTTAGCGGCCATTGCGAGCCGTTGGCCCGGCGCAAGCAATGGCCGCGAGGCCATTGCCCACCTACACCCCGCCAACCCCCCCACAGCTCCCCGTAACAAGCCCGACCTCCGGCGGTGGTCCCCGCCAGGAGGCCGAGCTTCTGCGGTGCCCCCCGTAACAAGCCGGAGCTCCGGCGGTGGTCCCCGGCAGGAGCAGTGCCGCCGAGCGCTGTGGCCGAAAATAGAACCAGGGGCCCGGCCATAAATTCCCCGAAACACCGCTATATATCTCTATGGGAAGTGAGGCGCTATTCTGGTTGGTCGCTGTGTGCTGCCGGCGACCAATCAGAATAACGCCTCACTTCCCATAGAGATACATAGCGGTGTTTCGGCGAATTTATGGCCGGGCCCCTGGTTCTATTTTCGGCCACGGGGCTCGGCTCTGGTCGGTGATTCCACGGGGCCGGAGACTCGCTTCGCGGCCATTGTTCGCGCCTCAGCAACGGTTCGCATTTATTGCGAGCCGTTGCTGACGCGCGAGCAATGGCCGCGTGGAACGACCGACCAGAGCCGAGCCCCCTGGCCGAAAATAGAACCAGGGGCCCGGCCATAAATTCGCCGAAACACTGCTATGTATCTCTATGGGAAGTGAGGCGCTATTCTGATTAGTCGCTGTGTCCTGCCGCTGACCAATCAGAATAGTGCCTCACTTCCCATAGGCATATAATGGACGACTTTGAGTTTCAAATTTACCGCTTAAAGTGAGGCGCTTTTCTGATTGGTCGCTGTGTGCTGGCGACATAGAGATATAATGGGAAGTGAGGCGCTATTCTGATTGGTCGCTGTGTGCTGCCGCTGACCAATCAGAATAGCGCCTCACTTCCCATAGACATATAATGGACGACTTTTCGTCCATTATATGTCTATGGGAACTGAGGCGCTATTCTGATTGGTCAGCGGCAGCACACGGTAAGTCCGGCGACAGCCGAGCGCCGTGGCCGAAAAGGGAACCAAGGGCCCGGCCATGCATTGTTGGAAACACCGCTATGTATCACTATGGGAAGTGAGGCGCTATTCTGATTGGGTTCTTCTTCACCAAATAAAGTATGCGGCGATCATCCACCACTGTTGTCATCCGTGGACGCCCAGGCCTTTTAGAGTTCCCAAGCTCACCAGTCAATTCCTTTTTTCTCAGAATGTACCCAACTGTTGATTTTGCTACTCCAAGCATGTCTGCTATCTCTCTGATTTTTTCTTTTTTTTCAGCCTCAGGATGTTCTGCTTCACCTCAATTGAGAGTTCCTTTGACCGCATGTTGTCTGGTCACAGCAACAGCTTCCAATTGCAAAGCCACACACCTGGAATCCACCCCTGACCTTTTAACTACTTCATTGATTACAGGTTAACGAGGGAGACGCCTTCAGAGTTAATTGCAGCCCTTGAAAAAGAGGAGGCTATGCATTACAGAGCTATGATTCCTAAACCCTTTCACCGATTTGTATGTGGAAACTCTCATATTGCAGCTGGGAGTGTGCACTTTCAGCCCATATCTATTATATAATCGCGAATCGCAAAAGCGCCCCTCTCGGCGCTACTTCCGGTGTCGTCATGTGGCCATTGCGAGCAGTTTTAAGCCGACTCGCAATGGCCGCCAATGCCGCCTCTGCTCCCCGCTACCCACAACTCCCACCCCAATGTCCGCACAGCCCCCTCCATGTCTACACAGCCCCCCCATCTCCGCACAGCCCCCCCCCATCTCCGCACAGCCCCCCCATGTCCGCAAAGCCACCCCCATGTCCACATAGCCACCCCCATGTCCGCACAGCCACCCCGCACCTAAGCTCCTACCCCATAACTCCGCCGCCCCTAAGTCCCTACCCTCTAAGCCCCGCCGCATCCTAAGCCCCGACCCGCCGCACCTAAGCCCCTACCCCCTAAGCACCGCCGCACCTAAGCCCCTACACCCTAAACCCCGCCGCACCTAAGCCCCGACCAGACGCACCTAATCCCCTACCCCCTAAGCCCCGCCGCACCTAAAAGCTCCGCCGCACCTAAGCCCCTACCATCCGCCGCTGCACCTAAGCCCCTACCCCCTAAGCCCCGCCGCTTTCCCCCGCCGCTGTTGCTAACACCTAAAGCCCTACACCCGAAGCCCCCGCCGTCCCCTAACCGAACGTCCCCGTCGATTACTTACATGCCTTCTTAGTCATCTGATCGTCCGTCCGATCCACAAGTCCTCCGTCGGCCAGGCGTCCTCTTCCTCCGGCCCCGGGGGTCTTCTCTCTTCTTTCCGCCATCTCCGCCTCTTCGTCCGGCCCCCGGGGTCTTCTGTCTTCTTTCCGCCAACTTCCAGCTCCGACGTCCTCTTCACTTATCATTAAGATAGAATGGACGACAAATCCACCATTCTACCTCAATGAGATGTGAGGGGCTCTTCTGATTGGTCGCTGTCTACTGCCCTCAGCCAATCAGAAGAGCCCCTCATTTCCCATTGAAATACATTAGCGGTGTGTCGGCGATTTTATGGCCGCCCACCTGGTTCTATTTGTCGGCCTTAAAATCGCGGACACACCGCTAATGCATGTCTATGGGCAGTGAGCTCGAATTCTGATTGGTCGGCGTCACCAAAGAGCGACCAATCAGAAATCAGGATGACTGCCCATAGACATGCATTAGCGGTGTGTCCGCGATTTTAGGGCCGACAAATAGAACCAGGTGGCCGGCCATAAAATCGCCGACACACCGCTAATGTATGTCAATAGGAAATGACGGGCTCTTCTGATTGGCTGAGGGCAGTAGACAGCGAACAATCAGAAGAGCGCATCAACAAATAAATTTAATAATAAAAAAAATAATAAAAAAATAATAAAAAAATAAATAAAAAAAAATAAATAATTAAATAAAAATAATAATAAAAAAATTAAATATATGCTAATAATATCAGCCCTTTCAGCGGACCTGAAAGAGAACTGGGTCTCAGCCTCAGGCTCACTTTAAATAAATAATAAATTTAATAATAAAAAAAATAATTAAAAAATAATAAAAAAATAAATAATAAATAATTAAATAAAAATAATAATAAAAAAATTAAATATATGCCAATAATATCAGCCCTTTCAGCGGACCTGAAGGAGAACTGGGTCTCAGCCTCAGGCTCACTTTAAATTAATAATAAATTTAATAATAAAAAAAATAATTAAAAAATAATAAAAAAATAATAAAAAAATAAATAAAAAATAATAAATAATTAAATAAAAATAATAATAAAAAAATTAAATATATGCTAATAATATCAGCCCTTTCAGCGGACCTGAAAGAGAACTGGGTCTCAGCCTCAGGCTCACTTTAAATAAATAATAAATTTAATAATAAAAAAAATAATTAAAAAATAATAAAAAAATAAATAAAAAAATAATAAATAATTAAATAAAAATAATAATAAAAAAAATAAATATATGCTAATAATATCAGCCCTTTCAGCGGACCTGAAAGAGAACTGGGTCTCTGCCTCAGGCTCACTTTAAATAAATAATAAACTTAATAATAAAAAAAATAATTAAAAAATAATAAAAAAATAAATAAAAAATAATAAATAATTAAATAAAAATAATAATAAAAAAATTAAATATATGCTAATAATATCAGCCTTTCAGGACTGAGGTGAACTGGTTCAGCCTCAGGCTCACTTTAAATAAATAATAAATGTAATAATAAAAAAATAATTAAAAAATTATATAAAAAAAATTAATAATAATAATAATAAATAATTAAATAAAAATAATAATAAAAAAATAAATATATGCTAATAATATCAGCCTTTAGCGGACCTGAAAGAGAACTGGGTCTAGCCTCAGGCTCACTTTAAATAAATAATAAATTTAATAATAAAAATAAATAATTAAAAAATAATTAAAAATAATAAAAAAATAATAAAAAATAAATAATAAAATAATAAATAATTAAATAAAAATAATAATAAAACAATAAATAAATGCTATTAATTGTATTATTAATTTTATTAATGCTATTAATAATGCTATTACTGCTAATAATAATGCTATTAATGCTAATAATTATGCTATTAATGCTAATAATTATGGTATTAATGGTAATAATAATGCTATTAATGTAAATATAATATTGCTATTAATTCTATTATTCATGCTATTAATGGTAATTATTATGCTATTAATGCTAATAATTAGGCTATTAATGGTAATAAGAATGCTATTAATGCAAATAATATTGCTATTAATGCTATTATTAATGCTATTAATATTAATAATTATGCTATTCATGCTAATAATTATGCTATTAATGGTAATAATAATGCTATTAATGCAAATAATATTGCTATTAATGCTAATATTTATGCTATTAATGCTAATCATTATGCTATTAATGCTAATATTTATACTATTAATGCTAATAATTATGCTATTAATGCTAATATTTATGCTATTAATGCTAATAATTATGCTATTAATGGTAATCATAATGGTATTAATGCAAATAATATTGCTATTAATGCTATTAATGCTAATAATTATGCTATTAATGTTAATAATTATGCTATTAATGCTAATAATTATGCTATTAATGGTAATAATAATGCTATTAATGCAAATAATATTGCTATTAATGCTATTATTAATGCTATTCATGTTTAATAATTATGCTATTAATGCTAATATTATGCTATTAATGCTAATAATTATGCTATTAATGCTAATATTATTACTATTAATGCTAATAATTATGCTATTAATGCTAATATTTATGCTATTAATGCTAATAATTATGCTATTAATGATAATCATAATGGTATTAATGCAAATAATATTGCTATTAATGTTAATAATTATGCTATTAATGCTAATAATTATGCTATTAATGGTAATAATAATGCTATTAATGCAAATAATATTGCTATTAATGCTATTATTATGCTATTAATGTTAATAATTATGCTATTAATGTTAATAATTATGCTATTAATAGTAATAATAATGCTATTAATGCAAATAATATTGCTATTAATGCTAATATTACTGCTATTAATGTTAATAATTATGCTATTAATGCTAATAATTATGCTATTAATGCTAAGAATTATGCTATTAATGGTAATAATAATGCTATTAATGCAAATAATATTGCTATTAATGCTATTAATGCTAATAATTATGCTATTAATGCTAATATTTATGCTATTAATGCTAAATAATTATGGTATTAATGGTAATAATAATGCTTTTAATGCAAATAATATTGCTATTAATTCTATTATTAATGCTATTAATGCTAATAATTATGCTATTAATGCTAATAATTATGCTATTAATGCTAATAATAATGCTATTAATGCAAATAATATTGCTATTAATTCTATTATTAATGCTATTAATGCTAATAATAATGCTATTAATGCTAATAATTATGCTATTAATGGTAATATTAATGCTATTAATGCAAATAATATTGATATTAATGCTATTATTAATGCTATTAATGCTAATAATTATGCTATTAATGCTAATAATTATGCTATTAATGGTAGTAATAATAATGCTATTAATGCAAATAATATTGCTATTAATGCTATTATTAATGCTATTAATGCTAATAATTATGCTATTAATGCTAATATTTATGCTATTAATGCTAATAATTATGCTATTAATGGTAATAATAATGCTATTAATGCAAATAATATTGCTATTAATGCTATTATTAATGCTATTAATGCTAATAATTATGCTATTAATGCTAATAATTATGCTATTAATGGTAATAATAATGCTATTAATGCAAATAATGTTGCTATTAATGCTATTATTAATGCTATTAATGCTAATAATTATGCTATTAATGCTAATAATATATGCTATTAATGGTAATAATAATGCTATTAATGCAAATAATATTGCTATTAATGCTATTAATAATGTTATTCATGCTATTAATAATACTATTAATGCTAATATTAATGCTATTAATTGTATTATTAATGCTATTAATGCTATTAATAATGCTATTAATGCAAATAATATTGCTATTAATGCTATTATTAATGCTATTAATGCTAATAATTATGCTATTAATGCTAATATTAATGCTAATTATGCTAATAATAATCATATAACGCTATTAATAATGCTATTAAGGCTAATAATCATGCTATTTATGCTATTCAAAATGCTATTAATGCTAATAATATTGCTATTAATGCTCTTTATGCTAATAGTAATGCTATTAATGCAATTATTTATGCTATTAATTCTATTATTTATGCTATTAATGCTATTAATAATGCTATTAATGCTATTAATAATGTTATTCATGCTATTAATAATACTATTAATGCTATTAATGCTAATATTAATGCTATTAATTGTATTATTAATGCTATTAATGCTATTAATAATGCTATTAATGCTAATAATAATGCTATTACTGCTAATAATAATGCTATTAATGCTAATAATTATGCTATTAATGCTACTATTAATGCTAATAATGCTAATAATAATCATATTAACGCTATTAATAATGCTATTAAGGCTAATAATCATGCTATTTATGCTATTCAAAATGCTATTAATTCTAATAATATTGCTATTAATGCTCTTTATGCTAATAGTAATGCTATTAATGCGATTAGTTATGCTATTAATTCTATTGTTTATGCTATTAATGCTATTAATAATGCTATTAATGGTATATAATAATGTTATTTATGCTATTAATAATACTATTAATGCTAATATTAATGCTATTGTATTATTAATGCTATTAATGCTAATAATAATGCTATTAATGCTAATAATTATGCTATTAATGCTAATATAATGCTAATAATGCTAATAATAATCATATTAATGCTATTAATAATGCTATTAAGGCTTATAATCATGCTATTTATGCTATTCAAAATTCTATTAATGCTAATAATATTGCTATTAATGCTCTTTATGCTAATACTCATGCTATTAATGCGATTATTTATGCTATTAATTCTATTATTTAGGCTATTAATGCTATTAATAATGGTATTAATGTTATTAATAATGCTATTAATGCTATTCATAGCTAATATTAATGCTATTAATTCTAATAATCATGCTATTAATCCTATTAATAATGCTATTAATGCTATTTTTAATTCTATTAATGCTATTAATAATTTTATTAATGCTAATAATGCTATTACTCCTCATAATAATGCTATTAACGCTATTATCAATACTATTTATGGTAATAATGCTATTAAATCTAATAACAATACATTAAAGTAATATTGCTTTAATAATGCTATTAATGCTAATAATAATGCTATTAATGCTAATAATTATGCTATTAATGTATAATAATGCTATTAATGCTAAATAATATTGCCATGTTCATAGAATCGTCATTTGCATTGGTCAAACTATTATATATATATAATTGTATTTTGAATTATTGTAAACACTAAAATAAAAAATTGTTCATTCCAAATATTTCTCCCTAATGTCTATCTATCTCTATTATTTATATATCTAATGCTTAATATATCTATTATCTATCTATCTATTATCTTATATTTTATCTATCTATAAGTCTTATTATATCTATTTATCTATCTCTATCTATTTATCTATCTCTAATTATCTATTAGTCTATAATCTTTTTCTATCTATCTATTATGCTATTATTTATCTATTAATAAATCTATAGATTAGCTACTACAATGCGTATTAATATGCTTAAGCTATATATTTTTAATAATGTATTTAAAAACTTACTTATTATATATAATGCTATTTATTTATTATTTATGCTTATTATATCTTATTATAAATAATTGCATTAATGCTAATGTCTTTCATGTCTATTAATGCTATATAATGATCTATTAATGACTAAATCTTCTTTCAATAATGCATATAATGGCTATACACATCTATCTATGATAATGTAAATCAATGCAATATGCATAATAGCAACTCCATACTATTTCTGAACATGTTTTGTAATAAGCTATAATAAATAAACTTGTTATGTCAAATATTATTGGCTATAATGTATATTATGCTATTAATCTATCTATTATCTATATTCTATTATCTAATCTATCTCTATGCATTTTATGCTATTATCTATTAATCTATCTATTATTATTAATCTATTTTATTATGTATTGTAACTGCTATTTATTATTCTATCTATGTATCTATCTAATATTTTATCTCTATATCTATCTATCTCTATCTTTTTATCTATCTTTATTATTCATATCTATCTATCTATCTATCTCTATCTTTTTATCTATCCTATCTATATTATCTATCTATTTATCTATCTCTATCTATTTATCTATCTCTATTATTATCTATCTCTATCATTATCTATTATATTATCTATCTATCTATCTATCTATATCTATCTTTTTACTACTAGAAAAAACCTTGCAGCACTCAGCTCTACCAATGATGTACATATGCTGACAAGCTATATTATATGAGAAAAAATTTAAAAACTTACGTTTTTTTAAAAAACTCAAAATTCTAATTTTATTTTTAAATCTGAAGTTTCTTAGTACACACATTGGCCAATATCTGCTTGCTCGTCGACTGCGACAAAGTGACTTCAGGTCCGACGAGTCCTATCGCTGACACCCAAGCCTCCTTGTCCACCCTACCCCACTACTAAGTGGGCGGACACCATCTAGACCCTAGATCACCTGTCTGCAACGAGGGTGCACATTGCAGTAATGGAGCCACCACTCCACACGTATTTACTAACATGGTAAAACTGCACAACTAACAGACAATTGTGACTGTCCACAGATCTGGATCATTACTGAAAAGACTTGCTAGCACTAGCTTCTACCAATGATTGTACATATGCTGATCAAGCTTATATATATTGAGAAAATTTAAAAACTTACGTTTTATCTAAAAAACTCAATATTATCTATTTTTTTAATCTGAAGTTCTTAGTTACACACATTGGCCAATGTCTGCTTGCTCTTCGACTGAGACAAAGTGACTTCAGTCCACGAGTCTATCCTGACTACCAAGTCCTCCTTGTCACACCTACCCACTACTAAGTGGCGCTACATCTATACCCTAGATATCACCTGTCTGCTACGAGTGGTGCACATTGCAGTAATGATGCACCATCTCAACATACATTATAACTACTGACTACACAATGTATACTATCTTGTATATATATACTAGAAAGAGACCTTGCAGCACTCAGCTGCTACCAATGATGTACATATGCTGACAAGCTATATATATATATGGAAAAAAATTTAAAAACTTACGTTTTTTTCAAAAAACTCAAAATTCTAATTTTTTTTAAATCTGAAGTTCTTTAGTACACACATTGGCCAATTCTGCTTGCTCGTCGACTGCGACAAAGTGACTTCAGGTCCGACGAGTCCTATCGCTGACACCCAAGCCCTCCTTGTCCACCCTACCCCACTACTAAGTGGGCGGACACCATCTAGACCCTAGATCACCTGTCTGCAACGAGGGTGCACATTGCAGTAATGGAGCACCACTCCACACGATACAAAAAGAGAAAAAAACTGCACAGCACTCAGACAATGTGAACTGGTGCCACAGGATGCTGGATCAATATACTAGAAAGAGACCTTGCAGCACTCAGCTGCTACCAATGATGTACATATGCTGACAAGCTATATATAATATGAGAAAAAATTTAAAAACTTACGTTTTTTTCAAAAAACTCAAAATTCTAATTTTTTTTTAAATCTGAAGTTCTTAGTACACACATTGGCCAATGTCTGCTTGCTCGTCGACTGCGACAAAGTGACTTCAGGTCCGACGAGTCCTATCGCTGACACCCAAGCCCTCCTTGTCCACCCTACCCCACTACTAAGTGGGCGGACACCATCTAGACCCTAGATCACCTGTCTGCAACGAGGGTGCACATTGCAGTAATGGAGCCAGCCACTCCACACGATACAAAAGAGAAAAAAACTGCACAGCACTCACAGACAATGTGAACTGGTGCCAGCAGGGATGCTGGATCAATATACTAGAAAGAGACCTTGCAGCACTCAGCTGCTACCAATGATGTACATATGCTGACAAGCTTATATATATGAGCACTGTGAGTGCTGTGCAGTTTTTTTCTCTTTTGTATCGTGTGGAGTGGCTGGCTCCATTACTGCAATGTGCACCCTCGTTGCAGACAGGTGATCTAGGGTCTAGATGGTGTCCGCCCACTTAGTAGTGGGGTAGGGTGGACAAGGAGGGCTTGGGTGTCAGCGATAGGACTCGTCGGACCTGAAGTCACTTTGTCGCAGTCGACGAGCAAGCAGACATTGGCCAATGTGTGTACTAAGAACTTCAGATTTAAAAAAAATTAGAATTTTGAGTTTTTTGAAAAAAACGTAAGTTTTTAAATTTTTTCTCATATATATATAGCTTGTCAGCATATGTACATCATTGGTAGCAGCTGAGTGCTGCAAGGTCTCTTTCTAGTATATTGATCCAGCATCCCTGCTGGCACCAGTTCACATTGTCTGTGAGTGCTGTGCAGTTTTTTTCTCTTTTGTATCTTTTTATCTATCTATCTATCTATCTATCTATTTTCTATCTATCTATCTATCTTATTTTATCTCTATCTTTTTATCTATCTTTTTATCTATCTATCTATTTATCTATCTCTATCTTATCTATCTATCTATATCTATCTATCTCTATCTTTTTATCTATCTATCTATGTATCTATCTATATCTATCTATCTATCTCTATCTATCCATCTCTATCTTTTTATTAATCTCTATTTATCTATATCTATTTATCTATCTCTATCTATTTATCTATATCTATTTATCTATCTATCTATCTCTATCTTTTTATCTATCTATATATCTCTCTATCTCTGTCTCTCTTTCTCTATCTCTCTCTCTATCTATCTCTCTATCTATCTCTCTATCTCTCTCTATCTCTCTCTCTGTATCTCTCTCTCTCTCCTTCTCTCTCTCTCTCTCCCTCTCTCTCTCTGTCTCTCTTTCTCTCACTCTCTCTCCAGATTCTAGACTCCCGATTCTTCAGAATCGGGCTCACAGCTAGTCTAATATATAAACTGAGTGTGTGTGTGTGTATGTATCATAGCCCTGCCCACTCTACGTTGCCATGCCCATTTAGGGGTTGAACTATCTATATAGTATAATGCAGCCTTATAGCCCTCCATATAGCATAATGCAGCCTCATAGCCCTTCTTATGTCATAATCTAGACTCGTATCCTTCCATATCTAATATATAAAGCTCAGTGTATGTATACATGTGTGTATATATATGTGTGTATATCACAATAGAATGAATCAAATGCAAATCCACAAGTAGAACTCAGGAGACACAAATACCACACAAATACAGTCACATGACTCAGAAGGTTGTAGGCTAACTTTCTATAAGTGACATCAGTGTTTGTTCCATAATGTAGAACAATTAGTTGCTTTGCCCAGGCAATGCTGGGCTCTACAGCTAGTTCTATATAAATGCAAATATAGTTATAAGTAAACCAGAAAGTGGTGTGAAACTGGTTTAAACTCTGTCCAGGTTTTGTTTTATTTAAACATGCAATTTTCAATTCTATAGAGAAGACTATGAGGACAAACCTATCCACATCACCAAGCAGTACTGTGTATGTAGTGCATTTTATAATAATACCAAGTTACTCCCACCTTGCCTTAACAGAATCACATTCAATCAGCCAGATTCTATACATTGTCATGTTGCAAAGGTCAGATATAGTCTCTAGTTTGCATACATTTTTTATTGACTTTGAAGTGACATCTGTTCGCAAAAAAAGGCAGTGAAAAATGCTACTGCACTCTGTATGTAAATATATTGTTAGGATGTTAGGAGTACAGTGGGTACGAAAAAGTATTCAGACCCTTTAAATTTTTCACTTATTTTGCAGCCATTTGGTAAATACGAAAAAGTTCATTCTTTTCTCATTAATGTACTCTCTGCACCCGATCTTGACAGAAAAAAACAAATGTAGATATTTGTGCAAATTTATTAAAAAAAAAAAAAAGCTGAAATATCACATGGTCATAAGTAGTCAGACCCTGGGGGCATGGCTTGGCACTGCATGATGAATGGTCACTTACATCTGTAGCTCCTGAGGTAGTTTGTCTTTAAGGCTGGCTTCACCCCACGGTGTGATCCGGTCCGGAGCTGTCCGGGATGACCCTGACAGCCCCAGACCGGATCAGCACACAGAACCGGAATGCCAAATGTGCCCTCTGGCCCTGTGTGCAGCCGGATGCTGCTAATTGCAGTCGCAGCTGCTGATTGTCGCTGGCGACATTGATGGCTGATTGCTGGTGAGCTGTCACACAGGCAGACTCACCAGCGATCATTTTACCTGCAACATCGTGGAAACTATTTAAATATTGCTTCCACGATGTCTGCGTGCTGGTATCCAGGGTAAACTGCGGGTAACTAGGCAGTGCAGTGCCTAGATACCTGATCTATACCTTAGTTACCAGCCTTCTCCGCTCACTGGCTGGTATCTAAGGTACACAGCGGGTAACTAGGGTCCTAGTTACCCGCTGTGTACCTTAGATACCAGCCGGTGAGCGGAGAAAGCTGGTAACTAAGGTATACATCGGGTATCTAGGCAGCGCGCACTGCCTAGTTACCCGCAGTTTACCCTGGATACCAGCTCCCAGCGCTTTCTGAGAGGCACTGGGAGCTGGCTGATCATGCGTCCCGGTGTCACATGAAGCGATGCTGCGTGTACATCGGGCGACCATTGCCAGGTTTTCGGTCCAGACCGAAAACCTGGCGATCATCAACCAGCGATTTATCGCAGCAGCGATATTGACAGCGATATTGACGTGTGTGACCAGGGCCTTTACTCTGTAAATATATCAAAGCTATATACAGTGCCTGTTGGGGTATGTGCCCACAGGACGTTTTTTGAGCAGTCCTGAACGCAGCAAAACCTGAACTGGTTTCAAGGATCCTAGAGTCCTTGCCAGGAGATTTGCTGATTTCAGGTCCTACATTTTTGCGTGTTTTTTGTGCGTTTTTGATGCTGCGGTTTTTCCTGCTTTTTTTCCATTGACTGCACCAAAAACGCAGGAAACATAGAGCATGTCAATTCTTTCCCATCCGCACCTCAAACACAGGGATTTGACAGTTCTTGACACTTGCAAAACCAATGTGTTATGCACAGCGTTTCTGTGAAAAACATTGGTTTTGCTGGGAATCAAAACCACAGGAACAAATTAGCATACATTACCATAAAACCAATGGTAAACCGCAGGCAGCAACCGCAGCAAAAACGCACTGTGTGCACATACCTTTCATTGAAGAAAGATATTGAGCTAATTCATCTGCTCAAATATCACTAAGCTAGAGTACAAACCAGCATGATTGCTCACTGCTGGCTAAACATTGAAACCACGCTCATGCACAAATAGCCTTCCTGAGGTAATTTGGTTACATGTATATCACCCTTAAATGAATTAAAAAGATGTCCTCATACTCGCTCTACAAGTAATTGTGAGCTCCTCTTCGTATTCCTGTGATTTCCAGCCATCCACACAGCACCGCTCCGGCTGAACATAAATCACACTATCATATCTGGCTTGGAGAATCCCAGCTAGAGCACTTTGGGCAAGCATATATCTAAATCAAGATTACGTTAATGTACATAACTTTGTGAATCATGGCTAGAGTAAATTTTGTACAAATGTTCACAATGTATCCTGGCAACCGGAGACCGCGTGCTACGTACAGCGGCTATTCACAACTATTTTTACGTCGGAATTTACACCGGAATTTATTCAAATTGTGTGAAATCACTAAAAATACAGAATGAAAAATGTAAGTATTAAAGCTTGGAGGGGAGCATGGCCTGAATGGAATGTGAGTGGACGTCTGCTGCAGGGAGCTCCTGCTCAACATCTTCCTTAAGGTACTGTCACACAGGGCGATCTCTGCGGCAATGTTGCCGGCAACTTAGGGGCGTGGCTAAGTTACGGCTAAGTTGCTCATGAGTTGCCGCGTGTGACGGGGTGATAATAAGGCGATAAGTTGCCTAAGCAACATCGCAAGGTTTCCCAACATATTGGGAAACCTGCCGATATTGCTCAGGCGATCTGCCTGCATCGCCCTGTGTGACACCGCAACTTCGATGTTGCCAGCAACTTCCCCCGTAGACTCCCATGTTATGGATCGCTGCTAGGATAGAGTTGAACCCTCGCAGCGATAGTTGCCGGCAAGATCGCAGATGCGTTGCCGGCGATATCGCTGCATGTGACATCGCAACAACAACCGTGGCAGCATGCCAAAAAAGTGCGCGCTCCCGTGAGTTGCCGGTGATATCACTATGTGTGACGGTACCTTTAGACGTTAATTATAGCCACCTAATCTTTGTCAAACACCCTAAAGGCCCCGTTACATGGGGAAACATCTCCGGCAACATCGCCGACAATTCACGAGAGCACGCACATTTTTGGCCGCTAGCCAAGATCACTGTGCTGCTGTTACATCGGGAGACATCGCCGGCAACGCAGCAGTAATGTTGAAACCAACTATCGCTGCCAGGGTTAAATTCAACCCTGGCAGCGATCGTTAACATTGGACTCAATAGGGGAAGTTGAGTTCAACATCGCAGTTGCAATGTCGCACTGGGTGATTCTGCCAGATCACCTGAGCAACATCGCCTGGTTTCAGGACATTGTCCTGAAACCAGGCGATGTTGCTCAAGCAACTATCGCTGTTGATATCACTCTGTTACACGGGGCAACGCACTGGCGATGTTGCTGCAACTTTGCCACGCCCCATGAGTTGTCGGCGATGTTGTCGGAGATGTTTCCCCATGTAACGGGGCCTTAAAATCTGTGGATAAACCTGATCTGACAGTGTGCACTGAAAATCCCGCACCTGTTCTGCGATGAACGGGAGAAAGAGCTCCAGGAAGCTGACAGGGGAGCCGGAGAGAAAGATCCAAGATGGCGCTGGCGGGCAAGATGCAAGATGGTGGTGGGGCCGGAGCAAGCTGAGGGAGACCCCAGAAGATATGATGCAGTGGCGAAGCTGAGGAGATTCGCCAGAAAGGAGGAGGTATTCCGGAGTCCGGCGGTGACAGACGGTAGATTGCAAAAGCTTGTGCGGTATGTGGAGGAGCTGGGGGAGGAGGAGGGAGCAGAGAGTGATGGTGGGAGCCAGTGTGCAGGAGAAGGATGTAAAGGCCACGTTACACACACAGATATCTGTGACCAACATCTGAACAGATCTCTGGTTGCAGTGAAATCATGGACACATTGTTCCACTTTGTGGCTGTGAACAAAATGGAGCAATGTGTCCATGATTTCACTGCAACCAGAGATCTGTTCAGATGTTGGTCACAGATATCTGTGTGTGTAACGTGGCCTTAAGAGACTGTGGGGTGGCAGAGGAAAGTGTGAATCTGTAAATATGCGGGCTGCAAATCCCTGTAGAGCCCACTCTAAAAGATGTTTTTAAGGTGGTCCTGCATTGCCACACTACTATCACGGATGTAAAAGCACAGTTGGGGGCAGGGCAGCAGCATCCATGAGGCGACATGAAGTGTCTGCCTCAAGCGGCAAGGAGACTGGGGGCGGCATCTGCAGGCGTGCCTGGTGGTAGCGCAGCCCCTACAGATGCCACTCTCGCAGTTCTGGCCGCCGCCACAGAGGCCAGGTCAGTGGCATATCCAAGGAAACGGGGAAGGGCAGCAGGCAGGGAAACGCATATTGCGCCAACAACCCCCCGCAGTGTTCCCCGCAGTGTGAGCTGAGATGGCAGAGCCGCACACTGCAGCTCTGTGGTGAGAGGACCTGTGATAATATCAATAGAAGGGAGGTGTCAGAGGGTCACATGATCAGCTCCTTGGTCCTGGATGAGGTAAATTTTGTGTGGGGTCAGGATTCACAGTGTGGATGTAGCAGCGCCGAGGATGTACTAGGTGTATGGAGCGGAGCCGCGTGTGTACGAGGTATACAGAGTGGAGCCACGTGTGTACAGAGCGGAGTCGAGTGTGTACGAGATGTACGGAGTGGAGTCAAGTCTGTACAAGATGTACGGAGCAGAGCAACATGTGTACGGGGTGTACGGAGCAGAGCCACGTGTGTACGGAGCAAAGCCACGTGTGTACAAGGTGTATGGAGTGGAGTTGTGTGTACAAGGTGTGCGGAGCGGAGCTGTGTGAACAAGGTGTGTGTGGAGCGGAGACGCGTGTGTACGAGGTGTGCGGAGCCATGTATGTACGGGGCATGTGGAGCCGTGTGCGTACAAGGTGTGTGTACCAGTGGTTGCTTCCCGCGGGTGCCACTCCTGCTCCTATAGTCCCAGCCGCTTCTGCCAGCAGCATTCTTCTCCCAAGTCCTGTCCACCCTCTGCAGCTTAGCATGGCGGGGCACGATGATGTCATCAATGAGCCCCACTGTGCTGAGATGTGCAGAGCAGATGCTGAAGAGACTGAAGCAGCGAGAAGAGAAGTGAGTATTTACTTTTTTTTATAATCAGTGAGTACACTAATGGGAAATATGTAATGTGCAATATAATATAGGAGGACAATGGGGGCCCATTATACTATATGGAGGACTATGGGGGTGCATTATACAGTACTATATGGACAACTATGGGGGTTTATTATACTATATAGAAGATTATGGGGGTACATTATTCTATATGGAGGACTGTGGGGGTGCATTATTCTATATGGAGGACTGTGGGGGTGCAATATGCTATTTGGAGGACTATGGGTTGCAATATACTATATGGAGGACTATGGGGGTGCATTATTTTATATGGAGGGCTGTGGCGTGCATTATACTATATGGAGGACTGTAGGGTGCATTATTCTATATGGAGGTCTGTGGGGGTGCATTATTCTGTATAGAGGACTATGAGGGTGCATCTACTATATAATCGTCTAATTCTGTCTGTCCGTCTGTAACGGAAATCCTGCGTCGCTGATTGGTTACGAAAGGCGCAGTCCAGCCGCGAATTGGCGCAGCATATGAACCACGCTTCGCTGATTGGTTGCGGCCAGCAGCGACCAATCAGCGATATTGGCTCGGGATTGAAACCCAGCTTCACACTGCATTATTATTAAATCTTCATAATTAAACTACATGCATATTCTAGAATACCCGATGTGTTAGAATCGGGCCACCATCTAGTTATATTATATTGAGCCAATTACGGTATACTACATGGAAGCCATTATAATATATGGAGGGCTCTGTGGGAGGCATCATAATACTTGTAGGGCTACAAGAGAGCCTTTATACTTTATGAAGGGCTATTTGAGGGCTATGTTGGGGGCCATTATACTGTACATAGGTCCATTATACTACATGGAGGGCTGGGCGGGAGTCATAGTTGGGGTTCATACTGTACTGGGGTAGTTGAAGGAGGTACAGTAGGGTCATCATACTGTGCTTGTGGAGGAATGCATTGTGGGGGATCATACAGTGTTTGTGGGGCACTTTTGTTGGCATTACAATTTATAGGGGCAATAATCACTACAGTGAATTTTCTAAAGGAGGATATAGAGAAATTGAGCTGGCGCATACCTGAGGATAGAGATTATTTGATCTTATAATCAAGAGGGTAATGATCTAAAAATGCTCTCCTTTTTAGGTGTCTTTTGTTCAGATGTTTATAAGGTTTCTCGAATGGTGGGTTTACACGCTAGGATATCATAAACGATATCCTTGGAACGATTACGTGACCGTGATCGTTCCGACATCGTTAGTGCGCTATTACACACAAGGATATCGTTTATGATATCCTATGCATCAGCGCAACTGTTAAATAGGAGAGGAAGGAGTGAGCGATGTAATAAAGCTGCAGAAATAGGAGCTTTTTGAACGATCTCGTTCAAAAAGCTGTCACACTTAACAATGCTGCTTCCTGAAGCAGCGTTAATTGGATGACGAATGATAGATTTGAGGTCAGGATCTCAAATCTAGGATGAACGATCCAACGATCTTTTCATCCTATATCGTTCGTTTACACGCAACGACGCCCGAACGATGTCTTTTCAACGATCACAAATCTGTGACGTTTCAAGGATATCGTTCAGGATATCCTTGCGTGTAAACCCACCATTAGGCTTGCAGCTTGCCTCTCCAGAAGGATCAGGTCTTTTCCAGGGAGCCTGATTTGTAGGTATATGGTTTAAATCATACCGGACTTGAGGAAAAGCGCTTCCTTGAGAGACGCAGTAATTTCATCGAAGAGTTCTTTTATTCATAAAACAGTCGATGATTCCAAATATTGCAGCACAATACAATGCGTTTCAACTTAGGTACAAGTATCCTCAGGTACAAGTGATAATATCATAATAAGTATATATGTGCTTTCTTATAAGGTTCTCATTACAACTTTTGAGGAGTTGGAAGGTTGGTCACCGCCACAATCAGTAGTTGTAGTAATTACCGTAGTCCACAATTAGTGTGGAGTTGCTTCTCTATATTTCTTTTAGGCCTCTTACACACATCCAAGGGCCCACAGTCGTAAGGAGAGACCATACTCACCTCACCCCAGCACTTCCGCTCATACCCCCGGTCAGCACCCGGGCTCAATTAAGTAATTATTCATGAGCCCAATGAGCGGCATCCGGAGCTAGAAGAGCCAACAGCGTCGGAGCGAGGCAGGCGCATAACTCTTTAATTTGCGTCCAAAAAGTTTGTGGTCCATGTGCACAGAATGTTTGGACGTCACGCGCCATAGGCACGAATATGTGAATGAGCCCTAAGTAATAATAATAAAAAAAAGGAATTATTTTGCATATGAAACCATAAAATCATTTTTTTACACATAAAATTTCCCTATCAGAAAAGGGTTATAAAACTTCAAACAAATTATAAAATATTCCCATAAAGGAAAAAATTCACATAAAACTAGCAATCTATTAAACTCTATGGGTTTTTATTCCCCTTAAAATGGATTAATAAGGATGTGTTTATACTATTTTTACTATGCAGGACCCATTAACTTTTTTTTTTTTTTTAAATATATATAAAATATCTAATATATAATTCCCCTAACGCACTTCTGTAAGTTTCGGACGCTACTTCCGTCGTTGTGTCCGTGGGCGCGCGGCGCCCACGCGACCAGTGAAGCATTGCCCGCACAGCGGGCATTGCGAGCCGTTGCAGGGGCGCGAGCACTGGCCGCACAGCGGCCATTGCGAGTCTCCCGCCCCGGCGACGAGAGCCGAGCGCCGTGGCCGGAAATAGAACCAAGGGCCCGGCCATGTACAGCTCTAAAGTCCTCCATTATATCTGAATGGGAAGTGAGGCACTATGCTCATTGGTCGGCGCCAGCACACAGTGACCAATGAGCATAGCGCCTCACTTACAGCGTTAAATTTGAAACTCAAAGTCCTCCATGTATCTCAATAGCCAGTGAGGCGCTATGCTCATTGGTCGCTGTGTGCTGGCGCCGACCAATGAGCATAGCACCTTACTTCCCATTGAGATATAATGGAGGACTTTGAGTTTCAAATTTACCGCTGTAAGTGAGGCGCTATGCTCATTGGTCGCTGTGTGCTGGTGCCGACCAATGAGCATAGCGCCTCACTTCCCATTGAGATATAATGGAGAACTTTGAGTTTCAAATTTACCACTGTAAGTGAGGCGCTATGCTCATTGGTCGGCGCCAGCACACAGCGACCAATGAGCTTCGCGCCTCACTTCCCTATTGAGATACATGGAGGACTTTGAGTTTTAAATTTACCGCTGTAAGTGAGGCGCGAAGCTCATTGGTCGCTGTGTGCTGGCGCCGACCAATGAGAGAAGCGCCTCACTTCCCATTGAGATACATGGAGGACTTTGAGTTTCAAATTTACCGCTGTAAGTGAGGCGCGAAATTAACCCATTATATACCAGTTCAGCATTAACTGCATATTTGGTAGTGTTTATAACTACTGCCACTGGTACATTAACCCCTTGAACACCATTATTATTATTTAAAACTCTTAAAAAAATTATATACAGATTCTAGACTCCCGATTCTTTAGAATCGGGCTCACAGCTAGTATATGTATATAATTTTATGTAATTTTCTAGTTCTTAATATAGGGACCATATAGACGAGGAGAACTTGGTGAGTTTTAGTGCAGTATCTGTAAGGCCATGCTCAGATGAGGAGAACTTGGTGAGTTTTACTTCAGTATCTGTAAGGCCACGTTCAGACGAGGAGTGCTTGGTGAGTTTTACTTCAGTATCTGTAAGGCCATAACAACTCAGAAATCTTCACCATAGAAGTGTATTCCAATTACCAAATACATAAAAAAAGACCCCTAAGGGACTATGGAATAACTTTAAAAATCACCTTTTTATTAAAGAGCTTTTTTTAAAAGCAATACATTATAAATTCATTACATTAAATCATGAAAATACAATATGGACTCACAATGAAAACATATACTGTGATCAAGTCTGGAAAATTTTAGGAGGTTACAATAGTAATTTTCAGTACCTCATGGCACAAAGAGATACACTATACAGGAAAATCCGGGAGTCAAAACCGACCCACACAATAGTTATGCCATACAAAATCCATAAATCCAATATAATGGCTGTATATTACAGTGAATAGGTATCTTAGAATCAGGCAGTGTGCTCCACCTGCAACTCCTTCTTACTAGTGTATGGGAGGCTATGGTTTGTACTGCTCAAAGTATTAGCACTAAATCTCCACTCATCCTGCCCTGTTCACTGTTTAACTCCCACTATTCACAGTTCATCACAGCCCATTATGGGTTAAATTCAGACATGGCAACACACGGGGATCGACTGAGACCCCAGGTAATGGTGGTACAGACCTGTATGTGTAGAGCTCCCGGCTACCCCGACGCCGTTTCATCAGTGGACTTCCTCAGGGGGTCAGTGTGCCAGTTGCAAGCATGTAAAGCGGACTTAAGTAGTGCCCTTATTACCTGATGCATTGCCGGTGTGTGAGACCGCCCCTCCATGCTGTACTTTGTGCCTCTAATCATGTGACCGCCCCTGATCACATGCTCCCGGCAGCTTCCGGCGTTTGGACCGCAAGCGATAGTGACGCGCATATTGCGTGTCACCGGCGCCTGTCGGTGACACGCCGGGAGTAGGCGGGGCCAGAGTCCAGTGCACATGATTTCGGCAACACAGCAGGGAGAGGGAGGTGACAACTAAGCTCGTAGGGACATGATAGTGCAAGAAGATGAAGGCAATTACAGATTTACCAGTGTGCATAAGTGTGTTTCCCACTAATCTATTGGTAAACTTTATAATACAATGTTATCGTCAAGTGATTTTACATAGCCATTGTGCTGTGCAGATCATATGTCAGGTTAAAGTGCAAGGTGCTCAAGTATAATATATAAGAAGAAATAAATAAAAACAAACATATGCATATAAGGCTCCATCAGACATATCACGCTCAGAGCTTGTAAAATATAATTAATAACATAAAAGTGCATGTCATAGTGCAAAAGATGAGAAAAGTACGCTGCATCTTGGTTTTCGTCCTTCTTGCCACCTCCTCTCATCCCCTATTCTTCCCGACCGCAAGATTAAGCTTCATCATCAGGATAGGGAAAGACCAGATCAAATCCTATATAATAACGATGTGAATATACTAGAAAAATAAAAATTAATCGTTAAAATCAAGTTAAAAACACTGCATTTAATTAAAGACCGCATCCTTATACAGAGGTGTCAAGTATCAAAACAGGATATACTGTATACACTATCAATCACAAAAAGGCTCCAAAACCAAAGTTCTCATTCAAACCATGTGGTATTACACTATTTAATCTATAGATCCACTTGCTTTCTATTTGTCCGAGCAGTTTTCCCATATTTCCTCCTCTCTGACCCATATTAATCCTATCTATTCCTACCGCCTTGAGCAGACTAGAATTACTCCGATGCTTTAGGTAGAAATGTCTCGGTATAGTCTTCAATGCTGACGGGTCCTCTGCCGCTGCCCCCTTCTCAATATCCAAGACATGTTCTCGAATGCGCACGCAAAGTTCTCGTGTGGTCATCCCTATATAAATCTTCCCACAAGGGCACTCTACCACATATATGACTCCCTTAGTTCCACACGTAATGTGGTGTCGGATGTCATACATCCTGGTGTGATCACTATTATAAAAGTTCTTGCTTTTCTTAATGTTAGGGCACGTCACACAATTTAGGCAGGGGAAGCAGCCCCTCACATCTAACCACTGAGTCTTTTGACCTTCTCACGCACAAAGTGGCTCCGAACTAGTATATCTCTCAGGTTTCGTGACCGTCTTGCAGTGATCAATGGCTTCTTAGAGACACAGCATTTCAAAACCGGATCGTTGGTCAGGATATCCCAGTGCTTATCAATCACTTGAGTTAGATCCCTCCACTGTTTATTATACGAGACTATCAGTCTCGGGTAGCCTCCTAGTTCTTTTTCTTTCCCTTTCTTCCCGGTATTATTCAGGAGATCCACCCTGTGGAGAGTCTTAGCTCTGTTGTACCCTCTCTTTATAGTTTTCCAGCCATATCCCCTTTCTTGAAATCTATTTTTAAGGTCCTTAGCCTGTAGATCAAAGATATGTTCATCAGAACATATCCTCCTAGCCCGTATAAACTGGCCGATTGGAATTCCTCTAATGGTCGATGGTAAATGTGATGAGTCAGCCCTTAACACTGAATTTGTGGATGTTTCCTTTCGGAATATATCCGTCATCACCTTCCCGTCCCTAGTTGTTTCAATCGATATGTCCAGATAGTTGATCTTTCTACCACTCTGATACGTCAATTTGATGTTCTTATCATTCTCATTCAGGTTTTTCATGAGGTTCTCCAGCTCACTATTAGTCCCCTCCCACACAAACAAGGTGTCATCAATGAAACGCATCCATCCCTGCATCTTCTCGCAACCAGCAATGGGGTTGTTGGTAAATATTTCACTCTCCCATGCACCCAAGAACAAATTTGCGTACGAGGGCGCACAGGAGGCCCCCATTGCGGTGCCTTGAAGCTGCAGGAACACCTGACCGTCAAAGATGAAGCAGTTGTGTGTGTGAGTGCAAACTCAAGCAAGACCAAGATCAACTCAACCACTTGTGGGTCTACGTTACTTCCACTTAAGAACCTCCTCGCTGCCGCTATACCATCACTATGTTTTATTGAGGTGTATAGCGCCTCAATATATGTTTTCATTGTGAGTCCATATTGTATTTTCATGATTTAATGTAATGAATTTATAATGTATTGCTTTTAAAAAAAGCTCTTTAATAAAAAGGTGATTTTTAAAGTTATTCCATAGTCCCTTAGGGGTCTGTTTTGATGTATCTGTAAGGCCATGTTGAGACGAGGAGTACTTGGTGAGTTTTACTTCAGTATCTGTAAGGCCATGCTCAGACAAGGAATACTTGGTGAGTTTTACTTCACTATCTGTAAAGCTACGTTCAGACGAGGAGTACTTGGTGAGTTTTACTCAGTATCTGTAAGGCCATGCTCAGACAAGGAATACTTGGTGAGTTTTACTTCACTATCTGTAAAGCTACGTTCAGACGAGGAGTACTTGGTGAGTTTTACTTTAGTATCTGTAAGGCCTTGTGCAGGCGATGAGTATTTGGTTCCTTTTTTTACCGCAGTATCTGGAAGGCCTTGTGCAGGCAATGAGTATTTCGTGTTTTTTACCTCAGCATCTGTAAGGCCTTGTGTACATGCTGAGCATTGTGTCAGATTTAGGGGACTACAACAAGAGAATCCATTTTTTCCAAAAATTTGGGCCCAGACACCACTTCAGTGGCATCAATCGCCCCGCAGTTGCAAGCTTAAAATGGTTGGTGAGGTGACTTTCATGCAGCACATTCCAAAATAAGCGCTTGTGACGTGGCGGAGTGTGCCGATATTCAGCTAGGGGATGGTTATGCGTCACACAGGAGCGGTTTACAGTCAAACTACGTGCGTATTACAAATTAAGTGTTTGGGCTATGTGTGCGTATTAAAAGTGTTTGCATTGTCACACGGAATAAGCGCTTGTGACATGGAGTGTGGCGATTCTGCTAGGTCACGCTTAGGCGACACACCGGAGCGGCTTACATCACGCAGTCTGTGCGTTTTGTAAACGAAGTGTTGGTCTATGTGTGCGTCTGGATAGCAATTTTTGAATAGAGCCCCAATGCAGATCGAATATGTGGGAACAGATGTCAATGGCCTTGAGCAGCTCACATGCCACATGGACATGATGTGTGTGTCTGCACATGTGCTGCACTACTTACTTAAACCCACCTGACAGACAATATTATGTGCTGCATCAATGTGTAGTGTCCTGGTGACCCTCTGCCTACACCAAACCACAAGGGTTATGTACACACATTTGTCACATAGACTGTTGACCAAATACCTTCACATAGCTCATGCCCACCCACACATATTGTGTGTCATACCCAGCCATAGGTGCCAATGTGTGTGACAGCACTGGCCACAACCCAAACCTTGATCACGCTGCCCTCTATCCCCAAGTAATCAGACTCACACAGAGTAATTTGGATCCAAGAAAAAAAAAAAATATTTTTTTTTAAGACACATTAAATTGGGAAAAAAAACACATATACAGAAAGGAAAGACAATGGACATTCAAACTTCATGTTACATTGTAAACACATAATATAATTTTGGGAAAAAACAAACACAAAAAATGATAGTAAACTGTTGGCGGACCGTCTCAAGGGGGTACTTCCGTCCTTGATCGCCATAGACCAGGTAGGTTTTATACCTGGCAGACAGGCGAGAGATGCGACAAGGCGAGTTATAGACCTCATTGAGGTCTTAGAGAAGAGAGGCACCCCCAGTGTGCTGGTCTCCCTTGACGCTGAAAAAGCTTTTGACCGTGTGCACTGGGGGTTCTTGGCAGCTGTTCTGGACAAATTCGCCTTCTCAGGGAATATAAGATCCTCTATTCTAGCTTTATACTCTTCTCCCTGTGCGTTCGTAAAGGCCGGTGGATTCACGTCCTCGGACTTTTCGATCTCAAACGGGACCAGACAAGGCTGCCCCCTCTCTCCTCTAGTTTTCGCCCTTGTCATGGAGCCGCTAGCCGCTATAATTCGCTCGCATCCTGAGATCACTGGGATTGTGGTAGGACCAATAGACCACAAAATCAGTCTCTATGCGGATGATGTTCTCCTCACATGCACCAACCCAAACACCTCTCTTCCCGCTGTACTTTCTGTTCTTTCAGACTCCTCTGCTTTTCCTCTCAACCTCTCCACAGACTCACAACGACATCTTGCCTCTTTTTTCCCATCACTATGGTCCCCGACAGGTTTTAAATATTTAGGAGTCCAAATCACAAACTCAAATCATATTGTACGCACGAATTGTGAGACCCTGATTTCTTCCCTCCGCAGTGCTTGCCTGGACTACTCGTCATTCCAGCTGTCCTGGGTGGCCCGCATAAACACGGTGAAAATGATGCTCCTCCCCAGGATTCTATACATTCTACGCTGCATCCCCCACCACTTCCCTAAAAAATATCTGCGCACCTTTCAATCAATACTCACCAGATTCATATGGAATAATAAAACCCCTAGAGTAGCGATGAAAATTTTATCTCTCCCCACTAAAAGAGGAGGATTTGGAGTCCCTGATATTGCCACGTATTATGCAGCTATAGGCCTAGATTCAGCAAGATCCTGGTGGGCGCAATCTCCTTCTTTACGTTGGCTCCAGATAGAATCATATTTTGCACCGGCAGGCTCCACACGCATTTTACTGGAAATGAACCTTTTACGCTCCTCTTCCCCTACTTTCACTCTTAAGGCTGTCCAGGGCACTCTCTCTATTTGGCGTGCACTCTCCAGAACACACCTTACATTTCTTTTCAGGTACATTACCCTACGGGCGGTGGAGCTCCTCATGGGTGACATATCCTTAATGCATTGGTGTATTCCAGGCTCCCCAGGCCCCCCCTTTCTCTGGAAGCTCCTTGAACAGAACCATCTTGCATCATTTGAAACCCTCCACCGTAAATTCAATCTCCCCACGAATTCCCTCTTCCCATATATTCGTCTACGACATTTTTTAAACACTATTGATATCCCTAGTTCTGACCCTCTGAGTACTTCGCTACCTATCCAAGCTCTGTTTAAACAATCAGGCTGTGTTACTAGAGGAGTCTCTATCATATACAACGCGATACAAATAACACAATCCTCGGAGAAACTGCCCTATATGTTTAAATGCAGAAAGAAAAAGAAAAGGGCGCATGTGTAGACACACAGGGCTATTTGTATAAATAAAAAGTGCCAATGACCCCACCTGATGAAGACGGCTTAGACCGTTGAAACGCGTTGTGGCAGTGGTATTGGAGGAAGAATAAAGGTCGGTTCTTATTCACTAATTTGTCCAGTATTCCTTTGGCGCTCCCTGAGACCGCTGTACTATTGTTTTTCTATGTTTAAATGGGAAGACAGACTTGAATTTACTGCATCTTTAGAGGAATGGCACCTCGCCTCAGCCCATGCGGCCAAATACTCTCGATGCCTCTCTCATCTGGAGCAATCCAAAAAACTGCTGTTCAACTGGTACCTGACCCCAGTGCTGCTAGCTAAATTCGGCACAAACGCCCCTCCTCCTTCCTCTCATTGCTGGAGGGGTTGTGTGGACCCGGGCACTATGGTTCACCTGTGGTGGTCGTGCCCTCACATACACCGCCTATGGCTCCAAGTAGAATCTCTACTTACCGAATTGTTAATGCTTCCTATTAATGTGTCAGCACCTCTGGCTCTGTTAGGACTAGACATCGAGAATCTCCCATCAATATTAAGACCCACTCTTACCAACGTTCTGGTAGCCACACGTTTGACAATAGCAGCTCACTGGAAATCAGCAACTCCAGCCACTATAGCAGAGGTTATCTCTCGACTAAATTCACACTGCATGTACGAACTTATGCTAGTACATGACCTTCCATCACGAACAAAAACCCTTCGGTGGTGGGACCCGTGGCTTGTCTCTTCTTACAACACAGTGCAGACCTAAATTAAGTTAAAGTGAGTTGAACCAATTTCAGATATCACATGCCACTGTTGAATGTATATTATCTGGAAAGGAGTTGTATATCCATATGTAAGTCAATTAACTTTGTATATTACTGTTACCCTCCTTATTTCTATTGTATCTCCAGAATGGGTACACAGACTATATCGCTCTGCTGCATTGTATTCTCCCTCCCCTCCCTTCCTCCCCCTTCCTTTTCCTTGTTTATGTCACCACAGTAAATGTATGACTTTATTATGTATGCAAATTCTTAAACTCTCAATAAAAATTTATTGGTTTAAAAAAAAAAAAAATGATAGTGTGCAGCACCAACATAACACAAAGAAAACCTAAACTAACTAACTAAAACCTGTGCACACAATTAAATAACCCAAAGAAAACACCATGGTGCAGCAACCCTGCTGTTAGCACCATGGCCACCATTTTAGGAGGAAACAGAACCACCCACACTAGACGTGCTGGTTCTGCCAGCCCACTGCCCCAGGGCCATTAAAGTAGGAGCAGTATGCATCTCTACTGTCCCTGGCCTCCTGCTGAGTGCGACCATGGCTCAGCGGCTGGAGTGGCGCCACACCATGGTCGTCATCACGCCAAGCCCCTGGACGGACTTCCCCTGTTGTGGCGTCTGCATTATCTACAGAACCTACTGGCGTGTATGATGTTCTATTCCTACGATGCAGGAAGTTATGCAGCACACAGCAGGCCAGCACTACCGTGTCAATAGATTCCAGTTTCATATGCAGAGGGTATGAAAAACCCGGAATGTATTCGCCATGATCCCAAACGCATTTTCAACCACACGGCGGGCCCGGGATAGCCGTTAATTGAAAATGCGTCATTCAGAAGTAAGGGTCCTCTGGGGATATGGCCGCAGTAGGTGTTCCTGAAGTGGGAACGCTTCATGCGCCACAAACGCAAAGTTGAGATGATGGCTCGTCTCTTCATTTGAGGGTAGGTTCAGTGCACCAGTCCTTAGTAGTTGTGCCAAGGAGCAGTGTGCGAACACACCCCCCCCCATCTGAGATACGGCCGTTCATTTCAACGTCCACATAGAGGAACTCATAGTTCGCATCCACCAGGGCCATGAGGACTATACTAAAATACCCTTTGTAATTATAATACAAAGAGCCCGAGTTGGGGGGTTTAGTAATCCTCATGTGCTTACCATCCAATGCCCCGCCGCAGTTTGGGAAGTTCCACCGGCTTTCAAAGCCTCGGCCTACTTCCATCCATTCTGCGGCTGTTCGTGGCAACTTCATGAAGGATGGCCGCAGAGCACTCCAGATGGCCTCACACGTCTCAGGGATCAGGCGGCTCAGCAGGGACAGGGATACACGTGACATGTATGTGAGGGAGGTCCTTGACTGCCCTGTAGCCTGGAACCGCAA
The DNA here is from genome assembly GCA_033576535.1 of Allobates femoralis. Taxonomy (NCBI): domain Eukaryota; kingdom Metazoa; phylum Chordata; class Amphibia; order Anura; family Aromobatidae; genus Allobates; species Allobates femoralis. The sequence goes on along the minus strand of JARQOC010000006.1, from coordinate 228,641,455 downwards.
AGTAATAGCCAACCGCTCCTCAGCTGATACCGATCGACGCATAATAGTGTCCTGACGGGCTATCAGTGGCCCCACATGCTCCAAAAGGAAGGTGAAAGAGTCCTCAGACATACGGAGGTAGTTTCGGTAATCATGCGGATTGTTATCCTCCAGCTCACGCACCAGCTGCATGTGGCCCCGGGTCTCACGGAGGCAAAGCCAATTCCGGCTCCACACCCGCCGTCGTCTGCGTCGCATCAACCTTTGATATCTATCCTCCATCCACAGTTGCTCTTCCACCAACGCAAGAGCCACGATAACATGTCGATCATGTATATTCTGCATCTTCGGTTTCAGCACCTGTATATGATAAACAAAATCATCAGTACATACAGCAATATGGTGACATGTTTGCATGTAAAGAAAGCCACACAATACTTTGATTACACACTAGGGCAAAGCAGATTTAATCACTCGTGTGTGCACACCACACATCCTTGGGAACCTTGCAAGGCCATCACCCACAAGTGCCGCTAAACAAACGGAATATGCTCACTGATCCGGCCCGACCATCCTTCTACGCTTTGTGGCGTGAATGAAAGTAACACATCTGTACATATCTGTGTTAAAAAGGGACATGTGTCACCACAAACATCAGCTATACATGTCACACAAACAATGTAGCATACCATATATTTACACTTCAACAGTCAGTAAGTATCAACGTACCACAGCCTTGCAGGGTGAGTAATCACAGATGACACGAACCAGATTATACATGACTCATCCAGTAGTGAATTCGGGCCACATGTGTTTGCAAGGGGGAGATCCACATCTACTCATTCTCTGCTGCCTCATGCCTCAAATCCATGTCTGATCCTAGCCATGTTGGTCCCAGTGTGTGTTGACCCAAAGCAGTATGATATTTTCTTTTCATTGCCCATCTGTAGAACATTACACTCTAGAATCATGCAGCCATGATCCTGTATGGCAAATGGAAACAAACACAATACTTTTGTAACTACAATATAGGTATGTGCAACACGTGAAAAAAAAACAGCATGCTACGCTATTATAGTGAGCAAACTGACATCACATTTGCGTCCGATACTGTACACTATTGCGTTAACAAAGCCAATCATGCGCAACACTCCGCCACGCCGCTACAACCATGTCTGTACACAAATACTTACTTAATGACTCTGGGCAGCAAGCGTGACGCCCATCGGCCTGGGCTGATTTTCAATGAGCATAAACCAATCACGCCTCTATGGGTGTTCACAGGTGTTGCCTGGTAATGTGCCGAATTGGTGTGTGCTGATTGGTGTGGGTCAGTATAAATTTCCTGCCATGTCGACCAGCCCCTGTCCAGACGTCCATGTGCATTGAGCTAGTGGTGTCCAGGAATCCGTTCTCTGTTGCTCCGACGGTAAGTGTCCTCACATGCTTTTTCATCGCCATGCTACTGATTTTTTGGTACCGCTGATGCGTCTGCTACATGCAGCTTATGCGCTTTGTCCGACAGCAGGTCGCGCCATGTGCTAATGTATATAGTGTGTTAATAATAGTATTGAGGATTGCTACCTAGTGTGTGTTCACCCCAAGCAGTATATTTTCTGTTCATTGCCTGTCTGTACGACATTACAGTCTACATTCCAGCAGCCATTATCCTGCATGGCGAATGGAAACAAACACACAAAATTGTCAACTACAATATGCTAAAGTATGGGCAACACGTAAAAAATACAGCAGCATGCTACGCTACTGTAGTCACCAAACTAACATCACATGTGCGGCCGATACAGTAGCCTATTGCGTTACCCAAGCCAATCATGCGCTTCAGCCCGCCACGCCGCTACATCCATGTCTGCACACAAATACTTACTTAATGACTCTGGGCAGCAAGCGTAACGTCCTTCCGGCCCGAACTGCTTTTCAAGGAGCACAAACCAATCAGGACACTTCATGATACCTAATCAGCTGGCGCTAGGGGTGTTCACAGGTGTTGGCTGCTAATGTGCCTAATTGGTGTGTGCTGATTGGTGTGGGTGAGTATAAATTACCTGCAATGTCAACCAGCCCCTGTCCAGACGTCCATGTGAATTGAGCTAGTGGTGTCCAGTGATCCGTTCTCTGTTGGACTGATGATAAGTTTTCACACATGCTTGTTCCTCGCCATGCGTTTTCTAAATAGCGCTGATGCGTCCGCCACATGCCGCTTAGGCTGTGTGTGTGGCAGCAGGTAGTGCCATGTGCTTCATGTATATATTGTGTTCATAATAGGGTAAAGCCTTGCTACCTATAGGCAGTATGCATGGGCAATTCATTATTTAAACATGGTGATGTATTTCATACATTGTAGTGTTGTTTGTAGGGCATGTATCAGGGGCTGCTTGGCCAATGTAAGTCAGGGTTACATTATCGCCCTCCAATATCTGAAAGTGAGGGCCGGGGGGGGTAGTGGTGTGTTGGCTGTCATAGTGTTGGGTGTCCATGGGTGGAAGGGGGAGTGGAGGATATTGTTGTGCGCAAGCCTCTGCGTCTGCTGTTGTGTCAGACAGGCAGCCATAATTTTCCACAGCCCATACCTTTGACTTGGTGTGACCAACCTACATGACACATCCCACCAGGCCAGGTTCCAATTTGGCCCCTACCACCATGGTCCCTCTCCCCCTGTTTGTAAATTTTGTTTTACCTTGTTTTTTGGGTTAAATCATCGTGTCCCCATTTGCCTTTGTGATCATGTGTAGTGAAACATATTCTTCCAAACATGGCAACCGTAGCTGATATATTGCACATGGACAAAGGGTGTCCCACATGCCAACATACATGTTAAACACATGTTGCCCGCGCCAAAACACCGGCATATATCCACTCAATATAGTGTGCATTTAGCATGCATACCTTATATTTCCCCTGCTTGCAAATTTTTTTTTTTTTGACACACACAGATGCCTGAAGGGTACGTGGAGTTTGTTACCCATCTCCTCACCATGTATCAAGGACACGAGTGCCTGTGGCGCACAGCGCTGCCCGCATATCGAGACCAGGCAGCGCGGGCGGTGGCCTACAAGCCTCTTGTCGCTTTGGCCAATTGCTTGTACCCCAAAGAAGGCAAGAGGTGGGACGCGCGGCGCAGATAGCGGACAAGATCAAGAACATGCGGGCCGCATTCACGCGGGCTCATAATGATTACATGACGTGTCGGTCGGGGGCTGGAGGTAAGGAGGTACGTAAGCCAAAATTATGGTACTATGACCTCCTCACCTTCGGCCACGCGAGCCCGCGTGAATCGCGGACCAGCGATCCCAGCCCCGCGTCCCCTGTAGGCCCTGCCCAAGAGCCGTCTGCGCCGCAGGAGGTGGGTAATTGAGTTAGGGTGGTGGTCCACCATGTTTGCTCCACATGTGTGTTTTGTGTACATGCTTTTCAAAAGCACACTTCTATCTTTGTAGTAATTTCCTTTGTAACCATGTCTTTATTGGGTATGTGCCCTCAGGAGCGTTGCCTCTAAATTTGTGAACTCAACCAAAACAGACCTTCTCCCTGTCCGGTACAATAAACTACCATGGCTGATCTGTGTATTGGGTCTCATATTATCCCCAATGCTGATTATGTGTAATTTTTCTCCTTCGCCTCATTGGGGGACACAGACCGTGGGTGTTATGCTGCTGTCCACTAGGAGGCGACACTAGGCAGAATCTGCAAAAGAGTTAAGTGGCTCCTCCTCTGCAGTATACCGTGTTTCCCCGAAAGTAAGACACTGTCTTGCATTTTTTTTTACCCTGAAAAGTCCCACTATGTCTTACTTTCGGGGTATGTCTTATATTGGGAAAATAAATGTCGATTTTTGTTTTAACCATAAAATACAGCCCCCAGCAGTGTGGTATACAGCAACCTCCCCAGTGGTATATACAGGCCCCAGTGGTGTATACAGCTGCAGCCCCCAGCGGTGTATACAGCTGCAGCCCCCAGTGGTGTATACAACAGCAGCCCCCAGTGGTGTACACAGCTGCAGCCCCCAGTGGTGTACACAGCTGCAGCCCCCAGTGGTGTACACAGCTGCAGCCCCCAGTCATGTATACAGCAGCCCCCAGTGGTGTACACAGCTGCAGCCCCCAGTGGTGTATACAGAAGCCCCCAGTGGTGTACACAGCTGCAGTCCCCAGTGGTGTACACAGCTGCAGCCCCCAGTGGTGTATACAGCAGCCCCCAGTGGTGTACACAGCAGCAGCCCCCAGTGGTGTATACAGCAGCCCCCAGTGGTGTACACAGCAGCAGCCCCCAGTGGTGTACACAGCAGCAGCCCCCAGTGGTGTATACAGCAGCCCCCAGTGGTGTACACAGCTGCAGCCCCCAGTGGTGTACACAGCTGCAGCCCCCAGTGGTGTATACAGCAGCCCCCAGTGGTGTATATAGCAGCCCCCAGTGGTGTACACAGCTGCAGCCCCCAGTGGTGTATACAGCAGCCCCCAGTGGTGTATGCAGCAGCCCCCAGTGTGTACACAGCTGCAGCCCCCAGTGGTGTATACAGCTGCAGCCCCCAGTGGTGTATACAGCTGCAGCCCCCCCCCCCATGAGTATACAGGCGCCCCCCCCGCGCTGCCGCCAACCTGTAAAGTAAAATATCATTCTACTTATCCCCGCCGGTGTCCCGCTGGTGTCCCGCTGCCGTCATGCTCCTTCGCCTTCATCTGTCTTCCATCTCCGGCGCACAGACAATGACGTCAGTCTGTGCGCCGGAGAAGGAAGTCGGATAAAGCCGGATGAAGACGGAAGAGCGTGATGGCGGCGGGACAGCAGCGGGACACCGGCGGGGATAAGTAGAATGATATTTTACTTTACAGGTTGGCGGCAGCGCGGAGGGGGGGGGGGCGCCTGTATACTCATGGGGGGGGGGGCTGCAGCTGTATATACCAGTAGGGCGCCCCCGAAAGTAAGACAGTGTCTTACTTTCGGGGTATGTCTTACATTACCCGACCCCCCTAAAACCAGCACCATGCCTTACTTTCGGGGGCGCCCTACTTTCGGGGAAACACGGTACATCCCTGGAGCAGGAAGTGCTTCACCAGTTTTTACTTAGTGTCGACAGGAGGCACACCTAAATTTTATTTCTCCTAAAATTTTTGCACTTTTTGAATTTTTACTTCAAGAAGAAGAAAAGTGGGTCTCTGACGAGACTCCCAGCATGGTCCCTCCTCGGCCCCCCACTGTTGGGGGCGCCTGGTTGAGGTCGACATTTTCCCCCACATGCTGCTCCCTCCTTGGCCCACCACTGTTGGGGGTGCCTGGTTGAGGTTGAGAAGATGGTCCTCCTTCCCCAGTTCCCCACTGTTGGGGACTCTGGGTTGAGGTCGAGACTACCCAGGAGCCCTCTGAAAGTGGACGGCAGCATCCCTCCCTAATCATCTCTCAGGGGTTCTTAGGTCGAGACACCGCAGGTAGGAAGGAAGCATGCTGCAATCCAGAAGCCTCAGCTTTGATGAGTGCCTCTGATGGACACCGGACGCAGCACTCCTTAAGGCTGCTGCCCCAGGAGCCCCAGCTCTGCTGTGTCGCTCCTACAGGGGCCGGGAGACCGTATATGCAGCCAGTGAACACATTGCACTCCAGAAGCCTCAGCTTTGCTGAGTGCCTCTGAGGAACACAGGACGCAGCACTCCCTAATGCTGCGGCACCAGGAGCCACAGCTCTGCTGTGTGCGCTCCTGACGATGCCAGAAAACACAATATATGCAGCCAGGGAACATTGCTGCACTAATACTGCTCCAGAGGCCTCAGCTTTGCTGAGTGCCTCTGAGGAACACCGGACGCAGCACTCCCTAATGCTGCGGCACCAGGAGCCCCAGCTCTGCTGTGTGCTCTCCTGAGGATGCCGGGGTCATAATATATGCAGCCAGGGAACATTGCTGCACTAAGGGTATGTGCACATCAGTCGGTTTGTGGGCTGGTTTTGCACGTTTTCCGTCGGCGGTTCCCGCTGAGTTTTATGTTAATTTATGTTAATCCTATCCACCGGTAGGATTAACATGCTAGTCAATGGAGTTTTGGAAACGCTGTGTACATTACAACGTTTTTCTTCTTGACGATTTTAGTTTATTCACCGGTTTCCGACCGGTTCTCAAAGATAGAGCAAGCGACTTCTTTTTAGCGTTTTTCCAGCGGGTCCAGCTGAACAAGTGCAGCAAAGACCAGTCTGGAAATCGCTAAGGAAGACGCCGGGGAAATCGCCAAGAACACGCTGTGCGACCGCTAGTAAAGCGATCGCAAAACGTTAGCAAAACGCTAACAAAACCAGGGACACTAGCGAGTGCAGAAAACTCAGTTTCTGCCAGTCTCCACCGGTTCCCGGTCGGTCTGCAAAGATGCAGAACCGACAGATGTGCACATACCCTAATACTGCTCCCAGAGGCCTCAGCTTTGCTGAGTGCCTCTGAGGAACACAGGACGCAACACTCTTTAATGCCGCGGCACCAGGAGCCACAGCTCTGCTGTGTGCGCTCCTGAAGGGGCCGGAGGAAACTATACGCAGCCAGTGAACAGTAGACACAGAGTAAGCAGAGACAGTTGACACAGAGTATGCAGAGACATGACACAGAGTATGCAGAGACAGTTGACACAGAGTATGCAGAGACAGTTGAAACAGAGTATGCAGAGACAGATGACACAGAGTATGCAGAGACAGATGACACAGAGTATGCAGAGACAGTTGACACAGAGTATGCACAGACAGTAGACACAGAATATGCACAGACAGTAGACACAGAGTATGCAGAGACCGTTGACACAGAGTATGCAGAGACCGTTGACACAGAGTATGCAGAGACCGTTGACACAGAGTATGCAGAGACAGTTGACACAGAGTATGCAGAGACAGTAGACACAGAGTATGCAGAGACAGTTGAGACAGAATATGCAGAGACAGTTGACACAGAGTATGCAGAGACATGACACAGAGTATGCAGAGACATGACACAGAGTATGCATAGACAGTTGACACAGAGTATGCATAGACAGTTGACACAGAGTATGCATAGACAGTTGACACAGAGTATGCAGAGACAGTTGAGACAGAATAAGCAGAGACAGCTTGACACAGAGTATGCAGAGACAGTTGACACAGAGTATGCAGAGACAGATGACACAGAGTATGCAGAGACAGATGACACAGAGTATGCAGAGACAGATGACACAGAGTATGCAGAGACAATGACACAGAGTATGCAGAGACAGATGACACAGAGTATGCAGAGACAGTAGACACAGAGTATGCAGAGACAGTAGACACAGAGTATGCAGAGACAGGTGACACAGAGTATGCAGAGACAGATGACACAGAGTATGCAGAGACAGATGACACAGAGTATGCAGAGACAGATGACACAGAGTATGCAGAGACAGTAGACACAGAGTATGCAGAGACAGAAGACACAGAGTATGCAGAGACAGGTGACACAGAGTATGCAGAGACAGATGACACAGAGTATGCAGAGACAGATGACAGAGTATGCAGAGACAGTAGACACAGAGTATGCAGAGACAGGTGACACAGAGTATGCAGAGACAGGTGACACAGAGTATGCAGAGACAGATGACACAGAGTATGCAGAGACAGATGACAGAGTATGCAGAGACAGTAGACACAGAGTATGCAGAGAAAGTTGACACAGAGTATGCAGAGACAGATAACACAGAGTATGCAGAGACAGATGACACAGAGTATGCAGAGACAGTTGACACAGAGTATGCAGAGACAGTTGACACAGAGTATGCAGAGACAGTAGACACAGAGTATGCAGAGACAGTTGAGACAGAATATGCAGAGACAGTTGAGACAGAATATGCAGAGACAGTTGACACAGATTATGCAGAGACAGTTGACACAGAGTATGCAGAGACAGTTGACACAGAGTATGCAGAGACAGTTGACACAGAGTATGCAGAGACAGATGACAGAGTATGCAGAGACAGATGACACAGAGTATGCAGAGACAGATGACAGAGTATGCAGAGACAGATGACACAGAGTATGCAGAGACAGTTGACACAGATTATGCAGAGACAGTTGACACAGAGTATGCAGAGACAGATGACACAGAGTATGCAGAGACAGATGACACAGAGTATGCAGAGACAGTAGACACAGAGTATGCAGAGACAGTAGACACAGAGTATGCAGAGACAGATGACACAGAGTATGCAGAGACAGTAGACACAGAGTATGCGGAGACAGATGACACAGAGTATGCGGAGACAGTAGACAAAGAGTATGCGGAGACAGTAGACACAGAGTATGCGGAGACAGTAGACACAGAGTATGAGGAGACAGTTGACACAGAGTATGCAGAGACAGATGACACAGAGTATGCAGTGACAGTAGACACAGAGTATGCAGAGACAGTAGACACAGAGTATGCAGAGACAGATGACACAGAGTATGCAGAGACAGTAGACAAAGAGTATGCAGAGACAGATGACACAGAGTATGCAGAGACAGTAGACACAGAGTATGCAGAGACAGTAGACACAGAGTATGCAGAGACAGTAGACACAGAGTATGCAGAGACAGATGACACAGAGTATGCAGAGACAGTAGACATAGAGTATGCAGAGACAGATGACACAGAGTATGCAGAGACAGTAGACAAAGAGTATGCAGAGACAGTAGACACAGAGTATGCGGAGACAGTAGACACAGAGTATGAGGAGACAGTAGACACAGAGTATGCAGAGACAGTAGACACAGAGTATGCAGAGACAGATGACACAGAGTATGCAGAGACAGAGACACAGAGTATGCAGAGACAGATGAACAGAGTATGCAGAGACAGTAGACACAGAGTATGCAGAGACAGTAGACACAGAGTATGCAGAGACAGATGACACAGAGTATGCAGAGACAGTAGAAAACAGAGTATGCAGAGACAGTGAACACAGAGTATGCACGAGACAGATGAACAGAGTATGCAGAGACAGATGACACAGAGTATGCAGAGACAGATAGACACAGAGTATGCAGAGAGCAGATGACACAGAGTATGCAGAGACAGAGACACAGAGTATGCAGAGACAGTGACACAGAGTATGCAGAGACAGTGACACAGAGTATGCAGAGACAGTGACACAGAGTATGCAGAGACAGTTGACACAGAGTATGCAGAGACAGATGACACAGAGTATGCAGAGACAGTAGAACAGAGTATGCAGAGACAGATGACACAGAGTATGCAGAGACAGTATGACACAGAGTATGCAGAGACAGTGACACAGAGTATGCAGAGACAGTGACACAGAGTATGCAGAGACAGATGACACAGAGTATGCAGAGACAGTGACACAGAGTATGCAGAGACAGATGACACAGAGTATGCAGAGACAGTAGACACAGAGTATGCAGAGACAGAGACACAGAGTATGCAGAGACAGTAGACAGAGTATGCAGAGACAGAATGACACAGAGTATGCAGAGACAGTTTGACAAGAGTATGCAGAGACAGTGACACAGAGTATGCAGAGACAGTGACACAGAGTATGCAGAGACAGTGAACAGAGTATGCAGAGACAGTATGACACAGAGTATGCAGAGACAGTAGACACAGAGTATGCAGAGACAGATGACACAGAGTATGCAGAGACAGTTAGACACAGAGTATGCAGGAAGTGACAGATATAGGACAACAGAGTATGCAGAGACAGAGTGACACAGAGTATGCAGAACAGATGACACAGAGTATGCAGAGACAGTAGACACAGAGTATGCAGAGACAGTAGACACAGAGTATGCAGAACAGTAGACACAGAGTATGCAGAGACAGATACACAGAGTATGCAGAGACAGGTAGACACAGAGTATGCAGAGACGTAGACACAGAGTATGCAGAGACAGATGACACAGAGTATGCAGAGACGACAGGTTAAGACAGCAGAGTATGCAGAGACAGTTGACACAGAGTATGCAGAGACAGTGACACAGAGTATGCAGAGACAGTGACAGAGTATGCAGAGACAGTGACACAGAGTATGCAGAGACAGAGTAGAACACACGAGTATGCAGAGACAGTAGAACAGAGTATGCAGAAATTGACACAGAGTATGCAGAGACAGTGAACAGAGTATGCAGAACGATGACCAGAGTATGCAGAGACAGAGACACAGAGTATGCAGAGACAGTAGACACAGAGTATGCAGAGACAGTAGACACAGAGTATGCAGAGACAGAGACAGAGTATGCAGAGACAGATGACACAGAGTATGAAGAGTGACAAGAGTATCAGGACATGACACAGAGATGCAGAGACAGGACACAGAGATGCAGAGACAGTGAACAGAGTATGCAGAACAGTGACACAGAGTATGCAGAGAAGAGACACAGAGTATGCAAACAGTAGACACAGAGTATGCAGAGACAGATGACACAGAGTATGCAGAGAAGAGACAACAGAGATATGCAGAGACAGTGACACAGAGTATGCAGAGACAGTGACACAGAGTATGCAGAGACAGTAGACACAGAGTATGCAGAGACAGTTGACACGAGTATGCAGAGACAGTGAACAGAGTATGCAGAGACAGATGACACAGAGTATGCAGAGACGTAGCACAGAGTATGCAGAGACAGTGACAGAGTATGCAGAGACGGTAGAACAGAGTATGCAGAGACAGTAGACACAGAGTATGCAGAGACAGTGACACAGAGTATGCAGAGACAGTGACACAGAGTATGCAGAGACAGATGACAGAGATGCGAGAAGTAGACACAGAGTATCAGAGACAGAGACACAGAGTATGCAGAGACAGTAGAACAGAGTATGCAGAGACAGTAGACACAGAGTATGAAGAAGACACAGAGTATGCAGAGACAGATGACACAGAGTATGCAGAGACAGAGACACAGAGTATGCAGAGACAGTGACACAGAGTAATGCAGAGACAGTTGACACAGAGTATGCAGAGACAGTTGACACAGAGTATGCAGAGACAGTGACACAGAGTATGCAGAGACAGACACGAGATCAGCAGTTGACACGATATGCAGTACAGTAGCAAGTATGCAGACAGTGACACAGAGTATGCAGAGAGAGACAGTTGAGAACAACAGAGTATGCAGAGACAGTTGACACAGAGTATGCAGAGACAGTTGACACAGAGTATGCAGAGACAGATGACACAGAGTATGCAGAGACAGTATGACACAGAGTATGCAGAGACAGTTGAGACAGAGTATGCAGAGACAGTTGAGACAGAGTATGCAGAGACAGTTTGACACAGATAGTACATGCAGAGAGACAGATAGAACACAGAGTATGCAGAGACAGATGACACAGAGTATGCAGAGACAGTAGACACAGAGTATGCAGAGACAGTGACACAGAGTATGCAGAGACGAGTATGACGAGCAGAGTATGCAGAGACAGATTGACACAGAGTATGCAGAGACAGTATGACACAGAGTATGCAGAGACAGATGACACAGAGTATGCAGAGACAGTATGACACAGAGAATGCAGAGACGTGACACAGAGTATGCAGAACAGATGACCAGAGTATGCAGAGACAGATGACAGAGTATGCAAGACATAACAGAGTATGCAGAGACAGATGCACAGAGTATGCAGAGACAGATAACAGAGTATGCAGGACAGTAGAAGTAGAAGATAGAGTATGCAGAACGGACCGAGGAAGACAGTACCAGTACAACGAGACGTTGCAGAGAGACAGGTCAGAGACGACAAGATAGCAGAGAGTAAGAGTATCAACGAGACGAGTAAGACGGAGATCAAACGTGAACGAATGGAATGAACAGATGCAGAACAAGAGATAGAGAGTACAGGATGCAGATACGTGCGAACAGTAAGTATCACATCACAATATGCAGACATACAGTAGCAAGAGTAAGAGTATGCAGACAGTACGAGTTGCAGAGAAAAGATATGCAGGAAACAGATCGAGAAGGCAGTAGCAGCGAAAAGAGTAGCGAGAGTACATATGAGACAGTAGACAAGAGTATGCAGAGACAGTGAGACAGAGTATGCAGAGACAGTTGACGACGAGATAGGTATGCAGAGACAGTTGAAAGAGATGCAGAAGACAGTTGAACAGAGTATGCAGAGACAGATAGACAGAGTATGCAGAGACAGTAGACACAGAGTAATGCAGAGAGACAGTAGACAAGAGTATGCAGAGACAGTGACACAGAGTATGCAGAGACAGATGACACAGAGTATGCAGAGACAGTATGCAGACAGAGTATGCAGAGTAGCAGATGAGCACAGAGTATGCAGAGACAGATAGACAGAGTATGCAGAGACAGAACAGAGTATGCAGAGACAGTAGACAGAGTATGCAGAGACAGATGAACAGAGTATGCAGAGACAGAGACACAGAGTATGCAGAGACAGTGAACAGAGTATGCAGAGACAGTATGACACAGAGTTCAGAGACAGTAGAAGCAGAGTATGCAGAGACAGATGAACAGAGTATGCAGAGACAGATGACACAAGTATGCAGAGACAGAGACACAGAGTATGCAGAGACAGATGACACAGAGTTGCAGAGACAGTATGACACAGAGTATGCAGAGACAGTGACACAGAGTATGCAGAGACAGTAAACAGAGTATGCAGAGGACAGTTGACACAGAGTATGCAGGACAGAGACACAGAGTATGCAGAGACAGTTGACAGAGTATGCAAGACAGAGATCAGAGTACAGAGAATGACAGTAGAGCAGATGAGACAGAGTATCAGAGACAGATGACACAGAGATGCAGAGACAGTAGAAACAGAGATAGCGAGACAGAGAACAGAGTATGCAGAGTACGTGACAGATAAGCAAGGTAGCAGATACAGAGAAGTGATATGCAGAGACAGTATGACACAGAGTATGCAGAGACAGTGAACAGAGTATGCAGAGACAAGTAGACACAGAGTATGCAGAGACAGTATGACACAGGTATGCAGAGACAGTATGACACAGAGTATGCAGAGACAGTTGAGACAGAGTATGCAGAGACAGTTGAGACAGAGTATGCAGAGACAGTTGAGACAGAGTATGAGAGACAGTTGAGACAGAGTATGCAGAGACAGTTGACACAGAGTATGCAGAGACAGTGACACAGAGTATGCAGAGACAGTTGAGACAGAGTATGCAGAGACAGTTGAGACAGAGTATGCAGAGACAGTTGACAGAGTATGCAGAGACAGTAGACACAGAGTATGCAGAGACAGATGACACAGAGTATGCAGAGACAGATGACACAGAGTATGCAGAGACAGATGACACAGAGTATGCAGAGACAGTAGACACAGAGTATGCAGAGACAGTTGAGACAGAGTATGCAGGGACAGTTGAGACAGAGTATGCAGAGACAGTTGAGACAGAGTATGCAGAGACAGTTGAGACAGAGTATGCAGAGACAGATGACACAGAGTATGCAGAGACAGATGACACAGAGTATGCAGAGACAGTTGAGACAGAGTATGCAGAGACAGTTGAGACAGAGTATGCAGAGACAGTTGAGACAGAGTATGCAGAGACAGTTGAGACAGAGTATGCAGAGACAGTTGAGACAGAGTATGCAGAGACAGTAGACACAGAGTATGCAGAGACAGTTGAGACAGAGTATGCAGAGACAGTTGAGACAGAGTATGCAGAGACAGATGACACAGAGTATGCAGAGACAGATGACACAGAGTATGCAGAGACAGATGACACAGAGTATGCAGAGACAGATGACACAGAGTATGCAGAGACAGTAGACACAGAGTATGCAGAGACAGTAGACACAGAGTATGCAGAGACAGATGACACAGAGTGAGGGGCACTTCGGCTGTTTGCCGATGCACCCTGACTGAGGAGCCTGTTAAGGGTTAACAGCGCCGAGCAATGTTTCTCCCTTCACTGTGTGAGGGGCGGTGCAATTCTACTCACAGAGTAAGCCCCGCCCCTTAGGTATATAAGGAAGGTTTTTGGCGGGCAGCTGCAGTCCCTCAGCTGAAGACACGGGGTAACGTGTTGTTACTGCCGGTATCGAGCGTCATGGGCCCGCTGGTAAGTGCTGTCAGGGAACGAGTCACCCGTGAGGGAAATGCTTGGTTGGCAACATTATTAAGTGTGCCTGTTGCTTCTCTCGTGGGTGTTCCTTCGGCGGCGCCTGGGGAGAGGCATTCCTCCAGGATTTCCCGCCCGCCATTACGCCTCAACCTTGCAGCCAGTGAGAGTGGGAGTGGACGTAGAAGAGATATGCCTGCTCCTACTAGTTTAACGGCCCCAGCTTTTCAGTCACAGGCAGTGGGAGGTACAGACCGTCACCTCAGAACTCTTCAAGCTCCTGCTTAACACACGAATTCTGGTGGTTTTTCACTGGATTCGGTGCCCATTGTTTTACTTCAGCAGGTTGTCAGTGTGTTGGGCAATAGTGTACAGGACTTGGAGAGGACTTGAATATGGGAGGAAGTGGTAGTGCCAGCCGTGCCAGGTCAGGAGAACAAGGGGCTTCTAGTTCTATGGCCTCAGTACAGACAGCCGGGAACCCTGTTGTGTTCCCAAGGCTCCGCGGGGAGCAACCCAGGAATGTCCTACAGGGCCAGCAGCAACCTGTCCAGGATATGGCTCAGCTCCAGCGGCCTTCTCAGGATTCTGCCCGAGGGATGGATACAGCAGCGCCGGGTCCGCCAGCCCATGTTCAACATGAGGGGACTAATAGCCGGGCTGTGAGTGTTTGTCCAGCTTCACCTCACAGGGAGCGTAGTGTCCATAGTGGTGGGAGTATGCGTTCTCATAGTGATAGACGCAGGAATAGTTATAGGTCACGGAGGAGTCGTTCTAGATCTTGTAGGAGCAGGTCGAGGTCTCGGAGGAGCCGGAGCAGATCAAGATCTCATCGTCGAAGTAGTAGGCGCCATTCGAGGCATAGTATTTCTCGTTCCTCCTCAGGTTCACAGAGGATTGGAAGTCCTAGTCCACATCGGAGTTCGTCAAAGGACCCAGAAGCAAGAGGTCCGGATGTCCAAGGGTCGGTTCCGCCACCGGTGTTACAAGGAGGGGTAGGGAACCCATCTGCAACGTTGCAGTCCGGAGAGTATTCATGTTCTGGGGCTTGGGATGGTTACAAGCAGTTGCCTGGGGTTGCTGAGGTTTTAAGGAATCTTTTGTCCGGTCTTTATTAACCCTAAGGTTCTTCTGCCTCGCCCTGAACCGATTCGCCCTGATTTACATAAGGGCACTTGTTATTGCGGTGTTCCTTTGTTAGGATCTCATTTAGATACAGAGACATACCAAAAGATCTGGGCAAATGAATACATTGATATTTGGTCCCTGATATCTCCTGAGCAAAGCACCGTGGACTGTGAGCGTAAGACAGCTGACAGACCTTATGAACGTAAGCCTAAGGTTGCAAAGACAATGAATAATTGGCTTCAAGCTATATGTGTTTTGGGAAGCGTTATGGGTCAGCAACACCCTGAGAGATGTTCAGAGTTATTTACATATGTAGACACGATATATAATTCATACAAGGTTCATGGTGGATCGGCGTGGTGGAGGTACGACGAAGACTTCCGACGCCGGTTGGCTCTGAACCCTACGATGGGGTGGAACGTAAAGGCCACGGATTCATGGCTGCGTTTAATGATGTCTCAGAAATCCTCCCAGCCCTTTTCATCTTCGGCCACCTAGTCGGGTACTACCCCCGGCGGGGTGGCCGTCCGGCGTCCAGGATGCTGTTGGTTATTTAATGAAGGACACTGTCGTTTTCAATCAGCATGTAAGTACAGACACGAGTGTTCAGTGTGTGGAGGCCCCCATATTGCACAAAAGTGTCCCAAACAGCAGCCCAAATCAATATAGGGTAAGACCTCTTCTCAAGGAGACCCCAAGGACGCCAGTGAGCGTCTCCACGATGGCTCCTTGGCTAAGTCAATACCCCAATAAAAAGGCAGCTGAAATATTACTATATGGATTTTCCGAAGGGTTTTTTATACCTTTTCAGTTGTCATGGTCAGGCACGTTTGCCCCTAACCTAAAATCTGCTAGGGAGCACCCTCAGGTTTTGGCTTATAAGCTTTCAAAAGAAGTGTCGCTAGGTAGAATCCGAGGTCCTTTTCCTTTCTTCCCCTTTTCAAATTTAAGGGTCTCCCCGTTAGGAGTTGTGCCTAAAAAGGACCCTGGGGAATTCAGGCTTATTCATCACCTATCCTATCCTGCTGGTTCGTCCGTGAATGACGGAATTCCTTTAGAAGATTCATCCGTGTCTTATGTGTCATTTGATAGAGCAGTTGCTTTAGTTCGGGATGCAGGCCCCGGCGCCCTTTTAGCTAAGACCGATGTGGCGTCGGCTTTTCCCCTCCTTCCTATGCACCCAGATTGCCATCATTTGCTGGGTTGCTATTTTGATGGAGGTTATTATTATGATACATGTCTGCCTATGGGGTGCTCTATTTCGTGCCAATTTTTTGAACTTTTTAGCACTTTCTTAGATTGGGCCGCTCAGGTGTCCTCCGGTACTCGGTCCGTGACGCACTACTTGGATGATTTTTTATTTGTCGGTCCCTCCTCTAGTGACGATTGTTTTTGTGCCCTTTCTTCTTTCCAGAATTTATGTGTACAGTTTGGGGTTCCTTTGGCTCCTGAGAAGACTGTCGGCCCAGTGACACAATTGTCGTTCCTGGGCATTGAAATTGATTCAGTGGCCATGGTGTTCCGGCTCCCGAAGGAAAAAATTGTGAAACTGACGTTGCTCATTGACAGGTTTTGTTCCTCAAAGAAGGTGACGTTGTCTCAGATGCAATCCCTTCTCGGATCCCTGGCTTTTGCATGCCGGGTTATGCCCATGGGAAGGATTTTTTCTAGGCGGTTGAGCTTGGCCAAAAAAGGGGTCTCGGTTGCCAGTCATAGAATTCGATTAACTCGCCCACTGAAGGACGATTTGTTGGTTTGGAAATATTTTTAGCAGATTATAACGGTCACACGTGCTTCCAGTCCCCGGAAGTTTCTAGTTTCGACATCTCATTGTTTTCTGACGCTGCAGGATCATCCGGTTTTTGGAGTCATTCTGGGATCGCACTGGTGTTGTGGGCAATGGCCTGATGATTGGTCCTCTTCTGGTTGGACAAGGAACTTAACGTTGTTAGAACTGTTCCCTATTATTGTAGCTGTTTCTACCTGGCCATCTATTTTGCAGAACCGGCGTTTTGCTTTTGGACTGATAATTTGAGTGTTGTTCAGGCCATTAATAGATTGTCTTCTTCTTCACTTCCTGTGATTCGATTGATCCGTTTCCTGGTTTTACAATGCTTGAAATTCAATATATGGTTTAAAGCTGTGACGACCATCCACCGTGAGGCCGAGCTGCTGGTAGGCAGCACCCCGAGAAACCCCGAGACCCTTAACCCCTATACAGGGATCTGGAATTACAGCGGAGCCCAGGGGGTAGCTGCCTATATGAGCAACAGAGCCGGGGAGGTCGCCAGGGGAAAATCAAGACCCGAAAAACGAAGTCAGAAGTCCGAGTCAAAACCGAGAGGGCAGCGAAGGTACAAAATCGTCAGGCAGTAGCAGAGTCAAAAATCCAGGCAAAGGTCAAGGGCAAAAACCAAGAGGGCAGCTGAGGTACAAAATAGGCAGAGGCAGAGTCAGAAATCCAGGCAAGGTCAGACACAAAACTAAACACACACACTATCACTGGGGAACCAAAACTATATATGGCGGCCTGCAAGCCAGGCTCCAATGTACTTGAAGGGCACGGCTACCTCCCATAGGCTGGAGCTCAGAACCTGATGACCTCATCCGGACCGCCCCTAGATCCAGGCCAGATGGAGATGCACAACTGGCTCCACCCACGCCACCTCTGACAGAAGAACGCAGGCTGCGCCTAACGGACACCTCTGCAGGGCCCTTTCCTCTGCGACCAACACCACCCAGAGGGGAAACAGCGGCGCTCAGCGACAGAGGCAGACGTCGCGGGAGCAGTTCCATATGAGGACAAGGCCCTCCTATCACCGGCGCCACCAGCCGAAGGAATCCGGCTCGTCCCAGCGGCCGAGGCAGGAACACCAGCCACTGAGTCCAATGGCGATGTGACAAAAGCTAGGCATGTCCCAGGGGTTGAGAATACTATTGCTGATGCATTATCTTGCTTCCAATTTCAGACGTTCAGGGAGCTGCATCCTTCGGTGGACCCGGTGGGTTCGGATTTCCCGGAATTCGTTTGGACGCTTCCATTGGGCAGCTGATTCCGTTATTAAGAGCATCTCTTGCCCCGTCCACCTGGAGGGCATATGGTAAGGCATCCAGGAGTGGCTTTGATTACAATTTACAGGATATGTTTCAATATTTGGCGTTTTTACGTAAGAATCATTTGTCGGGTGGTGCTGTTCAAAATCGCTTGTCTGGACTTTCTTTTCAGTTTAAGTTACAGGGGGTCGAAGACCTGACAAAACATTTTTGGTTTCCCAAATTGTAAAAGGTTGGAAAAGGGAGGGAGGGGGTATGGAGCGGCGGCGTCCTATTACGTTCGAATTGTTATCTTTGCTAATTACTGTTTTACCCTAGAGTTGCGGGTCAGAGTACGAAGCGTCCTTGTTTGCACCCATTTTTTCCATCGCATTTTTCGGTGCCTTGCGGGTTTGTGAGATCATTCCTCGGTCTCAGGGACATGGAGGGGGCCTTTTACATGACGACGTTGCCTTGGAGGATGGTCGCCTTCGTATTCGGATACGTCGTTCCAAAACGGACCAGCGGGGAATAGGAGTATGGTTTCATCTTTTTGCTATACATGGGTCTGTTTGCCCAGTTTTTCTGACCCAGCGTTTTTTGGGGTTACGAGCATCCTCCACCTTTTTCTTTTCTCATTTTGATGCATCCCCAGTTATGGGGGCACAGTTTAAATTTATTTTGAAACGATCACTGTCAAATGCCGGCCGTTCTCCGGCCGAATTTGGCACGCATTCGTTTAGAATCGGAGCTGCGACGGAGGCGTCGCGGGCTGGTTTATCCGACGATGCTATAAAACGGGTCGGAAGATGGCGTTCTGACTGTTTCCGGCGTTATATTCGCCCTGATTTGATTTAAAAAAAAAAAAAAAATTCTTTGAAAGAATTATTTCATAGAGTACTGAAGCATTGATATTATATAAACGTTTTCTTGGGTTATGTTTGATATGATATGTTTATTAACTGTTTTTTCTTTTAGGTGTATGTAATTGGTTGTCAGGTTCTGACATTTTGCTTCTTTTAGATAACGTCCGTCCCAGCGTGTGGATTTTAGGACATTCCTATGTCTTTTGAGCTGCTCAACGAGCTGAAGTTCGGCCAGGAGGTCGAGCACTAGGATTCCATGATGTCGAAGTCAATTGGAGAGGGTTTCGTGGACTTATATGGTCGCAAGTCCTCCCAGAGGTAGTAAGGGTTTCCAGGGTCGCCACTGGCCCTGTCGTCCTTGTTGTTCATGCCGGGGGTAATGACCTCGTCCATACCCGCCTTGGAGAGCTCCTCGCTTTTATGAGGTCAGACATTGATAAGTTTAATAGTTTTTTTTACTGAACTCTGCTTGGTATGGTCTGAGGTCATCCCCCGGGTGGTGTGGCAGGGCGCCGGGGACGGGGCGGCTTTGGAAAGGTCGAGACGCACACTGAACACTAGAATTTCGCGTTTTGTTGCGCTTAAGGGAGGTGTATCAATTCGACATTTTCAACTAGAATCGGACAGTAGACGTTTGATGTTATCGGATGGAGTTCACTTGAACGAGATTGGTCTGGACATATTTCTCTCTGGATTACAGGATGGTATCGAGCAAGCCCTTCGTTTAGTTTCGGGAAGGGGGGGGTCGCAGCTCAGGGGCACCCTTTCGCTCCTCCTTGGCGGAAATGGGTAATTGGGATTAAAACAACCCGGGCTAGATGGCTAGTTCCGGTATCGTTTTAATCACCCAGGATCGAGGCGAGTTTATGCCTACGCTGTGCTGCGGCCATAATTTAATTTTGCCATGTAAGAAAGATAATGAGACGGATGTTACCAATACCGCTCAATAAAGTTTTAAAATGTTATTTGGTTGTGGAGTATTATTGCTCGGCGCAAAAGGGGTTTAATCCGGGTCTTATCAGTCTATGCAGAGACAGTTGAGACAGAGTATGCAGAGACAGTTGACACAGAGTATGCAGAGACAGTTGAGACAGAGTATGCAGAGACAGTAGACACAGAGTATGCAAAGACAGTACACACAGAGTATGCAGAGACAGATGACACAGAGTATGCAGAGACAGTAGACACAGAGTATGCAGAGACAGATGACACAGAGTATGCAGAGACAGTAGACACAGAGTATGCAGAGACAGTAGACACAGAGTATGCAGAGACAGTTGACACAGAGTATGCAATGACAGTAGACACAGAGTATGCAGAGACAGATGACACAGAGTATGCAGAGACAGATGACACAGAGTATGCAGAGACAGATGACACAGAGTATGCAGAGAGAGTAGACACAGAGTATGCAGAGACAGATGACACAGAGTATGCAGAGACAGACGACACAGAGTATGCAGAGACAGATGACACAGAGTATGCAGAGACAGATGACACAGAGTATGCAGAGACAGATGACACAGAGTATGCAGAGACAGTAGACACAGAGTATGCAGAGACAGATGACACAGAGTATGCAGAGACAGTTGACACAGAGTATGCAGAGACAGATGACACAGAGTATGCAGAGACAGTTGAGACAGAGTATGCAGAGACAGTAGACACAGAGTATGCAAAGACAGTAGACACAGAGTATGCAGAGACAGATGACACAGAGTATGCAGAGACAGTAGACACAGAGTATGCAGAGACAGTAGACACAGAGTATGCAGAGACAGTTGACACAGAGTATGCAATGACAGTAGACACAGAGTATGCAGAGACAGATGACACAGAGTATGCAGAGACAGATGACACAGAGTATGCAGAGACAGATGACACAGAGTATGCAGAGACAGACGACACAGAGTATGCAGAGACAGACGACACAGAGTATGCAGAGACAGACGACACAGAGTATGCAGAGACAGACGACACAGAGTATGCAGAGTCAGTAGACACAGAGTATGCAGAGACAGTTGACACAGAGTATGCAGAGACAGTTGACACAGAGTATGCAGAGACAGTAGACACAGAGTATGCAGAGACAGTTGAGACAGTATGCAGAGACAGTAGACACAGAGTATGCAGAGACAGTAGACACAGAGTATGCAGAGACAGATGACACAGAGTATGCAGAGACAGTAGACACAGAGTATGCAGAGACAGTTGACACAGAGTATGCAATGACAGTAGACACAGAGTATGCAGAGACAGTAGACACAGAGTATGCAGAGACAGTAGACACAGAGTATGCAGAGACAGTTGACACAGAGTATGCAGAGACAGATGACACAAAGTATGCAGAGACAGATGACACAGAGTATGCAGAGACAGTTGACACAGAGTGTCATGAAAATGAATATTGATCATGATTTTAAGGTATTGGAGAGTCAGTCAAAGCTAACTCCCTCATCCCTCCTCCCTTTTAGCTGGTTTGTGTGCAGCGTACAGAGATCCTCTCCATGCATCCCCCAGCCGAAGTATTTACGACCCCTCATAAATACCAGTGGAGATGTGCACCGGTCTAAACCAGTTGTCTTTGCTAAACAAAATCCTTTGTCCAAACTTATAGTGTTTTCAAAATCGAATTGAAGAAGATATTATCATGCCACACACACATAATGCATATTTTTAGATTCCTTATCGTGTTGCGCATTCAATGATGTGTTTTGTACAGTTATACCACATTCTGGAACCTGGGAATGGATTGCTGCCATTGTAAATATGACAAGCAGGTCATATTTGGTATCAAACTTCTCAGAATCACCTGACATGAAATATGAGTCATATATTATGTCTGTGAGCCCACCCCATCCCCAGATATGAAGAATGGGGATTTATTAAGTCTGGTGAGAGAGGAGGTCTAAGCAGACACGCCCACAAAGGAGGGCTCACTCTGTGAGGGGGGGTCACGGATTTCCCCTGGTTTAATAAAAGCAAAGAGGACATTTTTGGGTCATTCTGCTCCAGAGGCCTGACAGTCCAGACCAGCTAACTGTACGACAGAATCTTATCATCCAGGAGAGAGGCCTCCTCCAAGGAACTAAGTACCATGCGTGACTAGGTCTGAAACTTTTCTTACTTTATTCCTTTTATTTTTTATAACTGTTTATTCATACATGTAATTTGTCTCTTATGTAACATCTTGTAAATCTTTTATATATAATCACTGCCCATATTTTGTGGAGTAAAATATTATAATTTACTAGTCTCGATCTCCTTGTCCTATGAACGAGCTCTCACGACCTCCCTGCTCTTTTTACGCTATCGTACAGGTTACCGATCCACCTGCAAGAGATCGGTGGTGGCAGATACCGGTTTTTGTATTTATGTGATATTGTGGGCCTGAGGGTGACTGGATCGAGGTATATATACGTTCCTAGCAGGAACTGGTGGTATATATACATCCTGTCACATCACGTGCCGCAGTAGACAACATAAATTAGGGCAGCTGGGCTCCTTTCTTATCCTCTGGCAATACCGGATTTGGCCAGCAGGCTAAGGGGGCGCCAGAGAGCTGCAGGTCCTGACTAAGCTAATTGTGACAATTGGTGGCAGCGGTGGGATCATAGGACATTAGTGATCTGGTTTGAGCAATCATTCCTCTCACTAAAAACTTGCACAGTTCTTACAAGAACTCTGCACAAAAGTTTTGAAGATCGAACTCAGTGGTTATTAGATCTGAGACAATACTGTGTGTGTAGCAGTTACCCCTCCCCCCTCTTTGTTTTCTATTCTATCTTTAGATTTGGAAACCATGGTCTTGGTTGGAGAGCTCGGTTACGCCCAGATGAAAAAGGACGTTCTAATTGAAATATGTACGGCCAACGGCCTTGACCCTAGGGGCAAAACCAGAGACAAAATGGCTGCAGAGCTGGCACGACTTGAAGCAGAGCAAGCCCGTCACCAGAGCCCAGTGAATGGAGAGGCCAGCCAAAGCCATGTCAGTGCTGATGCACAGCGTCCGGCTGCAGAGGTCAGTCAGAGCATGGACGGTGATGCTGCTGAGGCCGTACCTGTGGATGTAAGCCAAGTCCTAGAAGGTGTTCCTGCAGGGGTCCCACCTGTAGACGCACGCTGTGTCAGCGACCAGGTCAGCATGGACCCCTATCGGCAACTGGCCTTACAGCAGTGTCCCGCTGAGGATTCCCAAGGACGCCTGCAGCTCATCCAGCAATACCAGGAGGCTGAGAGAGCCGAGCGGCGAGCCGAGCGAGAGGCTGAGAGAGCCGAGCGGCAGGCCCAAGCTCAGAGAGACCACGACCTGCAGATGGCCCAGTTGGAAAGGCCGTCATCTACCTCATTGAACTCTGAATCGAACAGTTCAACCACCTTCAAGCCCCATCCAAAGCATTTCCCTGTGCTGGATGACAAAGGTGACCTGGACGTTTTCCTGAGGGGGTTTGAAAAGGCTTGCTTACAGTACCAGCTGCCGAATGACCAGTATGCCCCGTACCTCATCGCAGCGCTGAGAGAGAAAGCTCTAGAGGCGTTTGTGGCTCTTCCTCGAGAGCTAGATGGGAACTATGAGGCCATCAAGAAGGCTCTAATCCAGAGGTTCCAGCTGACTCATGAGGTGTACCGCAGAAAGTTCCGGAACCTCCAGCGTGGACCACACGACAGTTACAGTGATGTGGTCCATGGGCTCAGAACCAACTTCGAGCAGTGGATCCAAGGACTGGAAGTGACCACCTTGGAACAGCTAAAGGATCTGATTGTGAAAGACCAGTTCCTGCATCGTTGCCCCACTGAGGTGCGACAGTTCGTGATGGATCGGGAGCCACCAGATGCAAACAAAGCAGCGCAGATCGCAAACGCCTACGAGGCCAACCAGAGACCGGAGGGACGGAAGCAGATCATCACCAGCTGGAAGGGGGGTAAGCCATCCAACATCACCCCTGCCCCAGCCAGCCGACCTTCTGGAGGCCCTGGCCCCCCTCCCAACACCACTCGGCCGGTACCAGATCCCCGCAGGTGTTACTTCTGCAACCAGACCGGTCATCTCAGTGCCACTTGCCCAGAGAAGCAGAGGAAGAATCTACCACCCAAGGCTCCAGGGCAGAAGGCATCAGTTTTTTTTGTGGGTGGGTCGGTTGGGAGGGCCTTCGAAAATTTGCAGTCTGTCACTGTCGGGGACACTGTCACTGTGGGCCTCAAGGACACTGGGGCCGAACGAACCCTCATCCGACCTGAACTGGTGTCCACCGAAGAGTTGATCCTAGGAAAGACTCTGACTGTCACCGGGATTGGGGGCGTCCGCTGTCCCCTGCCAATGGCCCGGGTTTTTATTGATTGTTGTGCGGGGAGTGGGGTGAAGGAAGTGGGGGTGTCCGAAAACTTGCCCACAAATGTTTTACTGGGGACTGATTTGGGGAAAATGTTTGCTTATTATGTCCCTGACTCCCCTCCCCGATCTGATATGGTTAATAAGGTTAATGCTAATGATGGGAATGTCAATGCTTTAACTGATGATGTTGATGATGTTGATGATGATGATGATGACGATGTATCAGGAGGTACAGGAGAACTCAGCCATGTCACTCTGCGGGGTGAAATTGCTGAGGATCCCCTACCAGGAGCAAGTGTTAGTGCTAAGGGTGATGGGAAGAGCCCCGGGGCCCATGAAGCAGGGGGTGCCATGCAGCTGATCAGTGTCACCACAGACGGTGACATGGCTGATGGTAGCGGCCCCATGATGAGCACTGCTCCTGAGGTAACAGGGGATGATGGGGTAGTAGTGCCCACAGCCAGGCAGGCTGATAGGACGGTGTTATTCCCCGGGGAGACGGCCTACATAGCTGCCGTCACCCGCAGTCAGAGTGCCCAGAACGCCAGGAACCCCCTGCCTTCTGGACCCTCCTCAGCCAGAGGAATAACCGAACCGGTTTCGGACCCAGAGCCGGTCCCAGAGAGTCCCGAAGAGGATGTGGCCTTAAAGTCCCTCCTGGCTGCCTCCAGTCAGGAGTTTCAGGCAGCTCTGCATACAGATGCTAGCCTAGAGACATTAAGGATCCTCGCCAGTAAGCCCCCCTCCGAGACGGATAAGTAGAGGGTATTCTGGGACCAAGGGAGGTTGTATCGGGAGACTGTGCCTGGTACACCCCAACAGGATTGGCCTAGAGAAAGACAGCTGGTCGTTCCCTACCAATTCAGGGATGAGTTGTTGCGGATTGCCCATGAGATTCCGCTCGCTGGACACTTGGGGGTTAGCAAAACCAAGGCCCGGTTGTCTCACCACTTCTATTGGCCCAAAATGGGGACAGATGTGAAAAACTTCTGCAGCTCCTGTATCACGTGTCAAAGAGTGGGAAAGTCAGGGCCGGCGCCCAAAGCACCCCTGAACTCTTTGCCCGTGATAGAGAGAGCCTTTCCAGCGGATTGCTGTGGATATCGTGGGACCACTGCCCATACCCAGCAATTCTGGAAAGCGATACATTCTTACTGTGGTAGACTTTGCTACACGGTATCCAGAGGCAGTAGCTCTGTCTTCAATTAGGGCAGATAAGGTGGTGGATGCCCTGTTGGCTATCTTTTCCCGAGTAGGATTTCCAAGGGAGATGCTTACCGACCAGGGGACCCAGTTCATGTCTGGCATAATGAAGGCTCTCTGTAAGAAAATGCAGGTGCAGCATCTGGTATCGAGTGCATATCACCCTCAAAGCAATGGTTTGTGCGAACGCTTCAATGCTACCCTCAAACAGATGTTGAAAATGCTGGTTGAGTCCCAGGGACGCGACTGGGAACGTTACCTCCCACACCTGCTATTTGCTTACCGAGAGGTCCCACAGGCCTCGACAGGGTTCTCTCCCTTCGAGCTCCTGTATGGCAGACGAGTCCGGGGACCCCTTGGTTTAGTAAGAGAATCCTGGGAAGAGGAGCAGAGCACCCCAGGAGTGTCCATCGTGGAGTATGTCATGCGTTTCCGTGACAAAATGCAGACCTTGACGCAGTTGGTGCATGTCAACATGGCGCAAGCCCAGGCTGACCAGAAGCATTGGTACGACCAGAACGCCCGCGAGCGGACCTACCGGGTGGGTCAGATGGTGTGGGTGCTGGTCCCCGTACCAAAGGACAAGCTTCAGGCAGCCTGGGAAGGCCCTTACGTCATTCACCAACAGCTCAACCCAGTCACCTACGTGGTCACCCTCGACCCCGAGCGGGGTAGGCGGAAGGCCTTTCACGTCAACATGATGAAGGCTCATCAAGAACGTGGGCCCTGTGTCCTACCGGTCTGCAACCTGCCCGAGGATGGGGAGGAAGATCCCCTCTTGGACATGTTGGCCCAAGCGAAGGCCAGCGGGTCCATTGAGGATGTGGAGATAAGCACTTTGCTATCCACAAGCCAGCGGTCTCAGATGCGAGCGGTGTTGGAATCCTTCCAAGTCATGTTCACCAACATGCCTGGCAGGACGGCGGTGGCGGTCCATGAGGTGGACACCGGTAATCATGCCCCACTCCGGCGGACAGCCTATCGAATCTCCGACGAGGTGCAGCACGTCATGCGCCAGGAGATTGATGAGATGCTGAAGTTGGGAGTGATTACACGGTCCAAGAGCGCGTGGGCCTCACCTGTAGTCCTGGTGCTGAAGAAGGACCGGACCACCCGATTCTGTGTGGACTACAGGGGGCTCAACGCTATCACGGCCTCCGATGCACAACCAATGCAACGCATCTCTCCTTTATGGATCTGAGTCGGGGATATTGGCAGATCCCCCTGAGGCCCAGGAGAGGTCAGCCTTTATCACCCCCTTTGGATTGTACGAATCCACGGTCATGCCATTCGGCATGAAAAATGCCCCGGCCACTTTCCAGAGAATGGTTAACTCCCTGCTCCTGGGACTGGAGAGGTACGCGGTGGCGTACCTGGATGACATTGCCGTCTTCAGTCCCACCTGGGGGGATCACCTCAAGCATCTGCGACAGGTGCTCAGGCGCATCCGCCAGGCAGGCTTGACCATTAAGCCAGGAAAGTGCCAGATGGGCATGAACGAGGTCCACTACCTGGGGCACCGGGTAGGCGGGGGCACGCTGAAACCAGAGCCCGGAAAGTGGACGCTATAGTGTCCTGGCCCACCCCCAGGACCAAAAAGCAGGTGCTATCCTTCTTGGGCACTGCAGGGTACTATAGGCGCTTTGTGCCAAACTATAGTAGCCTTGCGAAGCCTCTCACAGACCTCACCAAGAAAAACCTACCCCATGCAGTCGATTGGACCGAGGCCTGCGAGGTCGCCTTCCAGGCTCTGAAGACGGCCCTGAGCAGTTCCCCTGTGTTGAGGGCGATTGACGGCAAGCAGCCATTCCTAGTACAGACTGATGCTAGTGAGTTTGGCCTCTGAGCTGTGCTCAGCCAGGTCGACTCAAGGAACCAAGAGCACCCAGTGCTGTACCTCAGCCGAAAGCTCCTCCCGAGGGAAGTGGCCTATTCCACGATAGAGAAAGAGTGTCTGGCCATTGTATGGGCTCTGCAACGCTTACAGCCCTACCTGTACGGGCGCCCCTTCACTGTCGTGACCAACCACAACCCCCTGAGCTGGCGGAACTCCCTGTCCGGTACCAACGGGAGGTTGCTACGCTGGAGCCTCACGCTCCAGCAGTACGACTTTACAGTGCAGCACCGAAAAGGCAGCGAGCATGGCAATGCCGATGGGTTATCCCGGCGGGGAGAGCCCACAGGGACACGCTTGGAGGAGTACCGAGAGGTTCTTCCTCCATAGCGTCATCGAAAAGGGGGAGGTGTCATGAAAATGAAAATTGATCATGATTTTAAGGTATTGGAGAGTCAGTCAAAGCTAACTCCCTCATCCCTCCTCCCTTTTAGATGGTTTGTGTGCAGCGTACAGAGATCCTCTCCATGCATTCCCCAGCAGAAGTATTTACGACCCCTAATAAATACCAGTGGAGATGTGCACCGGTCTAAACCAGTTGTCTTTGCTAAACAAAATCCTTTGTCCAAACTTATAGTGTTTTCAAAATCGAATTGAAGAAGATATTATCATGCCACACACACATAATGCATATTTTTAGATTCCTTATCGTGTTGCGCATTCAATGATGTGTTTTGTACAGTTATACCACATTCTGGAACCTTGGAGTGGATTGCTGCCATTGTAAATATGACAAGCAGGTCATATTTGGTATCAAACTTCTCAGAATCACCTGACATGAAATATGAGTCATATATTATGTCTGTGAGCCCACCCCATCCCCAGATATGAAGAATGGGGATTTATTAAGTCTGGTGAGAGAGGAGGTCTAAGCAGACACGCCCACAAAGGAGGGCTCACTCTGTGAGGGGGGGTCACAGATTTTCCCTGGTTTAATAAAAGCAAAGAGGACATTTTTGGGTCATTCTGCTCCAGAGGCCTGACAGTCCAGACCAGCTAACTGTACGACAGAATCTTACCATCCAGGAGAGAGGCCTCCTCCAAGGAACTAAGTACCATGCGTGACTAGGTCTGAAACTTTTCTTACTTTATTCCTTTTATTTTTTATAACTGTTTATTCATACATGTAATTTGTCTCTTATGTAACATCTTGTAAATCTTTTATATATAATCACTGCCCATATTTTGTGGAGTAAAATATTATAATTTACTAGTCTCGATCTCCTTGTCCTATGAACGAGCTCTCACGACCTCCCTGCTCTATTTACGCTATCGTACAGGTTACCGATCCACCTGCAAGAGATCGGTGGTGGCAGATACCGGTTTTTGTATTTATGTGATATTGTGGGCCTGAGGGTGACTGGATCGAGGTATATATACGTTCCTAGCAGAAACTGGTGGTATATATACATCCTGTCACATCACGTGCCGCAGTAGACAACATAAATTAGGGCAGCTGGGCTCCTTTCTTACCCTCTGGCAATACCGGATTTGGCCAGCAGGCTAAGGGGGCGCCAGAGAGCTGCAGGTCCTGACTAAGCTAATTGTGACAATTGGTGGCAGCGGTGGGATCATAGGACATTAGTGATCTGGTTTGAGCAATCATTCCTCTCACTAAAAACTTGCACAGTTCTTACAAGAACTCTGCACAAAGTTTTGAAGATCGAACTCAGTGGTTATTAGATCTGAGACAATACTGTGTGTGTAGCAGTTACCCCTCCCCCCTCTTTGTTTTCTATTCTATCTTTTGATTTGGAAACCATGGTCTTGGTTGGAGAGCTCGGTTACGCCCAGATGAAAAAGGACGTTCTATTTTAAATATGTACGGCCAACGGCCTTGACCCTAGGGGCAAAACCAGAGACAAAATGGCTGCAGAGCTGGCACGACTTGAAGCAGAGCAAGCCCGTCACCAGAGCCCAGTGAATGGAGAGGCCAGCCAAAGCCATGTCAGTGCTGATGCACAGCGTCCGGCTGCAGAGGTCAGTCACAGCATGGACGGTGTTGCTGCTGAGGCCGTACCTGTGGATGTAAGCCAAGTCCTAGAAGGTGTTCCTGCAGGGGTCCCACCTGTAGACGCACGCTGTGTCAGCGACCAGGTCAGCATGGACCCCTATCGGCAACTGGCCTTACAGCAGTGTCCCGCTGAGGATTCCCAAGGACGCCTGCAGCTCATCCAGCAATACCAGGAGGCTGAGAGAGCCGAGCGGCGAGCCGAGCGAGAGGCTGAGAGAGCCGAGCGGCAGGCCCAAGCTCAGAGAGACCACGACCTGCAGATGGCCCAGTTGGAAAGGCCGTCATCTACCTCATTGAACTCTGAATCGAACAGTTCAACCACCTTCAAGCCCCATCCAAAGCATTTCCCTGTGCTGGATGACAAAGGTGACCTGGACGTTTTCCTGAGGGGGTTTGAAAAGGCTTGCTTACAGTACCAGCTGCCGAATGACCAGTATGCCCCGTACCTCATCGCAGCGCTGAGAGAGAAAGCTCTAGAGGCGTTTGTGGCTCTTCCTCGAGAGCTAGATGGGAACTATGAGGCCATCAAGAAGGCTCTAATCCAGAGGTTCCAGCTGACTCCTGAGGTGTACCGCAGAAAGTTCCGGAACCTCCAGCGTGGACCACACGACAGTTACAGTGATGTGGTCCATGAGCTCAGAACCAACTTCGAGCAGTGGATCCAAGGACTGGAAGTGACCACCTTGGAACAGCTAAAGGATCTGATTGTGAAAGACCAGTTCCTGCATCGTTGCCCCACTAAGGTGCGACAGTTCGTGATGGATCGGGAGCCACCAGATGCAAACAAAGCAGCGCAGATCGCAAACGCCTACGAGGCCAACCAGAGACCGGAGGGACGGAAGCAGATCATCACCAGCTGGAAGGGGGGTAAGCCATCCAACATCACCCCTGCCCCAGCCAGCCGACCTTCTGGAGGCCCTGGCCCCCCTCCCAACACCACTCGGCCGGTACCAGATCCCCGCAGGTGTTACTTCTGCAACCAGACCGGTCATCTCAGTGCCACTTGCCCAGAGAAGCAGAGGAAGAATCTACCACCCAAGGCTCCAGGGCAGAAGGCATCAGTTTTTTTTGTGGGTGGGTCGGTTGGGAGGGCCTTCGAAAATTTGCAGTCTGTCACTGTCGGGGACACTGTCACTGTGGGCCTCAAGGACACTGGGGCCGAACGAACCCTCATCCGACCTGAACTGGTGTCCACCGAAGAGTTGATCCCAGGAAAGACTCTGACTGTCACCGGATTGGGGCGTCCGCTGTCCCCTGCCAATGGCCCGGGTTTTTATTGATTGTTGTGCGGGGAGTGGGGTGAAGGAAGTGGGGGTGTCCGAAAACTTGCCCACAAATGTTTTACTGGGGACTGATTTGGGGAAAATGTTTGCTATTATGTCCCTGACTCCCCTCCCCGATCTGATATGGTTAATAAGGTTAATGCTAATGATGGGAATGTCAATGCTTTAACTGATGATGTTGATGATGTTGATGATGATGATGATGACGATGTATCAGGAGGTACAGGAGAACTCAGCCATGTCACTCTGCGGGGTGATATTGCTGAGGATCCCCTACCAGGAGCAAGTGTTAGTGCTAAGGGTGATGGGAAGAGCCCCGGGGCCCATGAAGCAGGGGGTGCCATGCAGCTGATCAGTGTCACCACAGACGGTGACATGGCTGATGGTAGCGGCCCCATGATGAGCACTGCTCCTGAGGTAACAGGGGATGATGGGGTAGTAGTGCCCACAGCCAGGCAGGCTGATAGGACGGTGTTATTCCCCGGGGAGACGGCCTACATAGCTGCCGTCACCCGCAGTCAGAGTGCCCAGAACGCCAGGAACCCCCTGCCTTCTGGACCCTCCTCAGCCAGAGGAATAACCGAACCGGTTTCGGACCCAGAGCCGGTCCCAGAGAGTCCCGAAGAGGATGTGGCCTTAAAGTCCCTCCTGGCTGCCTCCAGTCAGGAGTTTCAGGCAGCTCTGCATACAGATGCTAGCCTAGAGACATTAAGGATCCTCGCCAGTAAGCCCCCCTCCGAGACGGATAAGGAGAGGGTATTCTGGGACCAAGGGAGGTTGTATCGGGAGACTGTGCCTGGTACACCCCAACAGGATTGGCCTAGAGAAAGACAGCTGGTCGTTCCCTACCAATTCAGGGATGAGTTGTTGCGGATTGCCCATGAGATTCCGCTCGCTGGACACTTGGGGGTTAGCAAAACCAAGGCCCGGTTGTCTCACCACTTCTATTGGCCCAAAATGGGGACAAATGTGAAAAACTACTGCAGCTCCTGTATCACGTGTCAAAGAGTGGGAAAGTCAGGGCCGGCGCCCAAAGCACCCCTGAACTTTTTGCCCGTGATAGAGGAGCCTTTCCAGCGGATTGCTGTGGATATCGTGGGACCACTGCCCATACCCAGCAATTCTGGAAAGCGATACATTCTTACTGTGGTAGACTTTGCTACACGGTATCCAGAGGCAGTAGCTCTGTCTTCAATTAGGGCAGATAAGGTGGTGGATGCCCTGTTGGCTATCTTTTCCCGAGTAGGATTTCCAAGGGAGATGCTTACCGACCAGGGGACCCAGTTCATGTCTGGCATAATGAAGGCTCTCTGTAAGAAAATGCAGGTGCAGCATCTGGTATCGAGTGCATATCATCCTCAAAGCAATGGTTTGTGCGACCGCTTCAATGCTACCCTCAAACAGATGTTGAAAATGCTGGTTGAGTCCCAGGGACACGACTGGGAACGTTACCTCCCACACCTGCTATTTGCTTACCGAGAGGTCCCACAGGCCTCGACAGGGTTCTCTCCCTTCGAGCTCCTGTATGGCAGACGAGTCCGGGGACCCCTTGGTTTAGTAAGAGAATCCTGGGAAGAGGAGCAGAGCACCCCAGGAGTGTCCATCGTGGAGTATGTCATGCGTTTCCGTGACAAAATGCAGACCTTGACGCAGTTGGTGCATGTCAACATGGCGCAAGCCCAGGCTGACCAGAAGCATTGGTACGACCAGAACGCCCGCGAGCGGACCTACTGGGTGGGTCAGATGGTGTGGGTGCTGGTCCCCGTACCAAAGGACAAGCTTCAGGCAGCCTGGGAAGGCCCTTACGTCATTCACCAACAGCTCAACCCAGTCACCTACGTGGTCACCCTCGACCCCGAGCGGGGTAGGCGGAAGGCCTTTCACGTCAACATGATGAAGGCTCATCAAGAACGTGGGCCCTGTGTCCTACCGGTCTGCAACCTGCCCGAGGATGGGGAGGAAGATCCCCTCTTGGACATGTTGGCCCAAGCGAAGGCCAGCGGGTCCATTGAGGATGTGGAGATAAGCACTTTGCTATCCACAAGCCAGCGGTCTCAGATGCGAGCGGTGTTGGAATCCTTCCAAGTCATGTTCACCAACATGCCTGGCAGGACGGCGGTGGCGGTCCATGAGGTGGACACCGGTAATCATGCCCCACTCTGGCGGACAGCCTATCGAATCTCCGACGAGGTGCAGCACGTCATGCGCCAGGAGATTGATGAGATGCTGAAGTTGGGAGTGATTACACGGTCCAAGAGCGCGTGGGCCTCACCTGTAGTCCTGGTGCTGAAGAAGGACCGGACAACCCGATTCTGTGTGGACTACAGGGGGCTCAACGCTATCACGGCCTCCGATGCACAACCAATGCCACGCATTGAGGAGTTGCTGGAGCGGTTAGCTAGTGCAAGCTATCTCTCCTTTATGGATCTGAGTCGGGGATATTGGCAGATCCCCCTGAGCCCTGAGGCCCAGGAGAGGTCAGCCTTTATCACCCCCTTTGGATTGTACGAATCCACGGTCATGCCATTCGGCATGAAAAATGCCCCGGCCACTTTCCAGAGAATGGTTAACTCCCTGCTCCTGGGACTGGAGAGGTACGCGGTGGCGTACCTGGATGACATTGCCGTCTTCAGTCCCACCTGGGGGGATCACCTCAAGCATCTGCGACAGGTGCTCAGGCGCATCCGCCAGGCAGGCTTGACCATTAAGCCAGGAAAGTGCCAGATGGGCATGAACGAGGTCCACTACCTGGGGCACCGGGTAGGCGGGGGCACGCTGAAACCAGAGCCCGGGAAAGTGGATGCTATAGTGTCCTGGCCCACCCCCAAAACCAAAAAGCAGGTGCTATCCTTCTTGGGCACTGCAGGGTACTA
Organism: Allobates femoralis; assembly: GCA_033576535.1. Taxonomy (NCBI): domain Eukaryota; kingdom Metazoa; phylum Chordata; class Amphibia; order Anura; family Aromobatidae; genus Allobates; species Allobates femoralis. Next base: position 228,607,802 of record JARQOC010000006.1, on the reverse strand, counting down.
TAGGCGCTTTGTGCCAAACTATAGTAGCCTTGCGAAGCCTCTCACAGACCTCACCAAGAAAAACCTACCCCATGCAGTCGATTGGACTGAGGCCTGCGAGGTCGCCTTCCAGGCTCTGAAGACGGCCCTGAGCAGTTCCCCTGTGTTGAGGGCGATTGACGGCAAGCAGCCATTCCTAGTACAGACTGATGCTAGTGAGTTTGGCCTCGGAGCTGTGCTCAGCCAGGTCGACTCAAGGAACCAAGAGCACCCAGTGCTGTACCTCAGCCGAAAGCTCCTCCCGAGGGAAGTGGCCTATTCCACGATAGAGAAAGAGTGTCTGGCCATTGTATGGGCTCTGCAACGCTTACAGCCCTACCTGTACGGGCGCCCCTTCACTGTCGTGACCGACCACAACCCCCTGAGCTGGCGGAACTCCCTGTCCGGTACCAACGGGAGGTTGCTACACTGGAGCCTCACGCTCCAGCAGTACGACTTTACAGTGCAGCACCGAAAAGGCAGCGAGCATGGCAATGCCGATGGGTTATCCCGGCGGGGAGAGCCCACAGGGACACGCTTGGAGGAGTACCGAGAGGTTCTTCCTCCATAGCGTCATCGAAAAGGGGGAGGTGTCATGAAAATGAAAATTGATCATGATTTTAAGGTATTGGAGAGTCAGTCAAAGCTAACTCCCTCATCCCTTCTCCCTTTTAGATGGTTTGTGTGCAGCGTAAAGAGATCCTCTCCATGCATCCCCCAGCAGAAGTATTTACGACCCCTAATAAATACCAGTGGAGATGTGCACCGGTCTAAACCAGTTGTCTTTGCTAAACAAAATCCTTTGTCCAAACTTATAGTGTTTTCAAAATCGAATTGAAGAAGATATTATCATGCCACACACACATAATGCATATTTTTAGATTCCTTATCGTGTTGCGCATTCAATGATGTGTTTTGTACAGTTATACCACATTCTGGAACCTGGGAATGGATTGCTTCCATTGTAAATATGACAAGCAGGTCATATTTGGTATCAAACTTCTCAGAATCACCTGACATGAAATATGAGTCATATATTATGTCTGTGAGCCCACCCCATCCCCAGATATGAAGAATGGGGATTTATTAAGTCTGGTGAGAGAGGAGGTCTAAGCAGACACGCCCACAAAGGAGGGCTCACTCTGTGAGGGGGGATCACAGATTTCCCCTGGTTTAATAAAAGCAAAGAGGACATTTTTGGGTCATTCTGCTCCAGAGGCCTGACAGTCCAGACCAGCTAACTGTACGACACAATCTTACCATCCAGGAGAGAGGCCTCCTCCAAGGAACTAAGTACCATGCGTGACTAGGTCTGAAACTTTTCTTACTTTATTCCTTTTATTTTTTATAACTGTTTATTCATACATGTAATTTGTCTCTTATGTAACATCTTGTAAATCCTTTATATATAATCACTGCCCATATTTTGTGGAGTAAAATATTATAATTTACTAGTCTCGATCTCCTTGTCCTATGAACGAGCTCTCACGACCTCCCTGCTCTATTTACGCTATCGTACAGGTTACCGATCCACCTGCAAGAGATCGGTGGTGGCAGATACCGGTTTTTGTATTTATGTGATATTGTGGGCCTGAGGGTGACTGGATCGAGGTATATATACGTTCCTAGCAGAAACTGGTGGTATATATACATCCTGTCACATCACGTGCCGCAGTAGACAACATAAATTAGGGCAGCTGGGCTCCTTTCTTACCCTCTGGCAATACCGGATTGGCCAGCAGGCTAAGGGGGCGCCAGAGAGCTGCAGGTCCTGACTAAGCTAATTGTGACACAGAGTATGCTGAGACAGTTGAGACAGAGTATGCAGAGACAGTTGAGACAGAGTATGCAGAGACAGTTGACACAGAGTATGCAGAGACAGATGACACAGAGTATGCAGAGACATCACACAGAGTATGCAGAGACAGTTGACACAGAGTATGCAGAGAGAGTTGACACAGAGTATGCAGAGACAGTAGACACAGAGTATGCAGAGACAGATGACACAGAGTATGCAGAGACAGATGACACAGAGTATGCAGAGACAGATGACACAGAGTATGCAGAGACAGATGACACAGAGTATGCAGAGACAGTAGACACAGAGTATCCAGAGACAGTTGACACAGAGTATGCAGAGACAGTAGACACAGAGTATGCAGAGTCAGTTGAGATAGAGTATGCAGAGACAGTTGAGACAGAGTATGCAGAGACAGTTGAGACAGAGTATGCAGAGACAGTTGACACAGAGTATGCAGAGACAGTTGACACAGAGTATGCAGAGACAGATGACACAGAGTATGCAGAGACAGATGACACAAATTATGCAGAGACAGATGACACAGAGTATGCAGAGACATGACACAGAGTATGCAGAGACATGACACAGAGTATGTAGGAACATGACACAGAGTATGCAGAGACAGTTGACACAGAGTATGCAGAGACAGATGACACAGAGTATGCAGAGACATGACACAGAGTATGTAGGAACATGACACAGAGTATGCAGAGACAGTTGACACAGAGTATGCAGTGACAGTAGACACAGAGTATGCAGAGACAGTTGAGACAGAGTAGGCAGAGACATGACACAGAATATGCAGAGACAGTTGACACAGAGTATGCAGAGACAGTTGACACAGAGTATGCAGAGACAGATGACACAGAGTATGCAGAGACAGTTGAGACAGAGTATGCAGAGACAGTTGAGACAGACAGAGTATGCAGAGACAGTTGACACAGAGTATGCAGAGACAGATGACACAGAGTATGCAGAGACATGACACAGAGTATGCAGAGACATGACACAGAGTATGCAGAAACATGACACAGAGTATGCAGAGACAGTTGACACAGAGTATGCAGAGACAGATGACACAGAGTATGCAGAGACAGATGGCACAGAGTATGCAGAGACAGATGACACAGAGTATGCAGAGACAGATGACACAGAGCAGGGGCGGAACTACACTGGTCCAGCTGGTGCAGCTGCGCCAGGGCCCCGACTGGCTAGGGGGCCCCCAGCCGACCCTCGCAAGCCACGTTCAAAGGAGAGGAGGGCCAGGCAAGGGTAGCAGAGAGCTTCCTGCTTCCCTTGCCTGATTCCGCCCCTCCCCTCCGACACCTACGAGCATCCGGCGCGGCTCTCCCAGCAGCACCAGGCGGGAGAGCGTGGCTCTCCCAGAAGCAGCGCGGCTCTCCCAGCAGCAGTACGGCTCTCCCAGCAGCACCAGGTAAGAGACCTCTGCTTTCCCAGCACCCCCCCTCCCCCTATCCGGTCCTCACCTGCACCAGGGCCCCCGGGGGTGACGGTCCGCCCCTGACACAGAGCATGTAGAGACAGTAGACACAGAGCATGTAGAGACAGTAGACACAGAGCTATGCAGAGACAGATGACACAGAGTACTTGCAGAGACAGTATGAACACAGAGTATGCCACGGTAGAGAGATGACACAGAGTATGCAGAGGCAGTAGACAGACAAGAGTATGCAGAGACAGTAGAACACAGAGTATGCAGAGACAGTTGACACAGAGTATGCAGAGGACAGTAGACACAGAGTATGCAGAGAGCAGAGATGACACAGAGTATGCAGAGACAGTAGACACAGAGTATGCAGAGACAGTAGACACAGAGTATCGCAAAGACAGATGACACAGATTATGCAGAAAACAGTAAGAACACAGAGTATGCAGAGACAGTAGACCATCAGAGGTAGTGCAGGAGACAGATGACACAGAGTATGCAGAGACAGTAGACAACAGAGAGTATGCAAGAGCTAACACGAGTGAGCATGAAGAGACAGGACAAGAGTATGAGACAGATCAGATGACAGGTATGCATACACATAGAACGAGCAATTAAGCAGAGACAGTAGAACACACAGAGTATGCAGAGACAGATGACAGTATCAGAACACGTGACAAGAGTATGCAGAAGAGACAGTATGAGACACAGAGTATGCAGAGACAGTAGACAACAGAGTATGTATGCAGAGACAGTTGAGACAGAGTATGCAGAGACAGTTGACACAGAGTATGCAGAGACAGTTGACACAGAGTATGCAGAGACAGTTGACACAGAGTATGCAAGACAGTAGACACAGAGTATGCAAGACAGTTAGACACAGAGTATGCAGAGAGACAGTATGAAGCAGTACAAGAGTATGCAGAGACAGTAGACACAGAGTATGCAGAGACCGTAGACACAGAGTATGCAGAGACAGTAGACAACATGAGTATGCAGAGAGAGTATGACACAGAGTATGCAGAGACCGTAAGACACAGAGAGTATGCAGAGTAGAAGACACCAGAGTCAATTGCAGAGAACCGTGCGAATGTGACACAGAGTATGCAGAGACCGTTAGAACAGAGTATGCAGAGACAGATGACACAGAGTATGCAGAGACAGATGACACAGAGTATGCAGAGACAGATTGACACAGAGTATGCAGAGACAGATGACACAGAGTATGCAGAGACAGTATGACACAGAAGTATGCAGAGACAGTTGACACAGAGTATGCAGAGACAATGACACAGAGTATGCAGAGACAGTAGAGACAGAGTATGCAGAGACAGTAGACACAGAGTATGCAGAGACAGTTGACACAGATATGCAGATGACAGAACAGAGTATAGACAACCAGAGTATGCAGAGACAGTGACACAGAGTATGCAGAGACAGTTGACACAGAGTATGCAGAGACAGTTGACACAGAGTATGCAGAGGCAGTAGACCAGAGTATGCAGAGAACAGTTGAGACAGAGTATGGCAGAGACATGACACAGAAGTATGCAGAGACAGTTGACACAGAGTATGCAGAGACAGTGACACAGAGTATGCAGAGACAGTAGACACAGAGTATGCAGAGAAGATAGACACAGAGAAGCAGAGAACGTCAGATGATACAAGTCATGCAGAGACCAGAGTATGCTAGGAGCATGACACAGAGTAACTGCAGAGACATGACACAGAGTTGCTGCGAGACAGTATTGACGTCGAGACAGGTAATGCAGAGACAGTAGCGACGCTCAGAGTATGCAGAGACAGTTGAGACAGAGTACTCAGAGACAGTTGTGACACAGAGATGTAGAGACAGAGACGACAGTAGACGACACAGAGTATGCAGAGTCAGTTGAGATAGAGTATGCAGAGACAGTTGAACAGAGTATGCAGAGACAGTTGACACAGAGTATGCAGAGACAGTTGACACAGAGTATGCAGAGACAGATGACACAGAGTATGCAGAGACAGATGACACAAATTATGCAGAGACAGATGACACAGAGTATGCAGAGACATGACACAGAGTACGCAGAGACAATGACACAGAGTATGTAGGGAACATGACACAGAGTATGCAGAGACAGTTGACACAGATGTGATATGCAGAGACAGATGACACAGAGTATGCAGAGACATGACACAGAGTATGTAGGAACATGACACAGAGTATGCAGAGACAGTTGACACAGAGTATGCAGAGACAGATGACACAGAGTATGCAGAGGCATGACATCAGAGTATGTAGGAACATGACACAGAGTATGCAGAGACAGTTGACACAGAGTATGCAGAGACAGATGACACAGAGTATGCAGAGACAGATGGCACAGAGTATGCAGAGACAGATGACACAGAGTATGCAGAGAAAGATGACACAGAGCAGGGGCGGAACTACACTGGTCCAGCTGGTGCAACTGCGCCAGGGCCCCGACGGCTAGGGGGCCCCCAGCCGACCCTCGCAAGCCACGTCAAAGGAGAGGAGGGCCAGGCAAGGGTAGCAGAGAGCTTCCTGCTTCCCTTGCCTGATCCCGCCCCTCCCCTCCAACACCTACGAGCATCCGGCACGGCTCTCCCAGCAGCACCAGGCGGGAGAGCGTGGCTCTCCCAGAAGCAGCGCGGCTCTCCCAGCAGCAGCACGGCTCTCCCAGCAGCACCAGGTAAGAGACCTCTGCTTTCCCAGCAACCCCCCCTCCCCCTATCCGGTCCTCACCTGCACCAGGGCCCCCGGGGTGTCGGTCCGCCCCTGACACAGAGCATGTAGAGACAGTAGACACAGAGCATGTAGAGACAGATGACACAGAGTATGCAGAGACAGTAGACACAGAGTATGCAGAGACAGATGACACAGAATATGCAGAACAGTTAGACACAGAGTATGCAGAGACAGTAGACACAGAGTATGCAGAGACAGATGACACAGAGTATGCAGAGACAGATGAAACAGAGTATGCAGAGACAGATGACACAGAGTATGCAGAGACAGTTGACACAGAGTACGCAGAGACAGATGACACAGAGTACGCAGAGACATGACACAGAGTATGCAGAGACATGACACAGAGTATGCAGAAACATGACACAGAGTATGCAGAGACAGTTGACACAGAGTATGCAGAGACAGATGACACAGAGTATGCAGAGACAGTTGAGACAGAGTATGCAGAGACAGTTGAGACAGAGTATGCAGAGACAGTTGACACAGAGTATGCAGAGACAGATGACACAGAGTATGCAGAGACATGACACAGAGTATGCAGAGACATGACACAGAGTATGCAGAAACATGACACAGAGTATGCAGAGACAGTTGACACAGAGTATGCAGAGACAGATGACACAGAGTATGCAGAGACAGATGGCACAGAGTATGCAGAGACAGATGACACAGAGTATGCAGAGACAGATGACACAGAGCAGGGGCGGAACTACACTGGTCCAGCTGGTGCAGCTGCGCCAGGGCCCCGACTGGCTAGGGGGCCCCCAGCCGACCCTCACAAGCCACGTTCAAAGGAGAGGAGGGCCAGGCAAGGGTAGCAGAGAGCTTCCTGCTTCCCTTGCCTGATCCCGCCCCTCCCCTCCGACACCTACGAGCATCCGGCGCGGCTCTCCCAGCAGCACCAGGCGGGAGAGCGTGGCTCTCCCAGAAGCAGCGCGGCTCTCCCCAGCAGCAGTACGGCTCTCCCAGCAGCAGCGCGGCTCTCCCAGCAGCACCAGGTAAGAGACCTCTGCTTTCCCAGCACCCCCCCTCCCCCTATCCGGTCCTCACCTGCACCAGGGCCCCCGGGGGTGACGGTCCGCCCCTGACACAGAGCATGTAGAGACAGTAGACACAGAGCATGTAGAGACAGTAGACACAGAGTATGCAGAGACAGATGACACAGAATATGCAGAGACAGTAGACACAGAGTATGCAGAGACAGTAGACACAGAGTATGCAGAGACAGTAGACACAGAGTATGCAGAGACAGATGACACAGAGTATGCAGAGACAGTAGACACAGAGTATGCAGAGACAGTAGACTGGCGGCAGGTGGCTTAGTTAAGGTGAGGAGAGTATAACAGGCTGCAGCCACGCCGGCCCTGCAGCCTACAATGAGAGAGTGTAGGCGACGCCGACATCTTACCTGGGGAGGCTGGGGGCGGGCGTCTGGCATCTGTGCTGAACCTGGACGCTGATGCTGGCGCCGCCCCCATCTGTAATGCGGCTCCCCCTGGCTGGTGCCGCTTTGGAGTGAGGGCTCGGGAAGATGGGGCTGGGGAGCGGCGGCCATTGGTGGGGGTATGTGGTGTGTGGCGACAGGGGTTTTGCACTTCCAGCCAGTGCGTGATAGCGGCACAGTGGCCGGAAGTGCAAAACTGCCGGTTATGTATATAGATATGCACACACATATATATATGCATATATATATAAAATCTAACTATATATATACATATATATATGTGTATATATATATATATATAGTTAGAGTATATATATACATATTTGCATAGATATGTGAGCATATATATATATGTGTGTGTGCATATATATATATATATATACTAGCTGTGAGCCCGATGCAAATGCATCGGGATTCTAGAACATGCATTAATTTGATTATAATGGTTATAGCTGTTAGCCTGATGCAAATGCATCGGGTATCTAAAATATGTTTATTGTTTTTTTAAAGATTTTTAAATAATAATCGCATCATCAATAGCAATAATATAAGCCATAGCATTATTAGCAGTAATAGCAGTATTAATAGCATTATTAGCAGTATTATGAGCATTAATAACAGTATTAATAGCATTAATAGCATTATTATTAGCATTAATAGCATTATTAATAGCATTATCAGCATTAATAATAGCATTAATAACATTATTAATAGCATTAATAACATTATTAATAGCATTAATAGCATTATTATTAGCATTAATAGCATTAATAATAGCATTAATAACATTATTAATAGCATTAATAGCATTATTATTAGCATTAATAACAGAGTAGGCAGAGACATGACACAGAATATGCAGAGACAGTTGACACAGAGTATGCAGAGACAGATGACACAGAATATGCAGAGACAGTAGACACAGAGTATGCAGAGACAGTAGACACAGAGTATGCAGAGACAGATGGCACAGAGTATGCAGAGACAGATGACACAGAGTATGCAGACACAGTAGACACAGAGTATGCAGAGACAGTTGACACAGAGTATGCAGAGAGAGATGACACAGAGTATGCAGAGGCAGTAGACACAGAGTATGCAGAGACAGTAGACACAGAGTATGCAGAGACAGTTGACACAGAGTATGCAGAGACAGTAGACACAGAGTATGCAGAGACAGTAGACACAGAGTATGCAAAGACAGATGACACAGATTATGCAGAAACAGTAGACACAGAGTATGCAGAGACAGTAGACACAGAGTATGCAGAGACAGATGACACAGAGTATGCAGAGACAGTAGACACAGAGTATGCAGAGCCAGTAGACACAGAGTATGCAGAGACAGTTGACACAGAGTATGCAGAGACAGTAGACACAGAGTATGCAGAGACAGATGACACAGAGTATGCAGAGACAGTAGACACAGAGTATGCAGAGACAGTTGAGACAGAGTATGCAGAGACAGTTGACACAGAGTATGCAGAGACAGTTGACACAGAGTATGCAGAGACAGATGACACAGAGTATGCAGAGACAGTAGACACAGAGTATGCACAGACAGTTGACACAGAGTATGCAGAGACAGTAGACACAGAGTATGCAGAGAGAGATGACACAGAGTATGCAGAGACCGTAGACACAGAGTATGCAGAGACAGTAGACACAGAGTATGCAGAGAGAGATGACACAGAGTATGCAGAGACCGTAGACACAGAGTATGCAGAGATAGAAGACACAGAGTATGCAGAGACCGTTGACACAGAGTATGCAGAGACCGTAGACACAGAGTATGCAGAGACAGATGACACAGAGTATGCAGAGACAGATGACACAGAGTATGCAGAGACAGATGACACAGAGTATGCAGAGACAGATGACAGAGTATGCAGAGACAGTAGACACAGAGTGTGCAGAGACAGTTAACACAGAGTATGCAGAGACAGATGACAGAGTATGCAGAGACAGTAGAGACAGAGTATGCAGAGACAGTTGACACAGAGTATGCAGAGACAGATGACAGAGTATGCAGAGACAGTTGACACAGAGTATGCAGAGACAGTTGACACAGAGTATGCAGAGACAGTTGACACAGAGTATGCAGTGACAGTAGACACAGAGTATGCAGAGACAGTTGAGACAGAGTAGGCAGAGACATGACACAGAATATGCAGAGACAGTTGACACAGAGTATGCAGAGACAGTAGACACAGAGTATGCAGAGACAGTAGACACAGAGTATGCAGAGACAGTAGACACAGAGAATGCAGAGACAGATGATACAGAGTATGCAGAGACAGATGACACAGAGTATGCAGAGACATGACACAGAGTATGCAGAGACATGACACAGAGTATGCAGAGACAGTTGACGCAGAGTATGCAGAGACAGTTGACGCAGAGTATGCAGAGACAGTAGACGCAGAGTATGCAGAGACAGTTGAGACAGAGTATCCAGAGACAGTTGACACAGAGTATGCAGAGACAGTAGACACAGAGTATGCAGAGTCAGTTGAGATAGAGTATGCAGAGACAGTTGACACAGAGTATGCAGAGACAGATGACACAGAGTATGCAGAGACAGATGACACAAATTATGCAGAGACAGATGACACAGAGTATGCAGAGACATGACACAGAGTATGCAGAGACATGACACAGAGTATGTAGGAACATGACACAGAGTATGCAGAGACAGTTGACACAGAGTATGCAGAGACAGATGACACAGAGTATGCAGAGACATGACACAGAGTATGTAGGAACATGACACAGAGTATGCAGAGACAGTTGACACAGAGTATGCAGAGACAGATGACACAGAGTATGCAGAGGCATGACACAGAGTATGTAGGAACATGACACAGAGTATGCAGAGACAGTTGACACAGAGTATGCAGAGACAGATGACACAGAGTATGCAGAGACAGATGGCACAGAGTATGCAGAGACAGATGACACAGAGTATGCAGAGAAAGATGACACAGAGCAGGGGCGGAACTACACTGGTCCAGCTGGTGCAACTGCGCCAGGGCCCCGGCCGGCTAGGGGGCCCCCAGCCGACCCTCGCAAGCCACGGTCAAAGGAGAGGAGGGCCAGGCAAGGGTAGCAGATGACACAGAGTATGCAGAGACATGACACAGAGTATGCAGAGACATGACACAGAGTATGCAGAAACATGACACAGAGTATGCAGAGACAGTTGACACAGAGTATGCAGAGACAGATGACACAGAGTATGCAGAGACAGATGGCACAGAGTATGCAGAGACAGATGACACAGAGTATGCAGAGACAGATGACACAGAGCAGGGGCGGAACTACACTGGTCCAGCTGGTGCAGCTGCGCCAGGGCCCCGACTGGCTAGGGGGCCCCCAGCCGACCCTCGCAAGCCACGTTCAAAGGAGAGGAGGGCCAGGCAAGGGTAGCAGAGAGCTTCCTGCTTCCCTTGCCTGATCCCGCCCCTCCCCTCCGACACCTACGAGCATCCGGCGCGGCTCTCCCAGCAGCACCAGGCGGGAGAGCGTGGCTCTCCCAGAAGCAGCGCGGCTCTCCCAGCAGCAGTACGGCTCTCCCAGCAGCAGCGCGGCTCTCCCAGCAGCACCAGGTAAGAGACCTCTGCTTTCCCAGCACCCCCCCTCCCCCTATCCGGTCCTCACCTGCACCAGGGCCCCCGGGGGTGACGGTCCGCCCCTGACACAGAGCATGTAGAGACAGTAGACACAGAGCATGTAGAGACAGTAGACACAGAGTATGCAGAGACAGATGACACAGAATATGCAGAGACAGTAGACACAGAGTATGCAGAGACAGTAGACACAGAGTATGCAGAGACAGTAGACACAGAGTATGCAGAGACAGATGACACAGAGTATGCAGAGACAGTAGACACAGAGTATGCAGAGACAGTAGACTGGCGGCAGGTGGCTTAGTTAAGGTGAGGAGAGTATAACAGGCTGCAGCCACGCCGGCCCTGCAGCCTACAATGAGAGAGTGTAGGCGACGCCGACATCTTACCTGGGGAGGCTGGGGGCGGGCGTCTGGCATCTGTGCTGAACCTGGACGCTGATGCTGGCGCCGCCCCCATCTGTAATGCGGCTCCCCTGGCTGGTGCCGCTTTGGAGTGAGGGCTCGGGAAGATGGGGCTGGGGATCGGCGGCCATTGGTGGGGTTATGTGGTGTGTGGCGACAGGGGTTTTGCACTTCCAGCCAGTGCGTGATAGCGGCACAGTGGCCGGAAGTGCAAAACTGCCGGTTATGTATATAGATATGCACACACATATATATATGCATATATATATAAAATCTAACTATATATATACATATATATATGTGTATATATATATATATAGTTAGAGTATATATATACATATTTGCATAGATATGTGAGCATATATATATATGTGTGTGTGCATATATATATATATATATACTAGCTGTGAGCCCGATGCAAATGCATCGGGATTCTAGAACATGCATTAATTTGATTATAATGGTTATAGCTGTTAGCCTGATGCAAATGCATCGGGTATCTAAAATATGTTTATTGTTTTTTTAAAGATTTTTAAATAATAATCGCATCATCAATAGCAATAATATAAGCCATAGCATTATTAGCAGTAATAGCAGTATTAATAGCATTATTAGCAGTATTATGAGCATTAATAACAGTATTAATAGCATTAATAGCATTATTATTAGCATTAATAGCATTATTAATAGCATTATCAGCATTAATAATAGCATTAATAACATTATTAATAGCATTAATAGCATTATTATTAGCATTAATGGCATTAATAATAGCATTATTAGCATTAATAATAGCATTAATAACATTATTAATAGCATTAATAGCATTATTATTAGCATTAATAGCATTAATAAGAACATTATTAGCATTAATAATAGCATTAATAACATTAATAGCATTAATAGTATTATTATTAGCATTAATAGCATTAATAATAGCATTATTAGCATTAATAATAGCATTAATAACATTATTAATAGTATTAATAGCATTATTATTAGCATTAATAGCAATATTAATAGCATTAATAGGATAAATATTAGCATTAATAGCATTAATAGCATAATTAATAGCATTAATAGCATTATTAATAGCATTAATAGCATTATTATTAGCATTAATAGCATTAATAATAGCATTAATAACATTATTAATAGCATTAATAGCATTATTATTAGCATTAATAGCATTAATAATGCCATTAATAGGATAAATATTAGCATTGATAGCATTAATAGCATAATTAATAGCATAAATAGCATTATTAATAGCATTAATAGCATTATTATTAGCATTAATAGCATTAATAGGATAAATATTAGCATTAATAGCATTAATAGCATTATTAATAGCATTATTATTGGCATTAATAGCATTAATAATAGCATTATTAGCATTAATAATAGCATTAATAACATTATTAATAGCATTAATAGCATTATTATTAGCATTAATAGCATTAATAATACCATGAATAGGATAAATATTAGCATTAATAGCAATAATAGCATAATTAATTGCATTAATAGCATTATTAATAGCATTAATAGCATTAATAGGATAAATATTAGCATTAATAGCATTATTAATAGCATTAATAGCATTAATAGGATAAATATTAGCATTAATAGCATTAATAGCATAATTAATAGCATTAATAGCATTATTAATAGCATTAATAGCATTATAATTAGCATTAATAGCATTAATAATAGCATTATTAGCATTAATAATAGCATTAATAACATTATTAATAGCATTAATAGCATTATTATTAGCATTAATAGCATTAATAGCATTATTATTAGCATTAATAGCATTCATAATACCATTAATAGGATAAATATTAGCATTAATAGCATTAATAGCATAAATAATAGCATTAATAGCATTATTAATAGCATTAATAGCATTATTATTAGCAGCATAAATAGCATTAATAATAGCATTATTATCATTAATAATAGCATTAATAACATTATTAATAGCATTAATAGCATTATTATTAGCATTAATAGCATTAATAATAGCATTATTAGCATTAATAATAGCATGAATAACATTATTAATAGCATTAATAGCATTATTATGAGCATTAATAGCATTAATAGTATTATTAATAGCATGAATAGCATTATTAATAGCATCAATAGGATTAATAGCATTATTAATAGCATTATTAATAGCATTAATAGCATAAAAATAGAATTAATAGCATAAAAAATAGCATTAATAGCATTAATAGCATAAAAGCATTAATAGCAAATATTAGCATGAATAGCATTATTAATAGCATTAATAGCATTAATAGGATAAATATTAGCATTAATAGCATATAATAATAATTATAGCATTAATAGCATTATTAATAGCATTAATAGCATTATAATTAGCATTAATACATAATAATAGCATTATTAGCATTAATAATAGCATTAATAACATTATTAATAACATTAATAGCATTATTATTAGCATTAATAGCATTAATAGCATTATTATTAGCATTAATACATTAATAATACCATTAATGATAAATATTAGCATTAATAGCATTAATACATATTAATAGCATTAATAGCATTATTATAGCATATAATAGCATTAATAGCATTATTATTAGCATTAATAGCATTAATAATAGCATTATTACATTAATAATACATTAATAACATTATTAATAGCATTAATAGCATTATTATAGCATTAATAGCTATTAATATAATAGCATATAGCATTTAATAGCATTAATAGCATTAATAGCATTATTAATAGCATTATTAATAGCATAATAATAGCATTAATAGAAATTATTATTAATAGCATTTAATAGCATTATATAATTAGCATAATAGATTAATAGCATATTAATAGCATAATAGCATTATTAATAGCATTAATAGCATTAATAATATAGATAATAGCATAAAAATACATTAATACATTATATAGCATAAATAGCATTAATAGCAATATATTAATAATAGCATTATTAATAGCATTAATAGATTAATAATACATTAATAGCATAAATAGCATTAATAGCATAATAATAGCATTAATAGCATTATTAATACATTAATAGCATATATTATAGCATTAATAACATTAATAATATGCATTAATTAGCATAGCATTCATAATACATTATAAGGGATATAAATTAGATAATAATAGCATTAATTAGCATTAAAAATAGCATTAATAGCATTATTAATAGCATTAATAGCATTATTATTAGCAGCTTAATAGCATTAATAAATAAGCATTATTACATTAATTAATAGCAAATTTAAACTATTAATAGCATTAATTAGCATATTATTATTAATAGCATTAATAATAGCAATTATTAGCATAAAAATAGCATAAATACATTATTTAATAAGCTTAATAGCAATTATAGCATAATAGCATTAATAGTATTATTAATAGCATTGAATAGCAATTATTAATAGATAATGATTATATATAGCATTAATAGCATTATTAATAGCATTAATAAGCATTAATAATAAATTAATAGCATAATATAGCATTATATAGCATTATATTAGCATATAAAGCATTAATAGCATATATTAGCAGAATAGCATTATAATAGCATATAGCATTAATAATAAATAACTTAATAGATTAATAGCATATTAATAGCATTAATAGCATTATTATGCATTATAGCATTATAGCATTAATACATATATAGCATATAGCATAATAATAGCATTAATACATTTAATACATTAATAGCATTATTATTAGCATTAATAGCATTAATAGCATTATTATTAGCATTATAGCATTATAATACCATTAATAGGATAAATATTAGCATTATAGCATTAATAGCATTATTAATAGCATTAATAGCATTATTATTAGCAAAATAGATACATTATAGCATTATTATTAGCATTAATAGCATTAAATAGCATTATTAGCATTAATAATAACATTAATAACATTATTAATAGCATTAATAGCATTATTATGAGCATTATAGCATTATTTATTATTAATGCATTAATAGCATTATTAATAGCATTTAATAGGATTAATAATTATTAATAGCATTATTAATAGCATTAATAAATATAATTAATAGCATAAAATAGCATTAATATTAGTATTAGCATTATAGCTTAATCATATTTAGCATGAATAGCATTATTATAGCATTAATAGATAATATTAGCATTAATAGCATTATTATAGCATAATTTATACATTATAGCATTTTATAGCATTATATTATTTAATATATTATTGCATTTAAAATTAATTTATTTAATTATTATTTTTATTAATTATATTTTTTAATTATTTTTAATATATTATTTATTAATAATATTAATCATTAATAGCATTATTATAGCTATACCCATTATTTTCAAATCGCATTAATAAGCATTATCATTATATAGCATTATATTTAATGATTTTTATATAATTAATAGCTTATTATTAATTATTTAATATCATTATATTATTATTTTTTAATTATTTTATAATTATTTTATATTATTATTATTAATTTTTTTTTTTATTATATTTTTATTTAATTATTAATTATTATTTTTATTATTTTATTATTTTTTTATTATTAATTATATTTGTATTATGTATATATTATTATTATTATTTTTTTATTTATATTTTTATTTATTATTTTATATTTATTTTTTAATTATTTTTATTATTTTTTTATTATAAATTTATTATTTAGGCTGAGACCCAGTTCTCTTTCAGGTCCGCTGAAAGGGCTGCTGATTATTATTATTATTTATATTTTTAATTTTTTATTATTTTATTATTAATTTTTATTTGGGGAGTCTCAGTCCGCTAGTATATTTATTAATTTTTTATTATTATTTTATTGATTATTTATTATTTTATTATTTTTATTATTTTTAATATTTATTTTTTTTATTATTAAATTTATTTGTTCCCATTGAAATACATTAGCGGTGTGTCGGCGATTTTATGGCCGCCGACCTGGTTCTATTTGTCGGCACTAAAATCGCGGACACACCGCTAATGCATGTCTATGGGCAGTGAGCTCGAATTCTGATTGGTCGGCAACCAATCCGAAATCGGGCTGACTGGCCATAGAGATGCATTAGCGGTGTGTCCGCGATTTTAGGGCCGACAAACAGAACCAGGTGGCCGGCCATAAAATCGCCGACACACCGCTAATGTATTTCAATGGGAAATGAGGTGCTCTTCTGATTGGCTGAGGGCAGTAGACAGCGACCAATCAGTAGAGCCCCTCACATCTCATTAAGATAGAATGGCGGATTTGTCGTCCATTCTATGTTAATGATAACTGAAGAGGATGTCGGTGCTGGAAGTTGGCGGAAAGAAGACAGAAGATCCCCGGGGCCGGACGAAGAGGCGGAGATGGCGGAAAGAAGAGAGAAGACCCCCGGGGCCGGAGGAAGAGGACTTGTGGATCGGACGGACGATCAGATGACTAAGAAGGCATGTGAGTGATCGACGGGGACGTTAGGGTAGGGGACGGCGGGGGCTTTGGGTGTAGGGCTTTAGGTGTTAGCGACAGCGGCGGGAGCTTAGGAGGCGGCGGGGCTTAGGGGGTAGGGGCTTAGGTGCGGCGGGGCTTAGAGGGTAGGGGGTTAGGTGCTACGGGGCTTACGGGGTAGGGGCATAGGTGCGGCGGGTCGGGGCTTAGGGTGTAGGGGTGCGGCGGACTTAGGGGGTAGGGGTTTAGGTGCGGCGGGTGGGGGCTTGGCGGCGGCAGCTTAGGAGGCGGCGGGGCTTAGGGGGTAGGGGCTTAGGTGCGGCGGGGCTTACGGTGTAGGGGCATAGGTGCGGCGGGTCGGGGCTTAGGGTGTAGGGGTGCGCCGGACTTAGGGGATAGGGGCTTAGGTGCGGCGTGTCGGGGCTTAGGGTGTAGGGGTGCGGCGGACGTAGGGGATAGGGGTTTAGGTGCGGCGGGTGGGGGCTTGGCGGCGGACGGTAGGGGCTTAGGTGCGGCGGGTGTTAGGGGGTAGGGGCTTAGGTGCGGGGGGGCTTAGAGGGTAGGGGCTTCGGCGGCGGGGTAGTGGCTTAGGGGTTAGGTGCGACAGAGGGTAGTGGCTTAGGGCGGCAGGGGGCTGTAGTGTACAGCGCGATGGTATACTACAGTCCCATGGCGCTTATGGGCATGGGACTGTAGTATACTATAGCGGTGTACACTACAGTAGTATGGGCTTCTGTGGCTTGGTTAGTGGTGGGTGTCAGCGACTCGCAATGCCCGCTTCGCGGGCATTGCTTCGCGAGGCTGCAACGACTCGCAATGCCCGCTTTGCGGGCATTGCTTCGGGAGTCGCCGTGGCCGCTACGCGGCCACGGACAGAGTCCAGTAGAAAGAAACAGCTCGCTAACCAAGCCACCGGAAGTTGCGCCGCTCCGACGGAAGTCAGTTACGGCAATTATATAATAGATATATATATAGATATATATATATATATATGTATACTAGCTGTGAGCCCGATTCTAAAGAATCGGGTAGTCTAGAATCTATATATAGTTTATTTAGTAATAGTTAGGGGAGTGCGGTGAAATTAATTGTGTGTATACAGGCGGCTCAGTGGGTAGCAGAGTATACGGAGGCTCAGTGGGTAGCAGTGAGTGCGGCGGCTCAGTGATCAGCAGTGAGTGCGGCGGCTCAGTGGTCAGCAGTGAGTGCGGCGGCTCAGTGGTCAGCAGTGAGTGGGGCGGCTCAGTGGTCAGCAGTGAGTGCGGCGGCTCAGTGGTCAGCAGTGAGTGCGGCGGCTCAGTGGTCAGCAGTGAGTGCAGCGGCTCAGTGGTCAGCAGTGGGTGTGGCGGCTCTGTGGTCAGCAGTGAGTGCGGCGGCTCAGTGGTCAGCAGTGAGTGCGGCGGCTCAGTGGTCAGCAGTGAGTGCGGCGGCTCTGTGGTCAGCAGTGAGTGCGGCGGCTCTGTGGTCAGCAGAGGACGGCGGCTCTGTGGTCAGCAGAGGACGGCGGCTCTGTGGTCAGCGCAGGACGGCGGCTCTGTGGTCAGCGCAGGACGGGGGCTCTGTGGTCAGCGCAGGACGGGGGCTCTGTGGTCAGCGCAGGACGGGGGCTCTGTGGTCAGCGCAGGACGGGGGGCTCTGTGGTCAGCGCAGGACGGGGGCTCTGTGGTCAGCGCAGGACGGGGGCTCTGTGGTCAGCGCAGGACGGGGGCTCTGTGGTTAGCAGTGAGTGGGGTGGCTCAATGGGTAGCAGTGAGTGGGGTGGCTCAATGGGTAGCAGTGAGTGGGGCGGGTCAGTGGTCAGCAGTGAGTGGGGCGGCGCAGTGGTCAGCAGTGAGTGCGGCGGCGCAGTGGTCAGCAGTGAGGGCGGCGGCTCAGTGGTCAGCAGTGAGTGCGGCGACTCTGTGGTGAGCAGAGGACGGCGGCTCTGTGGTGAGCAGAGGACGGCGGCTCTGTGGTGAGCAGAGGACGGCGGCTCTGTGGTGAGCAGAGAACGGCGGCTCTGTGGTGAGCAAAGGACGGCGGCTCTGTGGTGAGCAGAGGACGGCGGCTCTGTGGTGAGCAGAGGACGGCAGCTCTGTGGTCAGCAGAGGACGGCGGCTCTGTGGTCAGCGCAGGACGGCGGCTCTGTGGTCAACGCAGGACGGGGCTCTGTGGTCAGCGCAGGACGGGGGCTCTGTGGTCAGCGCAGGACGGGGGCTCTGTGGTCAGCGCAGGACGGGGGCTCTGTGGTCAGCGCAGGACGGGGGCTCTGTGGTCAGCGCAAGACGGGGGCTCTGTGGTCAGCGCAGGACGGGGGCTCTGTGGTCAGCGCAGGACGGGGGCTCTGTGGTCAGCGCAGGACGGGGGCTCTGTGGTCAGCGCAGGACGGGGGCTCTGTGGTCAGCGCAGGACGGGGGCTCTGTGGTCAGCGCAGAGGCTCAGGGGGGCTCTGTGGTCAGCGCAGGACGGCGGACTCTGTGGTCAGCGCAGGACGGGGGCTCTGTGGTCAGCGCAGGACGGGGCTCTGTGGTCAGCGCAGGACGGGCTACTGTGGTCAGCGCAGGACGGGGGCTCTGTGGTCAGCGCAGGACGGGGGCTCTGTGGTCAGCGCAGGACGGGGGCTCTGTGGTCAGCGCAAGACGGGGGCTCTGTGGTCAGCGCAGGACGGGCTCTGGCAGGACGGCGGCTCTGTGGTCAGCGCAGGACGGGGGCCTCTGTGGTCAGCGCAGAGACGGGGGCTCTGTGGTCAGCGCAGGACGGGGGCTCTGTGCAGCGCAGGACGTGCGGAGCTCTGTGGTCAGCGCAGGACGGGGGCTCTGTGGTCAGCGCTGGACGGGGGCTCTGTGGTCAGCGCAGACGGGGGCTCTGTGGTCAGCGCAGGACGGGGGCTCTGTGGTAGCACGGACGGGGGCTCTGTGGTCAGCGCAGACGGGGGCTCTGTGGTCAGCGCGGACGGGGGCTCTGTGGTCAGCGCAGGACGGGGCTCTGTGGTCAGCGCAGGACGGGGGCTCTGTGGTCAGCGCAGGACGGGGGCTCTGTGGTCAGCGCAGACGGGGGCTCTGTGGTCAGCGCAGGACGGGGGCTTTGTGTCAGGACGGCGGGGCTCTGTGGTCAGCGCAGGACGGGGGCTCTGTGGTCAGCGCAAGACGGGGGCTCTGTGGTCAGCGCAGGACGGGGGCTCTGTGGTAGCGCAGGACGGGGGCTCTGTGGTAGCAGGAGCGGGGGAGTGGTTGCGTGGTGGGCTCAGGCGTAGCAGTGACGGGGGCCGTGGTCAATGGTCAAGAGTGGGCGGCTCAGTGGTCAGCGGAGGCGGCGGCTCAGTGGTCAGCAGTGCATGGGCGGCGGCTCAGTGGTCAGCAGTGAGTGCGGGGGCAGTGGTCAGCAGTGAGTGCGTGCGCCTCAGTGGTCAGCAGTGAGTGCGGCGGCGTCAAGTGGTCAGCAGTGAGTGCGGCGGCTCAGTGGTCAGCAGTGAGTGCGGCGGCTCAGTTGTCAGCAGTGAGTGGGGCGGCGCAGTGGTCAGCAGTGAGTGCGGCGGCCAGTGGTCAGCAGTGAGTGCGGCGGCCTCAGTGGTCAGCAGGTGAGTGCGGCGGTCAGTGGTCAGCAGTGAGTGCGGTGGCTCAGTGGTCAGCAGTGAGTGCGGCGGCTCATGTGGTCAGCAGTGAGTGCGGCGGCTCGTGGTCAGCAGAGGACGAGGTCTGTGTCGCAGCGGCGGCTCTGTGGTCAGCGCAGTGACGGCGGCTCTGTGGTCAGCAGGAGGCGGCGGCTCAGTGGTCAGGCAGTGAGGCGGGCTCGTGGTCAGAGAGAGGACGGGGCTCTGTGGTCAGCAGTGATGCGGCGGCTCTGTGGTCAGCGGAGGACAGGGGCTCTGTGGTCAGCGCCAGGACGGCGGCTCTGTGGTCAGCGCAGGACGGGGCTCTGTGGTCAAGCGCAGGACGGGGGCTCTGTGGTCAGCGCAGGACGGGGGCTCTGTGCAGAGCAGCGGGGGCTCTGTGGTCAGCGCAGACAGGGGGCTCTGTGGTCAGCGCAGGACGGGGGCTCTGTGGTCAGCGCAGGACGGCGGCTCTGTGGTCAGCGCAGGACGGGGGCTCTGTGGTCAACGCAGACGGGGGCTCTGTGGTCAGCGCAGGACAGGGGCTCTGTGCAGGACGGGGGCTCTGTGGTCAGCGCAGGACGGGGGCTCTGTGGTCAGCGCAAGACGGGGGCTCTGTGGTCAGCGCAGGACGGGGGCTCTGTGGTCAGCGCAGGACGGCGGCTCTGTGGTCAGCGCAGGATGGGGGCTCTGTGGTCAGCGCAGGACGGGGGCTCTGTGGTCAGCGCAGGACGGCGGCTCTGTGGTCAGCGCAGGACGGGGGCTATGTGGTCAGCGCAAGACGGGGGCTCTGTGGTCAGCGCAGGGCGGGGGCTCTGTGCAGGACGGCGGCTCTGTGGTCAGCGCAGGACGGGGGCTCTGTGGTCAGCGCAGGACGGGGGCTCTGTGGTCAGCGCAGGATGGGGGCTCTGTGGTCAGCGCAGGACGGCGGCTCTGTGCAGGACGGCGGCTCTGTGGTCAGCGCAGGACGGGGGCTCTGTGGTCAGCGCAGGCTAGGTGGGCGGAGCCACGGCGGGAGTGACGCGAGGTGGGCGGAGCCACGGCGGGAGTGACACGAGGTGGGCGGAGCCACTACGGGAGTGACGCAAGGTGGGCGGAGCCACACCGGGAGTGCCGCGAGGTGGGCGGAGCGACGCCGGCGAGGTGGGCGGAGCCACGCCGGGAGCCGTGTAGCGGGATGGCGGCGGGGTAAGTATACTGGAGTGTGTGTGTGTGTGTGTGGGGTGTGTGTTTGTGTGGGTGTGTGAGTGTGTGAGTGTGTATGTGTGATGTGGTTGGGATGGTGTGTGTGTGTTTGGGAGGACTGTAGTGAGAGGCTGTGTGTGTGTTTGATGAGACAGTAGTGAGGGGGGCGAGCGGAACGTTGAAACGCCGGTGCCTGTAGCTGCACGGAAAGTTCCCCACGGCTACCCCGCACTGTGACGTCAGCAGCATGGTCGGAGGCCGTCACGGAAGTAACCCTTTGGGTTCTCCGGAAGTGGCCTTCGGCTTTTATATTATAGATAAGATATGTGTGCATATATGTATTTTATGGTGACCAGAAAAATGCCCACAGGAAAAATGCCCACAGGAAAATTGCCCACATGAAAAATGCCCACAGGAAAATTGCCCACAGGAAAAATGCCCACATGGAAAAATGCCCACATAGAAAAATTGCCCACATGGAAAATTGCCCACACGGAAAATTGCCCACATGGAAAATTGCCCACACGGAAAATTGCCCACATGGAAAATTGCCCACACGGAAAATTGCCCACATGGAAAATTGCCCACATGGAAAATTGCCCACACGGAAAATTGCCCACACAGAAAATTGCAAATTGCAGTATCACAAAGTTTCAGATCTCTGATATTTGAGGTGCAAAGTGAGGATGTTCAGCTGATATGTGAAAAATGCCCACAGACATGAATGCAAACAGGAAAACAGGGCTGGAGAATAATATAGAATTTTAGGTTATATGCCCTGCAAGACGAAAAATGGTATAGAGGTGTAAGTGAGATGCTTTGCAGGACTGCGGATGGTATAGAGGTGTAGGTGAGATGCTCTGCAAGATGGGATGGTATAGATGTGTAGGTGAGATGCTCTGCAAGATGGGGATGGTATAGAGGTGTAGGTGAGATGCTCTGCAGAACTGTGGGATAGTATAGAGGTGTAGATGAGATGCTCTGCAAGATGGGGAATGGTATAGAGGTGTAGGTGAGATGCTCTGCAGAACTGGGGGATAGTATAGAGAAGTAGGTGAGATGCTCTGCAGAAAAGGGAACAGTATAGGTGTAGGTGACAGGGCAGGGGGATAGTATACAGGTGTAAGTGAAATGCTCTGCAAGATGGGGAATGGTATAGAGGTGTAGGTGAGATGCTCTGCAGAACTGGGGGATAGTATAGAGAAGTAGGTGAGATGCTCTGCAGAAAAGGGAACAGTATAGGTGTAGGTGCAGGGCAGGGGGATAGTATAGAGGTGTAGGAGAGATGCTCTGCAGAACAGGGAACAGTATAGGTGTAGGTGAGATGCTCTGCAGGGCAGTGGGATAGCATAGAGGTATAGGTGAGATGTCATGCAATACAAGGGAATAGTATAGAGGTGTAGGTGAGGTGTTCTGCGGGGCAGGGGGATAGTATAGAGGTATAGGTGAGATGACATGCAATACAAGGGAATAGTATAGAGGTGTAAGGTGAGATGCTCTGCAGGGCAGTGGGATAGTATAGAGGTATAGGTGAGATGCTCTGCAGGGCAGGGGGATAATATAGAGGTGTAGGTGAGATGCTCTGCAGGGCAGGGGATAGTATAGAGGTATAGGTCACATGGATGTCACACTAATGGTAGCTGATAAAAAAAATGCATAATTGCATCACACTCGTACCATAGTCGCATGACCATACGGAAAGCACTCACGCGACTGTCAATCATCAAAGATCCCTCTGATAATGCAAACCTTAAGGCCGCGTTACACACAGCGATATTGCTAACGATATCTCTGCAATGCCACAGGTTTTGTGACGTTGCAGCGACCTCACTAGCGAAGTCGCTGCGAGTGACATGCCGCAGCAATCAACGATGAGCTCGCTGATTGCTAGTCGCTGCGGATTGGCCAGGACCATTTTCCCATCGTTGGTCTCTCGCTGTCCAGCATCCATCGGCATGTGTGACTGGGGAACGACCAGCGATCCCCATTCTGCGCCCAAGACGTTGAGCGATCCCAGTGAGCGTCAGGGGACGCAGCATCGGTATGTGGATCACCCAGTGTGACTGCAGACCAGCGATCACATAGCGATGTTCCAGCGATCCCGGTCAGGTGGAATTACTGGTGGGATTGTTGAAACATCGCTATGTGTAACGGGGCCTTTAGTGTGCCTGTACCCTATAGGTGAGATGTTCTGCAGGCAGAAGAATGGTATAGAATTATAGGTGAGATGCTGTGCAGCAAAGAATGTCAGCGGAAATTGCCCACTAAGATGATAATGTATTAGACCTGCAGTCCCATGTAACTCCACAGATAATCCAGTGATACTCCTGTGAGTCCAGATAACAGTGATGGCTCCTCTCTCTGAATCTGCTGCTGGTTCGGTTCTGCTGTTTTGGGCTGGTGGGAGGGAGGAGTAAGGCAGAATGAAATGGCAGCTATTCATATAGAATGGGGGCCATCTTGGGGCGATGCGATCCACTAAATAAAACTGGTAGTGAAGCACAATCATTGGCCCAGCAAATTAGTTGCTGGGTGAAATGATGTCAGAGATGAAATTTGAGCGGGAATGAGCCCGCCAAATTTGAATTATATGATTGGCCGGCCACCCTCTAGCAGGGATATATAAAGGGGGCATTATCTGGCCGGACAAGTCAGTGCAACAACAGTTGCTGAAGTTCCCCAAGAAGGTCCCATGGAGCGTCTTGTGGAGAGGCTGCTGGAGAAAGCGGGAGATCATGGAGGGGAAGCCTGGCTCCGAAAATGCTTAGGTGAGGATGAGGGCCCTGCACGCAGTTCAAAGAGAACGAAGAGTGGAAGCGCAGCACTGGACCCGACAGCGTGCCGCAGGAGTCAGCGGCAGAAGCGCCCGAGGAAAGAAGTCTACTCACCGGCTTCCTGTGGTCCATCGCGGAGGCGAGCATCGGACAGAGGCAGCGGCAGTCACCAGAGCCGGGCGGAAGCATTCCAGACACCGAGACACCGGGCGGCGAACGCTGGAACAGTGATACAGGTCGCAGAGGATATGACGTCGGGCGGCGACCCGGAAGTGACGTCCCGCGGCCCGGAAACAGATATGGCCAGAGAGGCAGATGGAGCCCCGGCGCTTTGCGCATACACAGGGGCTCAGATGAATACTGGGAGGGGCGCACAGCCCTCCACAGCTACAGAGCAAAACCTAGTGGCGAGACCTTACGGTCCGGCTATAGCCCCAAGCCACAACAGGCAGGAGGGCAGAATGAACCTCCAATGGGAAACCAATCCAATTGGGAGGCACAGAGCTATAGAACTGGGCTTGGAAGCCGCACTATTAGCAGGCTCAAGCCAGGAGCACAGGGGATACTTCCCAATAAGCTCCTCGTCTCCTCTTTTACAAATACCCCCTAATGGGGACGGAAGAGCAGACATGCAAGGGCTGAACCTGCCAAGTGGCCCCATGGTAAGAGGTGCTATCGGAGCAACCAGCATTCCAGACGCCAGGCGCAGGAGCGCAAGTCCAGCACTCCAAGTCTGGGGCATACACCAGACCGACGGAGCGGAACCGGAACCGCATCAGACCGGCAGCCGTGACGATGGGGTCAGCTCTCCGGGTCTTCCTGCAACAGATGCCACTGCGGAACGAGGAAATGCAGCCACATCAGGATACGGTGAGAATCGTTCTATGTCTTTGAATGAATCTGTATGTCCCTCGTTAGCTTCATCTATTTCAGAGTTAGTGAAACAAGCAGTAGCAGCAGCTTTGCTAGTTTACCCTCCTCATGGGGCACCCCCGCAAGAGAAGCCCAGCACGGGTATCCCCGAAGTGCATTTAAAAGAGGCTCTCCCTTGCGAGGTATCCCCGTTAGGATTTCATTTAACGAGCAAAATAAAAGAAAAAATTTGGAATGCCGAATTCTTAGATTTGTTTTCCCTCCTCCCGAATCGCGACTCGTTCAAGTACGAGGGGCGAGACGACAAGGAGGGAGACAATAAAAAACGAACATACCGTTCATTTAACTCTTGGCTTCAAGCTTTTCTGATTTATTCGGCAGTAATGGGCGAGAAATTCCCTAATCTATGCTCAGGATTGTTCCAACATGTGGACATAATCCTTGAAGCTTATAGACAGTTTGGTGGGACCGGATGGCTGAATTATGACGAAGCCTTTCGCCAAAAGTTAGCCGTTCATCCCTCACTGAAATGGGGAACCAAAGATGTAGGCCTTTGGCTCCAAATGATGATACCTCAGCGCCAACCCCCAGCGAAGCAGATCACCTCCCCTGTGGCTAAGAAAGGGTTCTGCTTCGCATTTAATGAATCTTCGTGCCGATGGTTACAAAATTGCCGTTACCGACACGAATGTTCATCGTGCGGAGGATCACATTCGGCAGCTAAATGTTTCAAAAAATTGAACGCAGTAACAGCGAAAGATCCTTTTCTTAAAAGCACCGAGCCCAGTGAGGCTCACAAACCTGTTACCATGGCTAAAACAATACCCGGATCAGGATAGCGCGGAACTGTTGCGTTCCGGATTTGAGTCCGGATTTTTCGTTCCACCTTTCCTCGGATCTGGCTGCATAACCCATAGTAATCTGCCTTCAGCGAAAAAATTTCCTAGCATAATTCGGGAAAAAATTAATAAAGAATTAATCGCCGGTAGATGCCTCGGCCCCTTTGCAGACCCCCCTTTTAAAAATTTTCGCGTGTCCCCACTCGGGATAGTACCTAAAAAAGAGAAGGGATCCTTCAGAATGATTCATCATTTGTCTTACCCTGAAGGTGCGTCTCTGAACAATCAAGTGGACCCAAAGGTTGCATCAGTTTCTTATGCATCCTTTGATTCTGCTGTTGAATTGTTACAAAAATTTGGGAAAGGATCATTGCTAGCCAAATCCGATATTCAATCAGCATTTCGTCTACTACCGGTCCACCCTTCTGGGTTCAATTCTCTGGGTTTTACTTTTGAAGGAGAATATTTTTTTGACAGATGTCTCCCAATGGGATTCTCCCTGTCATATAATTATTTCGAAACATTCTCAACTTTCCTTCAGTGGTGCACTCAGAGAGAGTTCCCAGGGGGAGGGATATCTCATTACTTAGACGATTTTTTATTTGTCGGACCTCCTGGATCCAAATGTTGTGAATCATTACTGAATTCTTTTTTGTCACTTATGTCCCACTTTGGCGTCCCAGTGGCGTTCGATAAAACTACTCTACCGAATACGTCTATAGAATTTCTGGGGATCTTAATTGACTCTGAAAAGATGGAATTTAGATTGCCAGAAGATAAGCTCCTCAAGTTACGCGCACTGATTGATGCATTTCAGGAAAAGTCCTCAGCCACACTAAATGAATTCCAAGTATTAGCAGGGTCTCTTAACTTTGCATTACGTGTCATCCCATCTGGTCGGCCGTTCCTACGGCGATTATATGAGAGCATGTCAGCCGCTAAATCTCCGTCCCATATACTAATTTCACAATCCCTAAAAATAGACTTAGATACGTGGTCAGAATTTTTGTCCCATTTTAATGGAATTACTTGTTGTCAAACCCCCTTTAGCCGAGCCGCAGACCTGCAATTACACTTTATTACATCTAGCAACGGGTTAAGGATTACTTTTAAAACAGAATGGGTTTGTGCAGCATGGCCTGAAGAATTTACAGACCATTTTGCCAATTCCATTCCACTCCGTGAGACATTTGCCCTAGCGGTCATATTTAACCTTTGGGGTAACACACTAGCCAATAGGAGGATAATATTTCATACCAATGACAAAATTTCAGCATTCACGGTTAATTCATTATCCTCCAAATCATATTTAATCAGTAGAATTTTACAAAAATTATCAATGATGTTACTGAAGTATAATATTTGGATAAAATTTCAATTATCTACACAAAATAGTGATCCCGTTTGTGCTCTTCTTTCCCTCAAGGACATGGCACAGGCCCAGGCCAGATGTCCATGGGTGGAACCGAACAGCATACCAGTCCCAACAGACTTATGGAATCTCCTATTGGGCTGATACCACAATTTGTACAGCAATCACTTGCACCACGGACTTGGTCGTCCTATTGTTCATCCTGGTACTCATGGGCGCAATTCTGTTCACATTATGGTGTTTGCCCGACATCGGCAGGAAGTCAGGCGTCTCTACCATTCATTCAATCCTTAGCAGCTAGGCGTTTGGCTTATTCGTCCATAACAAAAACAATAGCTGGAATTTCATTTTTTCTTAAATTAGCTGGTTTTGCGCCACTTACAGAATCCTTTCTAATTAAACAATTTTTAAAGGGCTACAAAAAATCTTTTTGTGAGCCAGACGACAGATCTCCTATTCCTTTGTCAACTCTTGCAAGGGTATGCAATGTGCTCAATGATGTCTGTATCAATAGCTACGAAGCAACCATGTTTAGGACAGCATTCCTCACATTATTTTTTACCGCAATGAGGATTGGTGAATTAGTCGCAGCAGGTAAGAATAATATGTCTGGGCTTAGAGTTAACGATATTTCATGGGTAAACTCAGCACTATGTATTTATTTACGCAAATCTAAGACCGATCAACTCGGCAAGGGCCAGGTAATCACATTGTATCCGTCTGAAAACGATGTTTTTTGCCCTATTGTAGCAATGAAAACATGGTTAAGCATACGCACCCCTGCTGCAGGCAGCTTATTTGTACATATGGATGGTACCCCGTTGACAGTGTTCCAATTTAGGGCAGTATTACGCAAATGCCTGGATCATCTAGGAATAACAGACCTCAAAATAACATCCCATTCCTTTCGTATAGGAGCCGCTACCTTAGCGGCACAGCAAGGTTTGAACCCAACTTGCATTAAGAAATTGGGAAGATGGACATCAAATTCGTTCAAAAGATACATACGCCCCTCCGATCAAAATGTTTAAATTGTTACAGATTTTTCATTACAATTATTCTAATAATGCATTTATCCCATAGGCCCTAAAGTAGTATGGATCGTCGGCCATTCATTCATTTATTGGGCCCACAAGAGGGCCAAGAACAGAAGCTATTCTGAAAATCTCTCATTCGACGAATCCAGAGTCATCATTCATTGGCATGGGGTAAGGGGTTTGAGGTGGCATAACGTTAACGAATTAATTCTACATTTACTAGGTCAATTCCCCCGACCAGATCTAGTGATCTGCCACGCAGGAGGGAATGATCTAGGTAAGGGTTCTTCCTTGGACCTTTTGTGGCGCGTTAAATCAGATTTTTGCTGGCTCGCACAGAAGGTTCAAGGCGCGACATTTGTATTTTCTGAGGTTATACCACGACTAGCGTGGAAAGTAAGAAACAACATGTTTCTCGAAAAAATGCGTAAGAGATTGAATAGAGAAATGGCTAAATTTTTACCTTCTATAGGTATGTCTTCTTATAGGCACAGGGAGTTGGAAGGTTTTGTCCAAGGCTTATATCGCCAAGATATGGTACATCTGTCAGATGTGGGCCTCGACATCTTTAATGTCGGGGCACAGAGCATTGTGGAGGCTTGGTTGGGGGGGTCGGCACCTCTGAGGTACCGCCCTGATGGGTCACCCAGCTTTGCTGGGGGGATCAGTGTATTAAATAAAGTTACGGTTTCAGTATTTATAAATAAAAGTCATTTGTTTACATGACTATGGATGGAAAGTGTTTGGTAAATAATTTGATGAATAAACAAGTTGAAATGGATACATTATTAAATCTTAATAAAGTACCAGCCTGTTATAACCACAATGCTCTGCTCTCTCTGGTCATTTTAAGTTAAAAGGTATGTTATAGGCTTAAGTAAGTGAGCGCTATCGCCCCATGAAATGGCAGCTATTCATATAGAATGGGGGCCATCTTGGGGCGATGCGATCCACTAAATAAAACTGGTAGTGAAGCACAATCATTGGCCCAGCAAATTAGTTGCTGGGTGAAATGATGTCAGAGATGAAATTTGAGCGGGAATGAGCCCGCCAAATTTGAATTATATGATTGGCCGGCCACCCTCTAGCAGGGATATATAAAGGGGGCATTATCTGGCCGGACAAGTCAGTGCAACAACAGTTGCTGAAGTTCCCGCCCGCCCGCCCCCAAGTCATTTTGTATTTTATGGTACACTTTACTGGTACTTTGTTAGAGATAGGGTCACCCAGCTTTGCTGGGGGGATCAGTGTATTAAATAAAGTTACGGTTTCAGTATTTATAAATAAAAGTCATTTGTTTACATGACTATGGATGGAAAGTGTTTGGTAAATAATTTGATGAATAAACAAGTTGAAATGGATACATTATTAAATCTTAATAAAGTACCAGCCTGTTATAACCACAATGCTCTGCTCTCTCTGGTCATTTTAAGTTAAAAGGTATGTTATAGGCTTAAGTAAGTGAGCGCTATCGCCCCATGAAATGGCAGCTATTCATATAGAATGGGGGCCATCTTGGGGCGATGCGATCCACTAAATAAAACTGGTAGTGAAGCACAATCATTGGCCCAGCAAATTAGTTGCTGGGTGAAATGATGTCAGAGATGAAATTTGAGGGGGAATGAGCCCGCCAAATTTGAATTATATGATTGGCCGGCCACCCTCTAGCAGGGATATATAAAGGGGGCATTATCTGGCCGGACAAGTCAGTGCAACAACAGTTGCTGAAGTTCCCGCCCGCCCGCCCCCAAGTCATTTTGTATTTTATGGTACACTTTACTGGTACTTTGTTAGAGATAGGGTCACCCAGCTTTGCTGGGGGGATCAGTGTATTAAATAAAGTTACGGTTTCAGTATTTATAAATAAAAGTCATTTGTTTACATGACTATGGATGGAAAGTGTTTGGTAAATAATTTGATGAATAAACAAGTTGAAATGGATACATTATTAAATCTTAATAAAGTACCAGCCTGTTATAACCACAATGCTCTGCTCTCTCTGGTCATTTTAAGTTAAAAGGTATGTTATAGGCTTAAGTAAGTGAGCGCTATCGCCCCATCACTGAGAGATGAGAGCAGACTGGATCTATCTATTGCAGATAATGACCGACTGCTACAAACCACAGATCTTCAGCATTTCTGCACTAGGTCAACTGTAATTCGCAAGATGATCACAGATCATGGGAATCCTCATCTTGCACCTCAGAGATCTGAAACTTTGTGATGCTGCAAATGGCAGTTTTCTGTGTGGGCAATTTTCCATGTGGGCAATTTTCCTGTGGGCAATTTTCCGTGTGGGCAATTTTCCGTGTGGGCAATTTTCCATGTGGGCAATTTTCCGTGTGGGCAATTTTCCATGTGGGCAATTTTCCGTGTGGGCATTTTTCCGTGTGGGCAATTTTCTTGTGGGCATTTTTCCTGTGGGCAATTTTCCTGTGGGCATTTTTCCTGTGGGCATTTTTCAGGGAACCGTAGTAGCACGCAAAGATGG
Source organism: Allobates femoralis (assembly GCA_033576535.1). Taxonomy (NCBI): domain Eukaryota; kingdom Metazoa; phylum Chordata; class Amphibia; order Anura; family Aromobatidae; genus Allobates; species Allobates femoralis. Next base: position 228,576,682 of record JARQOC010000006.1, on the reverse strand, counting down.
AAGAAGTTATAAGGCAACAGCTTGCAAAAAAACAAATGAGTAGCAGAAAAAAGTCTCCTGAAGTCTCAGTGTAACACTAGGACTAAAAAGGTTATATATCTCCCCTTCAGACTCATGAATTGTCCAATATGTAGAATGGTATTATCCCCACCCTATGCAAGTATGTAACTAAGCAAGGAGCATCCAAAATAGTATGACCAGATAGTCTATGAAGAAGGCTGCAGGGATGTCTCAGTCTAGTCACTTATATTAAATCTTCTCAATCAGGACAGCAGCTCATCTTTTAGTAGATCCCCCACGCCTCCTGTACCTGTCACTGTTGCTTTCCAAATGCATATGAGGGAAAATTTACCTCAGAGGTCCGGATCTTACAGTGAGGAAAATCCGTTTGTGTAGTAAATTGGCATCCTCCGGGAAAGCCGCAATCAGCAAATCAAAGATGGCATCTCCACTACTCCCCTGAGAGAAATGGCAGTTTTCCTCACAGAATAGCAGAAAATGGTCTAAGAACAAACTTAATAGACCAAAACAATAAAATCTCCAAAAACTAATGAGAGAAGTGAATAAAAAAGCCAATGTCAGAGATAGCATAGGCTGTATATTGAAAATAAAGCAGAATAAGATATTGATAAATATATCACCAAGACAAGATCTTCTGGTCCAGAAAGACGAAGTCTAATATTACTTCAGTAAATTGTGACCTGTGTTGTCAATTTCAGATGATTTATGGGTGACAGGAGTATTATTATGAAGCATTCAGTGATTACAAAATAGCGCCACCTTCACTCTCATGTGAGGAAAAAAAAAAAAACAAATAGACTTCAGGCAGTGTCTTGAGGTAAAAATCATTACAAATTCAGCCGAATAAAGGTAAAAGCCAGTATAATTTCAGAATTACTACCTGAAATGTCAATTCCTAACTTTTAACAGACAACAGGAGGATATTATTATATGAGGTGACCAGTAGTCTTAAAATGGAGCCTCCATCACTCCTCTGAGGGGCCAGATTTCAAGGTGTCCTGAGGTGAATTCCTCTCAGAATGGATCTCAAAAGGGTTCAAATGAAGCCCAAAGAATAGATCTTACAGGTCTTGTCGCTTTGATGAGACAATTTGCCTTTAAAAAGGCAAAAATTCCCAGTAGCTTGTCTGTGGGCACAGGAGCTCAGGGATCCACGTCCTCACATGCTTCTGCAGGCCATGCCTCCAATGGTGGTGATCTGATGTGGAGACCACCATGAAGAGCACAGTTAACAAGGGGTTAACTGTGCTCTTCAAGGTGGTGTCCACATCAGATCACCATCAGTGGTGATCTATCAGGATCCTGGGATCCTATAGGGATCCTGGGATCACTACTGATGGTGATCTGATGTGGAGATCACCATGAAGAGCACAGTTAACAAGGGGTTAACTGTGCTCTTCAAGGTGGTCTCCACATCAGATCACCATCAGTGGTGATCTATCAGGATCCTGGGATCCCATAGGGATCCTGGGATCACCACTGATGGAGATCTGATGTGGAGATCACCATGAAGAGCACAGTTAACCCCTTGTGACCCGAGGATTCTGATAGGTCATGAACTCACTGAGTTCATGACCTGTCATTCCCTGGGCCGCACACAAGGGGTTAACAGCGGTGCACGCACACCAGGGTGCGCGCACAGAGAAGGAGGCGCGCGCCGCAGAAGACAGAAGCAGGAGAAGCCGGCAGGAGAAGCCCCCAGGACCGGAGGACCCCGGGACCAGGAATCAGGATCGTTGGTAGGTAAGAGTGGTGAGGGGGGATTTACTGGGGCACGGGGGGCCTGCAAACAGTTTAGAGGCGGCGGAGACGGCACATGGACTTTGGGGAAATGGTACCGGGTACCGGACACCGGGCATCGGGGGAGGGGGGTGTCCGGAGGCTGGGGGATGCCTGGAGGGGACTAGGGAGCATCGGGGGAGGACATTCCCATGCAGCCTGACATGTGTGACATGTCAGGCTGCATGGAGATGCAGCGAAGGCAGCGCACCGCCGCCATTTTTGCATGGACCGGGGGGGTGGGGGGAATGGAGGTGTGGGGTCGGGGGGGGTGATCTCCGGCACCGGGGGCCTTAGGGGTTAATGGATCACTTTGATCCGACATGCGTTTTCATGTCGGATCAAAGTGAAAGCATTTTTTACAAGCACTTTCACTTTTTGTAATGTGATGATCGGCAAACGGTGCTTACCAGTCATCACATTACAGGTGCCGCTAAAAAACTAGCTAATTCTTAATCCCTAGGGTCTCAGCTACAATTGGTACGCTGACACCCTAGAGATATTAGCTACAGGGGCGGCACTACAGGGCTTTTTCCTGCTCGACGTCTACAGACGTCGGCTAGGCTTTAGTACCCTTTTTTTCCGACGTCTGTAGACGTACGGCTGTCGTCTAGAGGTTAATATAAAAACAGATTTCCTAAGACAAAATCCAAACACCTGGCCTCAAAATAATGACTTCCAAGAAGGATTAAAAATTGTCAAAACATTAAAAGTAGTTAATGATATGGCTGAGCGTGGTGTTAAATTAATAACTGACTTTAACGACCTTCTGACAAAAGATGAAGAACAAAAGCAATATGTCCTGCAAGTTGTAAGCAAATGCCGAGCATTATATTCTGACGTTTCAAAAACTACTTTAACGAAAGCTCTAGAATAGATTAGATAACTATGTAAAATTATCAACTCATGTAGGTTCTACGTCTGTATCTTTTCTGTGTCTGTTTTGTATGTACTATATACCTCATTTTTATATTTTAAAATAAAAAATGTCATTAGACTTATCAGTATTACTTGTTTGTTTATTTTATTTCTACTTTAAACTCAAAAATATTCCAAAAAAAAACAAAATTTATCACTTAATAACAAAATATATAAAATATATAAAACGTATGCTCCTAGTGGTACCAGGTCACGTTCTTGGGGCTAAAAGCTGTTGTAACTCAGTTTGACTTAAAATAACAATTATGTATAAAATATAAATTTTGAAGAACAACATTAGCTTTCTTTTGAGATATTAAGCGTGTTTTTATTATTTACCGTTCTGGAGTTATGGCTCCATATGTCAGCTTTTTGGCCAAAAATTTGGATTTTTTCAAACTTTGAGCGACGAGCGGCACGGGTTAACGTCGTTTGATCGAGCTCAAATCGGGGGCGCGGTGAAATGAATTGTGTGTATACAGGCGGGTCAGTGGGTAGCAGAGTATACAGGCGGGTCTGTGGGTAGCAGAGTATACAGACGGCTCAGAGGGTAGCAGATTATACAGGCGGCTGTGTGGGTAGCAGAGTATACAGGCGGCTGTGTGGGTAGCAGAGCATACAGCCGGCTGTGTGGGTAGCAGAGTATACAGGCGGCTGTGTGGGTAGCAGAGTATACAGGGGGCTCTGTGGGTAGCAGAGTATACAGGGGGCTCTGTGGGTAGCAGAGTATACCGGCGGCTCTGTGGGTAGCAGAGTATACCCGCGGCTCTGTGAGTAGCAGAGTATACCAGCGTCTCTGTGGGTAGCAGAGTATACAGGCGGCTCTGTGGGTAGCAGAGTATACAGGCGGCTCTGTGGGTAGCAGAGTATATAGGCGGCTCTGTGGGTAGCAGAGTATAGAGGCGGCTCTGTGGATAGCAGAGTATGATGTGGCGGGAGGCGTGAGGAGAGCAGAGGCTGGAGGGGTGAGGAGAGCAGAGGCTGGGGGGGTGAGGAGAGCAGAGGCAGAATCTGAAACCTGCGATTATATAAGTAGATGAAAGGTGTGAGCCCTAAAGTGTCTGGCACATGACAGCTGTGACTCAGGTTCTTCAGAGTACCGAATAGCAGAACTGTCCATAACCCAGGAGCACACACACACACAGTGTCGGCAGAGCACACGCACACACAGACACACAGACAGTGCCGGCAAAGCAGAGCATCGACAGACACAGTGGCGGCAGAGCAGTACGCACGCAAAGGCACACACACACACAGTGGCGGCAGAGCAGATCGCTCACACACAGTGCCGGCAGAGCGGGGCACACACACACACACACAGTGCGGGCAGAGCAAAGCACACACACACACAGTGGCGGCAGAGCAAAGCACACACACACAGTGCCGGCAGAGCAAAGCACACACACACAGTGGCGGGAGAGCAAAGCACACACACACAGTGGCGGGAGAGCAAAGCACACACAGTGCCGGCAGAGCAAAGCACACACAGTGCCGGCAGAGCAAAGCACACACACACAGTGCCGGCAGAGCAAAGCACACACAGTGCCGGCAGAGCAAAGCACACACACAGACCGTGCCAGCAGAGCAGTGCGCATGCAAACGCACACACACACATAGTGCCGGCAGAGCAGAGTGCTCAGACACACACACAGTGGCGGCAGAGCACACACAGTGGCGGCAGAGCATGGTGCACGCGCGCACAAAGACTCACACACACACACAGTGCCGGCAGAGCACAGCAGACACACACAACAGTGCCGACAGAGCATAACACACACACACACCAGTGGCGGCAGAGCACAGCAGACACACACAACAGTGCCGGCAGAGCAAAGCACACACACACAGTGCCGGCAGAGCAGAGCACACACACACAGTGGCGGCAGAGCACAGCAGACACACACAACAGTGGCGGCAGAGCATAACACACACACACACCAGTGGCGGCAGAGCACAGCAGACACGCAGACACACACAACAGTGTCGGCAGAGCAGAGCACACATACAGTGTCGGGCAGAGCAGAGCACACACACACAGTGGTGGCAGAGCGCACACACACACACACAGTGGCGGCAGAGCACAGCACACGTGCACCACACACACACACAGACAACAGTGGCAGCAGAGGAGAGCGCAGACACACAGACACAACAGTGGCGGCAAACGACATGCGCACGCACACACACACATACCAGTGGCAGCAGAGCACAGCAGACACAGACACAGTGCCGGCAGAGCACAACACACACACACCAGTGGCGGCAGAGCACAGCAGACACACAGATACACACAACAGTGGCGGCAGAGCATAACACACACACACAACAGTGGCGGCAGAGCACAAGACACAGACACAGTGCCGGCAGAGCACAACACATAAACACACACAGACACACGCACACACACACACAGACACACACACAGACCCAGACACACACACAGACACACACACGCACAGTGGCGGCAGCAGAGGTGAGTAATCCCGGCATTGGTATAATACACGTAGCACAGACAGCAGCAGGTACACAGTCAGCCCTGTCTCCACTGTCAGTGACTTGTCATGTAGGCGTCACCCGGCGCCGGGAGCTTTCACAGTAGAGTGTGCACTGTGCCAGAGTGTCCAGCCAGCCTGCAAACACACCAGTGTCCGGTGTCCCGTGGCGGGCCAGCCCCTCCGCTCTCCCGTGTCTCCGGTACCTGCAGCAGCTGTTTGGGTCTTCAGCAGCAGCATCTCACGGGCGGGCAGAGCTGCGAGCACTGGCAGCACAGGGCGGCATGGAATGCGTCAGCAGTGGCGGAGGGGAGAGCCGTTGACTGGCTGGCGGGCGGCAGGAGAGGAGGAGAAACCGGAGAGGACGCAGGGCGGAAAATACAAACTTCTCACTGCTTCCATGGCACACAGCAGTGGGCGGGTATGGCGGGTGCTGAGGCCGGGGCTAGGTGGAAGCCACCGCCGGCATCCGGCAGCGTCGACCTCGCTGAGGCCGCTCGCGATGTCGCTATGGCGTCATCGTTCGCAGTAGGGCCGACAGTTGCCAGGATGGCGGCGGTGTGAGGTAGTGCGGCTGCGTCTCGCGATGACGCTATGCGTCATCGCTCGCATTGCCGCAAAGGATTTTGGGATTCGGCTACAGTGCCCGAATTCCAAACTGCCGATTATATAAGTAGATATATACTTTATATATATACACATATATATATGTATATATATATATATAGTTAGATTTTATATATATATATGCATACAGAGGGGGCAGCAAACACAGTGCACGGCCAAATAGAGGCGAGGGGAAACATCGGGGGGGGGGGAGGGCATTCTACCCCTCTACATTCTACCCCTGCTCTGCCCCCACTCCATTCTGCCCCTAATCTGCTGGGGTATACAGAGCATGTGAGCTGGGGTATACAGAGGCTGTGCTGCTGGGGTATACAGAGGCTGTGTGCTGGGGTATACAGAGGCTGTGCTGCTGGGGTATACACAGGCTGTGTGCTGGGGTATACAGAGGCTGTGTGCTGGAGTATACAGAGGCTGTGCTGCTTGGGTATACAAAGGCTGTGTGCTGGGGTATATAGAGGCTGTGTGCTGGGGTATATAGAGCCTGTGTGCTGGGGTATACAAAGGCTGTGTGCTGGGGTATATAGAGGCTGTGTGCTGGGGTATATAGAGCCTGTGTGCTGGGGTATACAGAGGCTGTGCTGCTGGGGTATACAGAGGCTGTGCTGCTGGGGTATACAGAGGCTGTGCTGCTGGGGTATACAGAGGCTGTGCTGCTGGGGTATACAGAGGCTGTGCTGCTGGGGTATACAGAGGCTGTGCTGCTGGGGTATACAGAGGCTGTGCTGCTGGGGTATACAGAGGCTGTGCTGCTGGGGTATACAGAGGCTGTGTGCTGGGGTATATAGAGGCTGTGCTGCTGGGGTATACAAAGGCTGTGTGCTGGGGTATATAGAGGCTGTGTGCTGGGGTATATAGAGCCTGTGTGCTGGGGTATACAGAGGCTGTGCTGCTGGGGTATACAGAGGCTGTGTGCTGGGGTATACAGTTACAGAGGCTGTGTGCTGGGGTATACAGAGGCTGTGTGCTGGGGTATATAGAGCCTGTGTGCTGGGGTATACAGAGGCTGTGCTGCTGGGGTAGACACAGGCTGTGTGCTGGGGTATACAGAGGCTGTGTGCTGGGGTATACAGAGGCTGTGTGCTGGGGTATACAGAGGCTGTGTTCTGGGGTATACAGAGGCACTGTGCTGGGGTATACAGAGGCGCTGTGCTGGGGTATAAAGAGGCGCTGTGCTGGGGTATACAGAGGCGCTGTGCTGGGGTATACAGAGGCGCTGTGCTGCGGTATACAGAGGCGGTGTGCTGCGGTATACAGAGGCGCTGTGCTGCGGTATACAGAGGCGCTGTGCTGGGGTATACAGAGGTTGTGTGCTGGGGTATACAGAGGCTGTGTCCTGAGGTATATAGAGGCACTGTGCTGGGGTATATAGACGCTGTGCTGGGGTATATAGAGGCTGTGCTGGGGTATATAGAGGCTGTCCTGGGTGTATATGGAGGCTGTGCTGACTGTATATTGCGGCATATGGAGGCTGCTGCTGGGGTATATGGAGGCTGCTGCTGTGCTACATGGAGGCTGCTGCACAGGTATATGGAGGCTTTGCTGATGTATTGGAGACTGTGCTGTGGTATATGGAGCCTGCTGCTGTGCTGTATATATAATATGGAGGCTGCGATGGGCTATATATATATTATTTGGAGGCTGTGCTGTATATATAATATGGAGGCTGCGCTGGGCTGTATATATTATTTGGAGGCTGCGGCTGGACTGCCACAGCTTCCAAATAATATATACAGTCTGGCACAGCCTCCAAATACTATATACAGGCCAGCACAGCCTCCAAATAAAATATACAACCCGCAGTCTCTATATTATATATACAGCCCGGCAGTCTCCATATTATATATACAGCCCTGAACAGCCTCTATATTATATATAGAGCCCACCCACGAGCCTCTATATTATATATACACAGCCTGCAGCTTCTATATTATATTAATGTATCATGGTTTGTGCTAAAGGGGCCCACTGAGACTGTTTCGCCCGGGGCCCACAAAAACCTGCAGCCGGCCCTGTCTGTCCCCACTACATTCTACCCCTGATCTGCTTCTGTCTATTCTGCCTCACCCCACTCTGCCCCCACTCCATTTTTGCCTCTTCTCTGTCCCCACTACATTCTACCCCTGCTCTGCCCCCAATCCATTCTGCCCCTAATCTGTCCCCACTACATTCTACCCCTGCTCTGCCCCCACAACATTCTGCCCCTAATCTGCCCACACTACATTCTACCCCTCATCTGCCTCACTCCACTCTGCCCCACTCCACTTTGCCCCCACTCCATTCTGCCCCTGCTCTGCTCCACTACATTCTACCCTTCATCTGCCTCACTCCACTCTGCCCCACTCCATTCTGCCTCTGCTCTGCCCCATTCCACTCTACCCCCACTCCACATATACTGTGCTAACCACTGACCCACCATATACTGTGCTAACCACTCACCCACCCACCATATGCTGTGCTAACCACTGACCCACCGTATAGTGTGCTAACCACTGAGCCAGCGTATACTGTGCTAACCACTGACCCACCATATACTCTGCTAATCACTGACCCACAATATACTCTGCTAACCACTGATCCACCATATACTGTGCTAACCACTGAGCCAGCATATACAGTGCTAACCACTGAGCCAGCGTATACTCTGCTAACTACTAACCAACCCTATACTGTGCTAACCACTAACCAACCATCTACAGTGCTAACCACTGAGCCACTGTATACTGTGCTAACCACTGACCCACCATATGCAGTGCTAACCACTGCCCTACCATATACTCTGCTAACCACTGCCCCACTATATGCTGTGCTAACCACTGCCCCACCATATGCGGTGCTAACCACTGACCCACCATATGCTGGGCTAACCACTGACCCACCATATGCTGGCCTAACCACTGACCCACCATATGCTGTGCTAACCACTGACCCACCATATACTGTTCTAACCACTGAACCACCATACACTGCTAACCACTGAGCAACTATATTCAGTGCTAAGCACTAAGCCACCGTATACACTGCTAACCACTGAGCCACCTTATACACTGCTAACAACTGAGCCACCTTATACACTGCTAAACACTGAGCCACCGTATACAGTCCTAACCACTGACCCACCGTATACACTGCTAACCACTCAGCCACCATATAACTCTGCTAACCACTGAGCCACCGTATACAGTGCTAACCACAAAGCCACTGTGTAAAGTGCTAAACACTGAACCACCATACAGTGCTAACCACTGACCCACTATACAATGCTAACCACTGACCCACCATATACACCATATTAATGCCGCAACAACAGTGTACTTTCTGGAGAGAGGACTGCACTATTGAGCGGCTATTTCTACGGCACCTGTTAATTTCACCGCGCTCCTGATGCAATTGCATCGGGCCTATTTCGCACTCGGCGTCCTGGAACAATCGGATGGCCGTCCTGTCTTTACCACAGAGCACCCAATCCGCTCCTTCCCCTCAGGTCACACATTTGACCTGAGAGGAGGGACTGATCCCTCTCTGCAGCCCCCACCCCGCCGCAGAGGACAATGGCGTGTGACTGGGGCGCCGATCAGCCCCAGCACGCAGCCACGTCCTGCCGCCAAACGGTGATGTCGCCGCTCCAGCCGCATCTCTCCTCACCCCTCCAGCCTCCCGCCACATCATACTCTGCTATCTACAGAGACCCCTCTATACTCTGCTACCCACAAAGCCGCCTCTATACTCTGCTACCCACAGAGCCACTTCTATACTCTGCTACCCACTGAGCCCCCTGTATACTCTGCTACCCACAGAGCCGCCTCTATACTCTGCTACCCACAGAGCCGCCTCTATACTCTGCTACCCACAGAGTCGCCTCTATACTCTGCTACCCACAGAGCCGCCTGTATACTCTGCTACCCACAGAGCCGCCTGTATAATCTGCTACCCACAGACCCGCCTGTATACTCTGCTACCCACAGAGCCCCCTGTATGCTCTGCTACCCACAGAGCCGCCTGTATGCTCTGCTAACCACAGAGCCGCCTGTATACTCTGCTACCCACAGAGCCGCCTGTATAATCTGCTACCCACAGAGCCGTCTGTATAATCTGCTACCCACAGAGCCGTCTGTATACTCTGCCACCCACAGACCCGCCTGTATACTCTGCTACCCACAGACCCGCCTGTATACTCTGCTACCCACAGAGCCGCCTGTATACTCTGCTACCCACAGAGCCGCCTGTATAATCTCCTACCCACAGAGCCGTCTGTATACTTTGCTACCCACAGACCCGCCTGTATACTCTGCTACCCACAGAGCCCCCTATATACTCTGCTACCCACTGACCCGCCTGTATACACACAATACATTTCACCACGCTCCCGATGCAATTGCATCGGGCCTCTTTACTAGTATATATATAGATTCAAAATTCAAAGAAGCTTTATTGGCAGGACCAAATACACCTCAGTTTGCCAAAGCAATTGTATAAAGGGAATAGGGATAGAGACTGTGGGGATGTTGGGTAGGAGCTGTAGGGAAGGTGGATAGGGCTATAGTCCATGGCTTAAGAAAGGTGCATGGGGGCAGATCCAATGTGGAGGCTATAGTCCATGGCATCATAGTTCTTTTTCTCGCAGTCTATGACATTCGCTCACGTACCGTGCTGCTATATCCACTGCCCTCCCTTCTTCTCCCAGCAGGATAGATGTTTTTTCTTCCTCCTTCATGGGTATGAAATCTGGGAAGAGATGTGAGAGTCTCCTGAAGTGAGTGTCCCTCACTGCTGAGTATTTGGAACAGTGTAGTAGGAAGTGGGTTTCGTCCTCCAGGGCCTCCTGGTCACAGTGTTGGCACAGTCTTTCCTCCTGTCGGCAGGACACGATGGCCAGACTGTGGGCACTGAGTCTATATCGGCTCAGAATCTTCCGGTCTCTGGGATCTGGGAGTTTCTCCAGATTTGGGGCCAGTTTGTAGTCTCTCTGTAGACTCCGGTATATGGTCAGTTTCTGTGAGCTGAAGATATCGTTTTTCCAGTCACTGACATACCTCTCTTGGCCTTCGTTTACCATCTTCCTGATTCCGGCTTTTGTCAGGTTGTGATTGATGTTCTGGTCGTGTTGGGTTTGGCTGGGCTGTTCCGAGGGTTCTGGTTTTTCTGTTTCACCTACATGTATCAGGGCTTTATGGTGATGGGAGCTTGGATTGCGCCTATGCAGGTGAGCCCGGAATGACAGCGCCCTCTTTAGAGCCGTTAGGTGTAGAGGGAATTTGCCCAGCTCTGCCCGACAGGCACTGTTGGAGGTGCTCCGGTGGACCTGGAGAAGGTGCTTACAGAATTCCAGGTGGAATATTTCTGTTGGGCTGGAATCCCACCTTGACCAGTCTGGGTAGGTGTGAGGACCCCAGACTTCACTGCCATATAGGAGGATTGGGGCGATGATGGAGTCGAAGATTTTTAGCCAGACACTCACTGGTGGCTTCAGATGGTAGATTTTCCTTCGGATGGCATAGAAGGATTTGCAAGCCTTGTCTTTCAGGGTCTCTATGGCTTGTTTGAAGCTCCCTGACCAGTGAATCTCTAGGCCCAGGTAAGTATATTTGTCTGTTCCTGTGAGGTCGCAGTTGTTGAGGACAAATGATGGGTGCTGGTTTGATCTTCTCTTTCTCCTCTGGAACACCATGGTGTTGGTTTTCTTTAGATTGACCAGTAGGGCCCAGGTGGAGCTGAATTTCTCTAGGATTTTCAGGTTGTCTTGGAGGCCTTTCTCGGTTGGTGACAGCAGCAGCAGGTCATCTGCGTACAGCAGGAATTTCACTTGAGCGTCATGGAGGGTGAGACCTGGTGCAGTGGAGGATTCCAGAGCAGTAGCCAGCTCGTTTATATAGATATTAAAGAGCATTGGACTTAGGCTGCAGCCTTGTCTGGCTCCACGGCTCTGTTGTGAATAAGCCGTTCTGTTGCCGTTCACACTCACGCTGCAGCGGTTCTCAGTGTAAGAGCTTTTGATGACATCGTAGGTCTTTCCTCCTTTTCCGCTCTCCAGCAGTTTCAGGAATAAGCCGGGGTGCTACACCGAATCAAAGGCCTTTTTAAAGTCCACAAAGCAGGCATATATCTTCCCATTCTTTGTATTATAGACGTGTCTCTGAATGAGGCTGTGCAGGGTGTAGATGTGGTCAGTGGTGCAGTGGTTCGGCATGAACCCTGCTTGGCTCTTGCTGAGGACGTTGTGCTCGGTGAGGAAGGTGAGGATCCTCTTGTTCAGGATACTGTTGAACAGTTTTCCCAGGTTGCTGCTGACACATATGCCTCTGTAGTTGGCTGGGTCATACCTGTCTCCACTCTTGTGGATGGGTGTCATGAGGCCTTGGTTCCAGGTACGAGGGAAGTAGCCAGCACTCAGCACAATATTGAACAGTTTGACCATTGCAGCCTATATTTCTGGTGGGCTGTGCTTCAGCATTTCTGGTAGGATCCCATCCAGGCCACCGGCAATGACGTCTATGCCTGCGCCGACCACAGAAAACCGGAAGACGCTGGAAGAAGACGGGGAGTACGATGGCAGCGGCGGGGACGGCGCGACAGGACAGTGATAAGTATAATGATTTTACTTTGCAGGTTTTGCGGAGCAAGGAGGGGGGGCCCTGGATCCTGATGGGGGGCCTGTATACTGATGGGGGTGGCGGGCGGGTGGCTGTATACTACCACTGGGGCTGTATATGACTCTGGGGCTGTGGTATACTACCACTGGGGCTGTATATACCTCTGGGGCTGCTGTATACTACTACTGGGGCTACTGTATACTACCACTGGGGCTGCTGTATATACCTCTGGGGCTGCTGTATACTACCACTGGGGCTGTATATACCTCTGGGGCTGCTGTATACTACCACTGGGGCTGCTGTATACTACCACTGGGGCTGCTGTATATACCTCTGGGGCTGCTGTATACTACCACTGGGGCTGTTTATACCTCTGGAGCTGCTGTATACCACACTGCTGGGGGCTGTATACTACCACTGGGGCTGCTGTATACTACCACTGGGGCTGTTTATACCTCTGGGGCTGCTGTATGCTACCACTGGGGCTGCTGTATACTACCACTGGGGCTGCTGTATATACCTCTGGGGCTGCTGTATACTACCACTGGGGCTGTTTATACCTCTGGGGCTGCTGTATACTACCACTGGGGCTGCTGTATACTACCACTGGGGCTGCTGTATACTACCACTGGGGCTGTTTATACCTCTGGGGCTGCTGTATACTACCACTGGGGCTGCTTTATACTACCACTGGGGCTGCTGCTGTATATACCACTGGGGAGGCTGCTGTAACACTGCTGGGGCCTGTATATACCACTGGGGAGGCTGCTGTATACCACACTGCTGGGGGCTGTATACCTGTGCTGGGGTCCACCCTCGGCTTATACACGAGTCAATAGGTTTTCCCAGATTTTGGGGGCAAAAGTAGGGGGGTCGGCTTATACACGGGTCGGCTTATACACAAGTATATACGGTATCTTGTGTATATATACCTTGTAATGAGCATGGCTGTATAGGACGCACTGGATTTCTGACTGATTTGCAGAAGTGCTTGGTTCAATCCAGTGACATTAGTATCCTGCACAGTGCGCTGAGCAGGGTCTTTATCTCATCCCTATCTCTGCTCTGCATGTGTCTGTGTGGGGTCGGTGGTCCCCTCCGTGGTGGTCTCCTCCTCTGATGGTCTGATTTTGGATGAGGAGCTTTGTTTCCAGCTTCCGGAGGTAAGATTGGGGTTTTCTGCCTTTTCATTGTCAGGGGTCTTTCAGTGTGATCATGGTCACTGTTGAATCCCGGCCTGGGGTCTCTGTTTAGCACAATGTCTTTCAGCTCTTTGGCCAGGAGGCTGACCCCTTGTTTGTTGAGGTGTTTATTATTGTACAGGTGACAGTGGTTTATGGAGAGGTGTTGTGCCAGGGTCACGTTTGGCACAGTCTTGATCCTTTCGGTCAGGTCCATGTTGATGCTTTGGGTGGTTTCCCTGGGTATATTCTTTGTTGGGAGCAGAGACGACAGAATAATTTTACCGTCAGGGAATTTTAGTTTTGCCATCTTTGCCAATTCGATCAGTTGTCCTGCGATCTGCTGGTGCTGGTCTGTCAGATTGTGGGTACCCGTGTGTATAATAATATGGTTTGAGTTGGTAAATCGTGGATTATTAATGACCTTTGTCACCTGTTCAATATCTGCACAGTAGATTTTACGGACCCGTTTTCCTGGGAATAGTCTTTGTGCATTTAAGTACTTTCCGTTTGAGTCTATTATTAGGACAATATCAGGACATTGTGATGTCTCGGGTGGGTTACGGTGCTGCTGTTGGGGGTCTGTGGTGCTGGTTTTGTTGGTGGTTGGTTCTCTTCTCTCTTTCATTCCTCTGGTTTCTGGTTCACTTGTATTATTTCAGGATCGTTCATATTGTTGGTTATTATTTTAATGATGTGTGGTGTCTCCACATTCTGGTCAGTGGGGGCCATGTTGTCTTCTTTCTGGCTTGTTTCCATTGCCTCCTGCTGGTTCAGATGTCTGGGGGTCTGTGTTTTCAGTTCTGCAATCTCCTGTCTGAGGGAATGGTTGACTTTTTTCAATTCACACACATATATATATACTAGCTGTAGTACCCGGCTACGCCCGGGTTAATAAACAACTGATGTTAGCTATAACAAAATAGAATTTGAATATGTCATATTAATGACCTGTAAGAAAATAGAAACTGAGCTGTGATTGGTTGCTATAGGCAGCCTAATAAATCTCCAGCCAACAGTAAACCCACCCCCTGGCCGGGCAGTATATGTTACCTCACACATACACATAATAGACAGCTCATGTGCCTGACATCTGCCTTAATTCCCTATATGAAAAACAAAAGAAATATAGGGGGCGCACTAGTGCATTACCATTAATACCAAGTGGGAAGATTCAATTAAGTAATCACTAACCTATTCCTGTTGTGCAATCCCCGCACAACAATGGTGTAGATTTAGAAAGTGGTCAGGGTCTCCTTTCTCCTGGTTCAAGTTCTAAGTCTGCAGATCCTCAAGTCTCTGCAAGCTGCTCCAGCCGTGCACTTCAATAAGATAGGATTTGTGAATTCAATTTGCACGGTCTCGTGCTGAGCGCTCCAAAACAAAGCTGAGGACTCTGCTGACTGGATAGTCCTTTTATTGAAAAGCCTCCATCCGCCACGACATGTTTCGACGGTGTAGTACCGTCTTTCTCAAGTGGAATTAATTAATTCCCTATATGGCACATGTGTTGCACATTGGCTATTTTTAATCAGATGGTTATGTTTGGAAATTAAAGATAGCACACGTATGAGGCGAGTTATGTGAGGTGATTTGTGCACATCTGTGTCTGTGTGGTGTGTGTGTACCTGAGGTGTGTGTATTTGCGTGTCCCTGTGGGGTGAGTGCATGTGTCCCTATAGGGTGTGTATGTGTGTGTGTCCCTGTGGGTGTGTGTGTGGTGTGTGTCTCTTTGTGGTGTGTGTGTGTGTGTGTGTCCCTGTGGGGTGAGTGCATGCGTCCCTATAGGGTGTGTATGTGTGTGTCCCTGTGTCCCTGTGGGGGGTCTGTGTGGTGTGTGTGTGTCCCTGTGGGGTGAGTGCATGTGTCCCTATAGGGTGTGTATGTGTGTGTGTCCCTGTGGGTGTGTGTGTGGTGTGTGTCTCTTTGTGGTGTGTGTGTGTGTGTGTCCCTGTGGGGTGAGTGCATGTGTCCCTATAGGGTGTGTATGTGTGTGTGTCCCTGTGGGTGTGTGTGTGTGGTGTGTGTCTCTTTGTGGTGTGTGTGTGTGTGTCTGTGGGGTGAGTGCATGTGTCCCTGTGGGGTGTGTATGTGTGTGTGTCTCTGGGGGGGGGTCTGTGTGATGTGTGTATCTGTGTTGTGTATGGCTCTTTGTGGTGTGTGTGTGTGTCCCTGTGGGGTGAGTGCATGCGTCCCTATAGGGTGTGTATGTGTGTGTCCCTGTGTCCCTGTGGGGGGTCTGTGTGGTGTGTGTGTGTCCCTGTGGGGTGAGTGCATGTGTACCTATAGAGTGCCTATGTGTGTGTATCCCTGTGGGGGGGGGTCTGTGTGGTTTGTGTGTCTGTGTTGTGTGTGTCTCTTTGTGGTGTGTGTGTCCCTGTGGGGTGAGTGCATGTGTCACTATAGGGTGTGTGTGTGTCCCCTTGGGGGGGGTATGTCCCTGTGGGGTGTGTATGTGTGTGTGTCCCTGTGGGGGGGTCTGTGTGGTGTGTGTATCTGTGTTGTGTGTGGCTCTTTGTGGTGTGTGTGTCCCTGTGGGGTGAGTGCATGTGTCACTATAGGGTGTGTGTGTGTGTCCCCTTGGGGGTGTGTGTCTCTGTGTTGTGTGTGTCGCTTTGTGGTGTGTGTGTGAATTTGAATATGTCATATTAATGACCTGTAGGAAAATAGAAGCTGAGCTGTGATTGATTGCTATAGGCAGCCTAATAAATCTCCAGCCAACAGTAAACCCACCCCCTGGCCGGGCAGTATATGTTACCTCACACATACACATAATAGACAGCTCATGTGACTGACATCTGCCTTAATTCCCTATATGGCACATGTGTTGCACATTGGCTGTTTATAATCAGATGTTTATGTTTGGAAAATAAAGATAGCACACGTATGAGGCGAGTTGTGTGAGGTGATTTGTGCACATCTGTGTCTGTCTGTGTGGTGTGTGTGTCCCTGGGGTGTGTATGTGTGTGTCCCTGTGGGGGGGGTCTGTGTGGTGTGTGTCTCTGTTGTGTGCGTCTCTTTGTGGTGTGTGTGTGTGTCCCTGTGGGGTGAGTGCATGTGTCCCTATAAGGTGTATATGTGTGTGTGTCCCTGTGGGGGGGTCTGTGTGGTGTGTGTGTGTATCTGTGTTGTGTGTGTCTCTTTGTGGTGTGTGTCCCTGTGGGGTGAGTGCATGTGTCCCTATAGGGTGTGTATATGTGTGTCCCTGTGGGGGGGGTGTCTGTGTGGGGTGTGTGTGTCTCTGTGTTGTGTGTGTGAAAGAAAGAATGCGCATATAGGGTCTTATCTCAATAACACACTTTCACTTATCGATGTGGAATTGCTCACCTTTAGCAGTTGTGAAACCCACAACTGGTAGAATAGCGTACAAGCAGCTGCTGCAGGGACCGCACTCTCAACGGTGACCGTGGTCGTGATGTAGATTCTTGGACAAAGTGCTTCGGTGTCCGCGCTGCTGCTCCGAGACCAAAGAAACACAGACACGGGAATGTCTGGCACAGCTACAGCCTTTATTTTCCGAAGCGTTTTGGAGCCTACTCCCGAGCTCCTTCCTCAGGTAACATCACTATTACACTGAACAGTTACACTTTTATAAGAAAAAAGGCGCCAAAAACATGATGGAAATTACATCAGCAAGAAGGGAGGATCTACCCATGACGTCACAATATTTACAAAACAAATTGCCGTGACAGCCGATGAGAGAGATATCAAAAAATAAAATAAACATAGTGTGTGTATTCATCAAGTGCATAAATCACATATAATAAAAATGAGAAAACAGAACAAAACTCACAGCCATATAAGAAAATAAGAGAAGAAAAAAGACGGAAAGGTTCTTGTGTGGAATCAAACCCACAAAAATGAAAAAGTGATGTGTGTCCAATATTTGTAGTTTCTCTGCCAGGTGTGCTATATGTCTGGGCATCTTAAATCAAAGTATTATTGGGCTCTAAATTCTCAAAAAGATTTTTGTAATCTCAATTACATAAAATATATCTTGAAAGTGTATATAAAAGGAAGGGAAGGGTGTCTAAGATGTGCTCAAATAGTGATCCTAAATAAAAAGAATAACTATCTTAGTATCATTTAAATATATATACAGAGCAGAAGGAAAAATGAAGAAAAGAAAATAGGACTCGATCTAGGAGAATCGAGGTGATAAATCAATATGTGCAAACATCAATGGTATATGTGTTGTGCTAAATTGTCTGTGATTAAAAAGTGTCTCAAAAAGGTCAAAAGTGTCTGATAAGAAGTTAATGGTGATAATTGTCTATTTCTTTTATTCATATACAGGTATCCACTTTATGGAAGAATGGAACAATGAAGAATAATAAAAGAAGGAGTTCCCACGTCAAAAAGAAAAAAAGGATATAAATATATATGGATAAAAATAGTATGAAAAAATATTATGAAAAAAAAATATATATATATCTGTATATAGAAATATATATGTTTTAAAAATATATAAATAATTTTATTACTTTGTTTAAAAAATCTCATCAAATAAAATGAATTTATCTATAAAAATGGGTGAGAATTATTACATAGTAGAAGAATAAATAATTAAGAAGGAACTATTAAAAACAGGACATTTCAAATACTAAAAAGGGATTTAAAAAAGCAAAACAGGGTATCATTTAGTTGAAAACAATATATATACATATATATTCAGTTTAGGAACAAAAATTCTATTCATTGGGGATATCAACTATGGAATCAAGTTAGTATCACAGAGGATTAGAACTAGTAGTAGATAGTCGAAAATTCATTAGACAGGTCACAAACATCCCATCAGCTATAAGAGCAGTTATTAAAATCTATGAAAGAATATACATCTTTAATTACAAACAAATGTTAGGGATTCTTGTGGGGAAACCCATAGGTTATGTGGAGCTACAATTGTAATACAGCGCAAGGCAGATCGACACAAGGAAAAAAACCTATCCAGTTATAATTGTCAGCGCACGCCTGCGATAGAGAGGACAGGCGAGGAACGTTATCAGTGCTACATTGTTGCTAGTTCTGATGGTGGGGTTACACGTCCCGATATCGCGGCGATATCGGAGGCAACGGTGCGGGAGTGCGCATTTTTTCAGCCCTTTTCCCGGTTTACACGCTGCGATATCGGGAAACAACATCCCTCTGATATGTACGCCCACCAACCCAGTAGCGACCATTTAACATGGGAGTTAATGGGTGAGGTGCGAGTACACATCGGAGTTGGGCTGTCACACGCTGCGATGCTGCTACAACGGCCATGCGATATCGGGGAGTTGAATAGCTCTGCTATTCAACTCCGATATCGTTTTGGCATCGTTCCAGCATCGCGTTGTACACTGAAACCGCACAACGCACACACGATATCGGCTCCAACTCGCGACCCACGTGACTTTTTGTCGGAGTTGGGTCGGAGTTGGACGCCGATATCGCGGCGTGTAAACCCACCATAACAGCAGCGGAACGCTTCAGTAATTAAGGTGACGTGTGCCAGAAGTCAGGCAAGCGCGTGTCTGTGATACAATGCTGCTATTTGTGAGAGCTGCGGCACACTTCAGCAATTAAGGAGACGTGTGCCAAAAGTTCAGGCGGAATCTAAGCGGGTGCCAGATGAGAACTCTTTTGAAGTGGTGGAAAGAGTTAGTAGATGCAGAAGAATACGTGTGGATTATTGCATTAGTGAAAATAAATACTTAACATGCTCAGAAAGAATGACAGGGGTGTATAAGTTATTATATGGGAATATATGAAAGAAAAATAAAACTGAAGAGAACCTTTCTTGTAAAGTTTGTAGAAGACTAGGATTAGGTATGTACTCTATATCAGCTAAAATAGCTTAGTGATAAGACATATATATATATATATATATATACACCTCCACAAATCAGAGGGATAATGAATATGCAGAGCAATGACTAACAAAAATGGGACTTATGCTAATAAAAACAAAATCACCAGTCATGTCAAAAGATTTGGAGATGACACTAATCACTGAATGGATGTAGCAGAGTTGTGCTACAGATATTCACAAAAACATCAAAAATCAGGCTAAAAACACAAAAACTGACATTCCAGTGTATATGTACAGTCTTCCAAATAATCAAGTCTATACAAAGACATTTTACTAGAAAAAACAAACTTAAAAATTAAGAGATTATTTCTGACACCAAATTAAGCCCACTCGGTTTAAGGGTACCTAGTTTATGCATCCAATATTTTTCCTTTTTATTAAGAGCACCAATTCTATTATTAATATGAGATGCTATATGATCGATTGCAGTGACTCTTAGTTTAGTGAAATCTCTGTTGTGAAAAGTATCAAAGTGACTTGAAACTCCATGTAATTTAAAGCCGTTTTTGATGTTTGATCTATGCTTATTTAATCTGTGATGTAATTCCTGTGTTGTCCGCCCTATATACTGCGTCCCACATGGGCATTCTAGCAAATATATCACAAAAGTTGATTTACAGTTTAGATCAAATTGAATCATAAATGTTTCTCCAGTAGTTTTAGAAGTGAAATTTTTAGTGTTTTGTATATGTCTACAGCATAGGCATCGTTTTCTGCCACAATTAAAAGACCCTTTAGGAAAAGACTGTGTCATTGTCTTATTATTAAGTGGTTTCTTTAATCTGCTGGGTGCCAGTATACTTTTGATTGTAGGTGCTCTCCTATATGTAATTCCTGGTCTATTAGGTAGGAATTTTCCCAGTATTGGATCACCAAGCAATAATGGCCAGTATTTTAGAAGTATTTCTTTAATTTGTTTGTGTTTTTGATTATACGTGGTGATGAAATTAAAGGTGAATTCATTAGGTTTTACAATTTTATCATTTTTCTTCTTTAAAAAATCACCCTGGGCAGAGTTTGCACTTATATCAATCGCATTGCTAATCAATTTATCCGGATATTTTCTCACTGTGAACCTTTTTCTGAGAATTTCTGTTTGTTCAAAAAACGATGCGCCTTTAGTGCAGTTTTTCCTTATCCTTTTAAATTGGTTAGTCGGAATGTTTCTGATCCACTTGTTATAGTGTCCACTTGTGAAATGGACATAACTGTTCTTGTCTACTTTTTTAAAAAACGTTTTGGTCATAATCTGAAGGTTTTTCTGATATAAGGTCAGATCTAAAAAATCAATACAGTTTTGATCAATATGGGGTTCAAAATTCAAACCCCATAAATTATCTTGTATTCCACTCAAAAATTTATTGATGTCATCATGATGAGTGTCCCATATTATGAAAATATCGTCGATGTATCCTTTATACATCACTAGTCCCTTAGTGTGCTGATTGTTATATATATGAATGCTCTCAAATAACCCCATGAATAAATTTGCGTAAGAACACGCAACCTTTGACGCCATGGCTGTGCCTCTGATCTGGTGGTAAAAATCACCCAGAAACGTGAAGTAATTATTATTTAAAATGAAATTGAGACCTTGCAAAATGAATTCTTTTTGGCTTTTAGGTACCCTCTCATCAGTGCAAAGATAGTAATCCACACACATTAGACCTATATTATGTTCGATGTTTGTCTAAAGAGATGATACATCTAATGTCATAAAGCAATACGAGTCTTTCCATTTTATATTCCTGACCAAATTAATGAGTTCTGTTGAATCTTTAAGATAGCTCTCTAATGAAAAAACGTGAAACTGTAATATTTTATCGATATATGTAGCCAAATTGCTGGTGAGTGAATCTATTCCCGGTATGATGGGCCTGCCAGGTGGTGTCTTGAGATTTTTGTGAACTTTTGGAAGGTGGTACATAAAAGGGATAGTCGGGCTCCTGCAACATAAAAACTTTTTTTCATTGTTATTAATAATTCCGTCTTCAAAAGCTTGTTTGATCATTTTGTTGTAGATTTTTATCAAATTTGGAAATGGATCTGATTTGATCTTTTCATAATAGTTATGGTCGGACAGAATGTTATATGCCTCTTTCGTATAATCATCATAATTTTGCACAACTATATCCCCCCCTTGTCTGCACTCCTTATAACAATCTTTCTGTTTTTCTGAAGATCATGAAGAGCCATTTTTTCTTCATAAGACAAATTATTTTTCATGTTACTTTTAACTTTATCTAGGGAGTCAAGATCCCTTAAGATTAAATCCTGAAATGTCTCTACTACATGTCCTCTGCTCTCAACTGGGTAAAAACTGCTCATATTTTTTAAATCAGGGTGGAGAAAATGATCCCTTGAAGTCATGTCCTGTGCATCAGTATTATGTAGACAAAAATGTCTTTTCAGGGTGAGTTTGCGTATAAATTTATGTGCATCAACAAAAAGGTCAAAATTATTCGGTTCCGACGTGGGACAAAATGAGAGTCCCCTGTTCAATAATGTGATTTCTGCTTTAGACAAAACATGGTTAGATAAGTTGATAATGTTACTGTCCTCAATCTTTTCAGGATCTAAATTGCAAATGTCACCCTTCCTTTTTTCTTTGTTTTTTCTTTTACCTCTCCCACCTCGTCTATTTTTCTTTTTCCCAATAGTGGGCTGAAGAAATTTGTAATTTGATTCTGGTGATTTGCGGTGCATAAAAAAGGAACCAAACCAGTATTGTCATTACTTGAATTGTCAATAATGATTTTCTTATGCAATGGTATATCAGGTGTAGTCTCCAAAGATGTAATAGGGATTATTTGTTCAGCAATAATCTCATTATCTGTTTTACTCTTACCATTTCTATTGAGCCTTTTTGGTGTGTCAATTTCAATAAGATCATTTTCAACATATTGGGTGTCGTTTGATATTACTGTTATTGTTATGCAGAATTATGGGTTTTAAGGGTCTTTCTCTATTAATACGGTTTATTTGCTCCCTAATTTTCATAAGATGTTCTTCTTCAGATCTCATGTCTTTTTTATGCTCAAAATTACTAGTAGATTCGGTAATCATATCTTGTTTATTAGTATGATGTATTAATGCTTTAGTTATCACTATGTTTTTAATGCTATTAGTTCCTCCATTATTCGTATTCATATTGTCATTGACTATAGGACTGTTAGTGCTAGTTACCGGTAGATTTAACATTTTTTTCTTCTCAAATTCAATCTTATCCCAATCTTCATTAGTGAATGCACTCTCATTGTCTGAGGAGATAGATACATCATCATCATCCTCAAAATCTTCTGTGGGGGTCTCATTGCTAGTTGCCTCAAATGTGGAGTTATCATTATTATCCTTTTTATGTAAATTCTCATCCAAATTCCCTTCATTCAAAATGGTTATAACAGATGTATTACAATTAGTGTTATTGGAACTGTTAGTATTGCTCTTATTGTCGGTGGGACCTTGCACATTTGTTTGTATTAGCTTGATAGGTGTGGTGACCGTCCCAATTGATGATATTTTGGTTTTATCAATTAATTTGTCTCGAGGGGCCAGCCTTTTGCTATTAGAAAAACGTCTAGTTGAATAATAGGTTATGTTCTGTCGTGTTCCAGAATCCGAGAATGATCTCCTCCTGATTGGGATACCATCTCTCTGATTCTTGGAATCATTCTTTTCTTGTGGGTTATCTCCAGGGGTTTTTAAAGTGTAATCCTTTCTGTCTCTATTCAATTTCCTAGATTTTATGTAATAGTGTAATAGTGATGTTCCCTGAGGAAGGAGCTCGGGAGTAGGCTCCGAAACGCGTCGGAACATAAAGGCTGTAGCTGTACCAGACATTCCCGTGTCTGTGTTTCTTTGGTCTCGGAGCAGCAGCGCGGACACCGAAGCACTTTGTCCAAGAATCTACATCTGTGTTATGTGTGTCTCTTTGTGGTGTGTGTGTGTCACTGAGGGGTGAGTGCATGTGTCCCTATAGGGTGTGTATGTGTGTGTGTCCCTGTGGGGGGGTCTGTGTGGTGTGTGTGTGTCTCTTTGTGGTGTGTGTGTCCCTGTGGGGTGAGTGCATGTGTTCCTATAGGGTGTGTATGTGTGTGTGTCCCTGTGGCGGGGGTCTGTGTGGTGTGTGTGTCTCATTGTGGTTTGTGTGTCCCTGTGGGGTGAGTGCATGTGTCGCTATAGAGTGTGTGTGTGTCCCCTTGGGGGTGTGTGTCTCTGTGTTGTGTGTGTCTCTTTGTGGTGTGTGTGTGTTTGTTCGGGTGCGTGGTGAGTATCCAATGTTGGGGCTGCACCTTAGTGACTATACACTTGCTGTTACTGTTTGTGTGCGTGTGTTGTGTATACATGTCCCCGTGCGTGGTGAATTTCTCATGTTGGGGCCCCACCTTAGTGACTATATGCTGGTATGTGCTGTTAGTCTTTGGCGCTATCATTAAGCCCCTCTCATTCACAACTGTCAACTGGTAACTGTAACTTTTTCCCCATTATGTAGATAGGGGCAAAATTGTTTGGTGAATTGGAATGCGCGGGGTTAAAATGTCGCCTCACAACATAGCCTGTGACGCTCCCGGGGTCCAGACGTAGGACTGTGCAAAATTTAGTCTCTATAGCTGACATCTGTCGATTTTCCTCCCACACGTTTCCTTTCCCTTTTTCCCCATTATGTAGATAGGGCCAAAATTGTTTGGTGAACTGGAACGAGCGGGGTTAAAATTTTGCCTCACAACATAGCCTATGACGCTCTCAGGGTCCAGACGTGTGACTGTGCAAAATTTTGTCTCTATAGCTGACAGCTGTCGATTTTCCTCCAATATTTTTCCATTCACTTTTTCCCCATTATGTAGATAGGGCCAAGATTGTTTAATGAACTGGAACGCGCAGGGTTAAAATTTCGCCTCACAACATAGCCTATGACGCTCCCGGGGTCAAGACGTGTGACTGTGCAAAGTTTTGTGGCTATAGTTGCGACGGTGTAGATGCCAATCCCGGATATACACACATACACACACACATACATACACACATTCAGCTTTATATATTAGATATATATATATATATATAACGAAAAAAACTGCACAGCACTCACAGACCAGTGTGAACTGGTGCAAGCAGGGACACAGAGATATATATATAGTAGAAAAAATTCCTTGCAGCACACAGATATCACCAATGTTGCATAATGCTATAAGCCATGTGGTTGAGAAAAAAGTTTAAAAACTTACGTTTTTCTGAAAAAACTCAAAATCTTATCTTTTCATTCTGAAGTTCTTAGTACAAACATTGGCCAAGGTCTGTTTGCTCGTCGACTGCGACAAAGTGACTTCAGGCACGACGAGTCCTATGCTGACACCCAAGTCCCCCTTTTCCGCTCCCCCACCTCTCAGTGGGCAGACTCCATCTATACCCTCCATCACCTGTCTACGATGAGGGTGCTATTTGCAGCAGAGTATCTGCACAGCACTCACAGACCAGTGTGAACTGGTGCAAGCAGGGACACAGAGATATATATATAGTAGAAAAAATTCCTTGCAGCACACAGATATCACCAATGTTGCATAATGCTATAAGCCATGTGGTTGAGAAAAAAGTTTAAAAACTTTTAAAAAAAGTTGAGAAAAAAGTTTAAAAACTTACGTTTACGTTTAAAAACTTACGACCAGTGTGAACTGGTGCAAGCAGGGACACAGAGATATATATATAGTAGAAAAAATTCCTTGCAGCACACAGATATCACCAATGTTGCATAATGCTATAAGCCATGTGGTTGAGAAAAAAGTTTAAAAACTTACGTTTTTCTGAAAAAACTCAAAATCTTATCTTTTAATTCTGAAGTTCTTAGTACAAACATTGGCCAAGGTCTGTTTGCTCGTCGACTGCGACAAAGTGACTTCAGGCACGACGAGTCCTATGCTGACACCCAAGTCCCCCTTTTCCGCTCCCCCACCTCTCAGTGGGCAGACTCCATCTATACCCTCCATCACCTGTCTACGATGAGGGTGCAATTTGCAGCAGAGTATCTGCAACTCTATATAATATATAACGAAAAAAACTGCACAGCACTCACAGACCAGTGTGAACTGGTGCAAGCAGGGACACAGAGATATATATATAGTAGAAAAAATTCCTTGCAGCACACAGATATCACCAATGTTGCATAATGCTATAAGCCATGTGGTTGAGAAAAAAGTTTAAAAACGTACGTTTTTCTGAAAAAACTCAAAATCTTATCTTTTAATTCTGAAGTTCTTAGTACAAACATTGGCCAAGGTCTGTTTGCTCGTCGACTGCGACAAAGTGACTTCAGGCACGACGAGTCCTATGCTGACACCCAAGTCCCCCTTTTTTCTCAACCACATGGCTTATAGCATTATGCAACATTGGTGATATCTGTGTGCTGCAAGGAATTTTTTCTACTATATATATATCTCTGTGTCCCTGCTTGCACCAGTTCACACTGGTCTGTGAGTGCTGTGCAGTTTTTTTCGTTATATATTATATAGAGTTGCAGATACTCTGCTGCAAATTGCACCCTCATCGTAGACAGGTGATGGAGGGTATAGATGGAGTCTGCCCACTGAGAGGTGGGGGAGCGGAAAAGGGGGACTTGGGTGTCAGCATAGGACTCGTCGTGCCTGAAGTCACTTTGTCGCAGTCGACGAGCAAACAGACCTTGGCCAATGTTTGTACTAAGAACTTCAGAATTAAAAGATAAGATTTTGAGTTTTTTCAGAAAAACGTAAGTTTTTAAACTTTTTTCTCAACCACATGGCTTATAGCATTATGCAACATTGGTGATATCTGTGTGCTGCAAGGATTTTTTTCTACTATATATATATCTCTGTGTCCCTGCTTGCACCAGTTCACACTGGTCTGTGAGTGCTGTGCAGTTTTTTTCGTTATATATTATATAGAGTTGCAGATACTCTGCTGCAAATTGCACCCTCATCGTAGACAGGTGATGGAGGGTATAGATGGAGTCTGCCCACTGAGAGGTGGAGGAGCGGAAAAGGGGGACTTGGGTGTCAGCATAGGACTCGTCGTGCCTGAAGTCACTTTGTCGCAGTCGACGAGCAAACAGACCTTGGCCAATGTTTGTACTAAGAACTTCAGAATGAAAAGATAAGATTTTGAGTTTTTTCAGAAAAACTTACGTTTTTAAACTTTTTTCTCAACCACATGGCTTATAGCATTATGCAACATTGGTGATATCTGTGTGCTGCAAGGAATTTTTTCTACTATATATATATATATATATATATATATATATATATATATACATACACACACACACATATATATCATCTAACTATATATATATATATGTGCATCTATACATATATATATATATATATATATATATATGCACATATGAAATATGCCTAATCAAAGTGAATATATATACAGTTAGGGCCAGAAATATTTGGACAGTGACACAAGTTTTGTTATTTTAGCTGTTTACAAAAACATGTTCAGAAATACAATTATATATATATATAATATGGGCTGAAAGTGCACACTCCCAGCTGCAATATGAGAGTTTCCACATCCAAATCGGAGAAAGGGTTTAGGAATCATAGCTCTGTAATGCATACCCTCCTCTTTTTCAAGGAACCAAAAGTAATTGGACAATGGACTCTAAGGGCTGCAATTAACTCTGAAGGCGTCTCCCTCGTTAACCTGTAATCAATGAAGTAGTTAAAAGGTCAGGGGTGGATTCCAGGTGTGTGGTTTTGCATTTGTAAGCTGTTGCTGTGACCAGACAACATGCGGTCAAAGGAACTCTCAATTGAGGTGAAGCAGAACATCCTGAGGCTGAAAAAAAAGAAAAAATCCATCAGAGAGATAGCAGACATGCTTGGAGTAGCAAAATCAACAGTTGGGTACATTCTGAGAAAAAAGGAATTGACTGGTGAGCTTGGGAACTCTAAAAGGCCTGGGCGTCCACGGATGACAACAGTGGTGGATGATCGCCGCATACTTTATTTGGTGAAGAAGAACCCGTTCACAACATCAACTGAAGTCCAGAACACTCTCAGTGAAGTAGGTGTATCTGTCTCTAAGTCAACAGTAAAGAGAAGACTCCATGACAGTAAATACAAAGGATTCACATCTAGATGCAAACCATTCATCAATTCCAAAAATAGACAGGCCAGAGTTAAATTTGCTGAAAAACACCTCAAGAAGCCAGCTCAGTTCTGGAAAAGTATTCTATGGACAGATGAGACAAAGATCAACCTGTACCAGAATGATGGGAAGAAAAAAGTTTGGAGAAGAAAGGGAACGGCACATGATCCAAGGCACACCACATCCTCTGTAAAACATGGTGGAGGCAACGTGATGGCATGGGCATGCATGGCTTTCAATGTCACTGGGTCACTTGTGTTTATTGATGACATAACAGCAGACAAGAGTAGCCGGATGAATTCTGAAGTGTACCGGGATATACTTTCAGCCCAGATTCAGCCAAATGCTGCAAAGTTGATTGGACGGCGCTTCATAGTACAGATGGACAATGACCCCAAGCATACAGCCAAAGCTACCCAGGAGTTCATGAGTGCAAAAAAGTGGAACATTCTGCAATGGCCAAGTCAATCACCAGATCTTAACCCAATTGAGCATGCATTTCACTTGCTCAAATCCAGACTTAAGACGGAAAGACCCACAAACAAGCAAGACCTGAAGGCTGCGGCTGTAAAGGCCTGGCAAAGCATTAAGAAGGAGGAAACCCAGCGTTTGGTGATGTCCATGGGTTCCAGACTTAAGGCAGTGATTGCCTCCAAAGGATTGGCAACAATATATTGAAAATAAAAATATTTTGTTTGGGTTATGTTTATTTGTCCAATTACTTTTGACCTCCTAAAATGTGGAGTGTTTGTAAAGAAATGTGTACAATTCCTACATTTTCTATCAGATATTTTTGTTCAACCCTTCAAATTAAACGTTACAATCTGCACTTGAATTCTGTTGTAGAGGTTTCATTTCAAATCCAATGTGGTGGCATGCAGAGCCCAACTCGCGAAAATTGTGTCACTGTCCAAATATTTCTGGCCCCAACTGTATATGTGTGTGTAATCCATATATATATGTGGATTACACACACATATATATGTGCAGTTTTGGGAGGGGGGCGCCGATACTCACCTTCCGAAGATGCTCCCAGTCGTTGCCTAGCGACGCTGGGACTCAGCATGGCCTCTCCCGCCGCACTGCGCATGCGCGGGCCGGAAATGACGCGGTCGCCGGCCTCGCGTCATGAAGAGCGGGGCGGGAAGATTCGAATGGGCACCCCCGCTCTTCAAATCGATAATGCCGTCCATTAGGGTGTTATGAAGGTTGTGAGGTGGGAGGAGCACGGCCCTGGGGACACCACCTTCCGGACAAGAACGCCCCGCTGACAAGAAATCTGTGAGTTTATAAAGTGTTTTATTCACCTTCTATAAAGCCCTATTAGGACAGGCAGGGATGGTTAGGGAACTAGTTAGAGGCTATAGGGGCAGGTAGTGATAGTTTAGGGGCCATAGATTAGGTGACAGGTTCCCTTTAAATGACTACTGTTAGCGAGAAGGATAGGCCGCCCTGAAGAGGTGTGTTTTTAGGGAGCGTCTGAAGCTATGCAAGTTGTGGATGGTCCTAATTTCTTGGGGTAGAGCATTCCAGAGGATTGGTGCAGCTCGAGAGAAGTCTTGGAGTTGGGAATAGGAGGTTCGGATTAATGCCGATGTTAGTCTGAGGTGGCATTCAGAGCGAAGGGGACGGGTGGGGTGGTAGACAGAGATGAAGGTAGAGAGGTAGGGAGGTGCCACACCATGAATAGCTTTGTGGGTGACAACAAGCAATTTGAATTGGATTCTATAGTGTATGGGTAGCCAATTCAGTGACTGGCACAGAGCAGAAACATCTGAGTAACGGTTTGCTACATAGGTGATCCTGGCTGCTGCATTGAGGATAGACTGGAGAGGGGAAAGCTTACTGCAGGGGAGGCCAGCTAATACAAAATTACAATAGTCAAGACGGGAATGAATCAGGGCCACGGTGAGGGTTTTAGTTGTTTCAATGGTGAGAAAAGGGTGAATTCTGGAGATATTTTTCAGGTGCAAGCGACAGGAGCGGGTGAGAGATTGTATATATGGGGTGAAGGAGAGATCAGTGTCCAACATAACACCCAGACAGCGAGCCTGCTGACTGGGCGTTATCGTGGTGCCGCACACCGAGAGAGAGATGTCAGGTTTAGGGAGGTTGGCAGAGGGTGGGAGGAGAAGAAGTTCAGTTTTGGAAAGGTTGAGTTTCAGATAGAGAGCGGACATGATATTGGAGACTGCGGTTAGACAGTAATTGGTGTTCTGTATTAGAGCAGGAGTAAGGTCAGGGGAGGAAGTGTATAGCTGTGTCATCAGCATAAAGATGGTACTGGAAGCCAAATCTGCTGATGGTCTGTCTGATCTGGGCTGTGTAGAGAGAGAAGAGAAGAGGTCCAAGGACTGAATCCTGAGGGACCCCAATAGTGAGGGGAAGAGGGGAGGATGTGGAGCCAGAGAATGATACACTGAAAGAGCGGTCAGAAAGATAGGAAGAGAACCAGGAGAGAGCCGTGTCCTTGATGCCAATGGAGTGCAGCATAGAAAGTAGGAGATGATAGTCAACACTGTCAAAAGCTGCAGAGAGATCAAGAAGAATAAGCAGAGAGTGGTCACCATTATGTTTTGCTATCAGAAGGTCATTGGTCACTTTGATAAGGGCAATTTCTGTAGAGTGTAAGGGGCAGAAGCCAGACTGCAATGGATCTAAAAGAGAGTGAGTGGCGAGGTAATGGGTGAGGCGGGTGTAGACCAGGCGCTCCAGGAGTTTTGAGATGAAGGGGAGATTGGAGACGGGTCTGTAGTTATTTGTGCAGGATGGGTCAAGGGACGTTTTCTTTAGTAGTGGAGTAATAATAGAGTGTTTGAAGGAGGAGGGTAAGATGCCACTAGAGAGGCAGAGATTGAAGATTGTGGTTAAGTGAGTGGTGACCACTGGAGAGAGGGTCTAGAGTAGGTGTGAGGGAATGGGGTCAGTGGTGAATGTAATGGGACGTGAGGACGAGAGGAGCCTGGAGACTTTTTCTTCTGTGACTGGGTCAAAAATGGAGAGTGAGCCAGAGGGGATGTAGGGACAGATGGGGGTAACAACATTTGAAGTTTGGGAGCTGATTTCCTGATGGATATTTTCTATTTTCTCTGTGAAGTAAGAGGCCAGATCATCAGCACAGAGGTCAGTGATAGGGACCTGCACTTTCGGACTGAGGAGAGAGTGAAAAGTGTCAAAGAGTTTCTTTGAGTTGTTGGCTAGTGAGGAGATCAGGGTGGTGAAGTAGGTCTGTTTGGCAAGGTGAAGGGCAGAGTTGTAGGTTTTTAGCATGAATTTATAATGGATGAAGTCTCCTGGTGGGCGAGTTTTCCTCCATAGGTGTTCGGCACTCCTCGAGCATCGCTGGAGGAATTGAGTTTGTGATGTAAGCCAGGGCTGTTTTATTCTGTGTTTGGAGGTTCTGAGGGTGAGGGGAGCTA
Source organism: Allobates femoralis (assembly GCA_033576535.1). Classification (NCBI taxonomy): domain Eukaryota; kingdom Metazoa; phylum Chordata; class Amphibia; order Anura; family Aromobatidae; genus Allobates; species Allobates femoralis. The sequence goes on along the minus strand of JARQOC010000006.1, from coordinate 228,545,683 downwards.
CTTGGTCCAGGGTACTTTTGAGAGTATCATTGTAGTAATTCACAGCCAGATTGGGGCAGGAGAAGGAGGAGATTGGGGACAGTGATGAGAGAAGAGAGTCTATGAATGTATGAGGGTTAATGGCCTGTAGATTTCTGAATGTGTGATAGGTCGGACTATGCTGTGATGGGCGAGGGTTTGTGAGTGTGAACGAGAAAATGTTGTGATCAGAGAGAGAAGGAGATGAGTTGTCTAAGGAGGATGTAGAGCAAAGTCGGGTAAAGACCAGGTCAAGGGTGTTACCATCTTTGTGTGTCTCAGAGTTTGAGAACTGCGAGAGGCCGAGAGAAGTGGTTAGAGATAGGAGCTGGGATGCAGATGTGGAGTTGGGGCTGTTTATGGGGATGTTAAAGTCTCCCAGGATGAGGGTTGGTAATTCTGAGGACATGAAGTGCAGCAGCCATGCGGAGAAGTGGTCGAAGAACTAGGTGGGTGAACCAGGGGGGCGGTAAACCACCGCTACTCTGAGGGGGAGGGGACGGGACGGAACAGCCTAATGGTGTGAACCTCAGAAGAAGGTAATGAGAGTGATGGAGCGGGGGGGATGACCTGGAAAGAACATTGTGGCGACAGGAGTAAACCATCTCCACCACCACGTCTGTTCCCAGGTCTCGGGGAATGGGAGAAGTGTAAACCGCCATAGGAGATATGAGAAAAAGTGGACCGGGTTTGACCATGTTAAGGGCAGACGACTCTGAATGCATTATAAAAGAAGAAAGAGAATGAGAGTTCTATTGCCCAAGTAACTTTACCATGTATTTACTGTCCACACCAGTGTATATTGCAAATATAAAGCTTTATTAAATGCAGTGGATACAATAAATAGACGTGTCATCGATAAAAAATGACAAGGATTAAAGACAAAAAGAGGGAGACAAATGACAAGTGGGCAAGACAGGCAGGGACAGTGCACAAAAAGGTTCAGAGGGGTAGTAAAAGTGCAAAGTGCTAAAAGTGCATAGATCAGGGTAATAAGGTGCAGTTTAACCAAATCGGTCTAACACAACCCTGGTCTACCTAAAGTAAGGTGCACATTATAGTAACTTACCCATGAACCTAGTAAAGGGTCCCCGCACGCTCTGCCCACTGGTCCAATAGCCCCAACCTTTTTGTGCACTGTCCCTGCCTGTCTTGCCCACTTGTCATTTGTCTCCCTCTTTTTGTCTTTAATCCTTGTCATTTTTTATCAGTGACACGTCTGCAGGGGCGGACTGGCCCAGGTGGCTGGGGGGCAAGTGCCCCCAGGCTGGTGGAAGTGCCCTCATCTAGGGCCGCCCCTTTGTGGCCACGGCTGCTTGCGCAGCAGCCGGCAGCGGACATGCCCGGCGGGAAGCATGGTGAGTGCGGGCTGCGTGATAGCAGCCACAGCCCCCCTCCTCGCCCACCGCTCCTAACCTCATCCAACAGCACCCCCCCCGCTCCCCGCTCCTCAACTGCAAGGACTGGAACACTGCCTCCTGGGGCAAAGTAGTCCTCGTACCCAGGGGCGGGCTGGACAGCTATACGGGCCGGGGCAGCATGATTGCAGGCGGCCCCTCTGCCTCTCTGTACTGGGCTGCGGCTGGCGGCTACCTGTGCAGTGCCGGCATCTCAGCAGAGAGGGCTGTGTGTGGCTGCTGGCCATAGCCAATACTGACGAGGCTCCGTCCACATCGTGCTTCCCGCCAAGGAGGAAACCGCAATCTACTGTTCACATTGGGCAACAAGAAAGGTGGGAGATGTGCGGCCAGTGTCCCTGAGCATCAAACCCCCCATACATGGGAAGGGATTTATTACAGGAGATTTGTATTGTCAATATAATTGGGCTGTAACTATCATCTTCATCTGGGTGTAGCTGTATCTGTCTTAATAGTGGTAGTGGTGCAATTTTAGCATATTGGACAGGCTGATTTCTCTGTGCCATATCTATTTCAGCAGCATTGCACTGTATGCAGATTGGATTAGCTGATTACACTGTCTTTTCTGTCATCCTTTTCACATGATTTGCACAGCACTTTAATATGTGTATGTCTGAATGTGTATATGATTGTGTATGCATGTATAGGATTGTGTATGGGATTAGGTGTGTGTATGATTGTGTGTATAGGATTGATTGTGTGTATGATTGATTGTGTGTGGGGCTGTGTCTGTGTGGCTGACTATTTGTCTGTATGTGGCTGGGGTTTTGTGGCTGGAGCTTTGTGGCTGGGGCTTTGTGTGGCTGGTTGTGTGTGGCTGGGGCTGCGTGGCTGTGGCTGACTATGTGTCTGTGTTGCTGGGGCTGTCTGTGGCTGACTGTGTCTGTGTGGCTAAGGCTGCATGGCTGGCTGTGTGTGGCAAAATGTGTCTGTGTGGCTGACTGTCTGTGTGGCTAGGGCTGCGTGGCTGACTGTGTGTGTGTGGCTGGCTGTGTGGTTGGCCGTATGTCTGTGTGTGGCTGGCTATGGCTGTCTATATTGCTCGCTGTGTGTGGCTGGCTGTGTCTGTGTGTGTGGGTAGCTGCGCCTGTGTGTGGCTGGCTTTGGCTGTGTGTGTGGCTGTCTATGTGGCTGGCTGTATGTGTGTGGCTGTATGTGTGGCTGGCTGGCTTTGGCTGTGTGTGGCTAGCTATGTGTGTGGCTGTATGTGTGTGGCTGATTGTGTGTGTGTGTAGCTGGCTGTGTCTGTGTTTGGCTGGCTGTGTCTGTGTGTGCTTGTGTGTGGCTGGCTATGGCTGTCTATATTACTGGCTGTGGCTCTGTGTGTGGCTGGCTGTGGCTATGTGTGTGGCTGTCTATGTGGCTGTGTCTCTCTGTGTGGCTCTCTCTGTCTGTGTAGCTGTCTATGTGGCTGGCTGTCTATGTGGCTGAGTGTTTTTGTGTGGTTGTGGCTCTGTGTGTGGCTGTGGCGGGCTGTCTGTGTAGCTGGCCACTGGGACACCCCAAATGCTGTGCGAGTGTCCGACAGTTTTCTTAGATCACATCCATGTGCAATCTGTTTTGTTTCTCAGCAGCTATTACTGTAGAATCATTTACAGGAGCATTTTACAGTTGTCTCAGCTGAAGAATGATAATGTATCAGTGAAAAAAACAGATGCCTCTCGGATGGTCCGTGTGCGGTCCATGATTTTGTCGAACTCATAGACTTGCATTGGCGAGTCTCGCGCATGAATCGCATACTGTCGCAGCATGTTGTGACTTTTTTCCCATCCAGAATCTGGATGAGAAAAAAGCGTCCGACACTCACCAATGTGTTTCAGACGTTGATTAACTGACTGCACTGCGATAAAAATCACACATTGCACTTATCCGAGTTTCACGCCTGTCTGTCCGTGCCCTAATAATAAAATACATATAGTAATCCTACAATGTCTGCTGGACATGGTATGGGGAGGGTGTATGGCTCAGTTAGCCCACACTCCATACTTCTCGTTATTAACCAGTTAATGCTCTCTTGTCCACCGCACTGCAGTGTCAAAAGAGGAAGACAGCAAGACAGGCAGCAACATGGCATCAGAGAGCCCCTGACCTCGAAATAGAAGATCCTCAGATCCCGGTATTGTGACGATATATGAAGAAATATTTTTTTACATTTATATTACACTATGCACTCCACAGCACTTTACATACATCATCAACACTGTCCCCATTGGGCTCACAATGAAACCAGTATGTCTTATATTGTATATCGCCTTTCTTTGATATCACCTTCACAAATATTGCATTTATTGCAATTGTCAGGTTTTGGATGTTTTCTGATTGCATTTGTTTGCAGGATGTCAGAATTGACTCCCAAAGCTGCTGGTTTGACGGTTAATATCTTACAGCATCTTAGATTTTTTTTTTGCTTAATGGTACTTCCAAGTTTCTCAATAGGGCTGAGATCAGGGGAGACTGGTAGCCACACCATGGTTTTCTCTACTTTTATGTCCATAGTAGCCAATTACTCAGGGCTATGCTCTGTACCAAGAGATGGTGCATTGTCATTCATGGGGATGATTTTGTACGAAGAAAAAAAGTGGTCAGTCTAAAAGTATATATACTTTGACGTGGTCCTTTTCACGCCTTCATGGACCCTATAGGGGCAAACTAGCTCTCTCCACATGATTGCGACCCAAAACATGACTGACACCTCCTTGCTGGCGGTCATCTAGCAACCATTCACTATTCCAACCATAATGGGAACCTCTAGGCACCTCTTAGCTACACCTCTCTCTGCAGGGGGGCGTGGCGCGATGGGGGGGGGCGCACCAAATACGGGCCTGGCTGGAGGCACTGAGATGGTCTGCCGAAAATTTCTGACAGCACCCCCCGGTACTCACCCAGGCGCTGCCGGAAAAATTTTGCCACCCAGGTTTTGCTTCGCCAGTCAGCCCCTGCGCGTCTATTTATTGTATCCACTGCATTAAATAAAGTTTATATTTGCAATATACACTGGTGTGGACAGTAAATACGTGGTAAAGTTACTTGGGCAATAGAACTCTCATTCTCTTTCGCCATAGGAGATAGCAGCAGGGGAAGCAGTGTCTGAGTCCTGGATCCAGGTTTCAATGAGAGCCAAAAGGTTAAGAGAGTTAGTGAGAAAGTAGTTGTGGATAAAGGGAAGTTTGTTGCATGCAGACCGTGGATTATAGAGGGCACATTTAAAAGAGGGAGATGAAGGTGTGCAGGTAATGCTAATGAGGTTAGTATGATTTCTATGTGAGTTGGGCGGGGGGTTGAAGTTGGAAGAGGGTGGCCCAGGATAGGAGGAAATATCGCCTAACATGAGCAGTAGTATAAAGAGGAGGGAGTTATTTTTGGCTCTATGACATGCTTTTGTTGATGCAAGACCCTGGAATATGACGGGCTTAGATTACTGAGTAGGGTGAAGAGAGTATGGGAGCAGGACATAGTAAAGGGAAGTAAAGAGGGGCTGATGTGGATAAAGGGTGATGGAGGGGGAATGGGGCAGTAAAAGTGGATGACTAACGCACAGAGATATAAAGGCATTGGACTGAAAGTCAATTTGATGTAATGGAGTAAGAAAAATTTTGAAAGTTAGTAGATGGGTCTGGTTACCTCTGGCTTATCTCTGGAATATCTTTGAAGTCCACTTTAAAAATGCCACTTTGAAATGACACAGAGGCCAAGGCACATAGGCCATGGACCCTGCAATTTATAACTCTTGTGGTCATCAAACAATATGCCAGGTATATAGAAGGGAGGGGTCAGAGGAGAAAGAAGGATATAACACACCAGTGGACAATTAACAAATTACTGCTAAGAGAAATGCTTGGGGCCGGATCAGCAGGAGAGAGAGACACAGGAAGGAGGAGAGAATATGCATATTTCTATGGTACAAAGCAGATGGGAGAATATGTCATACCTATTATCCATGCCAGATCCAAAAACCAACATTGCACTTGCAGGATGCAGTCAGACCCCACTATGTGAAGCAAGGACCAGGTGCAGGCTGATAAAAATCACCTCTACCTACAACAAAGTGTGGGAGGCAATGTGCATGACAGGTCACCTCCCACACTTTGCTGCCTCTTTGAGTAGTTTTAGAATATGTCATACCATCAAAATACAAGAGAGGCACACAGTGAGATTGGATACAGCAGAAATTAGATACACCACTAGTAAATCTGTGTCCATATCATCAAAATACAGGAGAGGCACACAGTGAGATTGGATACAGCAGAAATGTGATACACCACTAGTAAGTCTGTGTCCATACCATCAAAATACAGGAGAGGCACACAGTGAGATTGGATACAGCAGAAATTAGATACACCACTAGTAAGTCTGTGTCCATACCTGCGAAAGAAGAAGATGATATACTGTCAGATCAGGACATCACAGCATTGGGAAGTGTAGGTAATACATCTCTGGAATATCTTTGAAGACCACTTTAAAAATGCCACTTTGAAATGACACATAGGCCTGAACATCAATGTTACCATATAGTACTGATCCCAGACATCATACCGACGCATCAGTGTTACCATATAGTACTGATCCGAGACATCACACCGACACATCAGTGTTACCATATAGTACTGACCCCAGAACATCATAACGACACATCAGTGTTACCATATAGTATCGACCAAAGGCATCATACCAACACGTCAGTGTTACCATATAGTACTGACCCCACACATCATACCGACACCTCAGTGTTACCATATATTACCAACTCGAGGCATCATACTGACACGTCAGTGTTACCATATAGTATCGACCCAAGACATCAAACTGACAACTCAGTGTTACCCCAGACATCATACCAACACGTCAGTACTGACCCGAGGCGAGACCTCAGTGTTACCATATAGTACTGACCTGAGGCATCATACCGACATGTCAGTTTTACCATATAATGAACATGGTGAATAAAAAAAACAAAAAACAAATATGTGATTGCACTTTTTTTTTGCAGTTTCACCGCACTTGAAATTTTTCCCATTTTTTTTCCGCAAAAAACAACAACAATCCTCACATGTCTATACTGACAGAAAAATAGAAAAGTTATTGAAGAAGAGGAAAGAAAACAAAAAACAGAAGGAGGTGAAATGAAAATAAGTAAATTGCAGCTTCTCTTTCCCAGCACTGGCAGAGGTTAATCCTCCGTGAGCACGTGCTATGTATTACTGCTACAAACATTATAAAGTGAAAGAATATAGGTGCGGAAGGAAGGAGCGGAAGGAAGGAAGGTACGTACGTGCGGAAGGAAGGTGTGGAAAGAAGGAAGGTGCAGAAGGAAGGTACGAAAGGTGCAGAAGGAAGGAAGTTGCAGAAGGAAGGTGTGGAAGGAAAGAAGGTGCGGAAGTAGTGGAAGGAAGGAAGGTGCGGAAGGAAGGTGCTGAAGGAAGGTAGGTGTGGAAGAAAGGTAGGTGTGCAAGGTAGGTGCGGAAGGACGGTAGGTGCGGAAGGAAGAAGTGGAAGGAAGTTGTGGAAGAAAGGTAGGTGAGGAAGGTAGGTGTGGAAGGAATGTGAGGAAGGAAGGTGCAGAAAAAAGGAAGGAGCAGAAGGAAGGAAGGAGCAGAAGGAAGGAAGGAGCGGAAGGAAGGAAGGTGCGGAAGGACTGAAAGTGCGGAAAAAAGGAAGGTGCGGAAGGAAGATGCTGAAGGAAGGAAATTAGTTGCGGAAGAAAGGTAGGTGTGGAAGGTAGGTGTGTAAGGAAGGGGCAGAAGGAGCAGAGGAAGGAAGGAAGGTGTGGAAGGAAGGGGCGGAAGGAATGGGTGGAAGGAGCAGAAGAAAGGTGCAGAAGGAAGGAGCAGAAGGAAGGTGCGTAAGGAAGGACAGAAGATGCGGAAGGAAGATGCAAAAGAAAGGAAGGAATCTATGGAAGGAAGAAAGGTGCGGAAGGAAAGAAGGTGCGGAAGGAAGGTGCAGAAAAAAGGAAGGAGCGGAAGGAAGGAAGGTGCGGAAAGAAGGAGCGGAAGGAAGGAAGGTGCAGAAGGTGTGGAAGGAATGAAAGTGCAGAAAGAAGGAAGGTGCGGAAGGAAGGTGCTGAAGGAAGGAAGGTAGATGCTGAAGAAAGGTAGGTGTGGAAGGTAGGTGCGGAAGGAAGGGGCGGAAGGAGCAGAAGGAAGGTGTGGAAGGAAGGTGCGGAAGGAAGGACGGAAGATGTGGAAGCAGGATGCGAAAGAAAGGAAGGAATCTGCGGAAGGAAGAAAAGTGTGGAAGAAAGGTGCGGAAGGAAGGATGGAAGGTGCGGAAGGTAAGGAAGGAAGGTGCGGATGGAAGGCATGTGCAGAAGGAAGGAAGGTTCAGAAGGAAGGAAGGAAGGTCCGGAAGGAAGGACGGAAGATGCAGAAGGAAGGAAGGTGTGGAAGGAGAGAAGGTTAAGAAGGAAAGAAGGTGCAGAAAGAAGGAAAGTGCAGAAGGAAGGAAGGTGCGGAAGGAAGGACGGAAGGAAGCTGCGGAAGAAGGGTGCGGGAGGAAGGAAGGTTTGGAAGGAAGGTGTGGAAGGAAGGTAGGATGGAAGGTGCGAAAGGAAGGTGCGGAACGAAGATGCAGAAGCAAGGTGCGGAAGGAAGGAAGGTGTGGAAGGTGCGGAAGGAAGGAAGGAAAAAAGGAGCGGAAGGAAGGTGCGGAAGACAGGAAGGTGCAGAAGGAAACAAGGCAGGAAGGAAGCTGCGGAAGGAAGGTAGGTGCCAAAGAAAGGAAGGAGGGTGCGGAAGGACTGCTCAACAAACACAAACAACCCCTTTATTTTTAGTAACAAAATGCTTATTATCATACTAGATGGTGGCCCAATTCTAACGCATCGGGTATTCTAGAATATGTATGTAGTTGACATCCTGTGACTGACAGAACTTGTTCAGTCAACGTGTGTGAACTACATATATATATATACTAGCTGTGAGCCCGATGCGATTGCATCGGGATTCTAGAATCGGTGTATAGTTTATTAAATTAGAGTTTTAAGTAATAATCCTATTATTCCATGATAGATGGCGGCACAATGTTAAAGAATCAGGAGTGTAGCATGCATATCTACTCTATAATTGCCGTAGGCATTTTCGTGTCGGACCCCGAAAACGCCGTGGCTATGTCACGCTGTGACGTCACCACGCGCGAGCAATGGCCGCGAAGCGGCCATTGCGAGTTGCTGGCCGAAAATAGAACCAGAGGCTCGGCCACAAAGTTAGCGATTTACCGCTGAGGTAGCGCGAGCAATGGCCGCGAGGCCATTGCGAGTCGCTACCTCAGCTGCCGCATCTGCCGCAACTCCCCCTATACTTTCAATGGGGATCTATTGCGAGTCGCTGTGTAGCGCGAGCAATGGCCGCGAGGCCATTGCGAGTCGTTACACTTGCGGCGCGGTTGCGGTAATCCCCATAGAAAGTATAGGGGGACTTGCGGCAGGTGCGGCAAGTGCGGTTTTGCAGGTGCGGCAAGTGCGGTTTTGAACTTGCAGCAGGTTTGCCCGCGAAAATTCCGTGGCTGACTGTGCTGTTGCTGGGTAGCAACCCATTTTGCCTACCAATCACCATACTCTCCTTTGTCTACCAATCACTATGCTCCCACCTGCTGCAATTTTATAGTGTTTACTTTAACTTTTCCTCACAAATTATTCCTGCCTTGGTGATCCTGTGGGACGGACGTCGGAAAACCAGTGCTGGAACCTCATCCCTACAAGACATCTTTTTGGGCCAATATAATCGATTAGTAATTATTATTAATTATTAATATTATTATTAGTGTTAATATTAATTATTATTATTAATCGATTATGGCTTGGTGATCCTGTGGGACGGACGTCGGAAGACCAGTGCTGGAACCTCATCCCTTCAAGATCAGCTAAGATATCTTTTTGACTCAATATAATTGATTGTTCATTATGATTATTTATTAATATTATTATTATTAGTGTTTATATTAATTATTATTATTTATATATTATTAATATTATTATTATTATAGATTGATATATTCATAATTATATATCTTTTTGGCTCAATAGAATTGATTATTCATTATGATTATTTATTAATATTATTAGTATTATTGTTAATATTATTATTATTAATCCATTATTAATATTATTATTATATTGATATATTCATTATTATATATATATATATATATTGATATAGATATATATATAATATAATATATATATATATATATATATATACATTCTATATATATATATATTATATAGATTAATATATATAGATATATATATATATATATATATATATATAGATGTCATATTATATATATGTATATGATTAGTATATATATATATATATATTTTGTATATTAATCTATATATATCAGCTAAGATATCTTTTTGGGCCAATATAATGGATTATTTATTGATATATTCATTATTATATATATATATATTGATATAGATATATATATATATATATATATATATATATATATATATATATATATATATATATATATATATATATATATATATATATATATACATTATATAGATTAATATATATATATATATATTTATATATATATATATATATGTATATATATATATATATATATATAGATATATATATATATATATATAGATGTCATTTTATATATATGTATATGTATATTAATCTATATATATATATATATATATATATATTATTATTATTATTATTTTTTAAATTTTTTATTTAGATTTTTTTTTTTACTATTTTGATTATTATTAAATTGATTTATTATTTGTTATTTTAAGTGAATTTATTTGTATGAAGATTAATTTATTTTATTAAAAAACCGCATCTGCGGCGCGGTTGCAGTAATTCCAATACAAAGTATAGGGGGACTTGCGGCAGGTGCGGCAAAACCGCACTTGCCGCAAGTCCCCCTATACTTTCTATGGGGATTACCGCAACTGCACCGCTACTTGCACTTGCGGAGCGGTTGCGGTAATCCTTATGGGGATTACCGCAACCGCGCCGCAAGTGCTCGCACTCAGCCAGCGACTCGCAATGCGGCGCGGTTGCGGTAATCTCTATGGGTATTACCGCAACCGCGCCGCAAGTGCTCGCACTTAGTTAGCGACTCGCAATGCGGCGCGGTTGCGGTTATCCTTATGGGGATTACCGCAACCGCGCCGCAAGTGCTCGCACTCAGCCAGCGACTCGCAATGCGGCGCGGTTGCGGTTATCCTTATGGGTATTATCGCAATCGTGCCGCAAGTGCTCGCACTCAGCCAGCGACTCGCAATGTGGCGCGGTTGCGGTAATCATTAGGGATTAATCTATATATATCAGCTAAGATATCTTTTTGGGCTAATATAACCGATTATTTATTGATATATTCATAATTATATATATATATTGATATAGATATATATATATAGATATAGATATATACATAGAGATTAATATATATATATATATATATATATATATATATATACATGTTATATTACATATATATGTATATGATCAGTATATATATATATATATTGTATATTAATATATATATATATATATATATATATATATATATATATATAATATAAACACATTGTAATAAATTGTAATATATAATATACATAATTTATTTAAGTTAGTAATATAACCGTTACACTTGCGGCGCGGTTGCGTTAATCGCCATAGTAACTATAGGGGGACTTGCGGCAGGTGCAGCAAGTGCGGTTTTGCACTTGCGGCAAGTGCGGCTGCGAAACAAAACGTAGCTTTTTGACTACCAATCACTATACTCCCCCCGCCACCATTTTAGTGATTAATAATATGTTTAATCCGACATTTTATAGTGTTTACTTTAACTTTTCATCACAAATCATTCCTGCCTTGGTGATCCTGTGGAAGGACGTCAGAAAATCAGTGCTGGAACTTCAGCCCTACAATATCAGCTAAAGATATCTTTTTGTCTGAAATTATGTCAGTGCCTGAATATTAAATCTATATTATCTCTTTATAATTCTTTTAACATCGATTGTCATCTATATGTAAATAATGTTCCTTACTTCATTAATTTCTTTGTTGAGTTTTTTTGAGCTTCATTTTTTTTTTGCGACCCCTTGCCGCTGTCAGCACACAACTCCAACCCCTGTCACCATACACCCCCCATATGTCCTCACCCCCCCCCATATGTCCGCACACCCCCGCTAATTTGCGGCAGATGAGGTCAAAAAAACCGCATCTGCAACGTTTGCTGCATAAGCGTTACACTTGCGGCGCAGTTGCGGTAATCCCCATACAAACTATAGGGGGACTTGCGGCAGTTGCGGCAAGTGCGGTTTTGCACTTGCGGCAAGTGTGGCTGCGAAAAAAAACGTCGCTTTTTGCCTACCAATCACTATACCCCCCCCCCTGCCCCCATTTTAGTGATTAATAATATGTTGAATCCGCCATTTTATAGTGTTTCCTTTAACTTTTCCTCACAAATTATTCCTGCCTTGGTGATCCTGTGGGACGGACGTCGGAAAACCAGTGCTGGAACCTCAGACCTACAATATCAGCTAAAGATATCTTTTTGGGCCAATATAATTGATTATTTATTGATATATTCATAATTATATATATATATATATATATATATATATATATATATATAGATATATATAATATGACATATATATCTATATATATATATATATATATATTATATTATATTAATCTATATGTATATGTATATGATTAGTATATATATATATATTGTATATTAATGTATATACACACATTGTAATTAATTTGTAATATATAATATACATAATTTATTTAAGTTAATAATATATATAATATATTTTTTTATATATTTTTATGATATAATTTATATATAAAAATATATTGTATATAATAAAAATTAACAATATAAATATTACTACTTTGACTATATTGCTATGCAGAATGTATATTGATTGCTTCCTTAAATATATACTGTAGCTATTATTGCATACATTTTTCTGAATTGTGCTCAATATGAGCTCTGACAAACAAAAAAGCTCTGTTAGAGCTAAGAATGCTGCACGTCAGCGCAAGAAGCGTGCGCAGGAGGATCCGGAAACAAAACGTCTCCGTTTGCTTAAGCTCACTGAGGATTTCAAGAAAAGAATTGCAAAGGAGTCTGCTGAAGAAAGAAGCAGTCGGTTGGCCAAAAAAGTTGAGGCGGAATGCAAAAGACGCAAAAAGCAAAAGGTGAAGGTGCAAGGAGAACCATCTACCTCTGACATGGCGTGCATATCTGGGTCTCCAACACTTTCTGAAATTCAACTGCCTACAACATCTGGCCGCAAACAACAAAAGGTGAAGGTGCAAGGAGAACCATCTACGTCTGACATGGCGTCCATATCTGTGTCTCCAACACTTTCTGAAACTCAACTGCCTACAACATCTGGCCGCAAACAACCAAAGGTGAAGGTGCAAGGAAAACCATCTACCTCTGATATGGCGTCCATATCTGTGTCTCCAACACTTTTGGAAACTCAACTGCCTACAACATCTTGTCACGGGTAAAGTGAAGGGCAAATGTTCTTCTAAAACAAGAACAGACAAGATTGCTTCTGCCTTGACAAGACACAAATTGGCTAAAGTCCAACGTTTACAAATTATGTCACCTACCTCAAAACAACGCCGTTTGGCCCATTTGGCTGCCTCACAGCGTCAACTACGCCAAAAAAAAAAACCTCCGTAAGAAGTCTCCAGTCACTACTTCTTTTGTTGGATGTCTTGACAGTTCTACACAGCAACGCCTTATTTATGTAGGCATCTACAAAAAAGGTCATCTGTTGCTCACTTCACCTACGTCATCAATCCCTATTGGCTTTACTGATGACGATACCGGTATTTTAGAACATACCTGTGGGCCCATGAATGTGTTATGTCAACATTGTGAAGCACAACATTTTGAGGCTGAAAGGCCATCTGATGGACAGTTCTCCCTTTGTTGTCACAAGGGCAAAGTTAAGGTACCATTACCTCAGTACCCTGAGCTCTTCACTACTTTACTGAAAGGAGACAGCCCATATAGTAAAAATCTCATGGAGAATATCAGGAGCATTAATAGTTCCTTTGCATTTGCTTCCATGGGTGCAAGTGTTTCTCAACCACCTGGACACGGTCCGTACTGTTTCCGGATTCACGGCCAAATTTACCATAGAACTGGAACTCTCCACCCCGCTGAAGGTCAAGTCCCAGCATATGCACAGCTGTATATTTTGGATAGTGCTACTGCTACTGAACAACGCCTACAGTCTCCAGAAAATCTCAAGTGTAATCCAGCCTTGATGAGAATTATTGCTGAGCAATTGGAAGGTATTAATCCCTTTGTTTCAGCTTATAAAATGTTACGGCAAGTGGAGGAAGAGGAAGAACAGAAAGCATTTGAACATGGCACAAATATGCCTAATATCATCATGGCAATTAAACAAGACAGAGAGCAAGACCCAAGACGGTAGAACAACCCTACTGTCCATGAAGTCGCAGTCATCTTTGAAAAAAGATAGAGAAGAGTAAATTCTGTCATTTTAATTAAGTTGGCTTTACCTAGGTATGACAGACTAAAATCTTTCCATTTACCTAAAGTCGATTCTAGGCTGTTGAGATATAAATTTATATTGCTTTTATACTATTTAGCCAGATATTATTATTATTTATTTATATAGCTCCATTAGATTCCATGGCGCTTGACATGATGAGAGGGTAGACGAGGACAAGTTTGCATGGAGTCCAGACAAACAGGAACAGGAGGGTATGGGACCCTGTCCGCGAGGGCTCAGTCTATGAGGAACTGGTGGAGATACAATAGGAGGGGGTAGGGCTGGCCATGAGATAGTGCGGTGGACTGGTTCTCATTGCATATTGTAGGCTTGTCAGAAGGGGTGAGTCTTCAGGTTACTTCTGACGGTTCTCAGGGTGGGGAATGTCTGATGTGGTGGGGGAGGGAGTTCTAGTGGACGGTGGATGCACGGGGGAAGTCTTGTATGCGTGTGTGAGAGGAGGAAATTAGAGGGGAATAGAGAAGGAGTTCTTGGGAGGAACGAAGGTTGCGTGAGGGTAGGTATTGGGAGACCATCTCAGAGATGTATGGAGGGGACAGGTTGTGGATGGCTTTGTACGTCATGGTTAGGGTTTTGAAGAGGGATCTCTGAGAGGTGGCCAGCCAATGAAGGGCTTAGCAGAGGGTAGAGACTGGGGAATAGCGGGAGGACAGGTGAATGAGTGAGGCAGCGGAGTTTAGGATAGATTGGAGAGGTGCGAGAGAGGTATCGGGGAGGCCAGTTAGCAGGAGGTTGCAGTAGTCAAGGCAGGAAGTGTTTTAGCTGTGTCATGATCAAGGAAGGTGCGGATCCTGGAAATGTTTTTGAGCTGGAGTCGGCAGGAGGGGGCGAGGGCTTGGATGTGAGGCTTGAAGGAGGGAATAGTTGAGGATTACACCGAGGCACTTGGCATAGGGGACTGGGGAGAGTGAGTAATCCTTGACATTAATGGATATGTCTGGTAGAGGGGGAGAGCGACTTGGGGGGAAGACAATGAACTCAATTTTGTCCATGTTCAGTTTGAGGAAGCGAGCAGAGAAGAAGGAGGAGTTGACGGACAGCCAGAGAGGAATTTTGGAAAGTAGGGAGGTGATATCAGGTTCAGGTATATATATTTGAGTGTCGTCAGTGTAGAGATGATACTGAAGGCTGTGGGATTCAATCAGTTGTCCTAAGCCGATGGTTTGGATTGAGAAGAGTAGGGTTCCCAGAACTGAGCCTTGGGGAACACCGACAGATAGGGGGTAGGGAGAAGAGGAGGTGTGGGAGTGGGAGACAGTGGAGGTCCAGTCAGTTAGATATGAGGAGATCCAGGAGAGGGCTAGGTCAGTGATGCCGAGAGATTCCAGAATCTGAAGTAGGAGGGAATGGTCAACGGTGTCGAAGACAGCAGATAGGTCAAGGAGGAGGAGGATGGAGTAGTGTCTCTTGCTTTTGGCAGTCAGTAGGTCAGTGGAGACTTTGTTAAGGGCTGTTTCAGTGGTGTGATGGGGATGGAAGCCAGATTGTAGGTGGTCAAAGAGGGAGCAGGAGAAGAGACGGGAGGACAGATCAGAATGGACATGTTCAAGTAATTTTGGGGACAAGAGATATGGGGCAATAGTTAGAAACGGCTGCCGGATCGAGGAAGGATATTTTGAGGATGGGTGTGATCAAGGCATGTTTGAAGGATGAGAGGAAGACACCGGTAGTGAGTGATAGGTTGAAGAGGTGGGTTAGG
This sequence comes from Allobates femoralis, assembly GCA_033576535.1. Taxonomy (NCBI): domain Eukaryota; kingdom Metazoa; phylum Chordata; class Amphibia; order Anura; family Aromobatidae; genus Allobates; species Allobates femoralis. The sequence continues at coordinate 228,529,998 of JARQOC010000006.1, read as the reverse complement.
GCAGGAATGAGGACTGTGGTGAGGTTCGGGATGAGGTGGGAGGGGAATGGGTCAAGGGCATAGGTGGTGAGGTGGGATCGTGACAGGAGGGGGGAGAGTTGATGCTCTGTCATGGTGAAGCTTCTTTTGGATGAGGAGGGCTGGGGGGGGAGAAAATGGGTCAAAACTTTGTCTGATTTTGTCGATCTTCTGTTTGAAGCAAGAGGCGAAGTCGTCGGCAGAAATGAGGGGGGAGGGAGGAGGTGCAGGGGTGAGGCGTAGGAACTTGGCAGAGGGCTTGGGGTTGTGGGACAGGGTAGTTATTAGAGATTAGAAGTAGGCTTGTTTTGCGTCAGTGAGTGCAGTCTTGAAGATAGAGAGGGACTGCTTATACATGGCGAAGTGCACTGCGGAGTGGGATTTCTTCCATTTCAGCTCAGCCGCCCTGGACACACGACACGGCTCTTTAGTGCGGGTAGTGTGCCAAGGTTGTCTATGTGTGCGGGATTTTTTGTATGTGAGGGGGGCAGAGAGGTCGAGAGCTGCAGTTATTGTGGTGTTGTAGAGGGTGGCAGCAGAGTTGGCGTCATGAGAGGCAGCTAGGTCAGTGAGCCGGAGAAGGGACTCAGAGAGTGAGTGGTAGTCAATAAGTTTAAGGTTTCTGTGGGGATGAGAGAGTTTCTGGAGAGGAGGAAGATGGGTAGGAGGGGAGAGGGAGGAGAAAGTCAGCAGGTTGTGGTCAGATAGGGAGAGGGATGAGTCTGAGAGGTCGGTGACGGAGCAAGGGCAGATGGAGACGAGGTTGAGCGTGTTGCCGTTGTGGTGAGCTGGTGAGGAGGACCATTGTGAAAGCCCAAAGGAGGTGGTCAGGAATAGGAGTTTAGAAGCAGTGGGGTAGGGGGAGTCAATGTTGAAATCACCCATGATGATGGTGGGGATGTCGGAAGGGAGGACATGGAGGAGCCAAGTGGTGAAGTGGTCAAGAAAAGTGGGGTAGATTGTGGGGGGCAGTAGATGACAGGCAGCTGGAGGTTGCAGGGGGAGAAGATGCAGATGGAGTGCACCTCAAAGGAGGGGAGGGAGGCAAAGGGCGGTGGTGTAATTGGGGTGAAGGAACAGCTATTGTACAGGAGCAAGGTAACACCTCCACCACGATTGTTGTTAGGGAGGGGTGTGTGGGAGAGAGTGAGCCCGACATAGGAGAATGCAGCTGGGGAGGTGGTGTCAGCGGGGGTTGAGCCATGTTTCAGTGATACCAAGGAATGAGAGTTTGCTGGAGATGAAGAGGTTGTGGATGAATGAGAGTTTATTGGATACCGAGCGAATGTTCCAGAGTGCGCCAGGTAGGGGGATTGGGGGGCTGGGTGAATGGGTGAGGTTATGGGAGTTGTGTTTGTAGTGGGGAGTGGGTATGGGGTATTAGTGACAGTGGGGATGTGATGGTGGGGACCAGGACTAGGGGAACGTCACCAGCAAGTAGGAGGAGCAGGGAGAGGGTTAGGAGGTGGGAGCAGGAGAGTTCACATGCTGGGCAATTGTGTTTGGAAACAAAGGACTGAGTGTTAAGGAAAGGTTTAGAGGAGTGGGAGAGATGGCTAGGTAGGATGGAGGGAGAGAGCACTATTTCGTTAGAGGGTGGGGGATGGGAGGAGTTAGTAGGAAGTGGAGACGGATGGGATGCAGCAGGGGGTGAGATGCAGCCAGGAAGGGGGCGCAGTAGGGGGTCAGCTGCAGTGAGGGTGTGCAATGCAGGTGAGGTTGTAGCGGGTCCAGACGATGCACGACTCGTGGGGAAGAGATGCAGCAGGGGGATGATGTGCAGCCAGGGATCAGGTGCAGTGGGGGGAAACATGCACTCCCAGGTATTTTAGTGAGCACATAGTCCACTGTCAGGGAAACCCCGATGTCCACAACAGTCTAGAGGGCCCGCGCAGCATCATTACCTTTGTTTTGTCCTAATTAATATTATAACCAACCAGGCCTCATATGTCCTTCAACTCTCGTATAAGAGGGTGTAATACTTTTTTAAGATTTTTTTTCAACCTGCAAAATATCATCCGCAAATGCAGCAACTTTTAACTCTTTAGGGCCCACCTCGAGTCCCTTAAGAGTAGTGGTCTGCAATAAATGAAGCAATAAAGGGTCAATAGAGAGGTTAAATCAGTGGTTCTTAACCAGGGTTCCATCAAACCCTAGGGGTTCGGTGAGTTGGTCTCAGGGGTTCGGCGGAGCCTCCGCCACGGAGGTCAAGACACACCCGACTCATTATGTAAATTTGTGATGACACGCCCCGCTTGGCCATCACTTGCTACAGATGATCACATTTCATTAATTGGCCAATCAGCCAATCAGTGCTGCGGGGAATTTAGTGTGCTCAGTAGTCACCGTGTGACTGTCGTACTAACTATGTTGAGCAAAAAAAGAAAGTGGTCGGACAAATATGTACAACATGTATACACATGTATTACGGAACGTGATGGGAGTCAGCGTCCTATCTGCATGATTTGCAATGCCAAGTTGAGCAACTCTAGTCTCGCACAAGCAAAACTGAAGGAACACTTCTTGAAGCTGCATGGAGATGGGGAATACAAGAACACAACACTTGCTGAATTTAAGGTGAAAAGAGCTAGATTCTATGAAAGGGACACTCTGCCTGCTCTTGGATTTGTACCCGTGAACAAACTGATCCTCACCGCATCATACAAAGTTGCTTACCTCATCGCAAAGCAGGGCAAGCTGCACACCATTGGTGAAACACTTATAAAACCAGCAGCGTTAAAGATGGCGAATCTGATACTCGGAACAGCGGCCGAAGGTAAATTATCCCAAATTCCAAATGACACCATCAGTGACAGAATAGAGTGCATGAGTAAAGACAGAGATGGCAGAAGTATTAAAAACTGTAGTGGAATGTGTGAACTATGTGCGAAATAGTGTTCTGAGGCCCCGCATCTTCAGTGAGCTGTGTAAAGAAATGGGCTCTGAATTCGATGTACTCCTGTACCATTCTAATGTTCGGTGGTTATCCCGGGGACAGGTGCTGAATCGTGTTTTTGCCATGCGTGTCGAATTAGCCCTGTTTTTTGCAAGAGCACCAATATTGTCATGCAGATTGCTTCAAAAATCCTGAGTTCATTCTCATTTTAGCGTACATGGCTGATATATTCGCAGCTCTAAATCATCTCAATCAGCAGATGCAGGGTGGTGGAGTCAACATCATGAAAGCAGAAGACAACCTAAAAGCTTTTTTAAAAAAAAACTACCGTTATGGAAATGAAGAAGAGAGAACAATAATTTCACAAACTTTACCCTTCTGGACAACTGTGTAAGTAAGATCGAAGATGTATCTGGAATCGGAGACATTTCTGTATCCATGGAACTGAAGCAAAAAATTGCCACGCACTTAGATGAGATTGCAAAGTCTCTCGACGGATATTTCCCTACAAGAGAGTCATATCTAGCATGGGTGAGACAGCCATTCACGTTTGCTTTTGAGACAGCAGATGTCAATTATGAATACCTCGACAAAATCATTAGTCAAATAGTGTCTTCAAAGACTGTGAGGTCAGCGAGACTGGGGATAGAGGAGAAAAGAGAAGGCGCAGATCTAAGTGCAGTGTATTAGTAGCAACAGTTGTTCTTAGGTAATGTTCTCACCTTTCTGGTGTCTTGTGCAATTCGCATATAATCCTACAGAGGGATATTTCCTGGATCTCCTGGCCTGCTGCTTGTTCCCAGAGAAGCAAGCCGCCCAAAGAGAGGCTCGTGTTGAAGTGCAGGAAAAAAAAAAAATTTCTGGTTTGAATTGAAGCGCTACCAGAGGGATCACAAGGATGGGAAATTATTCCAAAATAATTTCTTGTTTTATAAAATAATTTGCCATCCCTGTGATCCCTCTGGTAGCGCTTCAATTCAAACCAGAAAAAAAAATTTGTTTCCTGCTCGACAAAATCATTGAAATTCAGCAGAGCCAGGTTCAACAGCAACTCTTCAGAACAAAAACACTCTCAACGTTTTGGTGTCAACAGTTGGAAAAGATGTTACACAAAGTATGTTCTGTTTAGGTGTTAATGAAGCTTTTGTTTAGCTTTTCGGTCTGTAAATCCCATTTCCTTTAGGCGGTTTCTTCTAGTTCGGTCACAGACATTGACTCCAGTTTCCTCCCATTTGTTCCTCATTTGTTTTGTTGTGCATTTCTTGTTTTGGAGACAGATTGCTTTAAGTTTCCGGTCTTGATGCTTTGATGTCTTCTTTGGTGTACCAGTATGTTTGCCTTTAACAACCTTCCCATGTTGTTTGTATTTGGTCCAGATTTTAGACACAGCTGACTGTGAACAACCAACATCTTTTGCAACATTGCGTGTTGATTTACTATCTTTTAAGAGTTTGATAATCCTTTCCTTTGTTTCAATTGACATCTCTCGTGTTGGAGCCATGATTCATGTCAGTCCACTTGGAGCAACAGCTCCCCAAGGTGTGATCACTCCTTTTTAGATGCAGACTAACAAGCAGATCTAATTTGATACAGGTGTTAGTTTTGGGAATGAAAATTTACATGGTGATTCCATAATTTTTCCCCCTGCTTGGTCTACAAAAGTAACCATTACTGGGTAGCACATTTTTTTTTCAAGATTTCTTTTAGTGTTTGTTCAAGGCAGACAGTTGCCATTTGAAATGACTTGCGTTTTGTGCCATTTATGTGATCTGCTTTTTTTCTACAACATTAAACAACTGAATGGACATCCTCCGAGCCAGGTGATTCCATAATTTTTGCCAGGGTTTGTATATTCCCCACTTCCTTAAGTTGGCTGCACTATCATTGTAAATAAGCCCCTGTACTCTGTGTTATTATATTGATGGCTGAACCATATATGATGGCACTTTTTACCATTTACCTTTTGAAACTCCCCGATTTCCTCATAGATTGTAAGCTTTCGAGCAGGGCCCTCACTCCTCATGGTTTATGAGATTTTTGTTACTATGTTTTGTCTCAAATTGTCTGTATATGTCCCCTCTGAATTGTAAAGTGCTGCGGAATATGTTGGCAATATATAAATAAAATTATTATTATTATTATTATTAAGTGCATGTACTATATGTATGTGGCATTAGCCCCGCCCACTCCACATAGCCACACTCACTTCACAGCTGTGTCATAGATATGCTCACTACACTTAGCCACACCCACACCATATAGCCACACACCCTTCATAGCTCCACCACCTTTATGGGGTCCCTTCCCCTTCACAATGTATGTATGTATATGTCCACCAATAGAATTCGCACCATTGCACCTACAATCACAAAATTTTGCACATGCACCCGATTTGACTCAGGGTTTGTGAGGGGGTGCAGATATGGTGAGGCAGGTTTGGGGAGTGAGGGTGCAGTTTGGTGAAGGGGCGGCATTTTTGGGGAGTTGTGGGATGCCAGTTTGGGGAGGGTGCGGGGGAGGGGAAGTTTTGATGTAGGAGCATAGGGAGTGAGGGGTAGGTTTGGGTGGAGTGGGGGTGGGTGGGGTAGGTTGAGGGGTTGGTGTGGGGGGGCAGGTCTGAGGCATATAGTGAACATACATACACACATAGACATACACTTAGCTTATAACTAAAAACAGTTAGTTACTATGCCTGGGCAATGCCGGGCTCTACAGCTAGTATATATATAAAATGAAAGCTGTGCTGCATATATTATTTGGAGGCTGTGCTGTATATATTATTTGGAGAGTGTGCTCTGCTGTATATATAATACAGAAACTGTTGCTGTGCTGTATGTAGTATTTGGAGGTTGTACTATATATATAATATGGAGCCTGGCTGGGCTATATTTATTATTTGGAGGTTGCTGCTGGGCTGCCACAGCAACCAAATAATATATACAGTCCAGCACAGCCTCCATATAATATACACAGCCCAGCACAGCCTCCAAATATACACAGCCCACAGTCTCTATATTATATATATATACAGCCCAGCAGCCTCTATATTATATATAGAGTCCTGAACAACCTCAATATTATATATACAGCCCACCCAGGAGCCTCTATATTATATATTCACAGCTCACAGCTTTTATATTTTATTTATGAATTGTGGTATGTGTTAAAGGGGCCACTTGACAAAACCCTGGAGCTGGCCCTGCTCGGGACTCCCCACGGCAGTGAACTCAGATGACCCCACTGCAGGCAGATGGGTCATGTGAGTTTACTGCCGTGGGGAGTCCTCAGTGACTCAGTGAATAATGTCACTGCTCCTCACAGTCATGAGCTTACAGACTCTGCAGGGAGAGGACATTTTTGTTCCCTCTCTGCAGAATCTGGATGTAGCAGAGGCGAGTGAGCTTCATAGGACTATCATTGTGGATTATCGTAGGAGGTGTATGTGGGGTAATAATAAATTGGAAAATTAGGGTTTTCTGTCTGATTTATTTCAAATGAAGGATTTTTCTTTGTGATTTATTTCAAACTAGATGGTGGCCCGATTCTAACGCATAGGGTATTCTAGAATATATATGTAGTTTATTTATGAAGATTTAAGAATAATGCAATTGATTCAATGAATGAATTCAAATCCCGCACCAATTCGCGGCCGAATTGCTCCTGTCACTGATTGGTCACAGACGGCCGGGCACGACCAATCAGCAAAGCGGCGTTTTAAATCCTGCGCCAATATCGCTGATTGTTCGTGGCTGACCAATCAGCGAAGCGTGATTCAAATCCTGTGCCAATTCGCGGTTGGACGACGCCTATCGCTGATTGGTTGCGGGTGGCTGGTGCGACCAATCAGCGTCGCAGGATTTCCATTACAGACAAGCCGACAGAATTAGATGATTATATAATAGATTTATTTGTGTGTATGTACATGAGTGTATATGTATATGACGTGACATTGCGGGTCACGTCATAGACATACACATGTGCACACACAGACACATGTATACAGAGACACAGGCATGTACAGACACACACGTATACAGACACACATGCACACACACATACAAACACATGTACACACATGTGTACAGACACAAACAAGACAAACACACACGTACAGTTGTGGCCAAAAGTATTGACACCCCTGCAATTCTGTCAGATAATACTCAGTTTTTCCTGAAAATAATTGCAATCACAAATTCTTTGGTATTATTATCTTCATTTAATTTGTCTTCAATGAAAAAACACAAAAAGAATTGTCCTAAAGCCAAATTGGATATAATTCCACACCAAACATAAAAAAGGGTAGTGGACAAAAGTATTGGCACTGTTAAAAAAATCATGTGATGCTTCTCTAATTTGTGTAATTAACAGCACCTGTAACTTACCTGTGGCACCTAACAAGTGTTGGCAATAACTAAATCACACTTGCAGCCAGTTGACATGGATTAAAATTGACTCAACCTCTGTCCTGTGTCCTTGTGTGTACCACATTGAGCATGGAGAAACGAAAGAAGACCAAAGAACTGTCTGAGGACTTGAGAAACCAAATTGTGGGGAAGCATGAGCAATCTCAAGGCTACAAGTCCATCTCCAAAGACCTGAATGTTCCTGTGTCTACCATGCGCACTGTCATCAAGAAGTTTAAAGCCCATGGCACTGTAGCTAACCTCCCTAGATGTGGACAGAAAAGAAAAATTGACCAGAGATTTCAACGCAAGATTGTGTGGATGGTGGATAAAGAACCTCAACTAACATCCAAACAAGTTCAAGCTGCCCTGCAGTCCAAGGGAACAACAGTGTCAACCCGTACTAACCGTCGGCGTCTGAATGAAAAGGGACTTTATGGTAGGATACCCAGGAAGACCCCACTTCTTACCCCGAGACATAAAAAAGCCCAGCTGGAGTTTGCCAAAACTTACCTTTGGAAGTACACTGAGCTGTAGGCTGATTTTCTGCTAAGGAAAAAAAAATTTAAATCTTAGTTCTTAGCGTGACCGCGAGCTTAGTGTGACCGGGAGCGTAAGTGCGGACAGAAGTGTGTGACTTGTGATTCAGTCAGGAGGTATTTGGGAATCCTGCAACAAATACCAGTGTGAATTGCTGACTGCTTTTTTTTGGGCTTTCTTAACTTTCTTTTCTCTCTACAATTTTATAGTCTCTTATTTTACTTCCTGTAAGTTAAAGGGTTAACTACTTTGCACTTAAAACCTGTGGTGTAGCTATACTTACAAGGGGTTAAGGGTCATTCCATGTCAAGTGAACCAATGATTATTACCTCTATATTTTTAATTCTTTTGAGATTTTGTTATTTGATAATAGCATGTTAGACAATGCAAAATGTGAAGAGAAAAATTTTTTAAAAAATTTATTTTTTTTTAAATGATTTTCAAAGTTCGGAAAAAGTGCGAATTTCGCTGTTGCCTGCCTTTACGTTTCTCCTCATAACTAAGGCTAGGAATAAGATAGAGAGACAAAATAAACACCATTCTACTCAGAACTATACAGGCTTTCACCATATATATCACAAGAGGATCTTTGTTAATATTTTACCCATGTGATCCCAAGCGCAAAACTTGAAAACGCATTTCCGAAAAATCGGCGCGCTTTAAATATTTCAAAAACTGCCCATGTGTCTGCTTTGCTCTTAGCCACATCTGTACCAAATTTCAAGTTGGGATCGCGATGGGATCATATTTTAACATATTTTACTATTAATAGCGTCAATGGGTCTTTCCATATCAAGTGATCTAAATATGACTATTTTTTTTTACCTGACGTCTTTAGATTTTTTTTATTTTTTTCCTTTATGAAGTACTATTTTAGTTAATTTCAAATTAAAAGTTTAGAATTTTTTTCTTCATTAGTTAATTTTTTACAGATTTTTAAAGTTTAAAAAAAGTGTGAATTTTGGCCTGGTATGACTTTACATTTTTTTATCTTGGGCTAGAAATAAGATAGAGAAACAAAATAAACACCATTCCACTCAGAACTGTCCAGGCTTTCACCAGATATGTCACAAGAGTATATTTGTCAATTTTAATTTTTTACCCATGCGAACGCAAACGCAACATTTTGAAACGCATTTCCGAAAAAACGTTTTAATAAAAATTTTCCAAAACTGCCCATGTGTCTTTTATGCTCTTAGCCACGTCTGTACCAAATTTCAAGTTGGGATCGTGATGGGATCATATTTTAAAATATTTAACTATTATAGTGTCAATTCAAAAATCTTGAATTCAGATCTGTTCAACCTGTGATCTAAAAGCGTGGGGTCTATATTTATCAAATCCATTATTTTTAGACATTACTGTATTATTTTGATATGTTACAGCTTAGAAGCAGGAGAGGACACATAGGAAAAAGCTTTGTTAGGGCTCAACCTGAGAAGGCACAGGGATAGACAGTGAATGCAGAGCAGATGATAGGCCAGCAGCTCTGTCAATCATGTTAAGTGTCTACCCACCGCATTCAGGAAGTAAGACAGCTCATTCAGACCTTTCATGTCCTGACATGTCTAGATATCTTCACTCCTGAACAAAAAATAGTCTGTACAAAGCCATCAAGGCTGTGTACTAAAATATGGGTGAGTAAATATATTAATAGTTTAATGCTTTTATTATTAAGGGCCAATACACACAGTGCTATTCTTAGGGATTATCATTCAGAAAAACAGCCCCATTGATTTCTATGGGGTTCACCACATGCAGTGTTTTTGGAAACACTCAAGAGTGAGTAAATCACTGCTTGAACTACTTTTTAATCGCTGCAATAAACGCAGCATTTATCATTTATATTAAAAAAGCTGCCATTTTTTCACTGGCGATTAAAAAAACTAACGCATATGTGGTAAAAACTTGGTAGAAAAACAAGCTGCCATAACAGCAGCGTGTATCTGCAGACAGAAAAAACTGTGCGCGCTAGCCCTAAAACTCACTTTATAGTAATACAGTTTCTATCTCAAGTGTACTGTAAATCTTTATTTTTATTACCCATCTTCCTTACTTAATATTAACTGTATTTTTCCCACACATCAATGGCTGCTACTTCTCAAGAAACAGCATTTTATCATAGACACTGTTGCAATCCTTTTGAAAAAATATGAATATGATTGGCGCTGGTGGCTGGCTACTGTACTCTCCAAAGATTGTGAAAATGAAGAAGTAAAATTGACTTTATTGCATCCTTCTGGTCCAGCGCCATCCTTTGTGTATCCAAGAAAGCCAGACATTGTAAAAGTGCACAAAAATCAGATATTAACTCAGGCGGAGCCTAACACCGTGACAGGCCGGACATACTCTGACACACAAGGAAATGGCGATTGCTAGTAAGCGTTTATGGACAAGATTACATTTCACCCACTAGAAGGGACAAATTGATAAAATGCCACTTTAAAAACATACTATTAATTGTTTGATTAGTTCATAATTTATAGGCGGCCGTCACACGGTTCAATATTGCGAACGATATCGTTTAAGCGATCTGCTTTTTGATCGCTTAAGCGATATCGTTTGTGCATCGCTGCGTGCAATCAAGCGATTTTACAATGTAAAATCGCTTGATCGTTACATCGCAGATATGGGAGCCAGAGCTCATATCAAGCGATAATCGCTTGTTCAATCTGCTTCATCGTGGTGTGTGACACCACGATGAACGATCTCCCAGCGGCAGAGCCTATGCTGGGAGATGGTATCTATGGTAAACGTCGGGTTACTAAGCGCCACGCGGCGCCTAGTAACCCGATGTGTACCATAGTTACCAGCGATCTCGCTGGCCCACATCGCTGGTGAGTCTGTCTGTGTGACAGCTCACCAGCTATGTGAGCGATATTGTTAGCGATCGCGCGTGCACGTGATCGCTTACAATATCGCTCACGATATTGTAGCGTGTGACGGCCGCCTTAGAACGATGATTTAACTACTGTACTATTCTTATTAAACACTTCATAAATCACATGTTTAGTGATAGAATAGAAAACAAATTTATATGTATAAATAGGTGTTAACATTTTTGGTTCTTTTAATCTTGTTTAATCAAACTTGAGGATATGATCACCTTTCTTCTTTTGGTTTGTTCAATACATTCAAGTTGAAAATACTGAGCGTTGTGTTCTGATGATTAAGATGTATTTATCCTGGCACTTATGGGATTTGTTTTTTGTGTTTCTTTTTTGTTGCATATAAATGTTTTCTTCAATAAGTTGTGATAACTCATACAACCATAAAATAAAAAATATATAAATTTGACAGGTCCCAAGTTGAATCTCTGCACAAATATAACCAAGAACACAATCAGTCATTTTTTCACAATTGCCCGTCAATAGTTTGAATTTGATATAAAGAAACATAGTCTTGTAACATATCAAATGAAAGCTGTTACCGTTCTGAGTAAAATGATGCCTCTCCCACTTCATTATCTTATTTCTAGCCTGAGATAAAAAAAATGTAAAGTCATACCAGGCCAAAATTCACCCTTTTTTTAAACTTTAAAAATCTGTAAAAAATTAACTGATGAAGAAAAAAATTCTAAACTTTTAATTTGTAATTAACTAAAGTTGTACTTCATAAAGAAAAAGAATTAAAAAAATCTAAAGACGTCAGGTAAAAAAAAATATTCATATTTAGATCACTTGATATAGAATGACCCATTGGCGCTATTAATATTAAAATATTTTAAAATATGATCCCATCGCGATCCCAACTTGAAATTTGGTACAGATGTGGCTAAGAGCATAGCAGACACATGGGCAGTTTTTGAAATATTTAAAGCGCGCCGTTTTTTCGGAAATGCGTTTTAAAGTTTTGCGCTTGCGATCACATGGGTAAAATATTAACAAAGATCTTCTTGTGACATATCTGGTGAAAGCCTGCACAGTTCTGAGTAGATTGGTGTTTATTTTGTTTCTCTATCTTATTTCTAGCCCGAGATATGATAGAAAATGTAAAGCCATACCAGCCCAAAATTCGCACTTTTTTAAACTTTAAAAATCTGTAAAAAATTAACTGATAAAGAAAAAAATTCAAAACTTTTTTTTGTAATTAACTAAAGTTGTTCTTCATTAGAAGAAAAATTAAAAAAATCTGAGGACGTCAGGGAAAAAAAATATACATTTTTGGATCACTTGACATGGAATGACCCAAGGGTGGGGGTGCATAATTAAGGGTTTATAAGTAGCAGGTTGTTGGGGATCCAGTCCTTTGGAAGTACACTGAGCTGTAGGCTGATTTTCTGCTAAGGAAAAAAAAAAATTTAAATCTTCTTTCTTAGCGAGTGTGACGAGCTGAGTGTGATCGGGTGCACAAGTAAGGACGGAAGTAAGTGTGTGACTTGTGATTCAGTGACTTTGGATTCAGGGAGTTTGGAAGGGAGGACTTACTGAATTGCTGGTTGTATTTTATTAATACTTTGCATTTCTTTTTACTTATCATTTCTGTCTGGTGCAATCCCCATTAGGAAATGAGCTCCATAATTGGCAATGCCATCCAGTGTACATGTATGCATTCATGTATGTATGTATGTGTACATGTATGCATATCCAGCCACATGTATGCATTCGAGGGTGCATACTGCTGTGTGAGATGTGAGTATGTTGTGCATTTGGAAGCCCAGATACTGGATCTAAATGAACAACTGACAACGCTGAGATCCATAGACAATATGGAAAAGAGTCTGCTGCTCACTGAACAGCTGCTCAATGGGATAGATGTGGGGGAGGATGGTAGCATGGAGCTGCAGGACAGTGAGGTAGCCAGCTGGGTGACAGTTAGAAGGCGGGGTAGAGGGAAGAGTGCCAGGGAGGCTAGCCCTGATCTGGCACACCCCAATAAATTTGCTAAGTTGGCAGATGAGGTGGGTGCGAGTTCAGAGATAGCACTGCTGCAGCAGGGCATGACCTCTGAAAGCCAGAGGAGTGTCTGCTCCAGTAAGCGGGAAAACAGGAGAGCAGGGCAGGACAGACAGGTGCTGGTAGTGGGGGACTCAATTATTAGGGGAACAGATAGGGCAATCTGTCACAAAGACAGGGATCGTCAAACAGTGTGCTGCCTACCTGGCGCTTGAGTCCGGCACATCGCTGATCGGGTTGACAGATTACTGGGAGGGGCTGGTGAGGACCCAGCGGTCATGGTGCACATTGGCACAAATGACAAAGTTAGAGGTAGGTGGAAGGTCCTTAAAGATCATTTCAGGGAATTAGGCTGCAAGCTTAAGGCAAGGACCTCCAAGGTAGTATTCTCTGAAATACTGCCTGTACCACGCGCCACACCAGAGAGGCAACGGGAGATTAGGGATAAATAAGTGGCTCAATAATTGGTGTAAGAAGGAGGGGTTTGGGTTCCTGGAGAACTGGGCCGACTTCTCTGTTGGCTACAGGTTCTATGCTAGGGACAGGCTGCACATCAATGGGGAGGGTGCAGCTGTGCTGGGGGAGAAAATGGCTAGAAGGTTGGAGGAGTGTTTAAACTAGGGATTGGGGGGGAGGGTATTCATTGTACAGGAGGGGATGATAGTGTAAATAGTAACCTGGGCCCAAGTAATAAAATTGGGGGTGGCATGGGGGGTGGGGTTAGAAGAATCAATATAGTAGGAAGTGTTATGGTTAATATTTTATATCTGGCTTCATTATTATTTAGAAACAATTATATGTTTTTCTACGTCTGTAGTTTTGTGCTTAAAACTTGCATCATTGAATGTCTGACTAAGGAATACTGGTTTCCTGTGAGTTCCCTGACAAGAAGGTTTTACGTTGGGCCACGGGAAGTGTGTTATAACTGATAATCTATTTTGGTTTCCTTTTCAGTTACATGTAACGGTTGTAGTTCTGCTTTTTAGCTAATAAATTGGTGAGTCTTGGCTACCTCAGACAGATGAGACTCTACCTGCAGACATGTCTCGTCTCCATTCATGAATGAATATTAATTTGAAACTCACTGGCAATGTGAAGACCCTTTGTGTCCACCCAAAAGCTCTCCCTATAGAAGGGTTTCCACATCAGTACATGGTGCCTGGAACCTGGGATTGTCAACCGGACCTCCTCTGGACCCGTCAACAAGGATCTCTCTGGGAACCACTGAATAAATCCGCGGTAAGTAACCCCTTGTGTTACTAATAATTCAGTGTTACCTAGAGGGCTCCAGGACGGGTAATTGGTGGTCCTAACAAGACAATCATTATTGAACCCTTGCCAGTGATTGAATTTTTAATGTGCATAATTTGTTGTCTTATATGTTTCAATGTGTCTTTAGATGTATAATTGACAATTGAATGACGTTTGAATGATAATTGAAGTGACGAGTAAATCCTCGCCCATTGTTTCGGGTCATGGGCCTTCGCAGATATCCTATATATTTCAGGAGTCGGAGGATTTTTATATGTGGTTTGTTTTGTCTACGTCATAATGTCTGGTATGATATTGTAAACTATGAGGATCCTTGATTGTGGGAGTGACTGATTTTTGATTGACCAATAAGGGACTAGGGTCTCTGCTTGATGAGGGATCCCGTTAGGTGTGTTCCTTCACATGTGGTGAAGAGAAAAATTGGTCCGTGAGAGGATCAGGGAAGTGTGATTGCCTATAACAGAGGAACCCTTCATGGTAAGGTAGTACTCTGAGGGTATTAAATTCCCCTGTAAATTCATAAGGGCACCCTCAAAGAAAGGGGTAGCTGAAAGCAGTTTTTAGCCCGAATACAGCAGTGGGGGTTGATACCAGCGATTATGCAGTGTGCAGTGAGTGACTGACGTATTGTTAAATCGTTTTTTGATTAATCAGAATTGTCCTCAGTGTCTGTGTTCATGTGAGCTCAAGAGAGGGAAAAGAGTAGATGAAGTTCTTGCTTAGCCTATATTCCTAAACTTATAGCCAAAGAGGGATATTGAAGGGGAACTCCTGATTTGAGCAGTTATAACCTGACATTATGCTCTGGTTTGAATAACCCCATCTCCTTTATCCTAGACGTAATCTGTTTGAGTCAGAGGAAGTTGATGAAAGTTGTGTAGTAACTAGCTTATTTCCCATGATATGTTATATGATCACATAGAAATAATTGTAATAGTAGTTGGATCAGTAGGTTTGGTATTATTTGTTTGGTTGTGTGTAAGAATCTCTCTAGATCACAGGGCTGGAAAATCAGTGGTAGTACTTCCTTAAAGATCTGTCTTTCGAGGCTCAGAGGAGACTGGGACAGGATCAACTTAGAGTCTGAGGGGCTCTAGGAGTGCTGAAGAGAGTTCTACGGTAACTCTGGCACAGTGGTTGCAGTCATAGGGACTGGCAACATTAAGGAATTGACTGACCCAAAGGGCGTGGCCCCAGTTCCAGCATGTGAGATAGTGGAGAAACTGAAAGGGATTGCAATAACTACTGGTAGTATAGTTTTTGGATTATTTGTCTGGTGGTATTTTGTATGGGCACATACGGCTGGTTACCTAGTGTTGGTGCTTCCAAAGTTCTTCTCTTTCGAGGACAGTGGTTCTGGGAGTTGAAATTCTTCTCTTGCAAGCAAAAGAAGTGCTGGGAGATGAAAAATTAGAGCCTTTTATGGTTAGGACTCTGTAGCCCATTTCAGTTCTGTGGTAACTGTGGGCATTTAAGTTACAGTCATGAGGACTAGTAACTGTATGGAAGTAAGCAGCATCAAAGGTGCCACCACTGTCTCTGTATTTGATAGTAGATGGATGTGAAATGTTACTGAGAAAGTTAGGTATGGGGAAGTGAAGAAATGTGGAAGAGAAGGAATGGTAGAAATGTATCTGCAATTGGAAAGGATGGTTAAAAGATAAGAACAAACTAGAGCAGGCTAGGATGTGGCAAGAAGTAGCAAAATGTCTCTCAATGAGTGAACATAAATCAGAGGACACCGGGCACAGAACTGTTTGTGTAATCTATGATAGTTTGAAAAACTCTCAGACCCCCGTAGTCTCTGTACCTGATGTCAATTCTGCACAGTTTTGTTTTTTTTAAATTCATGAGGTTGTATCACTTTTATGGCATATCATTGTGTCTTTCTTTGACTTATATTCCTTAGGTCTGCGTAGTGATCCCTCTTTTATTTACCTTATTTGCTGTGCCTTCCCCTTTTTATCTAAATAAAATTCTGCACCCCATTCAGCCCCCGCCTTATGCTGGGTCAATGGGATGGACTTGCAGACATTGTGGTTAACAGAATTCCCCTGGGGTAATTGTTGCGGGTCCTGTGGGTCTCAATACCCAGGGTGCCTCTGTTCCCTATGAGGACCACTAGTCATGTACAGTTTCCACGTCTTAGGCTAGTTGATAATGTTCAGGTATACGATTCCCCCCAAGTATGGCCAATGGAAACATATCGGTCTTGGTCCCCCAGTGAACATATTGCCCTCACTACCCAGCTCCCAGATCTCCGAAAAAATCTTTTAACATTTAGAATCCTCCAGCGTGTCCAGGAGGCATATCGGGCCACATGGGATGATTTAGTTTCTGTCATTCTGCACCCCTTACTTATGAAAATTACAAAGATGTTGCCAGGCCAGGAACCAACCATTAAAAAAAAAAAAAAAAAAAAAAAAATATAATATAATATATATATATATAAATATATATCAGACTCAGGTCGGGTGTTAATACAGAGGGTGTAAAGCTGGGCACAGGCAGAACAGGATAAGACCTGTTACAGACTGAAGTACAAGATAAGGCTCAGTCAATCTAGAGTATGCCTTTGTATCAGTACAAATATAGTTGGATTTTGTGTATAATGATGATGATAATCGCAGATTATTGCTGCAGTGTTTTATGAATTGCCTTAGACCTACAGTTTACACTGCAGTACGAACTAGTCGCCAAGAGTGGCGCAATATGCAATGGATTAATTTTAAAGGAAATAACCTGAGGTGCTGAAGTAGAAAGCATATTAAAGGAAAGGGTTAACTTAACTCCTTTGCAGCTCAGGAAAGGTAAAGGGAGGGGGAGAGGAGGAAGAAACCACCAAGGAGGAAATAGAGATCATAGCTATGTAAAATATTGGTCTCATGAGCAAAAATGACATTTATCTAACAAATGTCCCACAAAATTAACAGCTACTGTCCAGCCTCTCCCCCATAGGAAACTAAATGTCTCCCTTCGACCCGTTGCCACACACCCCCACCCCTCAGAGATAACGCTCCCTTATCCCTGTATCCCTGGGGGAAGGACAATTTGTTTCTTTCATAGTAGACTCTGGAGCAGCCTGTACAGTATTAATGCAAAAACATGTGCTGGAGGAAATGATGTTACCCAAATATGTGACTTATGAACGGTAGACGGATGACTTAGTAAATTACAAATGACTCATCCTCTCCAATTATATTTGCATGACTCAATTTTAATTGTACCCCAAGTTTTAGTTTCCCTTGATGTACCTTTTACTTTGTTGGGAACAGATAAGTTGCAGAAAATTGGGGTCTACATAGAATTCACTCCAAATGGCCCCAAGATGACCCCCCTGGATGAGGACACATTGTGTAGTCACATTATTAGACAATACAGACTCTAAACCTTATTCTCATCCTGTTTGACTTGAGAATATACCCTGTCAATTGTGGGCATGTAGCAAACTTGATGTGGGAGAACTACCCATTTCCCCAGTGACTGTAAACTTAAACTAGGTATCCAACACCCTTGTATAGTGCAGCATCCCTTAAGTGCTGCTCAGGATGTGGCAATATATGATAATGTCCAGGAGCCCCTGATAAGATGTCTTATTGTCCCTATAACCTTCAACACCCCCATATAACTATCAAACTCTGTAATGTTCTAAATCCAGCTACACTATTTCTAGTGGATTTTAGAAAAGGGAGGAAGATACTAGGATGAGGAAGGGGGAGGGACAGTGAGCCAAGACTTGCCCCTGTTTTTCAAATTAGCAGATGAGGAAGCACAGTTTGATATGGCACATGAACATGATTGTCAGACATTGATGGAAGCTGAAACAAAGAGCTTGGCAAATATTACTGATGTACCACTCACTAACCCCTTTGTTAAGTATTTTTGTAGATGATTCCAGAGTTTATGACAATGATCAAGGATGATTCATCACCATGTATGCAGTAGTCCACAATGATAAGGTAATGGTAATACAAGGACCACTACCCTCCAGCTGCTCTATGCGCAAGAGGCTACAGCACTCACTGCAGTGTGCAATCTGGGAAAAGGTAAGGAAATTAATGTATTTTCTGACTCGCAATATGCTTATGGTGTTGCACATGACTTTGGCGCCATTTGGCGAAGCCGTAATTTCTTGACCTCTGCTGGCAAACCTATAAGGAATGCACAAGCGGTAGAGCAGCTACTCACAGCACTCACCCTTCCCCGAAGGGCAGCCATAGTCAAAGTGTCAGCACACACACGAGAACAAACTCCCCTTGCAGTAGGGAATGCCTTGGCCGACCAGGCGGCTAAGGAAGCAGCACAACTACCTCTGACAGAGATACTGGCTATAGCAGGTGCGGGAACCCCAGGAGACTCAGAGTCAGGGAGTGCAGGAAACTCCCCTTTATATAAGGAGATATGCCCTGCACCGGTCCCAGTGGCCGTGGACCTCGAACTACTGCAGGTCTTCCAGACCCAGGCCCCCCCCCACGAGAAGAATGCATGGGTCAAAGCGGGTGCCGTACAGTCAGTGTCAGAGGTATGGCAGTTAAACAAACGTATTTGCCTCCTATTCCCCATTATGGCTGCCCTAGCACATTCTCCGGTGCATAATTCAAAGGGTGTTATGTGTGCAGTGGTGCTACAAAACTGGTGTGCCCCAGGGTTCCCGAATATGGCTGCAAAGTATGTTCAAGAATGTCTAGTTTGTGCAAAACATAACCCCGGTAGGCCTATTTGAGTCCCACGGAAATGCACACCAAAACCAGATTACCCATCTCAGAGACTGCAGGTGGACTACATACAGCTACCTAAGGTGGGTAATTATGAATATGCCCTGGTATGCATTGACCTTTTCTCTGGGTGGCCAGAAGCTTGGGCCATGACTAAAGCAAATACAAAAACTACAGCTAAAAAAAAATAAAAAATTGATCAGTGAGGTGGTTTGTAGATATGGGGTGCCCGAAACTATAGAAAGCAACAGAGGTACCCACTTTACTGTGGTATGGATAAAATAGATCATGGCTAGTCTTGGGATAAAAATCCAAAGGTTCAAGGAAAAGACACACCTGTCCTGGGTAGATCGTTTGTCCATAGTACTGTAGTCAGTGAGGACCGCCCCGAGGGGAATAGAGAAACTGTCCACATTTGGTAGTGTCCCTACAGGAATGTATACTGGAGGTTGTAACTGCAGGCCTCTTACGGTTCTCTCTCTGAATATGTTCTGGAGTTGCATAAACATTGGACTGTTAGTCATAATCATGTTCTTTCCTCCATCCCAGACCCCAGTTGCCTAGGCGGCACCCACACTTTGGTACCAGGAGACTGGGTCGTGGTAAAGAGACATATCAGGAGACCACTGGAGCTCAGATACAAAGATCCATTTGAAGTGCTGCTAACCATTGCCAGTTCTGTCAAGCTTCAAGGCAAGGACATTAGATTCCACGCCAGCCATTGTAAAAACGTCTTGAACCCCAACAGCAACAAAGATGATGATCCTGTTTGTTTGGACTGTGCTGATGAAAACGGTACCCCTTGCCCTAACTCTCGATGAAGTACTAAAAAAATATAAGGACTGGGATAATAAACTGATAAAGCATCACTAAGTCTTGCCCCGAGACATGAACTCTTAACGACCGTCCTAAAAACTGTTGGATATGCACCCGTAGTCCATATCCCCAATACTATGCCTTAATTAGCCATTCCAGTGACTTTGAAAGAAATGTTTCACTTAAGTAATCCCACTTTTACTTTACACTAAGAAAAAACTGATTTAAGGGTGTAGATGGATGGTTAATGGGTATTCCACAAATAGGATTGTTGATTACTAATATATATAGTAGCCAAGATTAGTATATTTGCTAATAATATATGGAAAAGAAAAACCAAAAATTTGTTGCGCCACACTGTGCAAATTAGCCGAAGCAAGGGGTTATATTAATATGTCACTCACCTTTTCTAGTTGTGCCCCCTGCACAACTAGGTTGATGATTTGAGGTGAGAATAAACCGCAGGCATAAATCCGTTGCTACGTGTAGAGAAGCTTTTCCTTATGGAACTTCAATGTCTCTCCCAGAGATCACGAGCCCAGGGAAGGGCAGCTCCTCTGTGTTGACCAAATCCTGTCCCAGAGCTGCTCTCAAACCACACTCCCCAAAGGGAGGATTTGAGCACGATATGGAGTAAAAAGGTATGATAAAATGAGCGCTAGGGACAGAAACAGGCACTGGGCTCTTATCGAATATTACCTTTCAAATTTATTGTGAACAGTAGATGTTATAGGTCTCCTCGCCACAACATGTTTCGACACTAAAGGTGTCTTTCTCAAGTGGATCCACTTGAGAAAGACACCTTTAGTGTCGAAACATGTTGTGGCGAGGAGACCTATAACATCTACTGTTCACAATAAATTTGAAAGGTAATATTCGATAAGAGCCCAGTGCCTGTTTCTGTCCCTAGCGCTCATTTTATCATACCTTTTTACTCCATATCGTATATTTGCTAATAAGTGACTATGCAGTTAAACATGCAAGGTTATACATCACAGGCCTGCAAAATATGATACCACTTCTCCTATACACATACAGTTAGGGCCAGAAATATTTGGACAGTGACACAATTTTCGCGAGTTGGGCTCTGCATGCCACCACATTGGATTTGAAATGAAACCTCTACAACAGAATTCAAGTGCAGATTGTAACGTTTAATTTGAAGGGATGAACAAAAATATCTGATAGAAAATGTAGGAATTGTACACATTTCTTTACAAACACTCCACATTTTAGGAGGTCAAAAGTAATTGGACAAATAAACATAACCCAAACAAAATATTTTTATTTTCAATATTTTGTTGCGAATCCTTTGGAGGCAATCACTGCCTTAAGTCTGGAACCCATGGACATCACCAAACGCTGGGTTTCCTCCTTCTTAATGCTTTGCCAGGCCTTTGCAGCCGCAGCCTTCAGGTCTTGCTTGTTTGTGGGTCTTTCCGTCTTAAGTCTGGATTTCAGCAAGTGAAATGCATGCTCAATTGGGTTAAGATCTGGTGATTGACTTGGCCATTGCAGAATGTTCCACTTTTTTGCACTCATGAACTCCTGGGTAGCTTTGGCTGTATGCTTGGGGTCATTGTCCATCTGTACTATGAAGCGCCGTCCAATCAACTTTGCAGCATTTGGCTGAATCTGGGCTGAAAGTATATCCCGGTACACTTCAGAATTCATCCGGCTACTCTTGTCTGCTGTTATGTCATCAATAAACACAAGTGACCCAGTGCCATTGAAAGCCATGCATGCCCATGCCATCACGTTGCCTCCACCATGTTTTACAGAGGATGAGGTGTGCCTTGGATCATGTGCCGTTCCCTTTCTTCTCCAAACTTTTTTCTTCCCATCATTCTGGTACAGGTTGATCTTTGTCTCATCTGTCCATAGAATACTTTTCCAGAACTGAGCTGGCTTCTTGAGGTGTTTTTCAGCAAATTTAACTCTGGCCTGTCTATTTTTGGAATTGATGAATGGTTTGCATCTAGATGTGAACCCTTTGTATTTACTGTCATGGAGTCTTCTCTTTACTGTTGACTTAGAGACAGATACACCTACTTCACTGAGAGTGTTCTGGACTTCAGTTGATGTTGTGAATGGGTTCTTCTTCACCAAATAAAGTATGCGGCGATCATCCACCACTGTTGTCATCCGTGGATGCCCAGGCCTTTTAGAGTTCCCAAGCTCACCAGTCAATTCCTTTTTTCTCAGAATGTACCCAACTGTTGATTTTGCTACTCCAAGCATGTCTGCTATCTCTCTGATGGATTTTTTCTTTTTTTTCAGCCTGAGGATGTTCTGCTTCACCTCAATTGAGAGTTCCTTTGACCGCATGTTGTCTGGTCACAGCAACAGCTTCCAAATGCAAAACCACACACCTGGAATCCACCCCTGACCTTTTAACTACTTCATTGATTACAGGTTAACGAGGGAGACGCCTTCAGAGTTAATTGCAGCCCTTAGAGTCCATTGTCCAATTACTTTTGGTCCCTTGAAAAAGAGGAGGCTATGCATTACAGAGCTATGATTCCTAAACCCTTTCTCCGATTTGGATGTCGAAACTCTCATATTGCAGCTGGGAGTGTGCACTTGCAGCCCATATTATATATATATAATTGTATTTCTGAACATGTTTTTGTAAACAGCTAAAATAACAAAACTTGCGTCACTGTCCAAATATTTCTGGCCCTAACTGTATATGATGACATTTACAAGCAAGATATTTGTCGGTGAACGGGATTCGTCCCCTCCAGGCTTTTATAGCATGGGGAAGTAGCTGATGAATATATTGTTTGTAAAATAATAAAAAGGGAGGAGTTGTTATGGTTAATATTTTATATCTGGCTTCATTATTATTTAGAAACAATTATATGTTTTTCTATGTCTGTAGTTTTGTGCTTAAAACTTGCATCATTGAATGTCTGACTAAGGAATACTGGTTTCCTGTGAGTTCCCTGACAAGAAGGTTTTACGTTGGGCCACGGGAAGTGTGTTATAACTGATAATCTATTTTGGTTTCCTTTTCCGTTACATGTAACGGTTGTAGTTCTGCTTTTTAGCTAATAAATTGGTGAGTCTTGGCTACCTCAGACAGATGAGACTCTACCTGCAGACATGTCTCGTCTCCATTCATGAATGAATATTAATTTGAAACTCACTGGCAATGTGAAGACCCTTTGTGTCCACCCAAAAGCTCTCCCTATAGAAGGGTTTCCACATCAGAAGGAATAGAGGTAAAGAGAGATGCATAAAGTGCATGTACACTAATGCCAGGAGCCTCACCAACAAAATGGAGGAATTAGAATTGATTTTGTTGGAAAATAATTATGACATGGTGGGGATATCGGAGACATGGCAGGATGAGAGCCATGACTGGGCTGTTAATTTACAGGGCAATAGTCTGTTCAGAAATGACCGTACAAATAAGCGAGGGGGTGGTGTATGTTTATACGTAAAATCATCCTTAAAACCCATCCTGCGTGATAATATAGGTGAATCTAATGGAAATGTAGAGTCTCTGTGGGTGGAGATAAGGGGAGGGGGAAAAAATAATAAATTACTGATAGGGGCTTGTTATAAGTCCCCAACAATAATGGAAGTGGAGGAGAATATCCTCATAAAGCAAATAGATGAAGCAGCGACTCAGGGAGAAGTCATTATTATGGGGGACTTCAACTACCCTGAAATACATTGGGGAACAGAAATCTGCAGTTCTAGCAAAGGTAATAGGTTTTTGACAACTATGAGAGACAATTACCTTTCACAACTGGTTCAGGACCCAACAAGAAGGGGGGCACTGCTGGACCTAATATTAACCAACAGGCCAGACCGCATATCAAATACACGGGTTGGAGATCACTTGGGTAATAGTGATCATAACATAATAAGTTTTCAAGTATCCTTTAATAAGATGTGTAGTAGAGGGGCTACAAGGACACTAAACTTCAGGAAGGCAAATTTCCAACGGTTGAGAGATGATCTTAGTGCAATAAACTGGGATGATATCCTGAGACATAAAAGTACACAAAGCAAGTGGGAGACGTTTATTAGCATCCTGAATAGGGCCTGTGCACAATATATACCCTATGGGAATAAGCATGCTAGAAATGGGAGGAAACCACTATGGCTAAATAAGGCTGTAAGGGGCGCAATAAATGACAAAAAGAAAGCATTTAGGGAATTAAAGCAAGTAGGTAGTGATGAGGCATTAAATAAATACAGAAAATTAAATAACATTTGTAAAAAGGAAATCAAGGCAGCAAAGATCGAGACAGAGAGACTCATTGCCAGAGAAAGTAAAAATAATCCCAAAATATTTTTTTAACTACATAAATAGTAAGAAACTAAAAAATGATTGTGTTGGCCCCTTTAAAAATAATCTGGGTAAAATGGTGGATGAGGATGAGGAAAAAGCCAATATGCTAAATTACTTTTTTTCAACAGTATTTAGACAAGAAAATCCCATGACAGAAAATATGATCAGTGATAACAAAACCTGTCAATTAAATGTCACCTGCTTAACCCAGCAGGAAGTACGGCATCGTCTAAAAATCACTAAAATTGACAAATCCCAGGGCCCGGATGGGATACACCCCAGAGTGCTGCAGGAATTAAGTACTGTCATAGATAGACCATTATTTTTAATCTTTAAAGATTCCATAATAACAGGGTCTGTACCACAGGACTGGCGTATAGCAAATGTGGTGCCAATATTAAAAAAGGAAACAAAAACTGAACTTGGAAATTATAGGCCAGTAAGCTTAACCTCTACTGTGGGTAAAATCCTAGAGGGTTTTCTAAGAGATGCTATACTGGAGTATCTGAAGAAAAATAACCTCATGACCCAATATCAACATGGTTTTACGAGGGACCGTTCCTGTCAAACTAATCTGATAAGCTTCTATGAAGAAGTAAATTCTGGACTGGACCAAAGAAATGCAGTGGATGTGGTGTATATGGACTTTTCAAAAGCTTTTGATACGGTGCCACACAAAAGGTTGATACATAAAATGAGAGCATGGGGATAGGGGAAAATATGTGTAAGTGGGTTAAAAACTGGCTTAGCGATAGGAAACAAAGGGTGGTCATTAATGGAACACACTCAGAATGGGTCACAGTTAACAGTGGGGTACCACAGGGGTCAGTGTTGGGCCCGCGTCTTTTTAATATATTTATTAATGACCTTGTAGCGGGCATACAGAGTAGAATCTCAATATTTGCAGATTACACTAAACTCTGCAGGGTAATCAATACAGAGGAGGACAATTTTTATTATAGGAGGTTTTATGTAAACTAGAAGCTTGGGCTGATAAATGGCAAATGAGCTTTAATGGGAATAAATGTTAGTTCATGCACTTAGGCAGAGGAAACAAAAGGTATAATTATGTGCTTAATTGTAAAACACTGGGCAAAACTGTCACTGAAAAAGATCTGGGTGTATAATGGGATGCATTAAAAGAGGCATAGATGCTCATGAGGAGAACATAATTTTACCTCTATACAATTCACTAGTGCGACCACACTTAGAATACTGTGTACAATTCTGGTCTCCGGTGTATAAGTAAGACATAGCTGAACTAGAGCGGGTCCAGAGAAGAGCGACAAAAGTCATTAGAGGACTGAAGGGTCTGCAATACCAAGACAGGTTATTAAACTTGGAGTTATTTAGCTTGGAAAAACGAAGGCTTAGGGGTGATCTTATAATAATGTATAAATATATGAGGGGACAGTACAGAGAACTTTCTAATGATCCCTTTACTCTTAGGCCTGAGACGGGAACAAGGGGGCATCCTCTACGTCTGGAGGAAATATGGTTTAATCATAATCACATACGTGGATTCTTTACTGTAAGAGCAGTGAGACTATGGAACTCTCTGCCACATGATGTTGTAATGAGTGACTCACTACTAACATTTAAGAAGGGCCTGGATGCCTTTCTTGAAAACTATAATATTACCAGTTATACATACTAGATTCTTTGATAGGGCGTTGATCCAGGGAATTAGTCTGATTGCCATATCTGGAATCAGGAAGGAATTTTTTCCCCCAATGTGGAGCTAGTGTTGCCACATGGTTTTTTTTTTGCCTTCCTCTGGATCAACATGTTAGGCTATGGGTTGCACTAGATCAGTGATGGCGAACCTATGACACGCGTGTCAGCACTGACACGCGTAGCCATTTTCAGTGACACGCGGCCGGCCGGAGAAACTAGACTCGCTATTTTTATAAAAACCACAGACACGGACACAGCAGCAAAAAACTGTTGCGAGTCGGGTTTCCAAAACGGCAATGCGAGCTATTACGCTTGACTCGTCTAGTCTACTCGTTGCGAGTCTAGCGAGTCCAATGTTAATGAATGGGGAATCGAGTCTAATTACTCGATTCCCCATTCATTAACATTGGACTCGCTAGACTCGCAACGAGTAGACTAGAGTCAAGCGATTCCGAGTTAGGACTCGCCCATCACTAACTACAGATGAGGAAAAAAAAATGTGCTGGAGGACTGTAGGTCAGGACAGCAGAGCTCCGGCACAGAGCGTCTAGTCCTGGGACTTCCGGTAAGCGGAACTTCTGGCTGGCGCAGCAGGGAGCAGCGGAGCGCTGTGGGGGACGCATATCTGAGGCCCTGTGATCGCTGTCTGGAGGTCCAGTGATTACTACAGCAACCATCCTCGAGTCCAGTGAAAGGTTCTGGGCAGAATCTGGGCTGGGTGTCATGAATGTGTGATTGGCCATTACTGAGATAAGTGAGGGGGAGGCTGGAAGAGGCCTGTGCTATGGGTGCCGTTTCCCGCCATTAATTTACATAAGGAACGCCATCTTGCAGCATACAGACTCCATTTCATCCTATTAATCTCTATTTCTGCTTATTAACTCTACCCTTTCCTAAAAGACAGTTAACCCCTAATTGCCTGCAGGGCTATCTATAAATCTTCTGTCACTGCCCCTCTGATGGAGAAGCCAAAAAAACCAAGGTTAAGTAAAGGAAGTGGTAGTAGTAGCAGTAGCCGACCCTTTCAAGAGACATGGACTGAGATGTATGGCATTATAGAAAAAAATGGCAGATCATTTTGCGTTCTATGTAGTGAAACGGTAGTAAGCAGAACGTGGAATATAAATAGACATTTTGAAACTAATCATTCCCAGCTCTTGAAAAAAAGTGAGGATGAAAGGAAGGAATACATTTCCAGGCAGCTACAACTTCATAAGAGCCAATCTAATTCCATCCTTAAATTTGTAAAAAGCTCTACAAATTTAACATCTGCAAGTCTGAGCATTGCTCACTCCATAGCTCAGCATGGAAAAGCCCTCAGTGAGGGAGAATTTATTAAAGAAACTCTCTTAAGATGTGCACCAGTTCTATTTCACGATATGCAGAATAAAGATGCAATTAGTAAGAGAATAGCTGAGTTACCACTCAGTAGAAATATCATAAAAGACCGAATAATGAGACTCAACACAAACGTACAACATCAATTAAAGGAAGACATAAGTAATTGTAAATATTTTTCGATCTCTCTTGATGAAACTACTGATGTCACATCACATGCACAGTTGGCCATTATTGGTCGATATTCTGATGGTCTCACAATGAGAGAAGAGTTGATAAAGTTAGTATCAGTGCCAACAAGTACATCAGGAAGCGAAATATGTAAGGTTGTTAAACAAACATTCTGTGACCTAAGCATTGATATCTCTAAAGTTGTGTCAGTGACGACAGACGGGGCACCAAACATGGTGGGGAAAAAAGTTGGATTTGTTACATTGTTTACAGAAGCTATTGGACACCCGATTGTGCCTTTTCATTGTATTATCCATCAGGAGGCTTTATGTGCCAAGGCAGGATTCACTGACTTAAACGACTTAATGTCAGTTGTTACAAAAATAGTTAATTTAATAGCTGCTCGCCCCCTTCACAAGAGAGAATTTTCTGCACTTTTACTGGAGGTTGATTCCACCTACAGTGGACTGCTGATGTACAATAATGTAAGATGGCTGAGCCGAGGCAAAGTTCTTGAGCGCTTTGTGGAGTGCTTTGAAGAAATTAAGGTATTTCTTGAGGATAAGGATCTGGGAAACTTTCCTCAGCTCTATGATTATCAGTGGGTCAACACCCTGATGTTTTTTACAGATCTCTCTGTTCATATTAATGAACTGAACTTAAAGCTACAAGGTTTTGGCAAAAGTATTGACGTTATGTTTGGATACATAAAAGCTTTTGAAAGTAAACTTAAAATTTTCAAGCGAGATGTAGAAACTAAAACTTATAAGTATTTTCCTCGAGTAACAAAGTATTTTGAGAAGGCCAGTGCAGCTGTACAAAATGAAATGGAGCCCTTGCATCTAAAGTACCAGCATGTTTTAGACTCCTTACTTGACCAGTTCAGTGATAGATTTAATCAATTTAGAAGCCTAGAACAGACCATGAAAATAATTAAGTATCCTGATGTAGTAGTCTACAGTAGTTTGGAATTAAATGGTTTCCAATGGATACAAATTGATGATTTGGAGATGCAACTTGCAGAATTTCAGGACAGCATCTGGGGTCAGGTGTTTGTTGATTTGAGGTCAAAGCTTGAGAATCTAGAAAGGTGCCGTTTGGAGAATCAAGAGGAGTGCCACTATGAACAGGAAATTTGGAGTGCCTGGAATCGGTTACCAGACACTTTTAGCACCCTGAAAAATATAGCAATGGCTTTACTTACTATTTTTCCCTCTACGTACTTTTGTGAGACCTTATTCTCAGCATTAAATAATATCAAAACCAACAAAAGAAACAGATTGACAGATAACCTTAGTAGCGCTTGCTTGGCCTTGAAGTGTACAAAATACCAACCTTCAATTGAAGATTTAGCCAATGAAATTCAGCAACAAAAAAGTCACTAAATCAGTGATGGCGAACCTGTGGCAGTCCAGCTGTTGCTGGACTGCCACAGGTTCGCCATCACCGGAAGAATTCCCCCTCCCCCTCACTTATCTGACTTAGTTCATGACACCCCACACAGTGAAATAACAGCAAGACCAACAAAAGAAACCAACTGACAGATTAACAAAGAAGTCACTAAGCAGGTAAGTTAAAGAATTATACATATTTGTTATTTACACTATAAATATCGTAAAATTAGGGTTTTTTTTTCTCAAGGTGATACACCTGCCGAGTTATGCTCGGTTTTTTGGCGAATTTTGACACACCAAGCTCAAAAGGTTGCCCATCACTGCACTAGATGGACTTAAAGTCTTCCTTCAACCGTAAAAACTATGTTACTATGTTACCTGAGAAAGCCTAAAACGTTTTGGAAGAATGTTCTCTAGTCAGATGAGACAAAAGTAGAGCTTTTTGGGCAAAGGCATCAACATAGAGTTTACAGGAGAAGAAAAGAGGCATTCAAATAAAAGAACACGGTCCCTACAGTCAAACATGGTGGAGGTTCCCTAATGTTGGGGTTGCTTTGCTGCCTCTGGTACTGGACTGCTTGACCGTGTGCATGGCATTATGAAGTCTGAAGACTACCAACAAATTTTGCAGCATAATGTAGGGCCCAGTGTGAGAAAGCTGGGTCTCCCTCAGAGATCATGGGTCTTCCAGCAGGACAATGACCCAAAACACACTTCAAAAAGCACTAGAAAATGGTTTGAGAGAAAGCACTGGAGACTTCTAAGGTGGCCAGCAATGATTCCAGACCTGAATCCCATAGAACACCTGTGGAGAGATCTAAAAATGGCAGTTTGGAGAAGTCACCCTTCAAATATCAGGGACCTGGAGCAGTTTGCCAAAGAAGAATGGTTTAAAATTCCAGCAGAGCATTGTAAGAAAATCATTGATGGTTACCAGAAGTGGTTGATCGCAGTTATTTTGGCTAAAGGTTGTGCAACCTAGTATTAGGCTGAAGGTGCCAATACTTTTGTCTGGCCCATTTTTGGAGTTTTGTGTGAAATGATCAATTGCTTTTTGCCACCCAGCGAGGCGTGTGCTGCTGCATCGAGGAGGGGCAGAATGGAGCCTGGGGCCGCCTTTTCAGTCCCCAGCCTCAGGGACTTCTGTAAGTTATAAGTTATTTTTCTGCTGTTTTATAGGGCGGATTTAACTCAGAGAGGGATAGATAGGGAGCAGCTAGGAAGGTGCAGGGACAGATAGTGATAGTGTAGGGCAGTGATGGCGAACCTATGACACGCGTGTCAGCACTGACACGCGTAGCCATTTTCAGTGACACGCGGCCGGCCGGAGAAACTAGACTCGCTATTTGGATAAAAACCACAGACACGGACACAGCAGCAAAAAACTGTTGCGAGTCGGGTTTCCAAAACGGCAATGCGAGCTATTACGCTTGACTCGTCTAGTCTACTCGTTGCGAGTCTAGCGAGTCCAATGTTAATGAATGGGGAATCGAGTCTAATTACTCGATTCCCCATTCATTAACATTGGACTCGCTAGACTCGCAACGAGTAGACTAGAGTCAAGCGATTCCGAGTTAGGACTCGCCCATCACTAACTACAGATGAGGAAAAAAAAATGTGCTGGAGGACTGTAGGTCAGGACAGCAGAGCTCCGGCACAGAGCGTCTAGTCCTGGGACTTCCGGTAAGCGGAACTTCTGGCTGGCGCAGCAGGGAGCAGCGGAGCGCTGTGGGGGACGCATATCTGAGGCCCTGTGATCGCTGTCTGGAGGTCCAGTGATTACTACAGCAACCATCCTCGAGTCCAGTGAAAGGTTCTGGGCAGAATCTGGGCTGGGTGTCATGAATGTGTGATTGGCCATTACTGAGATAAGTGAGGGGGAGGCTGGAAGAGGCCTGTGCTATGGGTGCCGTTTCCCGCCATTAATTTACATAAGGAACGCCATCTTGCAGCATACAGACTCCATTTCATCCTATTAATCTCTATTTCTGCTTATTAACTCTACCCTTTCCTAAAAGACAGTTAACCCCTAATTGCCTGCAGGGCTATCTATAAATCTTCTGTCACTGCCCCTCTGATGGAGAAGCCAAAAAAACCAAGGTTAAGTAAAGGAAGTGGTAGTAGTAGCAGTAGCCGACCCTTTCAAGAGACATGGACTGAGATGTATGGCATTATAGAAAAAAATGGCAGATCATTTTGCGTTCTATGTAGTGAAACGGTAGTAAGCAGAACGTGGAATATAAATAGACATTTTGAAACTAATCATTCCCAGCTCTTGAAAAAAAGTGAGGATGAAAGGAAGGAATACATTTCCAGGCAGCTACAACTTCATAAGAGCCAATCTAATTCCATCCTTAAATTTGTAAAAAGCTCTACAAATTTAACATCTGCAAGTCTGAGCATTGCTCACTCCATAGCTCAGCATGGAAAAGCCCTCAGTGAGGGAGAATTTATTAAAGAAACTCTCTTAAGATGTGCACCAGTTCTATTTCACGATATGCAGAATAAAGATGCAATTAGTAAGAGAATAGCTGAGTTACCACTCAGTAGAAATATCATAAAAGACCGAATAATGAGACTCAACACAAACGTACAACATCAATTAAAGGAAGACATAAGTAATTGTAAATATTTTTCGATCTCTCTTGATGAAACTACTGATGTCACATCACATGCACAGTTGGCCATTATTGGTCGATATTCTGATGGTCTCACAATGAGAGAAGAGTTGATAAAGTTAGTATCAGTGCCAACAAGTACATCAGGAAGCGAAATATGTAAGGTTGTTAAACAAACATTCTGTGACCTAAGCATTGATATCTCTAAAGTTGTGTCAGTGACGACAGACGGGGCACCAAACATGGTGGGGAAAAAAGTTGGATTTGTTACATTGTTTACAGAAGCTATTGGACACCCGATTGTGCCTTTTCATTGTATTATCCATCAGGAGGCTTTATGTGCCAAGGCAGGATTCACTGACTTAAACGACTTAATGTCAGTTGTTACAAAAATAGTTAATTTAATAGCTGCTCGCCCCCTTCACAAGAGAGAATTTTCTGCACTTTTACTGGAGGTTGATTCCACCTACAGTGGACTGCTGATGTACAATAATGTAAGATGGCTGAGCCGAGGCAAAGTTCTTGAGCGCTTTGTGGAGTGCTTTGAAGAAATTAAGGTATTTCTTGAGGATAAGGATCTGGGAAACTTTCCTCAGCTCTATGATTATCAGTGGGTCAACACCCTGATGTTTTTTACAGATCTCTCTGTTCATATTAATGAACTGAACTTAAAGCTACAAGGTTTTGGCAAAAGTATTGACGTTATGTTTGGATACATAAAAGCTTTTGAAAGTAAACTTAAAATTTTCAAGCGAGATGTAGAAACTAAAACTTATAAGTATTTTCCTCGAGTAACAAAGTATTTTGAGAAGGCCAGTGCAGCTGTACAAAATGAAATGGAGCCCTTGCATCTAAAGTACCAGCATGTTTTAGACTCCTTACTTGACCAGTTCAGTGATAGATTTAATCAATTTAGAAGCCTAGAACAGACCATGAAAATAATTAAGTATCCTGATGTAGTAGTCTACAGTAGTTTGGAATTAAATGGTTTCCAATGGATACAAATTGATGATTTGGAGATGCAACTTGCAGAATTTCAGGACAGCATCTGGGGTCAGGTGTTTGTTGATTTGAGGTCAAAGCTTGAGAATCTAGAAAGGTGCCGTTTGGAGAATCAAGAGGAGTGCCACTATGAACAGGAAATTTGGAGTGCCTGGAATCGGTTACCAGACACTTTTAGCACCCTGAAAAATATAGCAATGGCTTTACTTACTATTTTTCCCTCTACGTACTTTTGTGAGACCTTATTCTCAGCATTAAATAATATCAAAACCAACAAAAGAAACAGATTGACAGATAACCTTAGTAGCGCTTGCTTGGCCTTGAAGTGTACAAAATACCAACCTTCAATTGAAGATTTAGCCAATGAAATTCAGCAACAAAAAAGTCACTAAATCAGTGATGGCGAACCTGTGGCAGTCCAGCTGTTGCTGGACTGCCACAGGTTCGCCATCACCGGAAGAATTCCCCCTCCCCCTCACTTATCTGACTTAGTTCATGACACCCCACACAAGTGAAATAACAGCAAGACCAACAAAAGAAACCAACTGACAGATTAACAAAGAAGTCACTAAGCAGGTAAGTTAAAGAATTATACATATTTGTTATTTACACTATAAATATCGTAAAATTAGGTTTTTTTTTCTCAAGGTGACACACCTGCCGAGTTATGCTCGGTTTTTTGGCGAATTTTGACACACCAAGCTCAAAAGGTTGCCCATCACTGGTGTAGGGGCTTAGATCCAGATGACAGGTTCCCTTTAATGACAAAGACCTTTATTTTAGGAGGTGTTAGCAGTTTTATTACTTAGGGGAGTTACTAGGGCTGATTGCATCATATTATGCTGAATCTACATTTTATTCTGAAGAAAACATTCATTCATATAGTGTGTGTTAGTTAGCATTTTAGCCTTGGTTTGTACATTCAGTCCGCAGACATTCTGATAAGAACTGCTTCAGTGCAGTTAATTCTAAGACAGTGGAATTCTGAAAGGGGGAGGATGAGGGAGAAGAATAGGAGCAAAGGTTTATATCAACATAACATGCTGTTAGTACACTGGAAGATTTCTGAATGACTTCTATAAGAGTTATATAGGTTATTAACTATTATTTGCCATGACAATGTATACAGATACACACACATGTATACAGTCACACATGTAGACACACACATGTATACAGAAATACACACAGATATACGCACACATGTATACACATATGTACACAGACACACATGTATACAGACATGTACACACAGGTATATGCACACATGTATACAGGCACACACGTACACACATACATGTATACAGACAGATACACACATACACATACATGTATAGACACACATATGTACACACGTATACAGACACAGATATGTACACACAGGTATACGCACACATGTACAGACACACACACATGTACACATACAGACACACACGTATAAAGACACACACATGCACAGAAACGCACACAGATATACGCACACATGCATACACATACTGTATTTACACAGACACACATGTATACAGACACACACACACACACAATGTACAGACAGGTATACAAACACATATACAGACACACCCTGGGGGGGTGGGACGAAGTGGAAAGGGGGGGGGGGACAGAGCAGGGGGGAGGAGGACGGAGGATGGAGTAAGGGGGAGGACGGAGCGGCGGGGAGGAGGACGGAGGACGAAGCGGAGGGGTGGGAGAGGAGGGATCGGTGCAGGTAGGGGGAGGACGGCCACAAACTGCAGCTGTCACTGTTTGTAACGGAAATCCCGCGTCGCTCATTGGTCGCAGGAGGCTGGCGCGACCAATCAGCGACGCGGGATTTCCATTACAGAGAGGCAGACAGAATTGGACAATTATATAGTAGATAAAAGATTCTCTCTTTTTTAACTCTTTCCTTACAGGATTGATAAAGTGCGGGTCTCCTACTGTAGAGACCTCAACATTATCAATCTGGGCTTAATTTATTATTTGGTATTTATATAGGGCTATTAGGATACATGGCGCTGTACAAATTAGAGGGTAGACAAAGACAAGTGGTCGAAAAATGACGACAAATCAAACAAAACAATCGTACGGGTACAATAGGGCCAGGGAAACTGTCCGCGAGGGCTCACAGTCTAGAGGGGGTGGGGAAGGAGACAGTAGGAGGGGGAGAGGTGAGATGGTGCAGTGGATAGGGTCTCAGTGTGTGTTGTAGGCTTGTGGGAAGAGGTGGGTCTTCAGGTTTTTCTTGAAGGTTCCCGGGGTCGGGGAGTGTCTGATGTGGTGGGGGAGGGCGTTCCAGAGTCTGCTGGAAGCATGAGAGAAGTCTTGTGTGCGGTTGTGGGAGGTGGAAATGCGGGGGGTTGAGAGAAGGAGTTCCTGAGAGGAGCGCAAGTTGCGTGAGGGAAGGTAGCAGGAGACAAGGTCGGAGATGTAGGGAGGGGACAAGTTGTGTATGGCCTTGTAGGTAAGGGTTTGGGTTTTGAAGCGAGATCGCTGGGGATGGGGAGCCAGTGGAGGGCTCGGCGGAGGCGGGGGAGTAACGGGGAGATAGGTGGATGAGTCGGGCAGCAGAGTTGAGGATGGTGCGGAGAGGTGCGAGGGAGGTGGCAGGGAGACCGGTGAACAGGAGGTTGCAGTAGTCCAGGCGGGAGATGACGAGGGCGTGGACAAGTGTCTTGGCCATGTTGTGGTCAAGGAAGGAGCGGATGCGGGCAATGTTTTTTAATTGGAGTCGGCAGGAGGTGGCGAGGGCTTGGATGTGGGTCTTGAAGGAGAGGGAGGAGTCGAGGATTACCCCGAGGCACTTGGTGTGGGGGAGGGGTGAGAGTGTGCAGTCATTGACGGTGATAGATAGGTCAGGAAGCGGGGCGGGGTTGTTCGGGGGAAAGACGATAAATTCGGTCTTGTCCATGTTGAGTTTTCGGAAGCGGGTAGAAAAGAAGGATGCAATGACGGATAGGCATGGAGGGATTTTGGATAAAAGGGAGGAGATATCAGGGCCAGACAGATAGAGTTGGGTATCGTCAGCGTAGAGGTGGTATTGGAATCTATGTGACTCGATGAGATTGCCTAGGCTGAGGGTGTAAATGGAGAAGAGTAGTGGTCCCAGGACCGAGCCTTGGGGGACACCTACAGAGAGGGGGTGGGGCGAGGAGGAGGTGTGAGAGTGGGTGACGCTGAAGGTCCTGTCCGTTAGGTAGGAGGAGATCCAGGAGAGGGCGAGGTCAGTAATGCCAAGAGACTCAAGAATTTGGAGTAAGAGGGGGTGGTCAACAGTGTCGAAGGCAGCAGAGAGGTTGAGAAGGATGAGGACGGAATAGTGTCGTTTGCTCTTGGCGATCAGAAGGTCGTTTGTGACTTTGGTTAGGGCTGTTTCGGTGGAGTGGTGAGGTCGGAAGCCAGATTGTAGGCGATCAAAGAGAGTACAGGAAGAGAGGTGGGAGGACAGTTCAGAATAGACGTGTTGTTCAAGACGCTTAGAGGGGAATGGGAGGAGAGCTATGGGGCGATAGTTGGAGACTGTTGTGGGGTCAAGGGATGGATTTTTTAGGATGGGCGTGATTAGGGCATGTTTGAAGGATGAGAGGAATGTGCCGGATTTGAGCGGATCAAGGGCACAGGTGGTGAGGTGTGATCGTGCTAGAAGGGAGGAGAGGTGGTCCTCTGACATGGGGGTGAAACTGCGTTTTGGTGAGGGGTGGTGGGCTGGAGGTGGGATGGGGCGAGGGGAGTGTGGGTCGAAGCTTTGTCTGAGTTTGTCAATTTTGTCTTTGAAGAAGGTGGCAAAGTCATCGGCAGAGATGAGGGGTGAGGGAGGGGGTACAGAGGGATGAAGTAAAGAGTTGAAGGTTTTGAAGAGTTGTTTGGGGTTGTGAGACAGAGCAGTCTTGAAGGTATTGAGGGAACGCTTGTATAGGGCGAGGTGCTCTGCGGATTGGGATTTCTTCCATTTCCGCTCGGCTGCCCTAGTCGTCCGAGTTTTTTGGTGAGGGTCGTGAGCCAGGGTTGTCGTTGTACTCGTGTTGTGTTAAATGTGAGGGGAGCAGCCTGGTCGAGGGCTGTGGTGAGAGTGGAGTCGTAGAGGGAGGCGGCAGAGTCAGTGTCTTGGGAAGAGGCCAAGTCTGAGAGGGGGAGGAGGGATTCTGAGAGTGAATGGAAGTCTATGAGCTTAAGGTTTCTGCGGGGGTGGGGGGAGTGTCCGGAGAGGGGGTAGCGTGGTAAGGGGGGAGAGGGATGAGAATGTCAGTAGGTTATGGTCGGAGTGGGTGATGGTTGAGTGTGTGAGGTCGGTGAGGGAGCAGAGGCGGGTGAAGACTAGGTCAAGTGTGTGGCCGCCAGTGTGTGTGGCGGAGGAGATCCATTGGGAGAGGCTGAAGGAGGAGGTGAGGGATAGGAGTCTGGAGGCAGCGGCTTTGGGGGTGTCGATAGGGTTATTGAAGTCACCCATGACGATGGTGGGGATGTCGGAGGAGAGGAGGTGGAGGAGTCAGGTTGTGAAGTGGTCAAAGAAGGTAGAGGGGGATCCAGGGGGGCGGTAGACAATGGCCAGCTGTCAATCATCAGCTGTCATTAACCACTTCTATCACTCCAATGCCACCGCACTAGGGCATAGTGAAGAGCTGGGTAAAGCACCAAGAATTGGCGCTTCTAATGAATACTTCAATTTCTTGGGTGGCTGCTATTCTTTAACCTGGAGGCCCAATAATTATGAGTTTCACCATGCTGACGATACCAGCCCCCAGCTGCCTGGGTTTTACCTTGGCTAGCAATAAAAAATAGGGAGAAGCCCACCCATTGTTTTTATTATTTATTTAAATAATTAAAAAAAAAATAATGGGCTTCCCTGTATTTTGATTGCCAGCCAAGTTAAAGCCAGGAAGCTGGGGGAAGCAAACTGTAGCTGTCTGCTTTATCTATGCTGAGAATCAAAAATACAGCGATGCACTGCGTCATTGTTTTAAATTAATTATTTATTGTCACACTACTATGACGTCAGTCAATGAATGAGAGGCGCAACAGCCAATCACAGACGCTGTCACAGAGAGTGGGTATCTGGTAGATGCTAAAATGGATGGGCTGTTTCCAGGTCACTCCTACAGTCAATCACATAAGCCCATTCTCTGTGACAACATCTGTGTCACCCCTCAGCAGTGAAAAATCTGGAAATAAATGAGTTGCCCCAGAACTACAAGCGGGTGGACACAGTAAGTATAACTGATCTTTAAGCAATGTTTTCTTACTTTTTACAGCCATCATCTCATTACTTTAAAGTTCGAGTTTGGGGTGTGGACTCAAGATTTGGTCACATTCAGCCCTGAACTCAAACTTTAAAAAAAAGACTGGCCTGGTCCGCCAGACTCTAACATTGGCGGGTTCGCCCATCTCTAGTGCAGTATCGTCTGCCCCAGCCCTCCATCCAGTGTAGTGTTAGAGCAGGGGTGGGGAACCTATTTTTACCAAGGGCCATTTGGAAATTTCTACCGTCCTTCGGGGACCACACAAAATTATCAACTTGAAAATTACCCTACTATATTTGGTTGAACAATTAATTAAGACCTATCGTGGTGGCTGGAGCTGCTTCTCTTTGGTGCGGCTGTGATGTTAGGTGATATTACTTCTCAACTGCTTTTCCAGATTGTTAGGGCCATAGACATCAAAGGAGAGGCCAGGGGCATATACATC
Organism: Allobates femoralis; assembly: GCA_033576535.1. Taxonomy (NCBI): domain Eukaryota; kingdom Metazoa; phylum Chordata; class Amphibia; order Anura; family Aromobatidae; genus Allobates; species Allobates femoralis. Next base: position 228,492,255 of record JARQOC010000006.1, on the reverse strand, counting down.
ACTGGGGAGGCTGAGGATGGGGCATAGAGATCACTTGGGAGCTGATTTTAAAGTGCAGTCAGCAAAATGTGGCTTCCTGCCCAAGCACTGCAGTCCCCAGGAATCTGCCCGGGGGCTGCAGAAAAGGACATCGAGGCCTAGGGCCTGAGGTTCCCCACCCCTGTGTTAGAGGATCATATCAAGGAGCAGCACCTGGATACATACAGTGGGTACAGAAAGTATTTACACCCTTTTAAATTTTTCACGCTTTGTTTCATTGCAGCCATTTGTTAAATTCAAAAAAGTTAATATTTTTCTCATTAAAGTACACTCTGCACCCCATGGTAACAGAAAAAAACAGAAATGTAGATATTTGTGCAAATTTCTTAAAAAAGAATAACTGAAATATCACATGGTCATAAGTATTCAGACCCTTTGCGCAGTATTGCGTAGAAGCACCCTTTTGATCTAGTACAGCGATGAGTCTTCTTGGGAATGATGCAACAAGTTTTTCACACCTGGATTTGGAGATTCTCTGCCATTCTTCCTTGCTGATTCTCTACAGTTCGATCAGGTTGGATGGTGAATGTTGGTGGACAACCATTTTCACGTCTCTCCAGAGATGCTCAATTGGGTTTAGGTCAGGGCTCTGGCCGGGCCAGTAAAAATTGTCAGAGTTGTTCTGAAGCCACTCATTTGTTATTTTAGCCGTGTGCTTAGGGCCATTGTCTTGTTGGAAGGTGAACCTTCGACCGAGTCTTAGGTCCAGAGCACTCTTGGAAGAGGTTTTCATCCAGGATATCTCTGTACCTGGCCGTATTCATGTTTCCTTCAATTGCAACCAGTCATCCTGCCCCTGGTGGTCCAAAGCATATTCCATTTAAGGATTACGGAGGCCATTGTGCTCTTAGGAACCTTGAGTATTGCAGAAATTCTTTTATAACCTTGGCCAGATCTGTGCCTTGCCACAATTCTGTCTCTGAGCTCCTTGGGCAGTTACTTTGACCTCATGATTCTCATTTGGTCTGACATATACTGTGAGCTGGTATGTGGCTTTGCAAATCAAGTCCTATCAGTTTAATTAAACACAGCTGGACTCCAATGAAGGAGTAAAGGCTGCTTCACACGCTAGGATCTCATTAACGATATAGTTGAAACGTCACAGATTTGTGATCGTTCAAACGATATCGTTAGTGCGTCGTTGTGTGTAAACGAATGATGTAGGAAGGAAAAATCGTTCATCCAAAAAATGAGATCCTGACCTCAAATTTATCGTTCGTCGTCCAATTAAGGATCTGTGAGGCAGCAACATCGTTCAGTGTTCACCTTTTTGAATGATGTTGTTCATAATTCTCCTATTTAACAGTTTAAACATCCTTCTCTAAATCGCTGGCGTGTTGCCAAATACAAGATCGTAAACGATATCCTTGCGCGTGACAACGCACTAATGATGTCTGAAGGATCGCAGTGATGTGACATACCTAACGATCTCATTCACCTATATCCTAGAACCATCTCAAGGAGGATCACAAGGAAATTGACAGCATGTGACTTAGGCCAGCTTCACACTACGGCTGGGATCCGATCCGTGGCTGTCCGCTTGAGGCAGACAGCTGCGGACCGGATCAGCACACAGAACTGGAAGGCTAATTTGCCCTCTGGTCCGGTGTGCAGCCACACACAGCTGACGCCACTGATAAATCAGGACCGCAGGTCGGGGGAGCTAGCCGAGGTTCTGAACTGTCAGAAGGGGCCGGCGCTGAGCTTCAGCACCATGGAGCTGTCCCCTCTGACAGATCAGGAACCTGAGTTATCAGCGGCGGCAGCTGCGCCGACTGCAAACCGGACCGGAGGGCAAACTAGCCCTCCAGTTCTGTGTGCTGATCCGGTCTGGGGCTGTCTGCCTCAGGCGGATAGCCACAGATCGGATCTCAGCTGTAGTGTGAAGCCAGCCTTAAGTATGAGTGTCAGAGCAAAGGGTCTGAATACATAAGTATGTGATACTAGCTGTGAGCCCGATGCAAATGCATCGGGATTCTAGAACGTGCATTAAATTGATTATAGTAGTTATAGCTGTTAGCCTGATGCAAATGCATCGGGTATCTAAAATATGTTTATTGTTTTTTTAAACATTTTTAAATAATAATCGCATCATCAATAGCAATAATATAAGCCATAGCATTATTATTAGCAGTAATAGCAGTATTAATAGCATTATTAGCAGTATTATGAGCATTAATAACAGTATTAATAGCATTAATAGCATTATTATTAGCATTAATAGCATTATTAATAGCATTATTAGCATTAATAATAGCATTAATAACATTATTAATAGCATTAATAGCATTATTATTAGCATTAATAGCATTAATAATAGCATTTATTAGCATTAATAATAGCATTAATAACAATTATTAATAGCATTAATAGCATTATTATTAGCATTAATAGCATTAATAATAACATTATTAGCATTAATAATAGCATTAATAACATTATTAATAGCATTAATATTATTATTATTAGCATTAATAATAGCATTATTAGCATTAATAATAGGATTAATAACATTATTAATAGCATTAATAGCATTATTATTAGCATTAATAGCATTAATAATAGCATTATTAGCATAAATAATAGCATTAATAACATTATTAATAGCATTAATAGCATTATTATTAGCATTAATAGCAAATATAATAGCATTAATAAAATAAATATTAGCATTAATAGCATTAATAGCATAATTAATAGCATTAATAGCATTATTAATAGCATTATTATTAGCATTAATAGCATTAATAATAGCATTAATAGCATTAATAATAGCATTAATAACATTATTAATAGCATTAATAGCATTATTATTAGCATTAATAGCATTAATAATGCCATTAATAGGATAAATATTTGCATTGATAGCATTAATAGCATAATTAATAGCATTAATAGCATTATTAATAGCATTAATAGCATTATTATTAGCATTAATAGCATTAATAGGATAAATATTAGCATTAATAGCATTATTAATAGCATTATTATTGGCATTAATAGCATTAATAATAGCATTATTAGCATTAATAATATCATTAATAACATTATTAATAGCATTAATAGCATTATTATTAGCATTAATAGCATTAATAATAACATTATTAGAATTAATAATAGCATTAATAACATTATTAATAGCATTAATATTATTATTATTAGCATTAATAGCATTAATAATAGCATTATTAGCATTAATAATAGGATTAATAACATTATTAATAGCATTAATAGCATTAATAATAGCATTATTAGCATTAATAATAGCATTAATAACATTATTAATAGCATTAATAGCATTATTATTAGCATTAATAGCAATATTAATAGCATTAATAGGATAAATATTAGCATTAATAGCATTAATAGCATAATTAATAGCATTAATAGCATTATTAATAGCATTAATAGCATTATTATTAGCATTAATAGCATTAATAATAGCATTAATAGCATTAATAATAGCATTAATAACATTATTAATAGCATTAATAGCATTATTATTAGCATTAATAGCATTAATAATACCATTAATAGGATAAATATTAGCATTAATAGCATTAATAGCATTATTAATAGCATTAATATCATTATTATTAGCATAAATAGCATTAATAATAGCATTATTAGTACATTTAATATATATGCATTAAATAACATTATTAATAGCATTAATAGCATTATTATTAGCATTAATAGCATTAAATAATAGCATTATTAGCATTAATAATAGCATTAATAACATTATTAGCATAATAGCATTAATAGCATTATCATAATTAGCATTAATAGCATTAATAATAGCATTATTAGCATATATAGATATAGCATTAATAAAGCATTATAATTAATAGCATTAATACATTATTAATTAGCATTAATAGCATTATTATTAGCATTAATAGCATTAATAATACCATTAATAGATAATATTAGCATTAATAAGCAATTAATAGCATTAAATATATAGTATCATTAATAGCATTAATTAATAGCATTATATAGCATTAATTATTAGCATAAAATAGCATTATAGATAATAGCATTAATATAGCAATTAATTTAATAGCATAGATAACATTAGTTTTTAATAATGCATTAATAGCATTAATTAATTATTAGCATTAATAGCATTAATAATAGCATTATATAGCATTAATTAGCATTAATAGCATTAATAAACATTATTAATTAATATGCATTAATAGCATTATTAATTAGCATTAATGCATTAATAAGCATTAGATATTATTAGCATTAATAGCATTATAATAATTCCATTAATAGGATAAATATTAGCATTAATAGCATTAATAGCATTATTAATAGCATTAATAGCATTATTATTAGCATAAATAGCATTAATAATAGCATTATTATAGCATTTAATAATAGCATTAATAACATTATTAATAGCATTAATAGCATTATTATTAGCATTAATAGCATTAATAATAGCATTATTAGCATTAATAATAGCATTAATAACATTATTAATAGCATTAATAGCATTATTATTAGCATTAATAATAGCATTATTAGCATTAATAATAGCATTAATAACATTATTATTAGCATTAATAGCATAATTATTAGCATTAATAGCATTATTATTAGCAGTAATATCATTATTATTAGAATGTTTTTTTTAAATTATTATTTTTTATTTAATTATTTATTATTTTGTATTTATTTTTTTATTATTTTTTAATTATTTTTTTTTATTATTAAATTTATTATTTAGAATGAGACCCAGTTCTCATTCAGGTCCGCTGGAAGGGCTGATATAATTAGCATATATTTTTTTTTTTATTATTATTTTTATTGAATTATTTATTATTTTTTATTTATTTTGTTATTATTTTTTAATTATTTTTTAATTATTTTTTTTATTATTTAATTTATTTATTTTTTTAAGTCAGACTGAGACGCAGTTCTCATTCAGGTCCGCCTTTTTTTTTTTTTTTTTTATTATTATTTTTATTGAATTATTTATTATTTTTTATTTATTTTTTTATTATTTTTTAATTATTTTTTTAATTATTTTTTTTATTATTAAATTTATTATTTAGGCTGAGACCCAGTTCTCATTCAGGTCCGCTGGAAGGGCTGATATAATTAGCATATATTTATTTTTTTAATTATTATTTTTATTGAATTCTTTATTATTTTTTATTTATTTTTTAATTATTTTTTAATTATTTTTTTTATTATTTAATTTATTTATTTTTTTAAGTGAGACTGAGACGCAGTTCTCATTCAGGTCCGCCTTTTTTTTTTATTATTATTTTTATTTAATTATTTATTATTTTTTATTAATTTTTTTATTATTTTTTAATTATTTTTAAATTATTTTTTTTATTATTTAATTTATTTATTTTTTTAAGTGAGAGTGAGACACAGTTCTCATTCAGGTCCGCATTTTTTTTTTTTATTATTATTTTTATTTAATTATTTAATATTTTTTATTTATTTTTTTATTATTTTTAATTATTTTTAAATTATTTTTTTTATTATTTAATTTATTTATTTTTTTAAGTGAGAGTGAGACACAGTTCTCATTCAGGTCCGCATTTTTTTTTTTTATTATTATTATTTTTATTTAATTATTTAATATTTTTTATTTTTTTTTTTATTATTTTTTAATTATTTTTAAATTATTTTTTTTATTATTTAATTTATTTATTTTTTTAAGTCAGAGTGAGACGCAGTTCTCATTCAGGTCCGCCTTTTTTTTTCCCCATTGACATACATTACCGGTGTGTCGGCGATTTTATGGCCGGCCACCTGGTTCTATTTGTCGGCCCTAAAATCGCGGACACACCGCTAATGCATGTCTATGGGCAGTCAGCCGAATTCTGATTGGTCGGCGTTCAATCCGAAATCGGGCTGACTGGCCATAGAGATGCATTAGCGGTGTGTCCGCGATTTTAGGGCCGACAAATAGAACCAGGTGGGCGGCCATAAAATCGCCGACACACCGGTAATGTATGTCAATGGGGAAAAAAAAAGGCGGACCTGAATGAGAACTGCGTCTCAGTTTTGAGGGGCTCTTCTGATTGGCTGAGGGCAGTATACAGCGACCAATCAGAAGAGGGCCTCAAATCTCATTGAGGTAGAATGGGGGATTTTTCTTCCATTCTATCTTAATGAGAAGGAAGAGGACGTCGGAGGTGGAAGATCCCCGGGCCGGACGAAGAGGCGGAGATGGCGGAAAGAAGAGAGAAGACCCCCGGGGCCGGAGGAAGAGGACGCCTGGCCGGACGGAGGACTTGTGGATCGGACGGACGATCAGATGACTTGAAGGCATGTAAGTGATCGACGGGGACGTTAGGTTAGGGGACGGCGGGGGCTTAGGGTGTAGGGCCTTAGGTGACAGCGGCGTTAGGTTAGGGGACGGCGGGGGCTTGGGGTGTAGGGCTTTAGGTGTTAGCGGTGTGAGCTTAGGAGGCGGCGTGGCTTAGGGGATAGGGGCTTAGGTGCGGCGGGGTTTAGGTGCGGAATCGGGGGTAGGGGGTTAGGTGCGGCTTAGGGGGTAGGGGCTTGCGGCAGAGGGTAGTGGCTGCGGCGGGGTAGTGGATTAGGGCGTCAGGGGGTAGAGGCTTCGGCGGCGGGGTAGTGGGTTAGGGTTTAGGGCGGCAGGGGTAGGGGCTTCGGCGGCGGGGTAGTGGGTTAGGGCGGTTAGGGTAGGGGCTGCTGCGGCGGGGTCGGCGGCAGGGTAGTGGGTTAGGGCGGCAGGGGGTAGTGGCTTGCGGCAGAGGTCGGGGTAGTGGCTTAGGGGTAGGGGCTGCTGGTTAGGGCGGCAGGGGGTAGTGCTTAGGGGTAGGGGCTGCAGCGGCGGGGTCGGCAGGGGGTAGGGGCTTGCGGGGTATTGGCTTAGAGGTAGGGGCTGCTGCGGCGGGGTAGTGGGTTAGGGCGGCAGGGGGTAGGGGCTTGCGGCAGAGGTCGGGGTAGTGGCTTAGGGGTAGGGGCTGATGCTGGGGGGTCCAGCGCGATGGTATACTACAGTCCCATGGCGCTTATGGGCATGGGACTGTAGTATACTATAGCGGTGTTTAGAGGTAGGGGCTGCTGCGGCGGGGTAGTGGGTTAGGGCGGCAGGGGGTAGGGGCTTGCGGCAGAGGTCGGGGTAGTGGCTTAGGGGTAGGGGCTGATGCTGGGGGGTCCAGCGCGATGGTATACTACAGTCCCATGGCGCTTATGGGCATGGGACTGTAGTATACTATAGCGGTGTACACCACAGTAGTATGGGCTTAGGGTAGTGTGAGTTCTGCGACGGTGTACAGCGCGATGGCTGTAGTGTACAGCGCGATGGTATACTACAGTCCCATGGCGCTTATGGGCATGGGACTGTAGTATACTATAGCGGTGTACAGTACAGTAGTATGGGCTTAGGGTAGTGGGAGTTGTGCGACGGTGTACAGCGCGATGGCTGTAGTGTACAGCGCGATGGTATACTACAGTCCCATGGCACTTATGGACATGGGACTGTAGTATACTATAGCGGTGTACACTACAGTAGTATGGGCTTCGGCTTCGGTGGCTTGGTTAGCGGTGTAGCGACTCGCAATGCCCGCTTCGCGGGCATTGCTTCGCTAGGCTGCAACGACTCGCAATGCCCGCTTTGCGGGCATTGCTTCGGGCCACGGGGAGAGTCCAGGAGAAGCAGCTCGGACTCGCTAACCAAGCCACCGGAAGCAGCGCCGCTCCGACGGAAGTCGCTACGGCAATTATATAATAGATTTCAGCTTGTTTTTTTTTTTTTTAAATAAAATTGCACAAATACCTACATTTGTTTTTTTCAGTCAAGATGGGGTGCAGAATGTACATTAACCCCTTCATGACCTTGCCATTTTTTGCAATTCTGACCAGTGTCCCTTTATGAGGTTATAACTCGGGAACGCTTCAACGGATCCTAGCGATTCTGAGATTGTTTTTTCGTGACATATTGGGCTTCATGATAGTATTAAATTTAGGTCGATAATTTTTGCATTTATTTGTGAAAAAATCAAAAATATGGCAAAAATTTTGAAAATTTTGCAATTTTCAAATTTTTAATTTTTCTTCCGGTAAACCAGAGAGTTATGTGACACAAAATAGTTATGAAATAATATTTCCCACATGTCTACTTTACATCAGCACAATTTTGGAAAAAAAGAAAAATTTGTTAGGAAGTTATAAGGGTTCAAAGTTCATGAGCAATTTTTCATTTCTCCACCAAAATTTACAAAACCATTTTTTTAGTGACCACATCCCATTTGAAGTCCCTTTGAGGGGTGTACATGACAGAAAACACCCAATAGTGACACCATTCCAAAAACTGCACCTCTCAAGCTACTCAAAACTACATTCAAGAAGATTATTAACCCTTCAGGTGCTTCACAGGAACTAAGCAAATTGGAAACAAAAAAATGGATATTTTAATTTTTCTAACACAAATGTTCTTTTATCCTCAATTTTTTCATTTTCACATGGGCAAAAAGATAAAATGGATCCTAAAATTTGTTGGGCAATTTCTCCTGAGTATATCGATACCACATATGTGATCATAAACCACGGTTTGGGCTCACAGCAGGGCTCTGAAGGGAAAGAGAGCAATTTGACTTTTGGAGCTAATTTTCCATTCAAAAAGTGATATGGCGCTCCTTCACTTTTGAGCCCTGCCGCGCGTCAAAACAGTGGTTTATGACCACATATGAGGTATCGGTGTACTCAGGAGAAATTGCCCAACAAATTTTAAGATGAATTTTATCCTGTTACCCATGTGAAAATGAAAGAATTGAGGCTAAAAGAACATTTTTGTGAAAAAAAAGTACTTTTTCCATATTCACAGATCAATTTGTAAAGCATGTGGGGGTTCAATATGCTCACCACCCATCTAGATATGTTCCCTGGGGGTCTAGTTTCCAAAATGGGGTCACTTGTGGGGGAGCTCCAAAGTTTAGGCACACAGGGGCTCTCCAAATGCGACATCGTGTCCGCTAACAATTTGAATGGAAAATCACCTCAAATTGTTAGCGGACACCATATCGCATTTGGAGAGCCCCTGTGTGCCTAAACATTGGGGTTCCACCACAAGTGACCCCATTTTGGAAACTAGACCCCCCAGGGAACATATCTAGATGCATAGTGAGCACTTTGAACCCCCAGGTGCTTCACAAATTGATCCGTACAAATTAAAAAAGAAAATTTGTGTGAAAAAAAAAGTATTTTTACCTTATTATGGATCAGTTTATGAAGCACCTGGGGATTCAAAATGCTCACTATGCATCTAGATAGGTTCCTTGGGGGGGTCTAGTTTCCAAAATGGGGTCACTTGTGGGGGAGCTCCAATGTTTAGGCACACAGGGGCTCTTCATACACAACCTGGTGTTTGCCAACAATTGGAATTCTTAGTGGACACCAGGTCGCATATGGAGAGCCCCTGTGTGCCTAAACATTTGAGCTCCCCCACAAGTGACCCCATTTTGGAAACTAGACCCCCCAGGGAACATATCTAGATGCACAGTGAGCACTTTGAACCCCCATGTGCTTCACAAATTGAGACGTAAAAATGAATAAAGAAACTTTTTGTGAAAAAACATATTAGTCTAGTAGTTACATTTCGCAGCATAGGGGACCCTATACATTTGGGTCTCTCCATGCTGAGGATTCCAGCCCCCTAGCTGCCAAGTTGTACCTGGCTGGCAACCAAAAATACGGCAAAGCTCCATGTCATTTTTTTTGTAGAATTTAAAAAAAAAAAATGACATGGGGCTCTGCCATATTTTTGGTCCAGTCAGGTACAACTTGGCAGCTACGGACTGCCACCAGCCCCCAGCTGCCTCATTGTACCTGGCTGGAACCAAAAATACAGCGAAGCCCTTTTTTAATTTCTAGAACTAATTCTAGAAAAAAAATTACGTGGGGCTCCGCCATATTTTTGGTCCAGCCAGGTACAACTAGGCAGCTGGGGGCTGGAATCCTCAGCATAGAGAGGCCCAAGCGTTTTGGGCCCCCCATGCTGCGAATTGCAGCCTGCAACCGCCCCAGAAAATGGCGCATTCATTGAAGTGCCATTTTCTGGCGCTGTACCCACGCTCTTCCAGTTGCCCTGGTGCCGGTGGCTAACTGGGTAATAAAGGGGTTAATGCCAGCTTTTTATTGGCAGCTGGCACTAAGCCCGAGATTCATAATATAGGGCCAATGTTAGACCCGCCATTAGGAATCTCTAGTACGGTAAATAGTGAATAAATACACACAGAGAAAAATCTTTTTATTTGAAAAAAAAAACACAGACACAATTCGGACTCCATATTTATTATGAAAAGATCCGACGTAGTCCACAACGAAGGTCCCACGATGCTCGATCGCTCCAACGTCGTCCATAACGAAGGTCCCACGATCACTTCCTGCAGCTAGATCCTCAGGATCCAGCTGTAGAAAGTGATCTGACAGATCCAGCACAGTGATCACATAATGGTCACTGTGGATCACTGTGCTGTAGCTGTCAGATCATTTCCTGCAACTAGATCCTCAGGATCCAGCCGTAGAAAGTGATCTGACAGATCCAGCACAGTGATCCACAATGATCACATAATGGTCACTGTGAATCACTGTGCTGGAGCTGTCAGATCACTTCCTGCAGCTCAGGATCCAGCTGTAGAAAGTGATCTGACAGATCCAGCACAGTGATCCACAGTGATCACATAATGGTCACTGTGGATCACTATGCTGGAGCTGTCAGATCACTTTCTACAGCTGGATCCTCAGGATCTAGCTGTAGAAAGTGATCTGGCAGCTCCAGCACAGAGCTGTCAGATCCGGAGGCGGTGAAGAGGAGGAGGAGGAGCGGGACGCAGTGGAGACAGAGCGGCCGCCGGAGGGGTGAGTGGGAGAGGCGATCGCCGCTCTGGTGATCGGGGGGGCAGGAAGAGGGAAGAGGGGGGGTGACAGGAGAAGTAGGGGGGCACTTAGGAGGAAGCGGGGGCAGGCAGGAGGAAGTGGGGGCAGGCAGGAGGAAGTGGGCAGCAGGAAGAGGAAGCGGGTGGCAGGGACAGGAAGCAGGTGGCAGGAAAAGGAAGCGGGGGGTAAGAAAGATGAAGAGGGGGCAGGAAAGAGAGGTGGGGGACAGGGGGTCAGTTAGAGGATGACAGGGGAGAAGATTGGAGGGTAGGGATAGCAGCGGCAGGCAGGGAAGCATTACAGGCGCGGTGATTTTCACTTTCACTTTTGAGTGCCAATCACCGCGCCTGTAGCCGAGGGGGTGGAGGTGGGGGCAAATCGACCCCCCCTGGGGTGTTGTACAACTCCCCATGTACCTGCAGGCCGAGTGACAGGTCAGTGACACCCTCACTCGACCTGCAGGAGCCTGATCATTCCATGGCCCAGGGGGTGGGCCAAGGGTCTGGAAGGGGTTAATGAGAAAAAATTAACTTTTTTTTAATTTACCAAATGGCTGCAATGAAACAGAGTGAATAATTTAAAGCCGACAGAAATAGTTGCAGTCCAGCAACAGCAGGAACAGGAATTTTTTTTAAAACAGTTTTATTTTTCTAGATTAAAAGTGTAGTGCAGCATTAGTGAGCCCCAAAGCAGAAAACAGGAGCCAGTCCTGTGTGTTTCAGCTAGGATGCCTTAGGCTGGTTTCACACTACGATTTGTACCGGGGGAGAAGCGGGAGTACCGGGGGAGAAGCGGGAAGTACCGGGGGAGAAGAGGGGAGAACAGCTGACAGGAGGCAGAGAGGAGCAGATGACAGGAGAAGCCGACCAAACTGATCCTGCAAAATATCGGAATGGGATGCTTATTTGGCATCCGATTGCAGGGATCAGTTTGGATCCGATGCTGTCCGATTTATATCAGACAGCGTCGGATTTCAAAAAATCGTAGTGTGAAACTTGCCTTAGTCATGGATAGGTCCTGTGTTCTGCTTTGGGGCTCACTAATGCTGCACTGGACTATTAACCAAGAAAAATAAAACTGTGTTTATCCCCGTTTCCTGCTGTCGCTGGACTGCAACTAGATTTGTCGGTTTTGTTGCCCGAGGGAGGCCAAGGGCATTCTTCCGTGCGCCAGAAGAAAATATTTAGGTAGCGTGTAAGCCACTTGAGAAAGTGTTGATTCCTCTCAGTGTGAGAAACAAGATACAAATCTTGTAGTTGTGATACCTTTTAATGGCTAACAAAAATAAAATAAATGATGTTATAATGCGAGCTTTTAGACGTCTTAAAGGTCCCGTTACACGGCACAACATCGTCAACAACATCACTGAAACGTCACGGGTTTGGAGGCGTTTCAGCAACATCGTTGCGTGTGACTGTGGCAAGTTGCTATGATAAATCCTCGATCGGAGTTAACAGGTTTTCCGACATGTTGGAAAACCTGACGATCTCAACTCAAGCAACCTGCTGCATCGTTGTATGTGACACCGTGATAACAATGTCGTAAACGCCTTTGCCCGTTCACAGCAATGAGCAGGGATCGTTTGCGGGTTTTGTGAACGATCTCTACTCACAATATCATTGGTGAGTTGTCCAGGATATCTAAACGTGTGACATCTCACCAACGATGTTGAAATGATGACAAAAACAACCGCGTCCACGAAATTGTTGTCGACATCGTTTCAATGTCGTGCTGTGTAACGGGGCCTTTAGGTCCCTCTATCAGGCATGATATGACAAAAAACTGAAAGAAACTCAAAACGCCATGTGCCAGGAACCGCTGGAGGAGGACCGCACTGGGGCGAGGAGTCTGACACCTTTCCGGAGCCAGACATCATAGTGTCCAGCATGAAGCAGCACACTGCTAGAGCGGAGCAGACTGCACACACAGACACGTGTGTGGATGGAAAACCATTGGTGGGCGGTGCCTTAAGTAGCACCGGATAGTATTGACCAATCGCAGTTGCAGCGTACACCATTGTGCACGTGAGGCTCCGAACGTCTTCCGAATGTGACCTCGTGATCGGAAGCATATGTAGCAATCGCCATTTTGCATACGGGCAGCCACTTCGCCTTCATGCTATTGAAGATAGTGGTGTCGGTGTAGCCCCTTGGAGAACATGTACGTATAACGGAAGTCATTACCTACAGTATAGCCAGAGATCCTCCTTGTATAGTTTTTAGTATTTAGACGTTGTAGCCAATCATGGCGTCATTTGGTATGCGACGTCATGACTAATTGGCTTCACGTTGTCGGCTGGATAGCCCTCCTCAGCCAATGGCTACCCTGAGTTTACATTTACATGGCTGACAGGGTTTGCGCCTGCCACGCCCCACTACACTATACTCCAATTGGATTTCTTGCCTCAGGTCCCTGGGCGTGGCTTCCATGAAGCGCCTATCAACGAGAATGTTACTGAGGCCCAACCAATCAGCTCTGTATATCCATTTGTTTTCCCGAGCGACTGGATCCACCGCCGGTCGCGTCACTTCTGGTTCGGTCCAAAATGGCGCCTGAGGCGTCCGTCTCCCAGCTCTCTCCTGACTGCAGCTGAGGCAAAGACTTTCTAAGGAGGCTGTGTGACGTCAGCTACGCGACTCAGTGACGTAATTTGAAGGAAGGAAGGAAGGAAGGGAGAAAGTGGGAGGGGCGGTGAGTTCTGGAATCGGTTTGACATCTCGCTCTGTTAACATCAACAAAGCCTGGAGAGGCATGGGGCTGCCGGGCTGACACGGCTGGTGAGTGTTGGGCTGCCGGGATGACACGGCTGGCGAGTGTTGGGCTGACACGGCTGGCGAGTGTTGGGCTGACACGGCTGGCGAGTGTTGGGCTGACACGGCTGGCGAGTGTTGGGCTGACACGGCTGGCGAGTGTTGGGCTGACACGGCTGGCGAGTGTTGGGCTGACACGGCTGGCGAGTGTTGGGCTGACACGGCTGGCGAGTGTTGGGCTGACACGGCTGGCGAGTGTTGGGCTGACACGGCTGGCGAGTGTTGGGCTGACACGGCTGGCGAGTGTTGGGCTGACACGGCTGGCGAGTGTTGGGCTGACACGGCTGGCGAGTGTTGGGCTGACACGGCTGGCGAGTGTTGGGCTGCCGGCTGACACGGCTGGCGAGTGTTGGCTGCCGGGCTGACACGGCTGGCGAGTGTTGGGCTGCCGGGCTGACACGGCTGGCGAGTGTTGGGCTGCGGCTGACACGGCTGGCGAGTGTTGGGCTGACACGCTGGCGAGTGTTGGGCTGACACGGCTGGCGAGTGTTGGGCTGACACGGCTGGCGAGTGGTAGGCGCCCGACTTCACCTGGGGATTATGCAACGTGCTGTGTTTTCAGCCCGCCATTATACAGGGTGGACCATTTATATGGATGCACCTAAATAAAATGGGAATGGTCGGTGATATCAACTTCCTGTTTGTGGCACATTAGTATATGGGAGGGGAAAACGTTTCCAGATGGGTGGTGACCATAGCGGCCATTTTGAAGGCGGCTATTTTGGATCCAACTTTATTTTTTTCAATGGGAAGGGGGTCATGTGACACATCAAACGTATTGAGAATTTCATAAGAAAACCAATGCTGTGCTTGGTTTTAATGTAACTTTATTCTTTCATGAGTTATTTCAACTTGATATCACCATTCATTCCCATTTTATTTAGGTGTAGCAATATAGATGACCCACCCTACGTGTCCATTGTCATTGCATCTTCTGTTTTCCGTTCATCTATCAACTCAGACTTACAATTTATACATTTAAACATTTTTTTTGTTGTTGTAAATTTAACGTAAATTTTTATTTTCATAGTAAATAGAATCTGACATCAGGTTTGCCTTCTAATCTGAGTGCAGCATATTGTCCTGTCAGATACCCAGATTCTAGGGATGTTATCACCAGGCTGCTTGCTGTAGTTTTGATAAATACCGTGTATAACCCTACCTCCACCAGGATTGGCAGCTTCTGTGTACACTGCGTAGGTTGAAAGCTGCCAATCAGTGGTGTGGCTGGGGTTACACAGAGCTCAGCATTCAGAGGACTGCAGCAAATAATACTGATTTCATCAAAATGATAGCAAGCAGCCCTGTAATTGACATATCGCTGGAATCAGGCTGTCTGCTGTTCATCCAAGCAAAAACCTGCCAATAGATTCCCTTTAAGGAAATGTCAAACTATTTCCTCAAAGTTAATCTATCTCTGATACATCCACACGTGACAGAATAAAGCATCAAATTCTGACAGCGTTTTTGCGCTGATCGCGGCAGATGCGGTGAAAAAACCGCAACTGCCGCGATTACCGCATAACGGCTGCACTTGCGGCACACTTACGGCAAGCCCCATACAATGTATATGCTGGCTTGCGGCAAGTGCGGTATCGGCACTTGCGGCAAGTGCGGCAGCGAAAAAAAACGCGGCTGACCGCGGATTTTTCGAAGCTGCACCTGCCGCAAGTGCCGATGCTGCACTTGCTGCACCTGCCGCAAGCTCGCATATACATTGTAAGGGGCTTGCTGCAAGTGCAGCCCTTATGCGGTTATCGCGGCAGTTGCGGTTTTTTCACTGCATCTGCCGCGATCAGCGCAAAACCGCTGATGTGAAAGGGGCCTAATGGTGCCGTCACGCGCGTCAATATCGCGTGCACGATCACTGCTGCACGTGACATGCAGCGATATTGACGCGTATGACAGGGCGCATCAACCAGCGATAAATCGCTGGTTGATGGTCGTCAGGTTTTAGAACCTGTTCTAAAACCTGACGACGGTCGCCCGGTGGACACGCAGCATCGCTGCATGTGACACCGGGAGATGCGATCAGCCAGTTCCCAGCGCCTCTCGGGAAGCGCTGGGAGCTGGTATCCAGGGTAAACTGCGGGTAACTAGGCAGCGCGCGCTGCCTAGATACCCGATGTATACCTTGGATACCAGCCTTCTCCGCTCACCGGCTGGTATCTAAGGTACACAGCAGGTAACTAGGGTCCCTAGTTACCTGCTGTGTACCTTAGATACCAGCCGGTGAGCGGAGAAGGCTGGTATCCAAGGTATACATCGGGTATCTAGGCAGCGCGCGCTGCCTAGTTACCCGCAGTTTACCCTGGATACCAGCCTGCAGATATCATGGAAACGATATAGAAATCATTTCCACGATGTTGCTGGTACAATGTTCGCTGGTGAGTCTGCCTGTGTGACAGCTCACCAGCGATCATCCGTCAATGTCGTCAGCGATCAGATCCCTGACGACATCGATGCCTGTGACGGCCCCATTAGACTTCGTAGAGGAGGGCAGAGCTACATGCAGATGTCTGCTCCACTTATAGAACTCTATTAGCACCATCTGCCATTTCTGCAGTATAATAAGCTGTGTTCATTGAATGCAGATTTCATTGAGAATTTTGGGAATGAAGCATCAATCGTTAGTAAAAAAAAAGCAGATTTGTCTAAGGCCGGTTTCACACCACGGCACGATCAGGTCTGGGGCTGTCCGTGTATGCTGGACAGCCCTGGACCCGACTTTCAAACAGAATCGGAGGGCAAATATGCCAATTTACAGCCGGATTCCTCAGATCGCAGCTACTGAAATTGCAAGATTTCGGCTAGCGGAGAGATAGCCGCGGTCCTGAAATCTCAGCAGGGGACAGCTCATGGTGCTGAAGTTTAGCAGCGCTCGCTGCTAAACTCCAGCACTTGGCATCCGGCTCCCGGATCCAATTTTATATCCATAAACCCCCATGGTAGACGGCGCTGGATCCCATTTTATCCAATTTATTTATTTATTTATTTTTTACCCTGGACACAAAAACACTGCAAGCAACGTTTGTGTCCGGGAGAAAAATCCGAATTGTCCCGGATCCTTCCGGACAGATGGCTGCCATCCGGCCCCTTAGGGCTGCATTACTGCAAAATGGGGTCCGGGGCTGTCAGGTTTACACTGGACAACCCCTGACCTGATCGTGCCGTGGTGTGAAACCGACTTTAGGCTACATTCAGACAATGCATTTTTTTTATCAGTTTTTTTGTAGTGCACTGCAGAAAACTTATCATTCAGGCTGGGGTCACATATGCGTTTAAATTTTGCATACCTTTCAAAAAGCTCAAAACCGGAGCAGGAACCGCTCCCCATAGGAGCCCATTATGGTAACCGGATTGCTCTACATGCAATCCGATTACCGGCTCCGGATCTGCAGCCTGCGCTAAAAATCATGCAGGCTGCAGTTTTCGGAGCGGTTCTGGCAATCGCAATGCAGTAACCAGATTGCTCCTGACGTGTAATCCTGAGCAATGCGGTTACCGTATACTTTGTTCATCCCTGCTGCCGCAGGGATGAACAAAGTGTTACATGTGTATTACAACATTAAATATGAATTTTAGCTGTGGCCAACATGTCTCTAGGGCAGAGGTCCCCAATGTCAGTCCTCGAGGGCCGAACCAGTGCAGGTTTTCAGGATCTCCTTAGAATTGCACAGCAGGCAATGATTCCAATCCCTGTGCAATAGTAAGGAAATCCTGAAAACCTGCACTGGTTCGGCCCTCGAGGACTGACATTGGGGACCTCTGCTCTAGGGGTGCCCACCCTCCCTAGAGACATGCTGTCCACTTATGTCAGCATGTTAGGGGTTAAATTACCCATTGACAATATAGCCGGCTATTGTCAGCTTTGTACAAATTTGTGAATGAAGCTCCTCACATTATAGCTGGTACTATACATAATGTACGCAGCACAGTGGCTCAAGTGGATAGCACTGCAGCCTTTGCAGCACTGAGGTCCTGGGTTCAATTCCCACCAAGGACGCTAAGGACAACATCTGCAAGGAGTTTGTATGTTCTCCCCGTATTTGCGTGGGTTTCCTCCGAGCACATCGCAAAGACATACTGACAGGATGTTTAGATTGTGAGCTCCAAGAGAGACAGCATTACTGATGTATGTAAAGTGCTATGGAATTAATAGCGCTATATGAATGAATGCATATTCTTATAAATATTGTATAGTATCAGCTGCTGTCCAGGGTCCTGATGCCTTTAACATTAGGTATATGTGGGTGCGCACCCCCATACACCTAATGTTAAAAATATCAGGACCCTGGACAGCGGCTGATACTATACATACATTACGTACAGTATCTGCTATAATGTGAGGAGCCGCGGCTTCATTCACAAATTTGTACAAAGCCGACAATAGCCGGCTATACTGTCAAAGGGTAATTTAACCCCTAACATGCTGACATAAGTGGACAGCATGTCTCTAGGGAGGGTGGGCACCCCCTAGAGACATGTTGGCCACAGTTAATATTCATGTTTAAAGCGAAACTGTCGCCCCCTCCAGGCATCTAAAGATAATATAGCCACCTTCTGCAGCACTAAGGGTATGTGCACATCAGTCGTTTCTGCATCTTTGCAGAACGACCAGGAAACGGTGGAGAATGGCAGAACTGAGTTTTCTGAACTCGCCAGTGTCCCTGGTTTTGTTAGCGTTTTGCTAACAATTTGCGATCGGGTTACTAGCGTTTGGACAGCGTGTTCTTGGCGATTTCCCCGGCGTTTTTCTTAGCGATTTCCAGACTGGTCTTTGGTGCACTTGTTCAGCTGGACCCGCTGGAAAAACGCTGAAAAGAAGTCGCTTGCTCTATCTTTGACAACCGGTGGAAAACCGGTGAATAAACTGAAATCGTCAAGACAAAAATCGTTCCAATGTAGATAGCGTTTTCTAAACTCCATTGACTAGCATGTTAATCCAACCGGTGGCTAGGATTAACATAAATTAACATAAAACTCAGCGGAAACCGCCGACGGAAAACGTTCAAAAACAGCCCACAAAACGACTGATGTGCACATACCCTAAGGCTGCAGTCTGACAAAGTGTCTATAGCATTTATACTCCCTTGAGTCATTGAAATAAAGACTTTTAATAAGATCTGTTTCAAACCTGACCCAAGACCGGGAGGCGGGTTTTCAAGCGTCTGTCTCCTTCCTCTGTGGTGTCGGTCATCCCTCTCTGCTCTATGTACACCTCCTCCAGGGCCACCTCCCTGCACAACAGAGCTGGGCTTTGTCAGCTCTGCTACAATATAGAGCTGCTGTTATAAGAGACCACCACGAAACCATCTCCACCACCAAAATACATCAAATTATATCTTATATCAGTATATTCCCTTGGTAGGGGAAAAATAGCGGACTCATTATAACTGGACCAATCGCATAAGAACACACACACACAAAAAATTCCCACACGGGAAAAAAAATAACAATTTTAGGTCCAATATTTATATATAACAAATACAAATTTTATTAATAGACAACGTGGTACAAGGGTAAGGAAGGGTAATAATCCCATAGCACAAGAATCATACAGGTTCATCAGGAATACATTTCATACATAATAGATCTAGTTAATATCAGATATCAATTTATTAACAATGCTGTCAAGCGCTTGATTCAACCACTTGGTAATACAAAAACTCTACCAGTCCATATATAATATATATATATTTCCCTACATCCCTGTTTAGATTTAATTACTCAACAGTTGGATACATCATAACCCATACTGCAGCAGGGAATATCTAATATATAAAGCTGTATCTGTGTATGTGTGTATATCCGGGATTGGCATCTACACCGTCGGAACTACAGCCGCAAAATTTTGCACAGTCACACGTCTCGACCCCGGGAGCGTCATAGGCTATGTCGTGAGGTGAAATTTTAACCCTGCGCATTCCACTTCACCCAACAATTTTGCCCCTATCTACTTAATGGGGAAAAAGGGAAAGGAAAAGAGTTGGAGCAAAATCGACAGCTGTCACCTATAGAGACAAAATTTTGCACAGTCACACGTCTCGACCCCGGGAGCGTCATAGGCTATGTCGTGAGGTGAAATTTTAACCCTGCGCATTCCACTTCACCCAACAATTTTGCCCCTATCTACTTAATGGGGAAAAAGTGACAGTTACCAGTTGACAGTTGTGAATGAGAGGGGCTTAATGGCAGCGCCAAAGACTAACATCATATACCAGCATATAGTCACTAAGGTGGGGCCCCAACATGAGATATTCACCACGCACGGGGACATGTATACACACCACACGCACACAAAGAGTAACAGCAAGTGTATAGTCGCTAAGGTGCAGCCCCAACATTGGATACTCACCACGCACCCGAACAAACACACACACACACACACACCACAAAGAGACACACACAACACACAGACACACACACACCCCCAAGGGGACACACACACACTCTATAGCGACACATGCACTCACCCCACAGGGACACACACCACAAAGAGACACACACAACACAGATACACACACACACACACACACACACACACACACCACACCGACCCCCCCCCCCCCCCCACAGGGACACACACACATACACACCCTATAGGGACACATGCACTCACCCCACAGGGACACACACACACACCACAAAGAGACACACACAACAGAGATACACACCACACAGACCCCCCCCCCACAGGGACACACACACCACAGAGACAGACACAGATGTGCACAAATCACCTCACACAACTCGCCTCACATGTGTGCTATCTTTATTTTCCAAACATAAACATCTGCTTAAAAACAGCCAATGTGCAACACATGTGCCATATAGGGAATTAAGGCAGATGTCAGTCACATGAGCCGTCTATTATGTGTATGTGTGAGGTAACATATACTGCCTGGCCAGGGGGAGGGTTTACTGTTGGCTGGAGATTTATTAGGCTGCCTATAGCAACCAATCACAGCTCAGCGTCTATTTTCCTACAGGTCATTAATATGACATATTCAAATTCTATTTTGTTATAGCTAACAGCAGTTATTTATTAACCCGGGTGTAGCCGGGTACTACAGCTAGTAAATAAATAAATATCAATGCAGTACATTAAATAATGGTGAAAGGATCTCCCACAAGATCAGATTCATGTGTGCGTTTTTATCTCAATATTTTTTTCTCCCGTGTGGGAATTTTTTGTGTGTGTGTTATAAGAGACCCCACAGTAGTAAATCTAGCAGGAGGACCCTGAGCAGACAAAGCACTGCCTGCTACAAAGCAGCCCTTGAGCTGAGCAGTTTTCCCTTGCAGGTTCTTGTACCCAGCAGTATTGCTCCTCAGCCGCTTATCTAAAGCACAAACTCAACTCTACTGCACTGCTGACAGCTCAGCTCAAGGGCTGCTATGTAGCAGGCAGTGCTTTGTCTGCTCAGGGTCCTCCTGCTAGATTTACTATTGTCAGGTCTCCTATAACAGCAGCTCTATGTTGTAGCAGAGCTGACAAAGCTCTGTAGTGCCGGGAGGTGGCCCTGGAGGAGGTGTACATAGAGCAGAGAGGGATGACTGACACCACAGAGGAAGGAGACAGACGCTTGAAAACCCGCCTCCCGGTCTTGGGTCAGGTTTGAAACTGATCTTATAAAAGTCTTTATTTCAGTAATCAAGGGAGCATAAATGCTATAGACACTTTGTCAGAATGCAGCCTTAGTGCTGCAGAAGGTGGCTATGTTATCTTTAGATGCCTGGAGGGGGTGACAGGTTCGCTTTAATGTTGTAATACACATTTAACACTTTGTTCATCCCTGCGGCAGCAGGGATGAACAAAGTATATGGTAACCGCATTGCTAAGGATTACACATCTGGAGCAATCCGGTTACCACATTGCGGTTTACAACACACATTTTTGCCCAAAAATGTGTGTGAAGGCAATTGCAGTTACTTCATCCGGATCTGGATGCGGTCAACGCAATTGCCTTAACAAGTGTGACCCCAGCCTCAAATTACACGCCAGCATTGTCTATGGGTTTTCATTCTTGCCATTCAGACTGTGCTCTTTTAAAGTGATGTGTTTTCACTTTAGGGAAGCTCCATTTTTGAAAAGGACATGTCAATTTGTCTGGCGTTTTTCTCTGGTGTTTTTCCCATAGGAGACCTTTAGGTTATGTGCCCACATAGTGGTTTAGTGACGTTCAAATCGTCAGTAAACCGCTGGAAAATTCAAGGAGCCTAGACTCCTGAGCTCAGAAGTCTCCAGCTGTTTTCCGGCGGTTTTTCTCAGCGTGTGCACAGCGGTTTTCCGGCGGTTTTTCCGGCGGTTTTCTATGGAGGATTTTTTTAATGGAACCGATCAAAAAACGCTGAAAAGAATTGACATGCTGTATGCTGCTAAACCGCTGGAAAACTGCTCAACCGCGGGCAGATCCGCTCACAGAAACCCACTATGTGTGCACAGCGGTTTCTAAATTACATAGGGTTACTTATAAGTCCTAAAGCTGCTAAAAATTTACATAGATTTAAATAAAACCTATGCTAAACCGCCGGCGGTTTTCGCTGCTAAACCGACATAAAACCACTATGTGGGCACACACCCTTAAAATAAGAAAAAAAAAACACAGCACACAAAAACTGAACTAAAAATGTATCACAAACGGAGATCTGTTTTTTGGGTTCGTTTTTTTTTTTTTTTTTACAGCTTTTGTTTTTTGCAGCTAAAAACGCAGCAGAACAGAAAAGAAAAAAAAACACACAGTCTGAATGTAGCCTAACAAGATATATTATGATGTTGCTTAATTTCACACATACTTTTGATTTCTGAATCTCATGCACTTTGCCGCTAACAGTAGATCCTGCAGGTTTAGTCTAAGTTTTCTGTGTCTCAGAATCCTTTTTTGGTGGATGTTTGTGGCTTTTTGCAGTTTCAGATTTCTGTAACAAATCTGCAACTGTGACTTTGCTGAAGAAGGGGCAAGTGTTAGCCCTGAAACGCATAGAATTAAAGTAATTTATTAATTCATTTATTAGTATTATCAGAGTGGATCATTTCTGACAGCGTGGCTTTTGCACCATCTCGTTCTATCTAATACCATACAGTATGCATCTCTGGTGGCTGCAGCAGTTGTGGTTACAGGCTTCATATAGTGGTTGTGTCTGACACAACCCTATAAGGAGAGCTCATCTTTGTATCAGTTTGCTAAGTATAATTTGATGAGGCCCTATTTGTGCTGATTGTATTTCTACTGATAAGCCTACTGTCAATCATTCTTAGTGTATACTTTAAGCCTACTGTCAATCATTGTTAGGGTGTACTGTGCTGAGCGGTGATTATGATTGATCCAGGCACTCCTGCATGACTGAAAGCCTGTGGCTCCAAGGAGGAATAAGGTTAATTTTATCGTTCGTCCATGACCGCACCCTAACGAGAGAGGACTACACCCTCCAAGGACAGGGAACCGTCAAGCTTTAAAAAGTATATAAAAATATAAGGGGAGACAACAGAGGCGCATTAGTGCCCTATCAATGAGTATAGATCAGGGTCTTACAGGTGTAATCAGGTTTACACTAACCTGGTCCAGTTGTGATTCCCACAACTGGATTGAAGGCGTTGGTATAATATTGAAGGCTGCTGCAGGACTTCCACCTCCACACGATAGTGGAAAACTTCAGGAGTTTTGGGATCAATCTGTGTACTACAGTCCGCGCTTCCCGGTCATCCAAGGACACACAAGGGAAGCAATGTTCCAAGTAAAAAATTCCTTTATTCTTCGCGTTTCAGCGCCTAATCCTGGCGCCGTCCTCAGGGTATCCCCTGAGGACGGCGCCAGGATTAGGTGCTGAAACGCGTAGGTTGAAGAATAAAGGAATTTTTTACTTGGAACATTGCTTCCCTTGTGTGTCCTTGGATGACCGGGCAGCGCGGACTGTAGTACACCGATTGATCCCAAAACTCCTGAAGCTTTAAAAAGGGCATCTACAGGTCATTTCAGGACCTGTAGAAGCGGCATCAAGCCGCGAAACGGCAGGCCGTCGTCCTACGCCAATGCACCCCCTCCCCTGCTGTGCATGTTCTGCTAAGACTGCTTGGAATCATGAATAAAGGATAAAGATCATCCCGGGTGAGTGCCGCTAGTCTTTTTTTTTCTTCGAAATGAGCATAAACCTGTAATTACTTACCGGTAATGTCTTTTTCCGGAGTCCATGACGGCACCCTCGTATTCTCTCCCATTGTTGAGGGTTCCTCACTTTTTTTTTTTTTTTTTCTTTTTCTCCTCTTGGTGTTTTGTTTTTACACGAGGTGTTTGGGGTTGTGGTGGACTAATGAAATTCCAGAGGTCTGTTTTTCAGACCCTGCAACCAACTGACATGGGGAGAGGAACCGCCCTTTTTAAGCCTGATTGTTCACTGTCCTTGGTGGGTGGGTCCGTCTCTAATTAGGGTGCTGTCATGGAGTCCGAGAAAACACATTACCCGTAACTATTTACTGTATATTTCAGATTATAAAACGCACTTTTGTTGGGGGAAAGTGGGGTGTGTGCTTTATAATCCAAATCTACTTTCTGCACTGAAGGGAGGATGGGGGGGCCGCACTGGAGCAGTGGAGGAGGCTGGCTGCAGTTTGCAGAGGTGGTGGGAGGTCACGTGCTCGCACACATTAGCATCATGTAATATGCACTGCACCCGCTGTCCCTCACGCCGGTGCTGAAACCGCGCCGAGATATGGACAAGTGAGTGAGCATATTACATGTGCCTGCAGTCACCCTCCCCCCCCATCCCAGATATGGCCCCCATGCTGCTGCCCACACTGAAATAAACGCTTTTAGGGTGTGTGCACATCAGTCGTTTTTGCATCTTTGCAGACCGACCGGGAACCGGTGGAGAATGCAGATACTGAGTTTTCTGAACTCAGCAGTGTCCCTCGTTTTGTTAGCGTTTTGCTAACGATTTGCGATCGTGTTATTAGCGTTTGGACAGCGTGTTCTTGGCGATTTCCCCGGCGTTTTTCTTAGCGAGTTCCAGACTGGTCTTTGGTGCACTTGTTCAGCTGGAACCGCTGGAAAAAAGCTGAAAAGAAGTCACTTGCTCTATCTTTGAAAACCGGTGGAAAACCAGTGAATAAACTGAAAACGACAATAAATAAACCGTTCTAATGTAGACAGCGTTTTCTAAACTCCATTGACTAGCATGTTAATGCAACCGGTGGCTAGGATTAACATAGATTAACATAAAACTCAGCGGAAACCGCCGACGGAAAACGCTAAAAAACAGCCCACAAAACGACTGATGTGCACATACCCTTAAGTTACCTCTCCGGCGCTTTTCTCAGTCTGTCCCTGCTTGCCGCACTTCCTGACTCCCGGGGAAGCTAGTCATGTGATCAGGGCGCGCACTCATTACATCACTCTGCTGTGCCAATCACATGATCGACTTCCTCGGGACCCAGGAAGTGCGGAAAGCAGGGAGAGACGGAGGAAAGCACCAAAGGTAAGTTGAAAGCGTTTGTTATTTTACTGTGGGCAGCAGCATGGGGGGCCATATCCATGATGGGGGGTGGCATGTGCCAGCACAGGGGTGTGTGTGCCAGCACAGGGGGATATAGGGATATAGCCATATCCAGGATGGGGGACATATATACTGATTGGAAGACAGACACTGACATTATAAGATGAACCCCATTTAACATTAAAAAATATTTTTTCACCTTTCCTTCACCAAATTTGGGTGCGTCTTGTAAAGTGAAAAATCTGGTGTGTTTTTCCCTGTAGCTGCACTTTTAGTATAGCACCTGGCATCTTCATAACTATTAACTTGCACATTAAGCCTATATCTGCAGGTTAATAGGATTATCCAAAGTGGCAGGTTCCCTTTAAATCACAGAAATTTCTACAACAAACTGTCTTATATGTACTTCCAGGCAGGGCTGTGGGGTCGGTAAGACAATTCTCTGACTCCTCAATTTCCCTTATTCCACGACTCCGACTACCACATATATTGCTTATTTTCCATCATCGCCACGACAGCACCACCTGAGAGAGAGGACTGCCCATCCAAGACAGGAAACCTCTGAGATAAAAAGACGGGACCTCTCCTGGACCTCAGTTTAGGTTTCCTGTCTTGGAGGTGGGAGACCTCTGAAGCTCATGCGGTCCTGGCCTGACCCGGTAGCTGGAAGAGCTGTCCTTACCTAGGCAGTGGCTCCGGACTTGGGTGCAGAAGCTCCTCCACGGGGTATCCCCTGCGGTGGTGGAAGGCACAGGGTCTGGAGAGGGCCACCAGCGGCTTGTTCTCGGCCCTTGTCGCCGCCCGGGTGTCGCAGCTGCAGGGTTGGTGGCTGCCCTTCAATACTGTGCCCCGGGAGAAGGGGATCATTTCCTGGCTGGGCGCAGCGTTCCTGGGTCTGTAAGGGGCCTGGGAGCGGTTTTCCCGGCGGCAGGTTTGAATTTCGCGCCGGGAGCCGCTACTTCCGGTTTTGTGCGCGGACTGGAAGTGATGCTCCGCGCATGCGCAGTGCTGGCCTAGATGGCGGCGCTCAGCGTTCAGAGGCTGGGAGACGCTGCAGCAGCTCCCGGAGGTGTGTGGCAGTGCATGGAGGGCAGCGCCGGCCAGTGGTCCAGCGGATGGATGGAGCAGAAGTCCCTTTCAGCTCCCGACTCGGGGGATCCTCGGCAATCTGGCGGCCACAATTCTCACAGAAGGGATCCAGGCCGGATGTGGACCTTTTCCGTGGGCGTCCCGTGTGGTTGTCCGGTCTCCGACGTAATCACCACAGATGCCAGGTCCTGGGGATGGGGGGCCCACCTTCGGGACCTGTCCGCTCAGGGAGCCTGGGACTCACACCTCTCCAGGATGTCCTCAGATATGCGGGAGCTCCTGGCAGTTTGGGAGGCAGTTTCTGCATTCCTTCGGGGGCGCCATCTAAGAATTCTCTCCGAGGGGCGAGTCCAGAGGGTGAGGCTCTTGTGCCGGCAATTTTAGAATTCCTCCAGAGGGGGTGGGAGATGGGTTTCTCTGTCAATACCCTGAAACTCCCAAGTTTCGGCCTTGGGGGCCCTGTACCATTGTCCCCTCGTCGGGTCTTCTTGGGTGACGAGGTTTATACAGTCCTGCAAGCGGGCCACTCCTGTTCCCTGTCTGACTGTGCCTCCTTGGGATCTCAATTTAGTTCTGGATGCCTTAACCAAGCCTCCTTTTGAGCCTTTATCTTCTGCTTCGCCTAAGGTCCTTACTCTGAAGGTAGCTTGTAGGACAAAGTACTGTGGGTCCGCGCTGCCACTTCAATTAATGGAGATAAAAACCAGCCACACGGGAATGTCTGGATTAAACAGGATTCTTCTTTATTAGTCCAATATGTTTCGGAGTTATCTCCCAACTCCTTCCTCAGGGAATGTCCCGTGTGGCTGGTTTTTATCTCCATTAATTGAAGTGGCAGCGCGGACCCACGGTACTTTGTCCTACAAGCTGATTGAACCACGGTGATCTGTGGAAGTACGGTCCTGCAGCAAACCACTCACAAATGAGCGATCATTACCAGTTGTGGGTTTTCACAACTGCATCAGGTGAGAGGTCCCTTTTTACACATATTTCAGCCTTATAAAAGAAGGTATTTCCCTATGTGCGCATTCTTGAATTGCTTTTAGATACTCTGAAGGTAGTCCTGTTGGTGGCTTTGACGTCGGCCAGACGTATTAGTGACCTGCAGGCCTTGTCGGTGGTGGGGCCTTATACTCAGATTTTGCAGGACAGAGTCATCCTCCGCCTGGACCCTTCCTATCTTCCCAAGGTGGCTACCAAGTTCCACAGGATGCAGGAGATTGTCCTCCCTTCCTTCTGTGATCATCCAGCAAATCAGAAGGAAGAGGTTCTCCACACGTTAGATGTCAGGAGGGCGTTGCTTACCTACTTGGACAAGTCCGTGGCCTAGCGTGGGGCTCTGTCCCTCTTTGTTTCCTTTCAGGGGGCCTCTAGGGGTAAGGCAGTGTCCAAGGGTACCCTTGCTAGGTGGTTGCGGGAAGCCATCGCTCTTGCTTATTCTTCTAGTCAGATGCCGGTCCCGGTGGGACTTACGGCACATTCCACCTGGGCAGTGGCTACGTCCTGGGCAGAGAAGGCTGATGTCCCCTTAGAATTGATCTGTAGGGCTGCTACTTGGTCTTCTCCTTCTACTTTCTTCAAGCATTACAGACTTGATCTTTCTTCCACTGATGAGGTGACCTTGGGTAGACGGGTTCTGCAAGCGGTGGTTCCTCCCTAACTTTCTTTTCTCTGAAATCTCTCAGGTGGTGCTGTCGTGGCGATGATGGGAAAAATCTAAATTACTTACCGGTAATGGGTTTTTCCGGAGCCACGACAGCACCACCGCATCCCTCCCTATTGCCTGTTGGTGTGGTCACGTTTGGGGGTGTGAATTGTTGATTTCTTTTGGTGGTGGTTGTGTACTAATGATTGTTGGGTTCTCCTCTCCGGTCTCTGTAACCTAAACTAAGGTCCAGGAGAGGTCCCGCCTTTTTATCTGAGGTTTCCTGTCTTTGATGGGCGGTCCTCTCTCTCAGGTGGTGCTGTCGTGGCTCCGGAAAAACCCATTACCGGTAAGTAATTTAGATTTATTTAAGTGATACATTTATTGTAGTACAATGTGAACATCAAACTTAATCATTTTTATGATACAATAGTCAAGATATTTAGAACATAAAATATATTTATTGGAATATAACTTTAGAACACAAACTGTAATATATTGTAAATACCGTATATACTCGTGTATAAGCCGACCCCTCTACTTTTGCCCCCAAAAACTGGGAAAACTTATTGACTCGCGTATAAGCCAAGGGTGGACCCCAGCACAGGTATACAACCCCCAGCAGTGAGGTATACAGCCCCCAGCAGTGTGGTATACAGACCCCAGTGGTATACAGCAGGCCCCCAGGGGTATTCACAGCAGGCCCCCAGGGGTACATACAGCAGGCCCCCGGGGGTACATACAGCAGGCCCCCGGGGGTACATACAGCAGGCCCCCAGGGGGTACCCAGCCGGCCCCAAATGCTGGCACTCGCCCCCCCCGCTGCTTCTCTTACCATCCCGGTCTTCTGCTCAGCGCCGCTCCTCGGTGCTCCGTCCTCGCTGCATGCGCCATCCTCGCTACATCCGGGATCCCTGGCCGTCGCACGATGACGTCATATGCCTGCGACGGCCGGAGATCTCGGATGTAGCAGGAAGGGAGCAGCGAGGACGGAGCACCGAGGAGCGGCGCTGAGCAGAAGACCGGGATGGTAATATAAGCAGCAGGGGGGGGGGCCCTTACAAGGGGGAGAGTGCCAGCATTTGGGGGCATATATGCACTGCTTCCCCCTGCCGCTGATAGACAGGGGGAAGCAGTGCATATATAATGAGCGGCCCCACGTGACGGGGCCCCTCATACAGCAGCCTCCCCCCGCATCCTCCAGCCTCCCCAGCCCCGGACACGGCCCCCACCACATCACATACCGTAGTGACTCGTGTATAAGCCGAGGGGGAGACTTTTCAGCCCAAATTTTGGGCTGAAAAACTCGGCTTATACACGAGTATATACGGTATGTAACATAATACGCAGTAAGTGGCAACAATCAGCTTTCATCAAAAACATACTAAATAACTCTTGTGTAGTCTATTAATTTGTTCTAAGAAATAGTCACCTCCATCAGATCCTCCTTCATAGATGATCTCAAATCTGACCTAATAATTTTTATGGCTTGAGAACAACCACTCTACACTAACTTGGGTTGGAGGCAAAGCCGTAATCACATGGACAACATCTCTTAACAATTTCCGGGTGTAAAGGAATTGCCTCATGCACAGTCAATTTTGATGAACGTTTGAATTTTTCTATTTCTTTGAGAGCAAGTGAAAAATTTTGCTGAAACATGGTCAATCTGCTTGTTATAGGAGACTGAGTGAAATCTTTTTCCTTGCGGCAGCGCATTGCCTGCTCCATGTCATCCAAATACTTGTAAAGTTAAACTCCTCATCTGATGAGGATGAAGATAGGGCAGCAGTAGCACTGTCAGGACCCAAGTCCTCTTGCACCTGGCAGTCCTGTACAGGCCACTCATCCTAACTGCTACCTCAGTCAGAAAGTCTTTTTCTTTATTAAGCTCTTGATCATCAAGCAGTATACGATGAATTGGGTCCACATAAACCACTCCCAGGAGAATGTTATTTTCCAATAGCTGTGTCTCTCTCCGTTTCATTGACGCAGAAATGCCATGTGCGATTAAACCTCCTCTTTGAGACAGGCAAAATAGCAAGTTCTTCCACTCCCTTATGAAAATGCCAGGAGTTAAATCGTCAGTTTCTAATTTTTTAGTCACTGTAAATGTGTGATGAAGCAATTCCTTCAATTCATCCACCTGGGTCCGTTGACCTTCATTTACGGTTACCTCAGGGTCCACCATATCTATAAGAAACGGTTTTAGTTCCAGCAGTCACTCTATTTTTAAATAAGTGCTGCCCTACTGAGTGGCTTGATCGAAAATTGCCCCTTTCCCAGCACGTCTCTTCAAGATGGAATCAATTTTAGGGGTTGTGGCGGCAATAACCAATTTCCTCACCTTTCCAATCAGATTTCCATCATGTCCTTTTTGCTGACTATCTCTTATTGCCAGCTGCAGCGCGTGCACAATACAACAATCGTTGAAACTGCTCGCCAATCGTTTTTTGCGGGCAATTTAAACCACTCTGCTGATGCTGTCATGTGACACATCAGCTAATCATTTGCCGCTGGTCGGCTGAGTAAGGTCCTGCAGTGATCGGGCGTGGACACTCAGTGGACACTCAGTGGAGAGGTGAGCATTTTTTGTTTTTATTTTTAACCATTACTTTCTTTAATTTCGCTTTAGCAGTGTATGTAGAATCACTGCTTAAGTGAAGTTATGCTGAACAGAGCAGCATGCTCAGTACACTAAAACCGGATACGGGAAACAATCCTGTTTTCTCCCGGGTCCGGTGCTATAGGCCCCATGTTAAGAGCTCCTGACAGCGTCAGATCCGATTCAGTCTGATTGTGTTCTCTCTTTTTTTCTTTTTTTTTTTTGTAGGCGGCACGAAATCAAAGCAGTCTCCGATTTTGGGGACGGGAAAAAACCGACATAATTGGATCCCTGATAAAACTGGCAGGCACGGATGGCCATTAAGGACCAATCCGTACCCATAGGAACACATGGGTAGCCATATTGGATCTGTGGCTATCTGTTTTACAACTGATAGCCACAGATCCCCAAAAAGGGTGATGTGAAGAGGGCCTGAGGCCTGGAGAAGTTGGCCAGTGTGATGAGCTTTAGAATCTTTTACTGCCAGTGTCTTGGTAACAATTTCTTGTTGTCACAAACAAATCGAACATTGATGGCAAGATAGATCACTCTGCGACGTGTGCAGGCATCAAATTTAAGAAACATGAAGTGTCTTTTAACCCCTTCACCACACAGCCTGTTTTGACCTTACTGACCTGGCCATTTTTTGCAATTCTGACCAGTGTCCCTTTTATGAGGCAATAACTCTGGAACGGTTTAATAGATCCTGGTGATTCTGATATTGTTTTTTCGTGAAATATTGGGCTTCATGGTAGTGGTAAATTTAGGTCGATAATTATTGCGTTTTATTTGTTAAAAAATCAAAAATTTGTTGAGCATTTTGAAAATTTTAAAATTTAGAATTTTTATTCTGTTAAATCAGAGAGTTATGTGACACAAAATAGTTACGGTAATAGCTAACATTTCTCACATGTCTACTTTACAGCAGCATAATTTTGGAAACAATATTTTTCTTGTTAGAAAGTTATAAGGGTTCAAAGTTCATGAGCAATTTTTCATTTTAACATCAAAATTTACAAAACCATTTTTTTAGTGACTGCATCACACTTGAAGTCCCTTTGAGGGGTCTAGATGACAAAAAACCCAAATGTGACACCATTCCAAAAACTGCACTATCTTTATATTTGAAGCCTGAAATGTGGCAAAAGGTTGAATGAAAAGTTCAAGGTGGCCAAATACTTTCACAAGGCACTGTGTGTGTATATACACATATACATACATACATGCACACACACTCATGTAGGCCTAAATATGTATTCTAATTTTTTGTGAAGAATCAACAAGAAATGGGACACATTCGTGAAGTGGAATGAAACTTATTGGATATTTTAAACTTTTTTTTAACAAATAGAAAAGTGGGTCTTGCAATATTATTCAGCCCCCTTGAGTTAATACTTTGTAGCACCACCTTTTGCTGCGATTACAGCTGCAAGTCGCTTGGGGTATATCTATTAGTTTTGCACATTGAGAGACTGAAATTCTTGCCCATTCTTCCTTGCCAAACTAGCTCGAGCTCAGTGAGGTTGGATGGTGAGCGTTTGTGAACAGCAGTTTTCAGCTCTTTCCACAGATTCTCGATCGGATTCAGGTTTGGACTTTGACTTGGCTATTCTAACATCTGGATACGTTTATTTTTGAACCATTCCATTGTAGATTTTGCTTTATGTTTGGGTTCATTGTCTTGTTGGAAGATAAATCTCCATCCCAGTCTCAGGTCTTTTGCAGACTCCAACAGGTTTTCTTCCAGAGTTGTCCTGTATTTGGCTCCGTCCATCTTCCTATCAATTTTAACTATCTTCCCCTGTCCCTGCTGAAGAAAAGATGGGCCAAACCATGATGCTGCCACCACCATGTTTGACTGTGGGGATGGTGTTTTGAGGGTGATGAACTGTGTTGCTTTTACGCCAAACATATCATTTTGCATTGTGGCCAAAAAGTTCTATTTTGGTTTCATCAGACCAGAGCACCTTATTCCACATGTTTGGTGTGTCTCCCAGATGGCTTGTGGCAAACTTCCAACAAGACTTTTTATGGACATCTTTGAGAAATGGCTATCTTCTTGCTACTCTTCCATAAAGGCCAGATTTGTGCGGTGTACGACTGATTGTTGTCCTATGGACAGACTCTCCTACCTCAGCTGTAGATCTCTGCATTTCATCCAGAGTGATCATGGTCCTTTTGGCTGCATGTCTGATCAGTCTTCTCCTTGTTCAAGATGAAAGTTTAGAGGGATGGCCAGGTCTTGGTAGATTTGCAGTTGTCTGATACTCCTTCCATTTCAATATGATCGCTTGCACAGTGCTCCTTGAGATGTTTAAAACTTGGGAAATATTTTTGTATGCAAATCCGGATTTAAACTTCGCCACAACAGTATCTAGGACCTGCCTGGTGTGTTCCTTGGTCTTCCTGATGCTCTCTGAACTTGAAACAGAACCCTGATGGTGGGGTTACACGTCCCGATATCGCGGCGATATCGGAGCCAACGACGCGGGAGCGCGCATTTAGTGCACGTTTCTCCCTGCATTGTATCGGCAGTTTACACACCGCGATATCGGGATACAACGTCCCGACGATGTGTACGCCCACCAACCCAGGAACGACCATTTAACATGGGAGTGAATGGGTGACGTCAGCGTACACATCGTAGTTGGGCTGTTACACGCTACGATACAACGGCCATGCGATATCGGGCGGTTGAATAGCTCGGCTATTCAACCCCGATATCGTTTTCGCATCGTTCCAGCATCGCGTTGTACACTCAAACCGTACAACGCGCGAACGATATCGGGTCCAACTCACGAACCACGTGACTTTTGGTCGGGGTTGGGTCGGAGTTGGACGCTGATATCGCGGCGTGTAAACCCGCCATGAGACTATCACAGAGCAGGTGCATTTATACAGAGACTTGATTACACACAGGTGTGTAACATTTAGGACAACATTGGATCATTCAGAGATCCTCGCTGAACTTCTGGAGTGAGTTAGCTGCACTGAAAGTAAAGGGGCTGAATAGTATTGCACACCCCACTTTTCTGTTTTTTATTAGTTAAATAAGCAATAAATTTCGTTCCACTTCACGATTGTGTCCCACAAGGCACTGTGTGTATGTATTTATGCATGTGTTTGTTTAGGTGAATTGTAAGAATATTGATGAGAACCTGATACGGATGGCAGACATTTCGGATTTTCAAAAAGGCTGAATAGTTGGTGCTCATATGGCAGGCTCTAGTGTAACAGAAAGTGCCCAAATGCTTTGTATATCAAGAGGTACTGTCTCCAAAGTAATGACTGCGTTTGAAAGACAAGGAAAAACGTCCGCAGCAAAGCACAGGTCCAGCCGAAAGTTAAAGGGATCCTGTCACCCCCAAAACACCTCCAAAGCTCTTAAAACCTGTCCCTAGTGCATATTAACACTTTCCCTACACTCCTTTTTGCTCCTAAATGCACCTAATCAAAGTGAAGAAAAACGTTTTATAAGTACCTGATTAGTGATGATAATGAGTGACTATCTATTCATAGTCACTCATCCAGGCAGCCCCTCTTCATGATATCACGCCTATTCAGGCGTGATCTTCCTAATAGATTCAAAATCGCGCCTCTCTGCCCGCCTCCCCACTCTCCCATTACGCACGGGCTTCAGTGGGGGCATTATGACGCGATTCACGTCATTTCCTGGCGCCGGGTGACGTATACACCCGCGCCGCTCGCTTTGTGCTTCAAGTGCCTCACTGCGCATGCGTGCGGGAGCGCACTGCGCATGCGTGCGGGAGCCGGAACAGAGCGGCCAGCGATCCGGAGACACAGGAGGATTCCATTCCTCATAACAACAGTACGGCGGTCCCATTACAAACCCCTAAGTTAGGGGTTTGTAATGGGACCGCCGTACTGTTATGAGGAATGGAATCTTCTTCTGTGCCTGTGTCTCCGGATCGCCGGCCGCTCTATTCCGGCTCCCGCACGCATGCGCAGTGCGCTCCCGCACGCATGCGCAGTGAGGCACTTGAAGCACAAAGCGAGCGGCGCGGGTGTATACGTCACCCGGCGCCAGGAAATGACGTGAATCGCGTCATAATGCCCCCACTGAAGCCCGTGCGTAATGGGAGAGTGGGGAGGCGGGCAGAGAGGCGCGATTTTGAATCTATTAGGAAGATCACGCCTGAATAGGCGTGATATCATGAAGAGGGGCTGCCTGGATGAGTGACTATGAATAGATAGTCACTCATTATCATCACTAATCAGGTACTTATAAAACGTTTTTCTTCACTTTGATTAGGTGCATTTAGGAGCAAAAAGGAGTGTAGGGAAAGTGTTAATATGCACTAGGGACAGGTTTTAAGAGCTTTGGAGGTGTTTTGGGGGTGACAGGATCCCTTTAAAGTTGACTGAGACCGTCGGACTCTAAAGCGAATTGTGACAGAGGATCGCAAGACCACCGCTTCTAAAATCACTGCTGAGCTCAATGAACATCTACAGAACCCAGTTTCCACGAAAACTGTTAGTCAGGAGCTGCACAAATCTGGATTCCACGGAAGAGCTGCAATTAGAAAACTGCTGCTCTCAATGACAAATGTTTCCAAGCGTTTAGAGTGGTGTAGAAACCTCCAGAATTGGTCCCTCGAGCAGTGGAAACATGTGATATTCTCAGACCAATCATCGTTTACCCCATTTTCCGACCTCCCGCCAAGTGTACGTTTGGAGACAGCCGAAAGAAGCATTCCATCCAGACTGCCTTCTCCTAACCGTAAAACATGGCAGAGGTTCTGTGATGATCTGGGTGCTATTTCGTGGAGATCTGCCGGGCCAATGATATCGCCTTGTATGAATCCATACCTCCGAGTATTGAGTCTGTAATCGCCGCAAAAGGTGGACCTCCACCATAATAAACTAACTTTTGTTGATTTTTTTTTTATCCAGGTGTTTCTATTATTTTGTCCAACCCCTGTATATATACAGTACAGACAAAGTTTGGACACCTTCTGATTCAAATAGTTTTCTGTATTTTCATGACTATGAAAATTGTAGATTCACACTGAAGGCATCAAAACTATGAATTAACACATGTGGAATTTATATACTTAACAAAAAAAATGTGAAACAACGGAAAATATGTCTTATATTCTAGGTTCTTCAAAGTTGCGATCTTTTGCTTTGATTACTGCTTGGCACACTCTTTGCATTCTCTTGATGAGCTTCAAGAGGTAGTCACCGGAAATGGTTTTCACTTCACATGTGTGCCCTGTCAGTAGGGGTGCATGAAGCCTTCCCACTGCCTGAGCTACGGGTGAGGAGCTTGGGGGGGATTGTGCTGTTAGCGACGGCTGCGAGTAAGGGGAGGAGGTGCTAGGGGTGCTAGTGCTGTTGTTAGAACCGGACGCGAGTGAGGAGCGTGGGGGGAGGGGGAGGGTATGCTGCTGCACAGGCAGAGGGAGAGGCTGTGCCTTGCCATGCTGCAGCCGGTGGCCCCCATCACACAGGAAGCCGCTGTGTGGTGCAGGCGCTGCCCCCTTCTCCACAGCTTCTTCCCCTGCCTGCTTGCTGCCTGAGACTCAGGGCTCACACTGTCCAATGGACGGTGTGGCCCTGCCTGTCAGGTTTAATAAGTGAGATTTCTTGCCTTATCAATGGGGTTGGGACCATCAGTTTTGTTGTGCAGACGTCTTGTGGATACACAGCTGATAGTCCTACTGAATAGACTATTAGAATTTGTATTATGGCTAGAAAAAAGCAGCTAAGTAAAGAAAAACGAGTGGCCATCAAGAAATGAAGGTCAGTCAGTTCGAAAAATTGGGAAAACTTTGAAAGTGATATAGATATAAAGAAAAAAGTAAGAGCAGCACAGTGAGGTATTATTCACGGCTACAGGCCTACCTTGACAGGCTTTCCACTTATCAGGCACATACCAAAAGTACAAAAACAGGCAGCACTCCAATTCTCTAGTTGAAAAAAAGACCTTAATAATCTTGTATATAAGAAAATTACTTTGCAAATAAGGGTGAGTCATCACAGTGCACGTAAAAATAAGATATTCATCTGTTGAACAGTGTTCTGTATGAAAATAAGACAGTCGACATATTAGTATACATTCAGTACAACATTCATAAAATCACCCCATCTATCCATCTCAAATCACAAAGAAAAAATGCCTTATAAAATTGCTTGATTCGAATTGGGAAAAGGGAAATTGGAAGGCGGCTCTTTAGACCATTTACTCCAGGATTCCAGACATCCGATCGGCGGTGTGGCAACCACCCACAAATATAATCCAACTTGTGAAGAAAGATCGGTGTCAATTTCTGCTTCAAAGTGCTTTATTCAGTGCATAATAAAAGCATCACAACCCATGGGTTACGCTAGACGCGTTTCGGGGTACTCCCCTTATTCGTTAGCATACAAAAATGACATGAAACATTCCATATGTTATACAAACCACCCACCATCATGTGCAGACAATAACAATTAAACAAGCACTTAACCCATTATTGTCATGACAAAAAATGGACTACAAAGTAACAGCCATTTATACAACTCTATGTAGCCAGTTTATGATGCTTTATCAGTAGTATTACAAACATTGATGACTGTAGCCAATTCATGATGCTCATCAGTATTGTTACAAACACATATATAGTCATTAACCTAATGACATATTCACTGCACTGTCAGACAGACAGCCAATCAGAGAAGCTCACACTGTTCGAGAGTTTTTGTGATTGGCTGTTGAAGTCAGACTGGATTTCTTCAATCTGGACAGTGATTCTGCTTGGTTGCTGTACACATTAGTGTATGGCAACCAACCTGGCGTTATACAGTGTGAAATAAATATTAAAAAAAAACCGCGTGGGGCTTCACAGCAATTTTTAGTCCATCCCGATGAAAGCAGACAGTTGTGACCTGCCACCCTCAGCTGTCTGATTTTCGCTTGGCTGGCAAAAAAAAAATGCGTGGGTTTCGCCCTATTTTTCATTGCCAGCCAAGGTAAAACTAGGCAGCCGAGGGCTGGTATTCCCAGCAGGGTGAGGGTCCATTGTTATAGGGCCCCCTCCCCCGACGCTAAAAAAACAACCCACAGCCGCCCCTGAAAGTGGCAAATAATAAGCGCCATTTCCAGGCGCATTACCAGGCTCTTCCAGCAGCCCTAGTGGCGGTGACACGCTGGGTAATAAAGGGGTTAATACCAGCTTTGTGATACAAGCTGGTATTAAGCCAGAGATTCTTAATGTCAGGCCAAGTTTGACCCGGCCATTAAGAATGTCCAATAAAGGGTTAAAAAATTGACACCACACAGAGAAAAAAGTATTTATTAGAAATAAAGACACAGACACCCATAAGGTGGGTTTACACACAAGGATATCGTTAACGATATCCTAACAAAAGTTACGTGACTAAAATCGTATGAACGATATTCAATTATCGTTTGTGCGTCGTCACACACAAGGATATCGTGAACGATATTCATTCTGGCTCTGCGCCAGAATCGTTAGGAAATCTGTCAATCCGACGCTGAACAATAATGTGCCAGCGCTGTGACAGTAGCACTGGCACATTATTGTGTGTAAAAGTATTAAATACACTTTTATTGACAATGTCCCTGCCTGATTTTACATTTAAACATGCTCCTGCAGCTCTGAGGCACCTGCCGGCACAGTGCTGCAGGAGCGCGTACAAATCGGTGTTTATTGGGTTTATTAAACTGACCAACATGGCCACAGAGAGTGGCCACACTCCCCTGTAGTCATGCTGCCCCTAACATTGGCAGCCCAGCGGTTAACTGTGCCAGGTTGCAGAAGCCACAGTATTGCGGCTCCGCTACAATCATTCTTTAAAAACCGCCGAATACTGTCATTTCACAGTGCACCGTGACAATATATTAAACTCTTTGTTGAATACCGAGCTCTCCAAAGTACTACCACAATAAGCGTAGTGTACCAACGCTGTCCAAGGTGCTAAATACTTCAGCACTATAATAACTATAGCCAGCGCACCGTAGTTTCAATGGGCGGGGCTATTACAGTTCTGAAGCATTCAGGACCTTGGACAGCGTTGGTACACTACGCTTATTGCGGTAGTACTTTGGAGAGCTCGATACTCAACAAAGAGTTTAGTATATTGTCACTGCGCACTGTGAACTGACAGTACCCGCCGGTTTTTAAGAATGAATGAAGCAGAGCCGACATAGTGCGATTTCTGCAAACTGCCTTGGTTAACCCCTGAGCTGCCAATGTTTCGGGCTACATGGCTCCGGGAAGTGTGGGCATTCTGGGGCCATGTAGCTCAATAACATTAACCCATTAAACACCAGCTTCAGACACGCTGGTTTTTCATGAATGTATCTAGCAGAGCCGACATTGTGCGGCTTCTGCTACATACATGATTTAACCCCTGTGCTGCCAATGTTATGTGCTACATGGCTCCAGGGGCTTGTGGGCACTCTCTGGGGCCATGTGGCACAATAACATTAACCCCTTACACAACGGGTTAATACCTGCTCCTGCAGCACGGTGCCGGCATGTAGCACTGAGCTGCAGGAGCCGGTTAAAATGAATAGTATAGTAAAAAAAATAATTGTTTTCTACATTTTAAAACAAAATTACAGTTACAGGAATAGAAGACTTTTGAACTATATCGTTCAAAAGGCTTCACACTGAACGATGTGCCGCATCCTTCAGTGGTTAATTGGACGATGAACGATAGATTTGAGGTCAGGATCTCAAATCTTGGATGCACGATCGAACAATCTTTTCATCCTATATCGTTCGTTTACACGCAAGGATGTGCAAACTATATCTTTGGAACGATCACATATCTGTGACCTTTCAAGGATATCGTTCAGGATATCCTTGCGTGTGAAGCTGCCTTTAGGGACTCTATCTTTATTACTCCACTTTACAGCCCTCCTGGATCCTGGTCTTCTGTGTTCTTTCTTCTTCAAATGTTCAGCTCTGCTACATCACAAATCAGGAGGAGGAAGACAGGCCCGGACCCGATTTGCAAGCAAAATCGGAGGGCAAATATGCCAGTTTGCAGCCGGATGCCTCAGATCGCAGCCGCAGCTGCTGAAATTTCAAGATCCCCACTAGCCACGGTCCTGAAATCTCAGTAGGGGACAGTTCAGTTTAGCGCTCGCTGCTAAAATCCAGCACCTGGCATCCGGGTCCCGGATCCAATTTATGTCTTATCCGGCGCCATTGATCCCCATGTTGGTGAGCAACGTATTGCGCTGGATCCGGGAGCATCTGATGTTCTTTCCCCGGACACAAAAATGTTTTTTTGTAACGTAAGAAAAATCCGAATCCTGCTGGATCCTCCCAGACAGATGGAACCCGGATGGCAAATAGCTGGCATTCGGCCCTATAGGAATGCTCTGGGGCTGAAACCGGATCCGGGGCTGTCCGGTGTGATCCAGAAAACACTGGTATGAAACCGGCCTAAGCAATCTTTTAACTGCTCCTGATTGCAAATGTTGAGTCCACTGAACAGCTGTGATGCAAGCTGTGAGGGAAACTATCAGAGACATGGCCCCGCCGGAGGAACATTTCTGTATGTTTCAGGGTTGATGATATTAGTGACACAATTTTCTGGGTTATATTTTTTTTTTTTTATTATATCCTCTGGGAGGTGCCAATTTTGGGATTTTGAATCCAGGATCAGTCCCAAGATTAGCTGTGAGGTTGATGGAGGCAGACGTGATTCCTCCAGATTCACCAGCCAGCCAGAGCTTCCATAATCTGTAGTACCTTCTCTGTAGTTGGTGATCGCAATCTGCCTCCAAATTCCCTTTGGTAAGAAAATCATCCAGATAGGGGATTATAAGTATATTTTGATCCTGAATATGAGCCATCATCTCTGCTACTACTTTAGTCAACACCCATGGAAATGTCAAAAGGCAGTGCTTGATACTGAAAGTGTTTTATTTCCCATTGAATGGGCAGGGCTACTCAAAAATTGTCAGCTATCTAGGTAAATAGGAATATGGTAGTATGTGTCTTTCAGGTCAAGCACTACCATGAAACAATTTGGATAAAGTAGCTTAATGGTGGATTTGATTGTCTCCATTTTAAATGATTGTTGAATGAGGTGGGAATTTAAGTTTTTAAAGGGAACCTGTCACCTCCGAAAAGCCACCTAACCTATCAATACATGTCCCTTACCTTCCCTATTACCATTATAACTATCCCTCTCTCCTAAATGCTTGCTTTCAATTTGCTAAAAAACATTTTTATACTTATTAATTAGGATGATAATGAAGCTGGGGCTATATGCAATAGTCCCCGTGGGCGTGTTGGTTTGCAGCCTGAACGATCGTTTACCACGCCCCGATGGGCGTGATATTGTAATAAGATTCCTCTCTGCCCCAGCCTGCGTCTCACGTCGCTCTCCAGTTGAGGGTATGACGCGAATTGCGTCATCTCAAGTTCTGGTGACGTCTGTACACCTTCGTCTCTCGCCCAGCTTCAAGAGAAACCCCTGGCCTCTTTTCATTGTATCTCTTTCATTGTATTTCTTTGTATACTGATCGTTCGGTGGTCGTTTTTTAAGAAATTTTTTTCTCCAAAAGGACCAGTTCTGAAACGTAGGGATTGGAAGGATCGGAATGATTTTTTCCTTGTTAGATGCTTTCTCCAATAACTCGTCTAAGGCCTTACCAAAGAGGAATTCCCCCTCGCAGGGCATGGAACCTTCGACTTAGCCTGTACATCTGCTTTCCAGCCATAGTGCTCTTCTAGCTGAGTTTGAGAGTGCAGAGGCCTTAGTGGACATCCTGAGCATGTCGGCTGATGTGTTGTACATAA
The DNA here is from genome assembly GCA_033576535.1 of Allobates femoralis. Lineage (NCBI taxonomy): Eukaryota > Metazoa > Chordata > Amphibia > Anura > Aromobatidae > Allobates > Allobates femoralis. Next base: position 228,450,900 of record JARQOC010000006.1, on the reverse strand, counting down.
AGGCTGTAGCTCCCTGCAGCAAGGGTAGAGAAGCCAAGATGTTGCTTTTTTGCCGAATCATATCCAAGATTTGGCTTTCTCATTTCGTTTTCTCTGAGGCACCTGGGGACCCATTTCTAGGGGACCCATCTTTTAATTTGTCCTCCGGCTGTTGGAGCCAAACTAACATTGATCATGCCACACAAGTCCCCACAATGGCTGGTCAAAAAATGCTGGTAGTTGATTCTCAGTTGTTCCGCAGGAAACTATCCGCCTTCCTGTTAAATTGATCATGAAGGGAACCCAGTTCCTCAAAGGGTGACACTGAATTACCAGATGGTTTGGCTACTGCCACATTAATTTTGGAACATTTAACCCATGACAAATTTGCATTTGAAGGAAGATCTAGAAAGTCTGTAAGGTTTCTCCCACTGCTCTTTAATCACTTACTTAATAATGAGAAATGCACATTTTTTTCTTTCCCGTGAGACCCCCAAACATCACATTCTGCATGGTTTCTTGGCTCTTAGGTTCTGTCAGACCCATTATTGATCTTATGGCCTTAATTAAAATTTATAACTTCCGAGTGAAAACAGAATTTACCTCTGCAGAGCTTTCAACTGAGGAAGAGGAGGAGGAACTAGAATAATAATAATATTATTATTATTAATAATAATAATATTATTATTAATAATAATAATAATAATAAATAATAATAATAATAGGCTCCTGATTCACATTCTGACTTATGAGACCTGTCTGTGACTGACGAGGAAGATAGAGAGAAAAAAGAAAAGGGGGGTAAAATAAGGGTGTGTAATTATATTAACTGTACAACCACCTTTGTGGTTTACATGGCCTCTTGCACGTCCTGTAATCTAGATTACATTGGTTGTACCAGTCGGCCTCTAAGGAAACATATCTCAGAACATATATCAGCAGCCAATCCCTCATCTTCAGGGAATAGACGCTCTATGTCAGGCCTATCTAAGCACTTTTCTGAACATCACAGTGGCGACACCAGTAACTTGTCTGTTAAAGGATTGGAGGTGGTGAGGAGCTCAGTACGAGGAGGGGATCGCATCCGAGATATGATAAATCGTGAAAGTTACTGGATATTATGCTTGAACAGCAGATTTCCTGGGGAATGAATTATAGGAGCGATTTGATGTATTTTTATTAAAATAGGTGGATTTTTTTTTTCTTTTTTTCATAATGCTCAATATATATTCTCTTTTTTAGAGCATCCACCATTTGTTTCTGTCGAATCAATTAGTCCTGTCCATATACCGTATATACTCGCATATAAGCCGAGTTTTTCAGCCCAAAAATTGGGCTGAAAAGTACCCCCCTCGGCTTATACGCGAGTCAGTGCGGGGGCTGCTGTATACAGCGGTATACAGCAGCCCCCGCATCCCCAGTAATGCAGGGCCCGCCCCCCTCATGCTCCGGTCACCTGTAAAGCAAGTTATACTTATCAGTGCCCGCTGCCGTCCGCGCCCGCCGCTGCCGACATGCGATCCTCCATCTTCATTCATCTTCTTCCTGCTTCTGTGCGCGTCGCAGGCAATGACGTCATTACCGGCGACGCGCACAGGAAACAGGAAGAAGATGCATGAAGACGGAGGATCGGGATGTCGGCAGATGCGGGCGCGGACGGCAGCGGGCACTGATAAGTATAATTTGCTTTACAGGAGACCGGAGCATGAGGGGGGGGCCCTGCATTACTGGGGCTGCCTGTATACTACCACTGGGGCTGCTGTATTTAGGGGCCCTGCATTACTGGGGCTGCAATACCACTGGGGCTGCTGTATATAGGGGCCCTGCATTACTGGGGCTGCAATACCACTGGGGCTGCTGTATATAGGGGCTGCAATACCACTGGGGCTGCAATACCACTGGGGCTGCTGTATATAGGGGCTGCAATACCACTGGGGCTGCTGTATATAGGGGCTGCAGTACCACTGGGGCTGCAGTACCACTGGGGCTGCTGTATATAGGGGCTGCTGTATACACCACTGGGGCTGCAATACCACTGGGGCTGCAATACCACTGGGGCTGCAATACCACTGGGGCTGCTGTATATAGGGGCTGCAATACCACTGGGGCTGCAATACCACTGGGGTTGCTGTATATAGGGGCCCTGCATTACTGGGGCTGCAATACCACTGGGGCTGCTGTATATAGGGGCTGCAATACCACTGGGGCTGCAATACCACTGGGGCTGCTGTATATAGGGGCTGCAATACCACTGGGGCTGCTGTATATAGGGGCTGCTGTATACACCACTGGGGCTGCAATACCACTGGGGCTGCTGTATATAGGGGCTGCAATACCACTGGGGCTGCAATACCACTGGGGCTGCTGTATATAGGGGCTGCAGTACCACTGGGGCTGCAATACCACTGGGGCTGCTGTATATAGGGGCTGCAGTACCACTGGGGCTGCAATACCACTGGGGCTGCTGTATATAGGGGCTGCTGTATACACCACTGGGGCTGCAATACCACTGGGGCTGCTGTATATAGGGGCTGCAATACCACTGGGGCTGCAATACCACTGGGGCTGCTGTATATAGGGGCTGCAATACCTCTGGGGCTGCAATACCACTGGGGTTGCTGTATATAGGGGCCCTGCATTACTGGGGCTGCAATACCACTGGGGCTGCTGTATATAGGGGCTGCAATACCACTGGGGCTGCAATACCACTGGGGCTGCTGTATATAGGGGCTGCTGTATACACCACTGGGGCTGCAATACCACTGGGGCTGCTGTATATAGGGGCTGCAATACCACTGGGGCTGCTGTATATAGGGGCTGCAATACCACTGGGGCTGCTGTATATTGGGGCTGCTGTATACACCTCTGGGGCTGCATATACCTCTGGGGCTGCATATACCTCTGGGGCTGCATATACCTCTGGGCTGCTGTATACTACACTGGGCTGCTGCTGTATACTACCACTGGGGAGGCTGCTGTATACTACCACTGGGGAGGCTGCTGTATACTACCACTGGGGAGGCTGCTGTATACTACCACTGGGGAGGCTGCTGTATACTACCATGGGAGGCTGCTGTATACTACCACTGGAGGCTGCTAACCTCACTGCTGGGGTTGTATACCTGTGCTGGAGTCCACCCTCGGCTTATACGCGAGTCAATAGATTTTCCCAGGTTTTGGGGGCAAAAGTAGGGGGTCGGCTTATACACGGGTCGGCTTATGCACGAGTATATACGGTACATCTTTATATCGGGACAGGCTCCTATTCTCTGCACAACCCAGGTTATTTACTGTTCACTCTTTTGGATTGGTTAATCTATTAGTTTTTCATTTGCACATAGTGCACTGTTATGTTTTTGATGATATCCAATATAGTTTCTGAAGTTTTTCACGATAAAGAGCAGTATATCCAACAATTGTATATAATATTTTGTACTAAGTGTATCCCCTCTCTCTGCTGTATTGCTACTTTTTCTCCATTCTATTGCCTTGTTTCTTGTGTATACACATCATACATATGTATATGTTTTTGTATTTTTGTTGCTATCCTTCCTTTTGTGATATAAAGAAGTTCCTTTATATTCTAGTGAACTCCTCTTCAATACTTTATAATGAGACCATTTAAGTCATTGCTTTTACTTAACCCATTCAGGTGACACTCGTTTGTAATCTCACAGGTGTAATGTTTTGTGTATATATATTGTGTGTTGTCTTGTTGCCTCTTTGTCATTGATAAAAATGTTTATCGAAACGCGTCTGACGGGGCATGTTCAGCCACCAAGATGCTTTTATTTTAATGTTGTGAGTTCCATAATAAAGTAAAACTTTACATCGGATGAAGGTGCCAGAATATCTTTATTATATTCCTTGACTTGGGCGGTGGCCGGCCGTCAGCTGAAGCACCTGACTGGATCTTCTGAGAAGGAGGGGTGAGCTCATTCCTATTAACTGTTCCCTGTGAGTTAGATCCAAGAGGAGCCAAATCGGAATAGGTGTCGTGTCCAGAAAACTAAAGATCTGGTAGTTACTTGTATTTTCTGGGGAAATGCACTTTCATCCCCTTTTTTAACAATCGGGTGAAAGGGGTGACCTGCAGCGTATCCGAGAGCTCAATGCCTCCTATTGCTGGGAAGTGGGGAGAGTAGGCGTCGCATGGTCAGAGTGTGAGCAGAAATGTCAGGAAATAGTTAGATCTCCACACCATCTAGGAAGACTCTGCCATATGACCATGCATGTTGGGGAATAGATTCTCTGTATAGTAATGTAGCCTACACCGAATATCACGAGGAGTGATAAATATACCGTATTTTTCGGACTATAAGACACACTTTTGTTCCTCCAAACTTTGGGGGAAAGTTGGGGATGTGTCTTATCGTCCCAGTGTACAGAGGGTGGGTGTAGGGGAGGGTGGAGACAGCTCTGGAGTGTGTCTGGGGGCTGGAGCGGGCTGGCTGCAGGAGCCAGCGGGAGATCACGTGCTCCCGCTCATTTTATATGCACTGCACCCGCTGTCCATCACAGCGGTGCTGAAACCCCACCGCGGTGATGGACTGGGGTAGCAGCGCATAATAATTTGCCTGCGCTCCCCTTTGATAGCACAAGCGCCCCCATGCTAGATATGGCCCCCCCCATGCTGCTGCTCGTAATAAAGTAACACCCACGTTACTCACCTTTTCCAGTAGTGTCCTGTCTCCCTCCATGCCGTTGTGCTCCTCCACTTCCTGCTTCTCCTCTGTAAAGCCTGTCATGTGATCGGCTCAGCAGAGTGACATCATCTCTGCGCACCTGATCACATTACCGGCGTTACAGAGAAGAGCCAGGAAGTGGAGGAGCGCAACGGCCCGGAGGGAGACAGGACACTGCTGCAAAAGGTGAGTAACGTGGGTGTTATTTTATTATGGGCAGCAGCATGGGGGAACGTGTGCCAGCCATAACCAGGTTAAGGGGCTATATCTAGGATGGTGGGGCTATATCCCATGATGACGGACCATGTACCAGGATGAGGAGGCTATGAGGGACATATACCCTATATGATTTGTAAGACGGACATTAACATTATAAGATGGACCCCATTTAACATTAAAAATTATTTTTTTCTCTTTTCCTGCACCAAATTTGGGGGGGGGTCTTATAATCCGGTGTGTCTTATCAAGCGAAAAATACGGTGTATATATAGTTATTTTTTGATGACGTACATGGAGAACTGGTCGCATTTCTGATTCCTAGGATGCTGCTGGGTGGTATTACATTGATAATGTAAAAAAAGCGTGGAGTCCCCCCTATTTTTGATAACCAGCCAAAGTAAAATGGGCTGATAACAGTGGGAAAGTCCATGAGTGCGATGAACACCATACCTCTGAGCCCCACTATAACGTCTCTAACATGTTGAAGCCACACGATACGGTCTCGTCACTATCTCCAACATATGACGTTCTGCACCCGAAGGGGTATGTAAGGTCAGCTTGGCGCAGCTTTACACAGACACACACTGGCATGGGGGTTGAGAGAGGATGATTCACGCAATCCTCTGGCGTAATACCACACTTGCTCACAACCCTGACAGGCTGGGAGACCATTTTCACCGCCCCAGCGAAAGAGATCCGGTAGAGCTGCCACCAGTTCGTCCTCAGGTATAAGCCTGGCCATTATAGGTTAAACCAGGCCATAAACCAATCCAGGTAATGTATAATACTTAACTGGGGACACAGACGTGTGGGTTTGTGGATCAAGATAAAAGAGCAACTCCGAATTAAATTTTATATTTAATAGCCGGAAGGGCTCACTAGACAATAGCAATACATTATTGATGAATATACAGGTATTTCATTCAGATATGCAATAAAAGATAGTGGTTAAAAAGGTATATTCACACATGCATAAGTCTGTTACCGATTTCTTGTTGCTGGTGGCCCCACGGTGATAACGAGTAATATCTCTCATATTCTCCACAATGGTTATTTGGCCCTTCCCAACCTAGAAATACCGGCCCACAGCTGCCCCAGAAATGGTATATCACATTAGATGCCTCAGTTATGGCTATTTGTCTAGGCTCTTCCCGATTGGCCTGGTGCGGTGGCAATCGGGTTAAAGGTTTATGGCAACGACCCCAACCTCAGGAACCACTTGTGGCTTTTGGGCCCGTGATGTTGGCTTTGGGGTACAGGTGTCATGATTGGCTTGGCATTGTACCCTTCCATGGTTTTATGAAGTATAAACCATGTTCCAAATTATTATGCAAATTGGTTTTAAGTGTCATAGAGGTTTTTTTTGTCAATGAAACCCATTGATGGTATTATGTCTAAAGACCCCGTTACACGGCTCAACATTGTTCAAAAGTGACGTTTTAAACGATATTGAAACAACATTGTTGGTGCGTCATTGTGTTTAACCAGGTGTCCCCAACTCCAGTCCTCGAGGGCCGCTAACAGTGCATGTTTTCAGGATCTCCTTAGTATTGCACAGGGGTTGGAATCATTACCTGTCCATTTGATCACATTAACACCTGTGCAATACTAAGAGTACCGTTACACGTCGCAACATTGCATGCAATTTCACTTGCAATTTTTTGGTTGCAGTGAAATCATGGACACATGGTTCTATTTTGTTGCCGTGTATAAATGGAACAATGTGTCCATGATTTCACTGCAACCAGCAAATTGCCAGTGAAATTGCATGCAATGTTGCAACGTGTAACAGTACCCTAAGGAAATCCTGAAATCTTGCACTGTTGGCGACTGTCGAGGCCTGGAGTTGGGGAGCTCTGGTGTAAACAAACGATTGAACTCCAATAAATCTTCGAGTCGGAGTTGACAGGTTTATGAACATGTTCATAAACCTGATAACTTCAACTCAACCAACCTGCTGCATCGTACTGTGTAACACCGCGATAACGATGTCACGGACAACTTCGCCCATTCACTGCAATGAAAAGGGATCGTTTGCGGGGTTTGCGAACGATCCCTGCTCACAACATCGTTGGTGAGTTGTCCACGATATCTGCACATGTGACATCTCACCAGCGATGATGAATGGATCTCAAAAATGTCCACGAGATCGCAGCCAAAATTGTTACAATGTCGTCCCGTGTAACGGGGCCTTAAGGGTTCTTTGGATCACTGAAATCAATCTCAGATACCTGTGATAATTAGTTTGGCAGGTGAGCTCAATAAAAGAAAAACTGGGTGTTCCACAATATTAAGTAGGCCACAGTTTTCAAGTAACATGGGAAAGAAAAAGGATCGCTCTGCTGCAGAAAAGCAACAAATAGTTCAATGCCTTGGACAAGGGATGAAAACATTAGATATTGGATGAAAACTTATGCGTGATCATCATACTGTGAAGAGATTTGTGGCTGATTCTGAGCACAGACGTGTTTGTGCACATAAAGGTAGAATGAGGAAGGTTTCAGCCAGGCATGTTCATCAGATTAAGGGAGCAGCTGCTAAAAAGGCCTTACAAACCAGCAAACAGATATTTCAAGCTGCTGATGCCTCTGCAGTCCCTCGAACCTTAAGGTGTAGGATGATTCAAAGGCTTGCTGTGGTGCATAAATCTACTGTTCGGCCACTGCTAAACAGTGCTCCCAAGCAGAAATAGTTGCAGTGGGCCCAGACATACATGAAGACTAATTTTCAAACAGTCTGGTTTACTGATGAGTGCCGAGCAACCCTGGTTGGTCCAGATGAATGGAGTAGTGGATGGTTGGTAGATGGCCACCATGCCTCAACAAGGCTGCAACGTCAGCAAGGAGGTGGAGGAATCATGTTTTGGGCCGGAACCATTGGGAAACAGCTGGCAAGCCCCTTTAAGTTTCCTGAAGGTGTGAAAATGACCTCTGCAAAGTACCGTATATAGAGTTTCTGACTGAGCACTTTCCTCCATGGTACAAAATGCAAAAAAGTGCCTTCAGGAGCAAAATCATCTTCATGCATGAGAATGCACCATCTCATGCTGCAAAGAATACCTCTGTGACGGTGGCTGCTATGGGCATAAAAGGAGATAAACTCATGGTGTGGCCACCATTTTTCCCTGACCTCAACCCTATAGAGATCCTTTAGAGTATAATCAAGCAAAAGATCTATGAGGGTGTGAAGCAGTTCACCTCAAAACAGCAGCTCTGGGAGGCTATTCTGACATGCAAAGAAATACAAGCAGAAACTCACAAGTTCAATGGATGCAAGAATTGTGAATTTGATATCAAAGAAGGGTTCCTATGTTAACATGTAACTTGGCCTAACTTGGTTAGGATGTTTTGGAGTTAAATAGCTTTTTATTTCAGTGAATATGACCTCCTAAGGGCCCTTTCACATCTGCGTTTTTCGTAATTCGCGGCAGATGCGGTGAAAAAACCGCATCTGCCGCGTTTACCGCATAACCGTTCCACTTGCGGCGCGGTTGCAGTTTTTTCTATGCAAAGTATAGGCGTACTTGCGGCAGGTGCGGCAAGTGCGGTATTGCACTTGCGGCAGGTGCGGCCGCGAAAAAAACCGCGGCTTACTGCGGTTTTTTTCGCGGCCGCACCTGCCGCAAGTGCAAAACCGCACTTGCCGCACCTGCCGCAAGTATGCCTATACTTTGCATAGAAAAAACCGCAACCGCGCCGCAAGTGGAACGGTTATGCGGTAAACGCGGCAGATGCGTTTTTTTCACCGCATCTGCCGCGAATTACGAAAAACGCAGATGTGAAAGCACCCTAATGCTGCAAATTCAACAAATGAGCATTTTCAGTTCTTTCAAACATATCAAATGTTTAGAAACTCTACTGTGCCTAATAATTTGAAACTGTGCATTTAGAGTTTTTTAATTGTGAAAATTATACTGTTATCATTGGGAGGTTTCTTCAATAAAATTCGATGTATACTCTAACGGGTGATTACTTATTACACTGACTGTCATTTGCACCGACCATTTAGGAAAATCAGAGAAAAAGAACATTTGCATAATAACTTGGAACATGGTGTATTAAGTGGCAGGATTCGTTCAGTTAGGGCATTGTTGTACTTGTTAACAAGTGTCATTCTTCACTAATATGACTGTTTATTACTCCAGTGTTTACAGGTAACTGATTCTGGTGGATCGTTCAGTGCTCTACCTGTTTCCGAGGTGGGAGATTCTGAGAGATGGAGGACGAGCAAGCTCGTTACAGCCGTAGACTGGTATGTGGCACTTCCCGTCTGCTCTTTTGCACTGATGTGTTTTTTGCCACAAAGATTGGTCACAAATCAGGAAATAGAGTAAAATAACTTGATTGGTAGATTGCACCTTTAGTGATCCTGCTGGACATTAGCTATTCAACAGTGAGGACATACTCAGCTACCACCACCGAACCCAGTTATAGATATGTAGCTGAAATGGCATTTTCTTTATATGTATATATTTCTGTATATATTACAAAAGACAGGATGTATTCTGAATGAGTTAGTTCTGGAGCTTTGGAGGGATTTACGAGTTGAATATAACTTATTTACCGTATATACTCGTGTATAAGCCGACCCGTGTATAAGCCGACCCCCCTACTTTTGCCCCCAAAATCTGGAAAAACCTATTGACTCGTGTATAAGCCGAGGGTGGACCCCAGCACAGGTATACTGCCCCCAGCAGTGTGGTATACAGGCCCCCCCCCAGTGGTAGTATACAGGCCTCCCCAGTGGTAGTATACAGCAGCCCCAGTGGTAGTATACAGCAGCCCCAGCAGTAGTATATAGCAGCCCCAGTGGTAGTATATAGCAGCCCAAGTGGTAGTATATAGCAGCCCCAGCAGCCCCAGTGGTAGTATATAGCAGCCCCAGCAGCCCCAGTGGTAGTATATAGCAGCCCCAGCAGTAATATAAGCAGCCCCAGTGGTAGTATATAGCATCCCCAGCAGCCCCAGTGGTAGTATATAGCATCCCCAGCAGCCCCAGTGGTAGTATATAGCATCCCCAGCAGCCCCAGTGGTAGTATATAGCAGCCTCAGCGGTAGTATATAGCAGCCTCAGCAGTCCCAGTGGTAGTATACAGCAGCCCCAGTGGTATACAGGCCCCAGCAGTATATACTGCAGCCCTGGGGGTATACAGCAGCCGCCAGGGGTAATACAGCAGCCCCCTGGGGGTACCCAGCAGCCCCCTGGGGTACCCAGCTGCCCCCAAATGCTGGCACTCACCCCCTCCTGCCTATCTTACCATCCCGGTCTTCTGATCAGCGCCGCTCCTCGGTGCTCCGTCCTCCGTCCTCGCTGCATCCGGGATCTCCGGCTGTCGCGCGATGACGTCATATGCCTGCGACGGCCGGGATCCCGGATGTAGCTGGACGGACGGAGCACCGAGGAGCGGCGCTGATCAGAAGACCGGGATGGTAATATAACCAGTGGGGGGGGCCCTTACAAGGGGGGACAGTGCCAGCATTTGGGGGGCATATATGAACTGCTTCCCCCTGCCGCTGATTGACAGGGGGAAGCAGTGCATATATAATGAGCGGCCCCACATGACGGGGCCGCTCATACAGCAGCCTCCCCCCGCCTCCTGCAGCCTCCACAGCCCCGGACACAGCCCCCACCCGTATTGACTCGTGTATAAGCCGAGGGGGAGACTTTTCAGCCCAAATTTTGGGCTGAAAAACTCGGCTTATACACGAGTATATACGGTAGTTATATATTTTTTTAGATCCCTTTATTTATGTCTAATGTAAGTAGAGGTAGAGGCTGCATCTCGTCCCCACATCTTTACGGCTGGTGCCCTGGCACAACCTGATCAACTTCACACATCTTCATGCTGCTTTTGACCCCTGGCTGTATCTCATTCCCGGCTGTATCTCATTCCTGGCTGCACCTAATCCTCGGCTGCATCTCGCCCCATCCCCCTGCTGTATCTCATCTCGATGTGTGGCATCCTTAGCTACTGCTCACAATGTTTCTGCTTTTCACCTTCACTCCCATACTGCTTCACTTCCTATTAACCCCACTAATGCTTCTACCCAGTAATGAAGTTGTCCTCTTTCCCTCCATCCTACCCATTTATCTCACCTCTTCCTCTGAACTGTTCCTTCATAAGCAAACCTTTGTCTCCAGACACGCATGCCCACCAGGTAACCTCTCCTGCTCCCACCTTCTAACCCTCTTGTTGCTTCTCCTACTTGCTGGTGACATATCCCCGAATTGTTGTTTCCCCCCCCCCACCACGTCACCTCTAACCCATACTCACTCCCCAACGCAAACTCTTGCAACCCCCATAGACTTATAACCATTCACCAAGCCAACCCTCGCTCGGTATGCAACTAACACTCATTCATCCATGACCTCTTCACTACCAACAAACTTTCATTCATTGGCATCACCGAAACCTGGCTCATCCCCTCTTACACAGTATTCCCCTCTGCACTGTCCTACAGCAGATTCACTCTTTCCCACATACCCCTGCCCTACCAACAAGCACGGCGGAGGCATTGGCTTGCTCTTGTCTGACAGCTGCTCCTTCACCCCAATTACATTGCTGCCCTCTGCCTCCCTCCCCTGCTTCGAAGTGCACTCCTTTCGCATCTTCTCACTCTGCAACCTTCAGCTGCCTATCATCTACCGCCCCCCAGGATCCACCCCCACCTTTCTCGACCGCTTCACCACTTGGCTTCTCCATTACCTTTCTTCCGACATCCCCACTATCATCATGAGAGACTTCAACATCCCCATTGACGCCCCCCACCCTTCTGCCTCTATATTCCTATCACTGACCATCTCCTTTGGGCATTCCCAATGGTCCTCCTCAGCCACGCATAAGGATGGCCACATGTTGGACCTTGTTTTCGCCTGCCTATGTTCCCTCACTAACTTCTCAAACTCGCCCCTCCCCCTATCCGACCACAACCTGCTGACCTTCTCCCTCTCCCCTCCTTCTACGCTCCCCCCCTCCCTGGAAACTCACTCACCCCCACAGAAACTTTAATCAGGCCAACCCCCTCACATAAAATAAAACCCGCACACACTGGCAAACCTGGCTCACCGCCCTCACTGAAGAACTGTGTCGAGCGTCCAGGGCGGCCGAGTGGAGATGGAAGAAATCCCATTCTGCGGAGCACTTCACCAACTTCAAGTCAGCACTCCCCACCGCAAAATAAGCCTACTTCTCATCCCTAATAACCGCCCTCTCCCACAACCCTAAACAACTATTCAGAACTTTCAACTCTCTACTCTGTCCCTCTGCACCTCCTCCCTCTCCCCTCATCTGTGCCGATGACTTTGCCTGTTTCTTCAAACGAAAGATCGACAAAATCAGAGAAAGGTTCGACCCACTGTCCCCTCACCCCTTCCCCATTACTGCCCAGCCCTCTTCGTTCAAAGGAAGCTTTTCCACAATGGCAGAAGATCAACTCTCCTCCCTTCTGTCATGATAACACCTCACCACCTGTGCCCTCAACACGTTCCCCTCATCCCGAACCTCACCACAGTCCTCTTCCCTGCCCTAACCCATCTATTCAACTTCTCACTCACTACCAGTGTCTTCCCCTCATCCTTCAAGCATGACTTGATCACACCCATCCTCAAAAACCCTCCCTCGACCTATCATCTGTTTATAACTATCGCAACATATCTCTTCTCCTCTTGTCATCTAAACTACTAGAACAATACGTCCATCTTGAACTGTCCTCCCACCTCTCCTCCTGCTCCCTCTTTGACCGCCTACAATCCGGCTTCCGATCCCATCATTCCACCGAGACAGCCCTAACCAAAGTCCCCAACGACCTTCTGACTGCAAAGAGCAAGCGACACTACTCCATCTGACTCCTACTTGACCTATCTTGCGCCTTCAACATCGTCGACCATTCCCTCCTACTTCAGATTCTGGAGTCTCTTGGTTTCACTGATCTAGCCCTCTCCTGAATCTCCTCATATCTAACGGACCGCAGTTTCAGCATCACCCACTTTCTCACCTCTTCTTCGCCCTACCCCCTATCTGTTGGTGTTCCCTAAGGCTCGGTCCCGGGCCCCCTACTTTTCTCCATCTACACCCCCGGCTTAGGACAATTCATTGAGTCCCATGGTTTTTAATATCATCTCTACGACAATGACACCCAGATCTATGTGTCTGGGCCTGACTTCACCTCCCTACTATCCAAAATTCCACAATGCCTGTCCGCCATCTTTCTTCTTCTCTACTCTCTTTCTAAAACTGAACATGGACAAAACTGAGTCTTCCTCCCAAGTCGCTCTCCTCTACCAAACCTATCCATCAATGTCAACGACTGCTCACTCTCCCTATTCCCCCATACCAAGTGCCTCAAGCTCAACTCTTCCCTCTCCTTCAAGCCTCCCATCCAAGCCCCTCGCCACCTCCTGATGAATCCGCTCAAAAACATTTTTCAGATCTGCACTTTTCTTGGCCATGACACTGCAAAAGCACTTGTTCATGCCCTTATCTCCCGCCTCGACTACTGCAAACTCCTGCTCACTGGCCTCTCCGCTGTCGCTCTCGTTCCTCTCCAATCTATCCTAAACTCCACTGCCCGACTAATCCACCTGTCTCCCCACTACTCCCCTCTACCAAGCCCTTCACTGGCTCCCCACTTCTCAGAGGTCCCGGTTCAAAACCCTAACCATGATGTACAAAGCCATCCACAACCTGTCCCCTCCATACATCTCTGACATGGTCTCCCGACACCTACCCTCACGCCACCTGCGATCCTCAGGATCTCCTCCTCTATAAACCCTCTTATCTCGTCTTCACACAACCGCATACAAGACTTCTCCCGGCATCCGCCATACTCTGGAACTCTCTCCCCCAGCATATCAGATATTCGCCTACCCTAGGAACCTTAAAAAGAAACCTGAAGACTCACACCTTCCGGCAAGCCTACAATGAGACCCGATCCACCGCACCATCTCACTATCGGCACTGCCCTCTTCTACTGTATCCCCACCTGTCCCTCGTAGACTGTGAGCCTTCGCAGACAAGGGCCTCTCCCCTCCTGTACCTGTATGATTTGATTGTGCATATATACCGTACTTGGCTTTGTCCGCCCCATTCCATATGTAAAGCGCCATGGAATCCAATGGCGCTGTATGAATATATAGTAATAATAATGTAACATTTGATATTTGTGATTTGGCCATTCAGAGACGCACTCTCCGTAGAAAGTATGAAGATGATGGCATTTCAGATGAGGAGATCGAGGGCAAGAGAACATTTGACTTAGAGGAAAAGCTGTGCAGCCCTAAGTACAATTCCAACTTCATCATCTACATGAATGGCAGAGGCAAGTCTGTGCAGTGCAGAGATAAATTAGTTTTTGCCTCATTACACCTACTCCCTTCCTTACTCATTAACATCCTTCTCCTTCCAGACTTCAACATGCGATTTGTTCAGGAGGGTGGGCTCAGGGACCCGCTTATATTTAAAAGCGCTGATGGCCTTGGCATCAGGCAAGTGTGGATTCTCTGTCGTTTTCATGTTGAGGATTGGGGTATATATAGCCTGTATCCTGTGAGCTAACATTCTCCGTTTTTGTTCCCCCATTTTAGAATGCCGGACCCCACTTTCAGTGTGAACGATGTCAAATTGTTTGTAGGTTAGTAAAGTCCTAATTTCTGATGCCTAATCTAAATCTGATGGGTCGAAAAATGTGATTAACCTGCTGATATGGGATTAATCTGCAAGTTAAAAAGGTTCCGGTGACCTCACCAAGTGTGACTCATTTGATAAAATTAACTTTATTCCTTCCAGGATGATTCTGGCTTTCAGTCATGCAGCTGTGCTGTGACAGGTACAGTAACAAATCTCAGTACTATGAGTGGCGACTGTGAGCACACCCCAGCGCTTTGACTTATCGGTGACTGCACTGATATATTGCAGAACCAGCTGCTCACCATGTCTGTTCCCACGCCTGCACACCTCCATGACTGAGAATCGCTGGCTCCCAAGAGGATTAAAGTTAATTTTCTCCCATGAACCACACTTCATTAAAGAGGACCTTTCACCCCCCCGTCCTGGAATTCAATCTAATAGCATCACTGAATGCAGCATGTATACTGCATTCAGGCAAGTGGTGCCCCATGTGTATGTGAGGTTTGTACCCCTAAATATAGCCTTTTGAAACTCACAGTAAAAAGTCAAGAGGGCATTACCAGTGGCAGCAGTCAGCTTGTTTCCTGGGGGCCATTCCCACCCCGTGCGTCTCCGTTCCGCCCTCCTCCCTGTCCTCACCGCCTCCTTGATGGTTTTTCATCCATCCTCCCCTGCGCCTCATTGTGCTACTTTATGCAGGTGCAGAGTGAGGTCTAGTTAGTGTCGGTCCCGCGCTCCTGTCCCACTTCCCGCCCTGACTGCAGCGCTTGTGCCCGGCCTGCTCCGTGATTACAGCATAACAAGGAGCAGGTCGGGCACAAGCGCTGACGTCAGGGCGGGAGGCGGGACAAGAGCACGGGATCAACACTAAAAGACCTTGCTCTGCGTGAAGTAGCACTAGGAGGCTCAGGCGAGGATGGATGATAAACCATCAAAGGAGACGGCGAGGACAGGGAGGAGGGCGGAACTGAGAGGCAGAGGGTGGGAATGGCCCCCAGGAAGCGAGCTGACTGCTGCCACTGGTAATTCCCTCTTGACTTTTTACTGTGAGTTTTCAAAAAGCTATACTTAGGGGTACAAACCTCACAGAGACATGGGGCACCCCTTGCCTGAATACAGCATACATGCTGCATTCAGTGCTGCTATTAGATTAAATTCCAGGAGGGGGGGTGACAGATCCTCTTTAAGGTGGCTGGCATCTTTCTAACAATGTTAACCTAAAGGTTAACATAATTGCCGGTTGATAGCATTATCTGACATGATGTGTTCTTTTTAAATTCTTCCTCTCCCACCCCATCAACCGCTTCATTACTGCTTTCCAAACCAAGACAAGTGCGAGGGAGAAGTGGCCTTCTTTTCTTGCAGGTGGCCATTTGGATCACCAGTTGTTCTCCTTTACAAAGAGTGAGGTTTGCATACTTGTAAAATGCTGTATATTTTGGACTGCTATATTATAGTTGCTATTTTACAGACTATCTGTCAAGCTGTTAGATCACTCTTGTTATTCTGAGGTATATACATCAGTATAGTTCTCAATCTTAGAATTCTACCCTTTTTTGCAGTAAAATTCATGTGTTTCAGCATTGCAAATAGGTCATTTTACTCTAAATAGTATTGTGCCACTCTAAGAGAATATATAATTTATTTTATAAAACTTTCTTCTCCAGGGAGCAAGCGTATTGTGGATGTTATGGACGTTGGCACACAAAAAGGAATTGAAATGACCATGGCTCAGTGGGCAAAATACTATGAAACTCCTCAAGAAGAGAGGGGGAAACTGTACAATGTGATAAGCCTAGAGTTTAGCCATACCAAACTGGAGTACTTGGTTCAAAGACCAGCCACGGTCAGTAGCAATTAACTGATTATGGTTACTCTTTTTTTTTTTTTTTTTTTTTTTTTTTTTTAAATCCGATATATTTTATTAATGAAAAAGCACAAATAACAAATTATTCATACAAAACCTATACATTTTCTATATATATCAGGTCCCGGTCACAAACTCTCCTCCCCAGCCCCTCTCCCTCCCTTCCTCTTTTGAATCAGAAAAATATTTTTCTGATCATCATAATGGGAGACCCAGACAATGGGGTTTTGGGCGCTGCCCTCCGGAGGTCACACTAGGTACTACAAGTTTGTAGCACCGCCTCCTCCGCTTATAAACCCCCACCGTAGGAGACATCCTCAGTTTTAAACTTAGTGTGCTCGGAGGATCACGCTTTGCTTGCACTTCACTGCATTCTCACAGCTTACGTGATGGCGTATGAAGACAAGGTAAAATGGTCCCGCTCGGGATCCCCGACAGCCTCCCCGCTCACCCTCTGCGGAACACGCTGGTGGAGGTACCGGAGGGCTTTTAGCCTGGACACTTCAGTGTTCTCCCGGTACGCTGTCGCGCTCCTTCCTTTCCATCCCTCCATGGAGGCTCTGGTAAGGGGGAGCCTGGAGCCTTGCACAGCTCCGCTCCGTCCGAGGCCTCCCTAAATGGTGCTTACAGACCGGACGGAGCCAGCCCAGTCCGAGGCCTCCCTAAATGGTGCTTACACTCCGGACTGGTGCTGTACCCCCGTCCGAGGCCTCCCTAAAGGTGCTTACAGACCGGACCGGCACTGAGGCACCTGGTGTGTCTCCTGTGTGCCTGGGGGTAGTGTCTGTCACTGTGGTGTCATGACACTCAGACCGCGCGGTTACCCTCGGGTCCGCGGTTCTGGCGGTGACCCTGTGCTGGGGTCGCCCTGGCTGACCGCCCTGTGTGTCACAGGGGCTGAGGCTGTAGACTGCGGGTGTTTTATGGGTACATGCAGTCTGAGAGTGTGTGTGGTGATATTCACATTCTTTTCCCGCGCTGCGGGCTCCGGCACCTCCATTGCTGAGGCAGTCTGGAGGAGGAGGAGGCAGCCCTTATGGTGACATCACCGCTGGGCGTGTTGTGTGTTCTTCCCGCGTGTTCCTGGCTCCGCCCACATCTTCACTGTCGGCGGCCATCTTCTCCCTCACTTCCCGGCTGGGATCTGGCTGCAGCGCGTGTCTGCACTTGCAAGGGAGACCGGAACTCGCGGAGGTCACACACACACACCGCTTCCTCCTACCGCTTTACTGCGGTCGGTAAGCCACCGGGATTCCCGGTTTGTTTGTGAACTTTGGCTTATATTCCCCTCACTGTGGTGATGTCCTCAGTTGGGAAGCATGCTGCTAAGGCGGCAGTGGTCACCGTTACCTGCGCTACATGCAACGGGACACTGGTGGAGGGGTCCTGCAATAACTGCGGACGCCCAGAGGCCCGGTCTGCTACTACTGAGTCTGCAAATCCGGGATTATACCCTGAGGTTCAGGTGATCCCAGGGCCATGGGAAACGCAGAATAAGATTAATGAATCTCTGCTGTCCCAGATGTCCTCCATGTCGCAAACCCTGGAGGCACTGCATAGGAGACTGGAGAACCCAGCTACTCCTCTTAGTTACCCCCGGGTGTCTCTTACTTCTGCTGTAAGACCCCCTAAGCGAGCCCGTGAGGCTTCTCCTGAGCTCCAGACTCTCTCTGAGGAGGAGCGTTCCTCTGATGGTGAGGAAGATGATGGGGGTTCTACTCTTGGGTCTATGTCTGAACCTCCAGATGGGGTGGAGGATCTGGTGTCCTCCATCAATGAGACATTGCGTCTTGTCACTCCTCCTGAGGAGGTGACTGTACACCCCAAGGAGATATACCAATGGCTGCGGCCAGAGGCTAGACCAAGTGGCTCCTTCATGGACCACACTAATTTCGGAAGGGTGATTAAAGCTCCCAGGTTGCATCCTGGGCGGCGTTATGTCCGTAAAACTAAGGACAATCGCTTTCCCTTTCCCCAGGAGGCGCTCCAGGAATGGTCGCAGTCCCCCAAGGTGGATGCTTCCATGACTAGGATTGCTGCGCGCTCCTTGTTTTCTGCCTCTGATAGCTCCTCGTTGAAGGATGCTACTGATAGACAGGTCGAGCAACTCGCCAAGTCTTCCTATGAGGCTGTGGGGTCTTCATTTGCCCCTAATTTTGCCGCGGTCTGGACCCTACAAGCGATTACTATCTGTTTGGATGGTATCACTGATCTAGCTAGGTCCAGTCCAGAGGTTCTGGCTCTCACTGAGAGAGCAAGGGCCTATGCGGACTATGCCAGGACGGCATCTTTGGAAACTGCCACTCGCTCTGCTGTGGCCTCGGCCAATGCAATTGCGATCCGCAGGCTGTTGTGGCTGCGTCTTTGGGACTCAGATGCCACATCTAAGAAGATTTTACAAAATCTTCCGTTCGCTGGTGACAGGCTTTTTGGCACCGAACTGGACAAATTGATAAAGGATTCTGCTGAGTCTAAGATACCGCAGAACAAGCCTAAGCCACGGTACACCGTGAAAAGGAACCCTAAGCAGTGGTCCTTTCGCTCCGGTTCACAGTCATCAACGGCGTCCACTCGCTCAGACCGAGGGGGCAAGCCTGCTACTCAGTGGCGTTCCAAGAGTCGTCAGAAAAAGCCGGCGGGGGCAGCGGCTGCCACCCCCAAGCCCGCCTCGACATGACTCGCTCCCTCATCCTGCCTCCCCACAGGTGGGGGGCCGCCTGTCCCGCTTTCAGGACAAGTGGCTTCTTCACATTCACGATCAGTGGGTTCGAGACGTAGTCTCAAGAGGTTACAGGATAGAGCTGACGTCACGACCAATACACCGATTCCATCGGTCGGTTCCATCCCCAGAAAAGGCTCAGGCTTTTCACCTGGTGTTGGAGGGACTCCGCAGAGACGGAGTGGTGGTCCCTGTGCCCACGGAAGAGAGGTTCAGGGGTTTTTACTCCAACCTCTTTATTGTCCCAAAGAAGGACGGCTCTTTTCGCCCGGTGTTGGACCTCAAGTTGTTCAACCGTCACGTGTTGGTTCGGAAGTTCCGCATGGAATCCCTGCGCTCAGTGATCGCGGCTGTGTCACAGGGAGACTTCCTAGCGTCCATCGATATCAGGGACGCTTACCTTCACGTCCCCATTGCACCAGCTCATCAGCGCTGGTTGAGATTCGCAGTGGGGGAAGAGCACTTCCAATTTGTGGCACTGCCATTCGGGCTAGCCTCAGCACCACGGGTGTTCACAAAGGTGATGGCCTCCATGATGGCTCTCCTGCATGCGCAGGGACACGCCGTCATACCCTATTTGGACGACCTGTTGGTCAGGGCGCCATCGGAAGACCTTTGTCGGGTGAGCCTGGAGGTGACCATGAAGTCCCTGGAACGGTTCGGGTGGCTTATCAACATTCAAAAGTCGACCCTGGTTCCGACCCAGTCATTGATATATCTGGGCATGGACTTCCACACGGACTCGGCCCTGGTGTCCCTACCTCAAGCCAAGCAGCTTGCGATCCAATCAGGAGTGCAGAATGTCCTCCTGTCTCCACAGTCATCCCTACGGGTATTGATGAGACGGGTGGGTCGCATGGTAGCGGCGATAGAGGCGGTGCCGTTCGCACAGTTTCGCCTCCGTCCTCTCCAGCTGGAGATTCTTCGCAGATGGGACAAGAGGACGATTTCTTTGAATCGGCTGGTGACGCTGTCACAACCGACCAGGGATTCCCTACAGTGGTGGCTACAGCCACATCATCTGTCACGGGGACGGTCCTTCCTAAAACCGTCATGGTTAGTGGTGACCACCGACGCCAGTCTGAAGGGCTGGGGTGCGGTGTTCTTGCACCACAGGGCTCAAGGCCTCTGGACTCAGTCGGAGTCGGCGTTGCAGATCAACGTGCTGGAGATCAAGGCGGTCTATCTGGCGCTCCTGGCGTTTCAGAAATTCCTGTCAGGACAACCCATTCGGGTACAGTCCGACAATGCGACGGCCGTCGCCTACATAAATCATCAGGGAGGGACCAGAAGTGCTCAGGCCCTCACCGAAGTCCACCGCATTCTAGCTTGGGTGGAGGAAAACGGCTGCCTGATCTCCGCAGTTCACATCCCAGGGGTCGAGAACTGGGAGGCCGACTATCTGAGCCGACAGGGGATGGACGCCGGAGAGTGGTCCCTTCATCCAGACGTCTTCCGGGACATCTGCGGCAGATGGGGCACTCCGGACGTGGATCTGATGGCCTCACGGCTGAATCATCAGGTGCCCCAATACGTGGCGAGATCATGGGATCCTCAGTCTCTGGGGGCGGATGCCCTGATCCTGAGTTGGTCCAGCTTCCAGCTGCCATATGTGTTCCCGCCTCTAGCGCTGATTCCCAGGGTCCTGTGGAAGATCAGGACGGAATGCAGAGTAGCCATTCTAGTGGCTCCAGATTGGCCCAGGAGGTCCTGGTACCCGGACCTGTGGCAACTGTCAGGCGGACACCGGTGGGCTCTTCCAGAGCGCGCAGATCTTCTCGCGCAAGGCCCATTCTTCCACCTCAATTCCAGGGCCCTCAGATTGACTGCATGGCTCTTGAGGCCTGGCTGCTGACATCCAGAGGTTTCTCTCCTACAGTGGTTGCCACTATGAATCGGGCAAGGAAACCTGTTTCCAGGAAGATATACCACAGAACGTGGAAAATCTTTTTTACCTGGTGTGCATCTGGTGGTCGCTCACCGTGGCCGTTGTCTATTCCGACATTGTTGGCCTTCCTACAGTCGGGTTTGGAGTTGGGATTATCCCTTGGCTCTCTGAAAGGTCAAGTATCAGCACTTTCCGTGCTATTTGACAGGCGATTGGCGCTCCTCCCGAAGGTCCGCCAATTTCTGCAGGGGTGTCTCGGGTGGTTCCGCCCTACAGGCGGCCCCTGGACCCTTGGGACCTCAACATGGTCCTAGCGGCATTGCAGAAACCGCCGTTCGAGCCACTGAGAGACATCTCTCTCTCTCGTCTGTCCCAGAAGGTGGTCTTTCTGGTGGCGATTACGTCTCTGAGAAGGGTCTCAGAATTGGCTGCACTTTCGTGCAAGTCACCCTTTCTGGTGGTTCACCAGGACAAGGTGGTGTTGCGCCCACGGCCTGAATTTTTGCCGAAGGTGGTTTCAACATTCCACTTGAACCAGGAGATTGTTCTCCCATCATTTTGCCCCGCTCCCGTTCATCAGGTTGAGCGCGACCTCCATACTCTGGATCTCGTGAGAGCTGTACGCATTTATGTGTCCAGGACCGCCTCCTTTAGGAGTTCGGATTCCTTATTTGTCCTCACGATGGGTCGCTGTAAGGGGTCCGCGGCTTCAAAGTCGACCTTGGCCAGATGGATCAAGGCTCCCATTCAGGAGGCTTACCGGTCTTCTGGTTTGCCTCTCCCGGTGGGGTTGAAGGCACACTCTACTAGAGCTGTAGGTGCCTCTTGGGCCTTGCGACATCGAGCTTCTGCTCTACAGGTGTGTCAAGCGGCCACTTGGTCCAGCCTGCACACTTTCTCTAAGCACTATATGGTGCATGCCCATGCCTCTGCGGATGCGAGTTTGGGCAGGCGGGTTCTCCAGGCGGCGGTTGCCCACCTTTAAAAGGGAACCATGTGTTATCCGTCTTGTTGAGGAACTCTTCCCGCCCTGGGGTATTGCTTTAGGACATCCCCATTGTCTGGGTCTCCCATTATGATGATCAGAAAAAAGAGAATTTTGTTTACGTACCGTAAATTCTTTTTTCTTGAATCATCAATGGGAGACCCAGCACCCACCCAGTTGTTCTGTTGCATGTTTGCATTTGATCTGTTCTCTGTTTGAGACAGTGTTTCCGGGTTGTTACACCGTCTGTGCACGGCATTCTTCCCGATGTTTCGGGTGTGGTTTATTTCTCCTCGCAGCTTATGGACTAAACTGAGGATGTCTCCTACGGTGGGGGTTTATAAGCGGAGGAGGCGGTGCTACAAACTTGTAGTACCTAGTGTGACCTCCGGAGGGCAGCGCCCAAAACCCCATTGTCTGGGTCTCCCATTGATGATTCAAGAAAAAAGAATTTACGGTACGTAAACAAAATTCTCTTTATTCATATGTAAGGAAATTAATAACATACAACTGTAAAACTGCAATTGTCCATTTTTGATAATATAAAGAAATCCCCTTCCCTCACCACCCACCCCCCTTTACAGATAGCAACATTTCTTATTTTCTGAACAATATATGTAAGATATGATCAATAATTACCCTAAACATTTGATGACCCTTTAGACACCATTAGACACATCTTTGCCGGAACATCCTTTCCAATCTCAGCTTTCACACCTTCCACGCTGCCCACAAGTTATCACATAATTTAGCATTTTTACATTTATGGTAGATTTTTTCCTCCATCCGCACCAGTCTACTTGACGTATATATTCCTGTTTAGTAGGAGGCTCCATTCGTACCCAATATCTAGCTATGACTTTTCTAGCAGCATACAAGAGTCTGGCAACTGCCAGTTTCGCAATATCATTGCCCACCACCTCTTCCACATATCCCAACAGGCAGACCAACGGGTCTCTAGGGATTACACAATGATAGCGATTCCCAATGAGGGCAGCCACCTCAGACCAGAAACGCAAAATATGCGGACACCCCCACATGACGTGTAGGATACCAGCAGCTTCAGCTCCGCATCTGGTACATTCCGAGGTCTCCCGCACCCCTGTTTTACACAAAAATTCAGGTGATCTGTATGCCCTATGTACGAGAAATAGTTGGGACTTTCTAGCAGGTTCATTTAAAGATAATTTGGGAATATACCCTAAGATGGACTCCCATTTGTCATCCTCTATATTACCAACGTCTGCCTCCCATCTTTCCTTCGCCGCAAAAGGGTATTTCAGCAAAAAGGTGTGAAGCAGAGCGGCATAAATCTCAGATATAACCCCTTTAGTACTCCCCTCTTTGCAGATGTAGTCGAGGATAATATCTTTCTGGATAACCATGGTCCCCTTTTTCCTCTGTTGAAGGAATGCGTGTTTAACCTGCATATGCTGGTAGCTGTGTTTGTCTGACAAGTGAAATTCCTCCTTCAGCATTGCTAGGGTTTTGAGAGCTTGATCATTCATCAGTTGATAGACAAACTGCACTCCCTTTGTCTTCCAGTCTTTTAGGTCACCCATGCTATAGAATTCGCCTAGATGTTCGTTATCCCATATCGGAGTGTACATTGTCAGACCCGTCAATCCTCTAACCTTCTTCACTCTCATCCATACTTTATAAACTAATTCACATGTCGGGTATTTTTTACCCATCCGTCTAAACAGCCCTGACTCTGAACCTGTTACCAAAGGGCGTGTTTTAAGATGTCGCTCCAAGACTTCCTGAATAGTTCCCTTTATTGCCCTTTGTGCCCACCCTCTAATATGTTGAGACTGTGCCGCCAAAAAATATATCCATGAATTTGGTAATGCCAAACCTCCCTCCTCCTTTGGCCTTTGAAGAGTCTCCAGTTTGATCCTTGGCTTCCCCCACCCCATACCAAATCTCTAAAGATAGCATTGACACGTTGGAATATCGGCTGAGGAATCCACACCGGGGAATTATGTAGAGCATATAACAATTTGGGCATGAGCACCATTTTAAGTTGATACGTCCCACCACCGAGAGGCGCGTTTTACTCCACGTAGACGCTTTATCCTTTAATTTACCAAGTATCGGGTTTATGTTCAATTGCAGATAGTCCCTCACTAGTAGTGCTATGTTGATACCAAGATATTTTAATTCCCTTACTAGTTTGAGTTGCGTACGTTCTACCTGCTCAACATCTGAACCATCTAGGGCATCTACTCCCAGGATGTGAGATTGGTCCCAGTTAATTTGCAACCCAGACAGTAAACCAAATCTATTAATTATATCTATCGCACCCTGCAATGAATCCTGAGGGTCTTGTAGAAAGAAGAGAATATCATCAGCGTATAACGCCACCTTTTCTTCCACCACACCATATCGGAACCCCTTCACCGCCCCCAACCGTCTCAGCACAGCAGCTAACGGCTCTATGGCCATGGCGAACAGCAGCGGAGAAAGGGGACAACCCTGCCTCGTTCCCCTGTACATGTTGAATATATCTGAACGTTCCCCATTAACTCTCAGTCTAGCCACTGGGTGTTTGTATAATAATTTCAGCCATGCCATAAAGACCGGACCTATTCCCATCAATTGGAGAACTCGCCAGAGATAGCTCCACTCCACACTATCAAAGGCCTTCTGTGTGTCCAAAGAGACCACCACCCTGTGTCCAGTATTATCGGCAGTCATCTGCATATTAAAATATAGACGTCTCAGGTTAATGGCCGTTGACCTATCCGGCATAAAACCCGACTGATCCGGATGGATCACGCCAGACACCACCCGGCTCAGCCGGGTAGACAACACTTTAGCTAGTATATTTACATCTGCCGGAAGTAGTGAAATGGGTCTATACGAATCTGGTCGTGTCCGGTCCTTATCTGGCTTTGGCAGAACCACCACAGTAGCTTCTCGCATTGATGCTGGCAACTCTCCCTTTTCCAGAGCCGCTGAATACACGTCTTTCAATTTTGGCAGTAGTATCTCTCTAAGGTGTTTATAAAACTCTGTTGGGAACCCATCCGCCCCCGGGGCTTTGTTATTTGCCATTGACGACAAGGCCTCTTCCATTTCCTCTATTGTCAGGGGACCCTCCAAACTATTACTTTCCTCTTCACTCAACTTGGATAATTGATCTATATCCCGGTCAGCAATCCTTACTTTGGAAGTATACAAGTCTTCATAAAAGTCCCTGAACACTCCCAATATTTCCAGCGTTTCAGTGACTAGGGTGTCATTTTGGTCCAGGAGACCATATACATGTCCCGGTTCTCTCTGTGCCGCTGCTATAATAGACAGCAGGTGACCAACTTTTTCACCCTCTTCATAAAAGGCAAGTTTTTGAAATTCCCTCTTCTTTTCCCCGTTTGCCAGAATTATCTTATCCACTCCCAATTGAGCTGTCTTCATGTTCTGCTGCGCCTCTACGGTGGGGTTAAGCACCAACAACTCCTCCGCCTTCCTTAGTGCATCCAATGCTTCCCTCTCCTCCGCTTTACTTTTACTTTTACATCTAGAAATGTCTCTGCTCAGTAAGCCTCTAGTGTATGCCTTCATTGTGTCCCATACAGTTCCTATAGCTGCACTTCCCGTGTTGTTCTGAAAGAATTCCTCAATTTCTCCCGCTATCTTCTGCATATCTATAGTTTCCAGCCACACTGGGTGTACCTTCCTTTCCTTCCGCCCACTGTCCCCCCAAATACCCACTTTTAATTCAACCAGTAACGGGCTATGATCTGAAAGCATCCTAGGCAAATATTCTATATGAGTGACAGTCTGATTAATCAAGCCATCTCCCAGCGCCAAGTCAATTCTAGACATAGTACCATGCGATGATGAATAGCACGAATATGTTTTCACACCCATATGTCGAACTCTCCACAAGTCTATCATACCCACTTCCGATATATACTTGGCAAATGATGTTTCTCCCCTTCCTTCCGTCCTTCCCAGATGTTTACTAGTTTTGTCCCATTGTCCATGCATTATGTTGTTGACATCTCCTATTAACAGAGTAGGTATCCCGGTCCAATGCCTCCTAAGTTCTATGATCTCCTGTAACTTTGTTCTGGTAAATGGCGGCGGAAAATATATCGCTACTATACAGTACAATCTACCATAGAGTCTGCAGACTAGAAAAACATGCTGTCCGTCTTTGTCTATCTTAATCTCTACCTCCTCAAAAGGAATTACAGCATGTATCAAAATGGAAACCCCTCTCGCATACGTGTAATACGTGGAATGGTATGCTTTTTGAACCCATTTCCTTGCCAAGACTCCAATTTTGTCAGCAGTCAGGTGCGTTTCCATAAGACAGATGATGGAAGGTTTATGAGCTATTATATTTTGGAGTACAGCCGCCCTCCTTTTACGTTCCGCTAGTCCCCGTATATTCCAGCTCAATACTCTAACCATACCGGCCATTATTAATCAGAGTCGTCATAATTATAAAAGACCATATCTTACAATATCCCATTTGCCATCTGTCCCCTCCCTTCCCCCTCCCACCTCCCCCCATACTCCCCACCAAAATCCCTCCATACTCCTCCATCTCCTCTATTCCACCTCTAAAATAGTCATTTCGTTCTCTCTGTCCGAGAGTGGGTGAATGAAACTGGCCTGTACCGCCAGTTGGACACTCCCGCCCAAAAAACAAAAAAATTTAAATTTGCTGTCTTCCCTAAGACCTCTCCCGCCTTATGAAAAACTCAATATGATCAAATTTACTAACTGCATGCACCACCAATCACCTTATCAGTCTATAAAACATGTTTGAATCCTGCAACCAATAGTCAACTGTAATCAGAAAAATGAAGAAAAAATAAAAATAGAAAAGGGGAAAAGAAAATTGAAAAAACAAAAAGAAGAAACAGGAAGAAATTCTTCATTATCTCCTCTCCCGTTCTTCCCCTTCACAGTGAAGGGCGAGTATTTTGCACAACGATACATCCTGCCCATCTATGGTCAAATCTTTAATCGTCCTTGCTGTATGTAGGATAGTGTCTCTATCCCTGTAATTTAGGAGCCTTGCTAGTATGGCTCGGGGTGCTGCTCCCGGAGGCTGGGGTCTCAGTGGGACTCGGTGGGCACGTTCTACCACAAACACCTTTGATAGTTTATCAGCTCCAAATTTGTTAAGCAGCCAAGACTCAATGAATTCTGTAGGATTCGATCCCTCTGCCTTTTCTGGGACCCCTACTATTCTGACATTATTGCGACGCGACCTGTTTTCTAGGTCATCATTTTTTGCAATGACTTCAGCTAATTGTTTCTCTTGCCATGTCTGAGCAGATTGTATAGTCAGTATAGTGTCCTCAGCAGTGCTCACTCTTTCCTCCACCTCCCCTGTACGGGTGTCAGCTTTTTTCATAGCAGCCTTCATGTTAGTGATTTCAGCCTGCACTCCAGTGACCTGCTTTGTAAGCTTTGTAAGTGCCTGCTTACAGTAGGACACAACAGTGAATACATCCTTCAAAGTAGGTTCTCCTATATTAGATTCTAGAGCAAAGTCCTCTGTATCTTCCCGTGTCTCCTCTCTGGAGCCCTCATTCACACAGTCCTCCTCCCCCACTGTCTGCTCCAGCTCCTCCATGTCATGCTCTGCCCCAGCCTCCTGCTTTGAATTGTCAGCTCCAAACTCACCCCTTTCTTGTCTGGCAAACTGTACCAGGCGTGCAGCTGCTGACATTCTCCTGGAGCATGCTGCATTCTCTCTGGCTGCCTCTTCCTGGACCTCTGCCCCATCTTGGCCCTTACTCCTCGCCCCTGCCCGGGTTCTTTCTGCCTGGTGCGAGTCATGGCTGTGTCCCTGCGCTCCAAAAACACACTCCGGTGGGGCAGAAGAGCTTCCTGCAGGATCCGGTGTCACAGTGGCTGGTCAGGGGTGTACTGGTTCTGTGCACACAGCAGCGATCGGCGGGAGAGCTCCAGTCACACGTCTGCTCACATCCCCGGCTAGGCCACGCCCCCGATTATGGTTACTCTAGACCATTGGGTGGGCAATTAATTTTCCCTAGGGACCTCATGAGAGACCGAGACTATTTTGGTGTGCTGAAACAACTGACCGAACTTAATTCCGCTACTCATTATTATTATTATTATCACTTAAAGCGTAACTGCCGTTTAAATATTTATTTAATAATAATGTAGAGCAAGTGATTTTTATAATCTTTGTAAAATAGTCCATTAGACAATTCTGGCTGGTTTCCATTCATAATCCTTCCACAAGATGTCCTCAGTGCACTGTGAGTGAAGCTGTTTCTGTGCCAGGGCTGTCTTCACAGTGAATATGGACATGTGAAGAGATAATGGAGTGAGGGCATGGCCTACACTGCTGAGGGCACCTCATGAGGAGACAGTGTATCACATTACAGCACAGAGCTGAACAATGTCAGCATGTTAACGCTTTACCAGCTTCACTCTTCTGTCTCCACACAGCAATCTATGTTAACCCCTTTTCTGCTGGCTCCCACACAGCTCATTACCAGCCTGCTTTCACACACACTGCTGGCCACACCCACACAGAGAGAAAATTAGACTTTTTAATGAGCACAGAAAAATGTGATAAAATCAGTCATATGGCATAAAAAAATCATTGTCTTAGCTGCTATGTAACCCATCATGAACAACCAGGGCAGTATTGGTTTGGTTTTCTTCTTCAATGAAATGACATTGACTCTTTAAGAATTATCAAAGCTAAGTTTGTTGACTCTCTTGCTGATGCATTCAATACGACAAGGCTTATTATAACATGTATTCTTACTACTAGTCCTAATTAAAACCATATTACTACTGCTGTTTAATCAGTTTGCAAACAGTAGATCACACTCCTCTTAGTCAGCCCTTGTACCTTGATCTACAGCCTGCAATGCAATATGTTATTCCCACATAGTCCCCATCCCACCTCCCTTCAGCATCACTTCACATAGTGTAATGTTCCTACAAAGCTCCCCACATTGTGACATCTTCCCCAGATGAGGGTGATGCCTCCCTTGACACACCTCCCCACGCAGTATGACGTCGCACACACCTCCCCACACAGTATGATGTCTCACACGGCCCGATACGTAGTGTCATGTCGCACACGGCTCGACACACCGTATCATGCCGCACACGGCTTGACATGCAGTAGGATTATTATTATTTATATAGCACCATTAATTCCATGGTGCTGTACATGAGAAGGGATCAGGGCCGGCGTCAGCACCTGGGCAAATGCCGGGGCCCTGGAGTGCCTAGGGGTGCCCATGCTGTCTGCCGCAGGACAGCATCCCCTGCTCTGGGCTTGCACTGCATCCTCTGGTGGTTGTGGGCCCCTGGATGCTGTATATTTGCCCTTTACAAGGGCCCCCCTGTGTGCTCCATTCCCCCCCAACCCCCTTGTCCCTCCTAACCTGTATGACAGACACATATCATAATGCCTTCAGGAAGTGCAGATCATAGAGTTCTGCTGCCGGCTCAGTGCAGACGGGCACTGTGATATGCGTCTGCCACACAGGTTAGGAGGGAGAGGGGAATTGGAGCACACAGGGTGACCCCTGTCAGGGGCAGATATAATAATATAATATTTACCGTATTTGCCGGCGTATAAGGCGAGTTTTTAACCCCTAAAATTGTCCTCCCAAGTCGGGGGTCGCCTTATACGCCGGGTCAGGCGGGGTACTGATGAAAAAAATGCCGGCATCGGTCCGCCGTGCATAATATAAGGGCCCCCCCCCCGAAAATGAGCGGTGGCAGGTGGCAGGCAAGAAAAAAAAATGATACTCACCTGCCTCTGCCGTCCATGTCTTCCGGAGCTTCCCGCTGCCACCACCGCTGTGTACATAGCCGCCGGGCGCCATGGATGTACGATCAGGAGGCTGCTGATGTCTGATTGGCTGAGGCATTACCGTACATCTCCTGAACGGAGGTAACTGCGCCGCTCAGTGTGTATGTACGGTAATGCCAGGGCCAATCAGACGCCAGCAGCTGCCTGATTGGCTGATGGCTTATTATCGTACAGCTACGGTGCCCGGCTATGTACAGCGGCGGTGCCCGGCTATGTACAGCGGCGGTGGCGGTGGTAAGCTCCGGCAGGGTCCGGTGGCACAGCAGTGGCACAGTGTGTCTTACTGTGTGTGTGTGTGACTGTGTGTGTCTGACTGTGTGTGTGTGACTGTGTGTGTCTGTGTCTGACTGTGTGCGTGTTGTGTGTCTGTCTGACTGTGTGTGTGTGTGTGTGTGACTCTGTGTCTGTGTCTTACTGAGTGTGTGTCTGACTGTCTGTGTGTGACTGTGTGTGTCTGTGTCTTACTGAGTGTGTGTCTGACTGTCTGTGTGTGACTGTGTGTGTCTGTGTCTGGCTGTGTGTGTGTCTTACTGTGTGTGTGTCTGTGTCTAACTGTGTGTGTGTCTGACTGTGTGTGTCTGACTGTGTGTGTCTGACTGTGTGTGTCTGACTGTGTATTGCACTATATGGAGGACTACGGGGGTGCATTACACTATATGGAGCACAATGGGGTACATTATATTATCTAGGGGACTATGGCGTGCATTGCACTATATGGAGGACTATGGGGGTGCATTACACTATATGGAGCACAATGGGGTACATTATATTATCTAGAGGACTATGGCGTGCATTGCACTATATGGAGGACTACGGGGTGCATTATATTATCTAGGGGACTATGGCGTGCATTACACTATATGGAGGACTACGGGGTGCAGTATAATATATTGAGGACTTTGATGATGCATTATAATTTATGGAGACAATTATGGTATATGGAAGCCATTATAATACTTAGAGGGCTCTGTGGGAGCATGATAATACTTGAAGGGGTATGAGGGAGCCTCTATACTTTATGCAGGGCTATTTTAGGGCTGTGTGGTGGCCATAATACAGTGTGAAGAGATGTAGGGGTCATTATTCTATATGTGGGTCCATTATATTGTGTGGGGGTCATAGTGGGAATTATGCCGTAGAAGAGGGGGTAGTCTTATACGGCGAGTATATCCCAAACTCCATATTTTAAGTGGAAAAGTTGGGGGTCGTCTTATACGCCCAGTCGTCTTATACGCCGGAAAATACGGTAGTCATTGATATAGCACTATTTATTCCATTGCACTTTACATATATCAGTAATGCTTTCCCCATTGAGGCTCACAATCCAATCAGTATGTCTTTACAATGTGGGAGGAAACCCACGCAAACACAGGGAGAACAAACAAACTCCTTGCAGATAATGTCCTTGCAAGATTTGACCCCAGGACCTCAGCGCTGCAAGGCCACAGTGCTAACCACTGAGCCACCGTGCCGCCCATATACACAGCATCCAGCGGCTCAAAGCCATCTGAGTGTGCCCAGTACTCTGCAGAACGTGCACACTGCTTGGCTATTCTGCTGCAGTTGTATGCATTTGATGGGCAGGTGCTGCAGAGCATTGCTTCCTACCTTACCAGCCCTGCTCTGTGCACTGTAGACTCCAGTACTCTGCTGCCGCCAGTGGGCTCTGCTGTCTGTGCTTTGCCGTCCAGTGTGTTTTGCTGTCACTGCAATAGAAAAATTGCTGTGGCAATGGTGCGTTTTCTTTGCTGCGGATAAGGTGTGCTTGTTTTAGTTTATGTTCCAGACTCTCCCAAAATAATGTTTCTGGGAGAGGGGGAGAGAGAAAGCGGGAGCAAGTGGGTGCACAGGAAGGAAGGAGACTGGGAGAGAGAGACAGTGTACGGGGGAGAGACAGCGCACAGGGTGAGATGGGCACAGAGAGGGAGACAGCGCACTCAGGGGAGCCGTCGTGGCTGCCAAAGTGACGGAAGTGCGTTAGGGACACACACACACACCCAACACACACACACTCCAGTATACTTACCCCGCCGCCATCCCGCTACACCGCTCCCGCCATGGCTCTGCCCACCTCGCGGGGCTCCCGCCATGGCTCTGCCCACCTCGCGGGGCTCCCGCCATGGCTCTGCCCACCTCGCGGGGCTCCCGCCATGGCTCTGCCCACCTCGCGGGGCTCCCGCCATGGCTCCGCCCACCTCGCGGGGCTCCCGCCATGGCTCCGCCCACCTTGTGGGCTCACGCCATGGCTCCGCCCACCTCGCCGGACTCCCCGCCATGGCTCCGCCCACTTCGTGGGACTCCCGCCATGGCTCCGCCCACCTAGCCTGCGCTGACCAGAGCCTCCTTCCTGCGCTGACCACAGAGCCGCCGTCCTCTGCTGACCACAGAGCCTCCTTCCTGCGCTGACCACTCGACCACAGAGCCTCCTTCCTGCGCGGACCACAGACCCGCCGTCCTCTGCTAACCACAGAGCCTCCTTCCTGCGCTAACCACTCGACCACAGAGCCTCCTTCCTGCGCTGACCACTCGACCACAGAGCCTCCTTCCTGCGCTGACCACTCGACCACAGAGCCTCCTTCCTGCGCTGACCACTCGACCACAGAGCCTCCTTCCTGCGCTGACCACTCGACCACAGAGCCTCCTTCCTGCGCTGACCACTCTGCCTCCTTCCTGCGCTGACCACAGAGCCGCCGTCCTCTGCTGACCACAGAGCCGCCGTCCTCTGCTGACCACAGAGCCGCCGCCCTCCTCTGCTGACCACAGAGCCGCCGCCCTCCTCTGCTGACCACAGAGCCGCCGCCCTCCTCTGCTGACCACAGAGCCGCCGCCCTCCTCTGCTGACCACAGAGCCGCCGCCCTCCTCTGCTGACCACAGAGCCGCCGCCCTCCTCTGCTGACCACAGAGCCGCCGCCCTCCTCTGCTGACCACAGAGCCGCCGCCCTCCTCTGCTGACCACAGAGCCGCCGCCCTCCTCTGCTGACCACAGAGCCGCCGCCTCCTCTGCTGACCACAGAGCCGCGCCCTCCTCTGCTGACCACAGAGCCGCCGCCCTCCTCTGCTGACCACAGAGCCGCCGCCCTCCTCTGCTGACCACAGAGCCGCCGCCCTCCTCTGCTGACCACAGAGCCGCCGCCCTCCTCTGCTGACCACAGAGCCGCCGCCCTCCTCTGCTGACCACAGAGCCGCCGCCCTCCTCTGCTGACCACTCTGCCTCCGTCCTGCGCTCACCACTGAGCCACCGTATAGTCTGCTACCCACTGAGCCACCTGTATACACACAATTCATTTCACCGCACTCCCCTAACTATTAGTAAATAAACTATATATGGATTCTAGACTACCTTTAGAATCGGGCCGCCATCTAATATAATATATATATATTATATATATATATATATATATTATATTTATATATATATATATATATATATATATATATATATTATATATATATATATATATATATAATATTATCATATTTTCATGAACAGAACATGAAGGAGTCCCACACCGACCCTTACAGACCTCAGTCTGGTTCTATGCCCGCCTGGCATAATTCACATGGGATCTCATACATGGCACTTTTACATAAACCCTTATGAGTCACACATGAAGCATCATACATCAGTATTCCCGTAATCACATTACAGGACATTATTCCTGTATCACATTACAGGACTTTATTCCCATATGACCTTACAGGACATAATCTTATACATCATACATGGCACTTTTGCATAAACCCTTATGATGCACACTAAGTCAACAGGACCATATCACGACTCTTTAGTCGGTCCCAATGGCAGTTATGGCTGCCTGGCCTTCATTCACATGAGACAACATACATGGCATTTTTACATAGACAATTATGCTTTACGCATGAACCATCACACATAGTCAACTGGACCATATCAAGACCTAGCAGTCGGTCCCAATGGCGCTTATGGCCGTCTGGTCTTTGTGGGCTCCACTGATCACAAGGCCCGCTCACACACATACAGGTCAGCATGGACTACAGCCCTCTCGGACCCATACATACAGTCAATGGGCTCCATACGGCTCAGAGGGACAGGCGTCTCCCACATGGAGAAACCGGCTTCCGCCTCGTCCCAGTGGGATGGGGATCCCCTCTGCCTCACGTCCTCACATCCTGGAGCTCATGTCTGGTCTGCCTCCCATCTCCAGTTTCTCACAACACTATGCAGCTTCTATCCTGGCTGCCACACCCACAACTGCAACACAGTGAGTCAATCAGCACATCTCACTCTCAGGCCTCATTCACACATTCGTGCCTCCGGGACGTGTACAGCCTGTTCCGACACATGCCGGAGGCACGGACATATGGGGACACATGTTCCTCTATGGCCCCCTTCACACTTCTGTATTTCCGCACGGACCGTGTCGCCGTGTGGAGCAGATGCATGTCCGTGTGCTCCACACGGCAACATGTCCGTTTTTTTGCTAAGGCATGAACCGCTTTTGGCCAAAAATGTCCTGCACACAAATTTCATCTGTGTGCACTGACCACGGACAAAAGTTACAAGCCTGAAAATAAAGAATTTCAAACTTCCCTCACTTCAGCACGGACCGTTTTACTCTCTTCCAGTGCCGCTCATTAGGCTCATGAATATTCATTTCACTGAGCCCAAGAGCGGACCAGAAGTGAGAGGAGCAGCGGCACTGGAGGGAGGTAAGTATGCGGTGACAGGGTGTCTGTGTGCTTTCTGTGGATCGCACACGGACAGCACACGTGTGACACGTCCGTCACACATGGATCTACGCCCCACCCCCAAACGGCCTTGTTTCACATGTCCGTGGTGACAGGGATGCTTGAATATGGCCTCACACACAGACCTGTGATTAGTTAATTCTCTATACACCAGTCAGGTCTAGCACAGCAACAACCCCTACACAAAGGCTCTGATACAGTTAACCCTGAGTGCACGGCTCAAAACACGTGATTTATACTGGCCATGGGCTCTCATGCCGGTCTTACCTCACAATATATAGATAGGGTGGGCCGTTTATATGGATGCACCTAAATAAAATGGGAATGGTTGGTGATATCAACTTCCTGTTTGTGGCACATTAGTATATGGGAGGGGGAAAACTTTTCCAGATGGGTGGTGACCATGGCGGCCATTTTAAATCCAACTTTATTTTTTTCAATGGGAAGAGGGTCATGTAAGGGATGAGGGAGGAGGGGAAGGGGATTTTTTTCGTGCTCACCGAATTCCAATGGACCGGTTGGTGCCAGGTGGAGACGTCCCGTACGTCCAAACAATTGATAAAGTGTGATGATGAATCCGGCACCGGACAGTTCTCCAATTTTCAGAATTTATTTGGTGATTATTATAAAGTCATAAAATCAAGCGACCCAGGGAGCGCAGTCCCGCTGGACGCGTTTCGTACTACGTACTTCATCAGCAGCTAAAATCAAATGAACAACATACCACATATATACCAAGTGTAGCCCGCCCCCCATCACCAATTAATAATGTTCAGCTGATAGGCTGGAGGAACCTATACCCTTAACTTTTGGTAAAAGCCAAAGGTCATGTGACACATCAAACATATTGAGAATTTTATAAGAAAAACAATGCTGTGCTTGGTTTTAACATAACTTTAAAGCGAACCTGTCACCCCCTCCAGGCATCTAAAGATAACATAGCCACCTTCTGCAGCACTAAGGCTGCATTCTGACAAAGTGTCTATAGCATTTATGCTCCCTTGATTCACTGAAATAAAGACTTTTATAAGATCTGTTTCAAACCAGATCCAAGACCGGGAGGCGGGTTTTCAAGTGTCTGTCTCCCTCCTCTGTGGTGTCAGTCATCCCTCTCTGCTCTCTGTGCACCTCCTCCAGGGCCACCTCCCTGCATTACAGAGCTTTGTCAGCTCTGCTACAACATACAGCTGCTGTTATAGGAGACCCCACAGTAGTAAATCTAGCAGGAGGATACTGCCTGCTACGTAGCAGCCCTTGAGCTGAGCAGGTTTCACTTTCAGTTTCTTGTTCCCAGCAGCATTGCTCCGTCCTCAGCCCCTGAGCTAAAGCACAAACTCAACTCTGCTGCACTGCTGACAGCTCAGCTCAAGGGCTGCTACGTAGCAGGCAGTGCTTTCTCTGCTCAGGGTCCTCCTGCTAGATTTACTAAGGTCTCCTATAACAGCAGCTCTATGTTGTAGCAGAGCTGACAAAGCTCTGTAATGAAGGGAGGTGGCCCTGGAGGCGGTGCACAGAGAGCAGAGAGGGATGACTGACACCACAGAGGAAGGAGACAGACGCTTGAAAACCCGCCTCCCGGTCTTGGGTCAGGTTTGAAACAGATTTTATATAAGTCTTTATTTCAGTGAATCAAGGGAACATAAATGCTATAGACACCTTGTCAGAATGCAGCCTTAGTGCTGCAGACGGTGGCTATGGTATTTTTAGATGTCTGGAGGGGGTGACAGGTTCGCTTTAATGGAAACGCTCAATGCCACTGGATATCTGAAATTGCATGATTCATATAACCAGTGGCATTGAGGTTTACCAGCGCTGGATCAATGCCGCTGGATATCTGAATCATGTAGCAATTTCAGATATCCAGTGGCATTGAGGCCCCACTATCTTTGTACCCCATATACCACACCATACCATCAATTTTTGTGTTCCAACAGTCTTGGAGTAATTTATGCACTGTGAGTTACTGTCAGACCAATATTGCTGGTTGTTTGTTAACTTCACCATTCACAAAACTGTTTGCCTCATCACTCATCTGAAGTCAATTGTCTATGCGGTGAAGATGCGAGATTTGCAGCATCTGAAACAATGGATACTGGAAGCCTGTGCTAGCATTTATTCTGCTGTATTGCTATCAGTGTGTCAAGAGTGGGAGAAGAGGGTTGCATAGACAGTTCAACACAATGGGCAGCACTTTGAACACATTTTATGAGTGGTCATAAACTTGTAAATAACTCATGAAAGAATAAAGTTACGTTAAAACCAAGCACACCATTGTTTTTCTTATGAAATTCTCAATACGTTTGATGTGTCACATGACCCTCTTCCAGTGAAAAAAAATAAAGTTGGATCCAAAATGGCCGCCATAGTCAATACCCATCTATGAATGGCCCACCCTGTATATCCAGGCTTACTCTGCAGAGCACTGGGCACACTCTGCAGAGTGTATATATCCAGTATGTATTAAATGGGCCCACTGAGACTCTTTCGCCCAGGGCGATGTCACATGCCAACTGATCCCCAAGAGGTATGATGTTGCACACTGTCTGCTTCCCACGCGGTATGATGTTTGCACACTGTCTGCTTCCCACACGTTATGATGTCGCACACTGTCTGCTCTCTATGCGGTATGATGTTGCACACTGTCTGCTGTCCACTCGATATGATATCGCACACAGACTGCTCCCCACACAGTATCATGTCGCACACTGACTGCTCCCCACGCTATATCATGTCGCACACCGACTGCTCCCCACGCAGTATCCTGTCGCTCACCGACTGCTCCCCACGCAGTATCCTGTCGCTCACCGACTGCTCCCCACGCAGTATCCTGTAGCTCACCAACTGCTCAACACGCAGTATCCTGTCGCTCACCGACTGCTCCCCACGCAGTATCATGTCGCTCACCGACTGCTCCCCACGCAGTATCATGTCGCTCACCGACTGCTCCCCACGCAGTATCCTGTCGCTCACCGACTGCTCCCCACGCAGTATCATGTCGCTCACCGACTGCTCCCCACGCAGTATCATGTCGCTCACCGACTGCTCCCCACGCAGTATCATGTCGCTCACCGACTGCTCCCCACGCAGTATCATGTCGCTCACCGACTGCTCCCCACGCAGTGTCATGTCGCACGCCGACTGGTGCCCACGCAGTGTCATGTCGCACGCCGACCGGTGCCCACGCAGTGTCATGTCGCACGCCGACCGGTGCCCACGCAGTGTCATGTCGCACGCCGACCGGTGCCCACGCAGTGTCATGTCGCACGCCGACCGGTGCCCACGCAGTGTCATGTCGCACGCCGACCGGTGCCCACGCAGTGTCATGTCGCACGCCGACCGGTGCCCACGCAGTGTCATGTCGCACGCCGACCGGTGCCCACGCAGTGTCATGTCGCACGCCGACCGGTGCCCACGCAGTGTCATGTCGCACGCCGACCGGTGCCCACGCAGTGTCATGTCGCACGCCGACCGGTGCCCACGCAGTGTCATGTCGCACGCCGACCGGTGCCCACGCAGTGTCATGTCGCACGCCGACCGGTGCCCACGCAGTGTCATGTCGCACGCCGACCGGTGCCCACGCAGTGTCATGTCGCACGCCGACCGGTGCCCACGCAGTGTCATGTCGCACGCCGACCGGTGCCCACGCAGTGTCATGTCGCACGCCGACCGGTGCCCACGCAGTGTCATGTCGCACGCCGACCGGTGCCCACGCAGTGTCATGTCGCACGCCGACCGGTGCCCACGCGTGTCATGTCGCACGCCGACCGGTGCCCACGCAGTGTCATGTCGCACGCCGACCGGTGCCCACGCAGTGTCATGTCGCACGCCGACCGGTGCCCACGCAGTGTCATGTCGCACGCCGACCGGTGCCCACGCAGTGTCATGTCGCACGCCGACCGGTGCCCACGCAGTGTCATGTCGCACGCCGACCGGTGCCCACGCAGTGTCATGTCGCACGCCGACCGGTGCCCACGCAGTGTCATGTCGCACGCCGACCGGTGCCCACGCAGTGTCATGTCGCACGCCGACCGGTGCCACGCAGTGTCATGTCGCACGCCGACCGGTGCCCACGCAGTGTCATGTCGCACGCCGATGGCTCCTTACGCATTATGAGTATTTTTATTATCTATTTATATAGCACCATTATTTCCATGGTGCTGTACAGGAGAAGGGCTTACATACAAAATTATAGATATAGGTCGCACATTGACTGCTCCCTATGCACTATGGTGTCGTACACGACTGCTCTCAACCCGCTATGATGTTGCACACAGACGGCTCCCCACGCAGTATGATGTCGCGCGCCGACTGCTCCCCGCGCGGTATGATGTCGCGCGCCGACTGCTCCCCGCGCGGTATGATGTCGCGCGCCGACTGCTCCCCGCGCGGTATGATGTCGCGCGCCGACTGCTCCCCGCGCGGTATGATGTCGCGCGCCGACTGCTCCCCGCGCGGTATGATGTCGCGCGCCGACTGCTCCCCGCGCGGTATGATGTCGCGCGCCGACTGCTCCCCGCGCGGTATGATGTCGCGCGCCGACTGCTCCCCGCGCGGTATGATGTCGCGGGCCGACTGCTCCCCGCGCGGTATGATGTCGCGGGCCGACTGCTGCCCGCGCGGTATATTGGATGTCGCGTGCGCGCCGACTGGTGCCCGCGCGGTATGATGTCGCGCGCCGACTGGTGCCCGCGCGGTATGATGTCGCACGCCGACTGGTGCCCGCGCGGTATGATGTCGCACGCCGACTGGTGCCTGCGCGGTATGATTATCATTATTTATATAGCACCATTAATTCCATGGTGCTATACATGAGAAGGGCTTACATACAAAATTATAGATATGTTGCACTGCTCCGCACGTATTATGATGTCGCACATTGACGGCTTCCCGCCCAGTATGATGTCGCACACCATCTGCTCCCCCACACAGTATGATGTCACATACCGACTGCTTACGCAGTATGTTGTCGCATATTGAGTGCTCCTCACGGAGTTTGATGTTGCACATTGACTGGTCCCTATGCAGTATGATGTTGCATACAAACTGCTCCTCGTGAAGTATGATGTTGCATTCCAACTGCTCCCCACGCAGTATGATGTAGCACACTGTGTTCTCCCCACGCAGTATAATGTTACACACAGACTGCTGCCCATGTAGTGTGATGTCGCACACCGCTGTTTGCGGCCTTCTGTCGTATAGTGGGGGCTGTGTGCGGCCTTCTGTCGTATAGTGGGGGCTGTGTGCGGCCTTCTGTCGTATAGTGGGGGCTGTGTGCGGCCTTCTGTCGTATAGTGGGGGTTGTGTGCGGCCTCCGGCCTTATAGTGGGGGTTGTGTGGCTACACGCACCGTTATTGTTTTTCTTTTACCTCTATGGATCTTTCCCTGTGTGATAATCATGTGACATGTCACATTACTCTTGGGGTTGGGGTCCCCTTGTCTTTTTAACAGCCAGGCCCTGGCTAGTCTTAATCCGCACCTGTTCCTCACTGAAATTTGTTTTGTACTTTTTCCAAATCTCCAGGGAATCTGAAATGTTACAAGTTTTAGAAGTTTTACAAGAATAGCAAAGCGGTGTCTTAGTGGCTTTGTGGTTTGTGTGTCTGCTGCTTCACTGAGCGTCACCAATATGCTGCATTTTCCACAAGGCCTTGTCTTCGGCAGCTTGCATGACATGCATAAGCTTTGTTATACTATGAATGTACTTTGTTGCTTATAGCAGCCACTCAAAGGTGAGCTGTGAGTGGTTGCTGTAGGCCAGCCGATAACTATCCAGATAGGGCAGCATGGTGGCTCAAGTGGTTAGCACTGCAGACTTT
Organism: Allobates femoralis; assembly: GCA_033576535.1. Taxonomy (NCBI): domain Eukaryota; kingdom Metazoa; phylum Chordata; class Amphibia; order Anura; family Aromobatidae; genus Allobates; species Allobates femoralis. The sequence continues at coordinate 228,410,550 of JARQOC010000006.1, read as the reverse complement.
GCAGCACTGGGGTCTTGGAAGTCCTGGGTTCAATTCCCACCAAGGACACTAAGGACAACATCTGCAAGGAGTTTGTATGTACTCCCCATGTTTGCGTGGGTTTCCTCCGGGCACTCTGGTTTCCTCCCACATTGTAAAGACATACTGATGATAGGATGTTTAGATTGTGAAACCCAAGAGGGACAGCATTACTCATGTATGTAAAGTGCTATGGAATTAATAGCGCTATATATATTAATAAAGTATTATTATTAATAATGATAACTGTCAAAACAGCCAATGCAGTATTTATTAGTCCACACATATAAACTGTAAATAGACCTTTTTTTTTGGCGAATGACTGTAACGCGCAGGGTGAAAATTCCCCCACCCACAAAACATAGTCCGACATTCCCTGAGTCAACTGAAGTGACTGTGCAAACGTTCATGATTGTAAATGCGATGGTGTGGATTCCTTTAGTGAACATACATACCCTCAGCTATATATATATTAGATTAGCTGTAGTCCCTGGCGTTGCCTGGGATAGTAACTAACTGTTCTTACTTATAACCAAATAGAATGGGTTAACAAAATTTTGCTTCTTTATTTAAAAATAATAAAAAATTCAATAAAAATAATATTTAAAAAAATATAATATGCTAATAACATGAGCCCCTTCGCGGACCTGAAGGAGAACTGTGTCACTTAAAATAAATAATAAATTTAATAATAAAAAAAATAATTAAAAAATAATAAAAAAATAATAAAAAAATAATTTAAAAATAATTAAAAAATTCAATAAAAATAATATTAAAAAAAATATAATATGCTAATAACATGAGCCCCTTCGCGGACCTGAAGGAGAACTGTGTCACTTAAAATAAATAATTAATTTAATAATAAAAAATAATTAAAAAATAATAAAAAAATAATTTAAAAATAATAAAAAATTCAATAAAAATAATTAAAAAAAAAAATAAAAATCATAAATAATTCATAAAAAATACGATTAAAAAAAATATGCTAATACTAATAATATTACTGCAAATAATAATGCTATTAATGCTATTAATTATGCTATTAATCCTAATATTTGTTATTAATACTAATAATTATGCTATTAATGCTAATAATTATGCTATTAATGTTAATAATTATGCTATTAATGCAAATAATATTGCTATTCTATTAATTATGCTATTAATCCTAATATTTGTTATTAATACTAATAATTATGCTATTAATGCTAATAATTATGCTATTAATGCTAATAATTATGCTATTAATGCTAATAATTATGCTATTAATGGTAATAATAATGCTATTAATGCAAATAATATTGCTATTAATACTATTATTAATGCTAATAATTATGCTATTAATGCTAATAATTATGCTATTAATGCTAATAATTATGCTATTAATGGTAATAATAATGCTATTAATGCAAGTAATATTGCTATTAATTCTATTATTAATGCTATTAATGCTAATAATTATGCTATTAATGCTAATATTTATGCTATTAATGGTAATAATAATGTTATTAATGCAAATAATATTGACATTAATGCTAATAATTATGTTATTAATGCTAATATTTGCTATTAATGCTAATAATTATGCTATTAATGCTAATAATTATGCTATTAATGCTAATTTATGCTATTAATGCTAATAATTATGCTATTAATGGTAATCATAATGGTATTAATGCTAATATTTATGCTATTAATGCTAATAATTATGCTATTAATGCTAATATTTATTCTTTTAATGGTAATAATTATGCTATTAATGCAAATAATATTGCTATTAATTCTATTATTAATGCTATTAATGCTAATAATTATCCTATTAATGCTAATATTTATGCTATTAATGGTAATAATAATGTTATTAATGCAAATAATATTGACATTAATGCTAATAATTGTTATTAATGCTAATAATTATGCTAATTATTATGCTATTAATGCTAATATTTATGCTATTAATGCTAATAATTATGCTATTTATTTTAATAATTATGCTATTAATGGTAATAATAATGCTATTAATGCAAATAATATTGCTATTAATTCTATATTAATGCTATTAATGCTAATAATTATGCTATTAATGCTAATATTTATGCTATTAATGGTAATAATAATGTTATTAATGCAAATAATATTGACATTAATGCTAATAATTATGCTATTAATGCTAATATTTATGCTATTAATGCTAATAATTATGCTATTAATGTTAATAATTATGCTAATAATGGTAATAATAATGCTATTAATGCAAATAATATTGCTATTAATTCTATTATTAATGCTATTAATGCTAATAATTATGCTATTAATGCTAATAATTATGCTATTAATGCAAATAATATTGCTATTATTTCTATTATTAATGCTATTAATGCTAATAATTATCCTATTAATGCTAATATTTATGCTATTAATGCAAATAATATTGCTATTAATTCTATTATTAATGCTATTAATGCTAATAATTATTCTATTAATGGTAATCATAATGGTACTAAGGCAAATAATATTGCTATTAATACTATTATTAATGCTAATAATTATGCTATTAATGCTAATAATTATGCTATTAATGGTAATAATAATGCTATTAATGCAAGTAATATTGCTATTAATTCTATTATTAATGCTATTAATGCTAATAATTATGCTATTAATGCTAATATTTATGCTATTAATGGTAATAATTATGCTATTAATGCTAATAATTATGCTATTAATGCTAATAATTATGCTATTAATGGTAATCATAATGGTCTTAATGCTAATATTTATGCTATTAATGCTAATAATTATGCTATTAATGCTAATAATTGTTATTAATGCTAATATTTATGCTATTAATGCTAATAATTATGCTATTAATGCGAATATTTATTCTATTAATGGTAATAATTATGCTATTAATGCAAATAATATTGCTATTAATTCTATTATTAATGCTATTAATGCTAATAATTATCCTATTAATGCGAATATTTATGCTATTAATGGTAATAATGTTGTTAATGCAAATAATATTGACATTAATGCTAATAATTGTTATTAATGCTAATAATTATGCTAATAATTATGCTATTAATGCTAATATTTATGCTATTAATGCTAATATTTATGCTATTAATGCTAATAATTATGCTATTAATTTTAATAATTATGCTATTAATGGTAATAATGTTATTAATGCAAATAATATTGACATTAATGCTAATAATTATGCTATTAATGCTAATATTTATGCTATTAATGCTAATAATTATGCTATTAATGTTAATAATTATGCTAATAATGGTAATAATAATGCTATTAATGCAAATAATATTGCTATTAATTCTATTATTAATGCTATTAATGCTAATAATTATGCTATTAATGCTAATAATTATGCTATTAATGCTAATAATTATGCTATTAATGGTAATAATAATGTTATTAATGCAAATAATATTGACATTAATGCTAATAATTATGCATAATGTAATATTATGCTATAATGCTAATATTATGCTATTAATGCTAATATTTATGCTATTAATGCTAATAATTATGCTATTAATTTTAATAATTATGCTATTAATGGTAATAATAATGCTATTAATGCAAATAATATTGCTATTAATTCTATTATTAATGCTAATAATTATGCTATTAATGCTAATATTTATGCTATTAATGTAATAATAATGTTATTAATGCAAATAAATATTGACATTAATGCTAATAATATATGCTATTAATGCTAATATTTATGCTATTAATGCTAATAATTATGCTATTAATGTTAATAATTATGCTAATAATGGTAATAATAATGCTAATAAAGCAAATAATATTGCTATTAATTCTATATTATTAATGCTATTAATGCTAATAATTATGCTATTAATGCTAATAAATTATGCTATTAATGCAAATAATATTGCTATTAATTCTACTATTAATGCTATTAATGCTAATAATTATCCTATTAATGCTAATATATTTATGCTATTAATGGTAATAATAATGTTATTAATGCAAATAAATTGACATTAATGCTAATAATTATGTTATTAATGCTAATAATTATGCTATTAATGCTAATATTTATGCTATTAATGCTAATATTTATGCTATTAATGCTAATAATTATGCTATTAATGTTAATAATTATGCTATTAATGGTAATAATAATGCTATTAATGCAAATAATATTGCTATTAATTCTATATTATTATTAATGCTAATAATTATTCTATTAATGGTAATCATAATGATACTAAGGCAAATAATATTGCTATTAATACTATTATTAATGCTAATAATTATGCTATTAATGCTAATAATTATGCTATTAATGGTAATAATAAATGCTATAATGCAAGTAATATTGCTATCAATTCTATTATTAATGCTATTAATGCTAATATTTATGCTATTAATGCTAATATTTATGCTATTAATGCTAATATTTATGCTATTAATGTTAATTATGCTATTAATGGTAATAATAATGCTATTAATGCTATTAATAATGTTATTAATGCTATTATTATTGCTAATAATGCTATTATTAATGCTATTAATGCTAATAATAATGCTGTTAATGCAATTAATGATGTTATTAATGCTAATTATTAATGCTATTAATGCTAATAATAATGCTATTAATGCTATTAATAATGTTATTAATGCTATTATTAATGCTAATAATGCTATTATTAATGCTATTAATAATGCTATTAATGCTAATAATAATGCTATTAATGCTATTAATAATGTTGTTAATGCTATTACTAATGCTAATAATGCTATTATTAATGCTATTAATGCTAATATATTGCTATTAATGCTATTAATAATGTTATTAATGCTATTATTAATGCTAATAATGCTATTATTTATGCTATTAATGCTCATAATACTGCTAATAATGCTATTAATAATGCTATTACTGCTAATAATAATGCTATTCCTTATATTATTGCTTTTGATGAGGCGATTATTATTTAAAAATCTTTAAAAAAACAATAAACATATTTTACATACCTGATGCATTTGCATCTGGCTAACAGCTCTAACTACTATAATCAAATTAATGCACGTTCTAGAATCCCGATGCATTTGCATCGGGCTCACAGCTAGTCTATCATATAAAGGAAACGCTAAAATAGCATTTTTTTTTACATTCCCACATATCCCACTCAGATGATGCTATTAGTAACTACACTTTGGGACACAAAAAACAAACCTTAACAGATCAAATTAAAAAAAAAATAATAAACCGTTACAAGTCACTGAAAATGGAGACACAAACCAATTTTGTTTTTAATTTACTCACAAGATTTATTATTTTAAGCCACTAAAGTAATAAATTCTGTACAACTTTGGTATCACTGTAATCACATTGACTTGGGCATGCAGTGAACAGTATACAAATGACACGAAAAAATCAATTGCAGAATAATGTTTAGTTTCTTTTCATCTTTTTATAAACCAAATATTTCCGGGTCACTTAACTTTACCATAAGTTTGTTATATTATGAATAAGTACAGCTCCTATCTCTTGTAAGTTTGCTTTATTTTAGTTGTTTCATCTACAATCTCTTTCCAATTCTTTGTCCCCTCTTTTTATTGTGTCACATATTATGTTTTACATTGTAAACAGGTCGATCAGATAGACTGGGTGGACAACATCTGGCCCAGACACTTAAAAGAACGTCAGACTGAATCCACAAACTCCATTCAGGAAATGCAGTACCCCAAAGTGCAGAAGTGAGTTATTACAAGGTTTTGTAGGTAGTGAGTGGTGTTATTGCTGTGTTTATAATTGACCTCTCTGTGTGAAATTTGTCAGAATTTGAAGAGAGCTGATTTCGGATGGTGGAAGGCTAAGGCTGGCTTCACACTACGTTTTGTTCCTGATCATGGGGATCCTGTTTTTTGCAGGACCCCACAAACGGGAACGGACTGCACTGGATTGGCAACTCCGGATGCCATTTCTGTGTGTGGGTCCAGGATCCGGACAGGGCCATTCCATGTCAAGTGAACCAATGATTATTACCTCTATATTTTTAATTGTTTTGAGATTTTGTTATTTGATAATAGCATGTCAGACAATGCAAAATGTGAAGAGAAATTTTTTTTTTTTAAATTTATTTTTTTCTTAAATGATTTTCAAAGTTCGATAAAAGTGCGAATTTCGGTGTTGCCTGCCTTTACATTTCTCCTCATAACTCAGGCTAGAAATAAGATAGAGAGACAAAATAAACACCAATCTACTCGCATGCTTTCACTAGATATGTCACAAGAGTATCTTTGTTGATACTTTACCCATGCGATCGCAAACGCAAAATTTTAAAATGCATTTACGAAAAATCGGCAACATTTAAATATTTAAAAAACTGCCCATATGTCTGCTGTGCTCTTAGCCACATCTGTACCAAATTTCAAGTTGGGATCGTGATGGGATCATATTTTAAAATATTTTACTATTATTAGCGTCAATGGGTCATTCCATATCAAGTGATCTAAATATGAATATTTTTTTTACCTGACGTCTTTAGATTTTTAAAAAAAAATTTTTCTATTTGAAGTACAACTTTAGTTAATTACAAATTAAAAGTTTTGAATTTTTTTCTTAATCAGTTAATTTTTTACAGATATTTAAAGTTTTTAAAAAAGTGCGAATTTTGGCCTGGTATGGCTTTACATTTTTTTTTTATCTCGGGCTAAAAATAAGATAATGAAGCGGGAGAGGCATCATTTTACTCAGAACGGTAACAGCTTTCATTTAATATGTCACAAGACTATATTTTTTTATATTTTGTTTGGGAAAAATCAAATTCAAAATTTTGATGCGCAATTGTGAAATAAATATTAGTTTGAAAATTGTGAAAAAATGCCTGTGTGTTACTTGTGTTCTTGGTTATATTTGTGCAGAGATTCAGCTTGGGTCCTGTCAAATTTATATATTTTTTATTTTATGGTTGAATGAGTTATTACAACTTATTGAATTTTTATTCAATAAGTTGTAATAACTCATACAACCATAAAATAAAAAATATATAAATTTGACAGGTCCCAAGTTAAATCTCTGCACAAATACACATTTACATGCAACAAAAAAGAAACACAGAAAACAAATCCCGTAAGTGCCAGGATAAATACATCTTAATCATCAGAACACAACTCTCAGCATTTTCAACCTGAATGCATTGAACAAACCAAAAGAAAAAAGGTGATCCTATCCTCAAGTTTGATTAAACAAGATTAAAAGAACCAAAAATGTTAACCCCTATTTATACATGTAAATTTGTTTTCTATTATATCACTAAACATGTCATTTATGAAGTGTTTAATAAGAATAGTACAGTAGTTAAATCATCGTTCTATAAAATATGAACTAATCAAACAATTAATAGGACGTTTTTTAAGTGGCCTTTTATCATGAATTTGTCCCTTCTAGTGGGTGAAATGTAATCTTGTCCATAAGCGCTTACTAGCAATCGCCATTTCCTTTTGTGTCACAGTATGTACGGCCTGTCACTGTGTTCGGCTCCACCTGAGTTATCTGACTTTTGTGCACTTTTAAAATGTCTGGCTTTCTTGGACACACAAAGGATGGCACTGGACCAGAAGGATGCAATAAAGTCAATCCTACTTCTTCATTTTCACTGTCTTTGGAGAGTACAGTAGCCAGCCACCAGCGCCAACCATATTCACAGGTCACATAGCCAGTTATGTCATCCATTGCCAATCTTGTGCTGCCTTCTTCCACTTCATGGACTTCACTGTCTTTACTGAATGAAAACATCCTTGTTTTTATTTCTGTTTCACTACATGGAATGAAAGTGTGAGATTGCTGAGCCCCTTTGATGGGTTCTGCTTCCTGTTTCCGATGTTTTAACAAACTCTCCTCCTCTTCGTAGTCCTGGTTTGTACAATATTCAATACAATATTGTTCATTCTCAGGTTGAGCCCTAACAAAGTTTTCTCCTATATGTCCTCTCCTGCTTCTAAGCTGTAACATATCAAAATAATACAGTAATGTCTAAAAATCATGGATTATTTGGTGAATATAGACCCCACACTTTTAGACCACAGGCTGAACAGATCTGAATTGAAGATTTTCGAATTGACACTACAATAGTTAAATATTTTAAAATATGATCCCATCGCGATCCCAACTTGAAATTTGGTACAGATGAGGCTAAGAGCACAGCAGACACATGGGCAATTTTGGAAAATTTTAAATTATGCCGATTTTTCGGAAATGTGTTTTAAATTTTTGAGTTTACGATCGCATGGGTAAAAAATTAACAAATATACTCTTGTAACATATCTGGTGAAAGCCTGGACAGTTCTGAATAGAATGGTGTTTACCGGTACTTTGTTTCTCTATCTTATTTCTAGTCCGAGATATGATAGAAAATGTAAAGCCATACCAGGCCAAAAATCACGCTTTTTTAAACCTTTAAAAACCTGTAAAAAATTAACTGATAAAGAAAAAAATTCTAAACTTTTTATTAGTGTAGAGAAGGATTTCCATTTTATCAAGGAGCGCTTCCAGATGGTTCATTAATTACTCCGATTATTTCAAGGAATTTCCAATTTATTATATATACAAACACAACGCGTTTCGGCTATACATAAAATTAGCCTTATCAGGTTAAATCATAAATATCTTAAGACACATTTATATAGGGAAAAAAGGTTTCAACCCTTCAATCAATTATCATCAAATGAAAACACCTGCTCACCTCTCCAGAGTGTTGGGAGGCTAATTGTAGAGGGAGCCTATATTACTTAGAAAATGAGGTTTATACTAGATTGTATGTGTTTCTCATGTTTTCTTATAGTTCTCATCTCTCTTACAAAAACACAAAATCACCGTATTCAAACAGGGAGATGATTATAAAAAATACAATTCAATAAAATTGTGTTGTATTTTTTTTTTTTTTTTTCAGAAAATATTGTTTATTTAAGTTTAGCATAACAAGTATCAAACATTAAAGAAGGGTAAGACATAATAAAGTAAAAAGAAAATAAAAATAATACATGATAATATCCTACAATAGTAGAGCCAGAGTACTTGAAGGCACACAATAGAGATGGCGAGCGACCCGCCCCTTTGAGGCTAAGGAAAGGGCAGACATCAAAGCATGCCGGGGCCACTGGTAATGTAATCCCGTGAGCCTCCCATTGTTCCGGCAGGCAGAATAATCAGAATAATGCTAGATTGAGATGTAGAAAAGAGAAAGGACCAAGAGGGGCAGGAGGGAGTAGCAGGGGACCAAAGGGGGAGGAGGAGGAGGGATAGGCGGGGGAGCGGCATTCAAAATGTCATGTCTGCGCATTTCGCAGAAGAGACTCAAGTAGAGGGCCATCCCGGTAATACCACCAAGGAGACCAAAGCTGCTTGTGCTTTTCCCAGGTCTCATGGTCGTGGGCCATAAGTCCCTCGATGCGGCATATCCTGTCCATTTCCTTTACCCATTCTCCAATGGAGGGGGCGACTGTTGATTTCCAGTGTCGTGGAATCAAGACCCTGGCCGCCATCAGGCAGAAACGAAACAGACCACGTTTGCACGATTTGAGTGAACCTGGGATAAGGGACAGAAGCGCGATTTGTGGAGAAGATGAATGACGTATTCCTGAGATAGACTCATCGAAAATATTGAAAGCCAATAGGCTTGGATGGGGCCACATTGCCACCAAATGTGTAGCATAGTACCCGGCCCTTCGCCAGCACAGGTCGGGCACTGAGGGAAACATTTTATGAAGGAGCGCTGGGCACCTATACCACCTAGTTAAGATCTTATAATTCGTCTCCTGAAAGCTGCAGGACACCAACAACTTATGCGTCAGTGCAAAAATCTTAGCCCGGTCAGAGTCCGAGAACGTCCCCCGCATGTCAGATTGCCAGGCCCCTACAAATGAGGGGATGGCAGATGGGTCCGCATCTGAGAGCACGCCATATAAAAGGGAGATGACGTGAGCTGGAGGCTCAGTTAAGAGAAACAATGCTTCTAAGCCTGAGAGTGACTTCCCCCGCAGAGATCGGAGAAACGCGTCCAACTGAGAGACCTCCAACCAGGACCCCTGCCCTCCCAACGACCCTCTCCCCCCCCGCATCCCCCCTGCACTGCTCCGCCACCCGAGCCAGACAGGGGTCGTCGCTAACACACCAAGCCAGAAAGACCCGTCTCCCAGACGTCGGGGGAAAGTCAGGATTATTAAACAAGGGCCCAAGTAGGGATGGATGATCGCCATCACGTCCCCCCCTCGCCACGAATCCCAATAGTCCAGCACCACACGTGTTAGTTGGGGAAACAACGAAACCAAGGGACGGGAACTCCTCCGGATCCATGGTAGCCACTGCAGAGGGAAGGGCGAAAGGAGGTTCTGGACCCTCACCCATTGCTTGTGACATTGATTATACTTCCAGTCTAAAATTCGGGATAAGAGAACGGAATGGTAATAGTGTTGAAAGTTAGGTAAGCCCGCCCCACCCCTCCGTTTCGAATCGGTCAGGGTCGAGAAGCGAACCCGGGGTCTCGCCGAATTCCATATAAATTTGCGTAATGCAGAGTGCAGGCAGCGAATGAAAGAGGGAGGGACATCCGTAGGGACCGTCTGAAACAAATAGAGGAATTTAGGCAGAATGTCCATTTTTATGGCATTAATACGGCCAAACCAGGATAACTGGGTACTGCGAATTCTCTTGAGTTCAAGAAGTGTGGAGTGCAAGAGTGGGGTATAGTTAAGAGCAAATAAGTCCCTGGGGTCTCCAGGAATAGAGATACCCAAGTATTTCAAGCCCCTGTCTACCCATCGGAAAGAAAAGGAGGACTGAAGCTGGGCGACTAATGTGCCTGGAAGCGTTAGGTTCATCACTTCTGTCTTGGAATAATTAACTTTGAAGTTAGAAACTTCACCAAACCTCGTAAATTCCCGCATGAGCACCGGAATGCGACCAAGGGATTAGCAATATAGACCAAAAGGTCGTCTGCATAGAGGGCCAATTTGAAATGTTCCCCGTGTCCCCTGCCGCCTCCTCCCGCCGCCGGAGCGGTAATCACCGCTCCGGGCATCAGCTCCTCGGGGATCACCCCTGTCCCCCGCCCACTGCCGGAGCAGTGATCACCACTCCGGGGATCACTTTCCCCTGTCATGCCGCCTGCCGCCGGAGCGGTGATCACGTGCTCCGGGGATCACTTCCCTCTGTCCAGCCGCCCGCCACAGGAGCGGTGATCACCTCCTCCCGCTGATCACCGCTCCAGGGCAGGGATCACCTGATGCTGCTGCTGCCGTCCAGTGCCGCCTCCAGTGCCTCCGGCCGCCGCCTGCTGCCACCTCCGGCCCCCTTGAGTCTTCTTCCGGTCCCGGGTCCTCCTGGCATCGACTGGTGAGTTCCCCTGCCTGTGGAATGCCTTTACTGCAGCCTGATCCTCCTGCAGGGGGGATCACTGCAGTGAAGGGATCTGACAGTGATCCACATAGTGGATCACTGCGCCGAGACTGCCAGATCGCTGCTCTGCGGTCCGATTCCCCTGCACGGGGATCGAGCTGCAGAAAGCGATCTCGCAGCCCCGGCGCAGTGGTCCACTTAGTGGACCACTACACCCGGGCTGCGAGATCGCTGCTCTGCAGTCCGATCCCCCTGCACGGGGATCGAGCTGCAGAAAGTGATCTCGCAGCCCCCGGTGCACTGCACCCGGGCTGCCAGATCGCTGCTCTGCAGTCCGATCCCCCTGCATGGGGATCGAGCTGCAGAAAGTGATCTCGCAGCCCTGGCGCACTGCACCCGGGCTGCGAGATCGCTGCTCTGCAGTCCGATCCCCCTGCATGGGGATTCGAGCTGCAGAAAGTGATCTCGCAGCCCTGGCAGCACTGCACCCGGGCTGCCAGATCGCTGCTCTGCAGTCCGATCCCCCTGCATGGGGATTTGAGCTGCAGAAAGCGATCTCGCAGCCCCGGCGCAGTGGTCCACATAGTGACCACTGCACCCGGGCTGCCAGACTCGCTGCTAGCAGTCGATCTCCTGCATGGATCGAGCTGCAGAAAGCGATCTCGCAGCCGGCCTGCACCCGGCTGCCAGTCGCTGCAGAGCACGATCTGCCTGCATGTTGATCGATGCAGAAGCGATCTCACAGCCCCGGGCAGTGATCCAATCGTCTCATACTGCACCGCGTCAGATCGCTTTGCAGTCGATCCGCCTGCATGGTGATCGTACGTTGTGGGACCTTCGTTGTGGACTACGTCGGAGGCGATTGAGCGTCGTGGGACCTTCGTTGTGGACTACGTCGGATCTTTTTATAATAAAGATGGAGTCTGAATTTTGTTTGTGTTTTTTTTTCCAAATAAAAATATTTTTCTCTGTGTGTATTTATTGACTACTTACCAGAGATTCCTAATGGCGGGTCTAACATTGGCCCAATATTATGAATCTCGGGCTTAGTGCCAGCTGCCAATAAAAAGCTGGCATTAACCCCTTTATTACCCAGTTTGCCACCGGCACCAGGGCAACTGGAAGAGCATGGGTACAGCGCCAGAAAATGGCGCTTCAATTAATGCGCCATTTTCTGGGGCGGCTGTGCGCTGCAATTCGCAGCGTGGGGGGCCCAGAACGCTTGGGCCTTTCCATGCTGAAGATTCCAGCCCCCAGCTGCCAAGTTGTACCTGGCTGGGCCAAAAATATGGCGGAGCCCCACGTCATTTTTTTTCTAGAATTAGTTCTAGAAATAATAAAAAAAAAAGGCCTTCGCTGTATTTTTGGTAGCCAGCCAGGTACAACTTGGCAGCTGGCGGACTGGAATCCTCAGCGTGGAGAGACCCAAATGTTGTGGGCTCCCCACACTGCAAATTGCAACCCACAGCCACCTAAGAAAGTAGCGCATTCATTAGAGGCGGCATTTTCTCGTGCTGTACCCCAACTCTTCCAGTTGCCCTTGTGCTGGTGGCACACGGGTTCTCCATATGCGACATGGTGTCCGCTAAAAATTTCAATGGAAAATTAGCTCCAATTGTTAGCGGAAACCATGTCGCGTATGGAGAGCCCCTCCCTGTGTGCCTGAACATTGGAGCTCCCCCATAAATGATCCCATTTTGGAAACTAGTCCCCCAAGGAACTTATCTAGATACGTAGTGAGCACTTTGAACACACATGTGCTTCACATATTAGTCCGTAAAAGGGAAAAAGAAGATTTTTTTGTGAAAAAAAAGTAATTTTCTGATCATCATAATGGGAGACCCAGACAATGGGGTTTAGGCAGTCTGCCCTCCGGAGGCCACACTAAGTACTACAAGTTTTTTGTAGTCTCCGCCCCTCCGCCTATAAACCCCCACTGCAGGAGCAGATCCTCAGTTTTACTTCAGTGTGCTCGGAGATCACACCTATGACTTGCAGTCACAGGAGATTTATTTGTGAAGATGTTGTGATGCAATGAAGACAAGTGGATCCCTGCCGTGGGGATCCCCGGCATACTCCCTGTCCACCTTTGGGTGCATACAGGTAGAGGTACCTTGGTCCATAGCCCTCGGGCCTGGACAAGGACTTTATTGTCTGGCCTGGTACTATGCCGTGCTCCCCCACTACTCACTTCTGAAGCGCTCTGGTGGGGTGGGAGCCCTGGAGCCTTGCACAGCTCCGTTCCGGTCTGCGGCCTCTCCATGGAAGCGTATCCTGCGGACCGGAACCTGAACCCCCCGTCCCCTGCCCGTTGGACCGGTGCTGGACGTGGACCCACTGGGTGAAGGTACTCTGTATCTCCTTTATGTGGGCCTGGGGGGACATGGTGAATGTATTTATTGTTTGGCCATGTATGGAGAACCTCGGTTCCCTAGGGACATGCGGTTCTGGGAGGAGACCCCTTCCTGAAGGGATCCTCTTATTGTCAGCCGCGTTACACAGTGTGGCCGCCATTACTGATGTTCTGGCGCCTTTTTTCTCCCTGTGTGCGGCTCCTGAGCGCGTCCCCCTCTGGGCGGTGACGTCACGCTCCTTGCGGCCTATGTGTACTCGGTCTCCTCGGGCTTCTGCTTAGCCGCGCCCACTCATTAGTGGCGCGTCGGCCATTTTCTCCTCATTCCTGTGAGGATTGGTGGCGTGCACATCGCGCTCCGGGGAGAAGCTGCAGTTTGCCCGAGGAGGTCGCACACGTCCCGCTTTGATTCACCGCTTCCCTGACCGGTATTCCGCGGGGTGCCCGGTGTTAACCCTTACTGCCCGGGGCGGCGCCAGTATGTCTACGGCTGGACAGAGGACTCCCGCCACAGGGTCCAAGGCATGCAAACAGTGCATGGGACAGGTAGATGGGGATAGTGCCTGTGCAGCTTGCGGTCTCACTGGGCCTGGTCCCAGTGTTTCTGCCTCTGCAGCTGCAGCACCACTGCTCTCCCCTGAGGTTCAGGGGGAAGCTGGGCCATGGGATGTTCAGAGGTCGTTTAATGATACTGTAGTGTCCCGAATGTCTTCCATGTCGCAATCCTTAGAGGCTATACTAAGGAGGCTGTCTGATTCAGCCCCCCAGGCAGGGGCACTTGGGTCTGAACCCCGACTGAGTGAGGGTTCTCGCAAGAGACCTCGCTGGGAGGATGACACTGAGGATGGTGAACATCGTTCCTCTGATGAGGAACATCCATCTAATAGTGATGATGAGGGTGGAGACCCTGGCCCTGAGCCCCGGCACCACACGGCTCCGTCAGAGGGTCCGGGGGACGGTGTGGAGGACTTGATTTCCTCCATTAACGAAACCCTGGGGCTCGTCCCCCCGGCTGCGGTGGTGGAGAGACCGCGGAAGGAATCTTTCCAGTGGCTGCCGCCATTAGGTCAGTCGCGTGGTCTGTTCACTGACCATTCCAATTTTTGGAGAGTGGTCAGGACGCCAAGGGAACATCCTGAAAGGCGTTTTGTTAGGAAGACTAAGGATTCACGTTATCCTTTTCCTAAGGAGGTTCTGGAGGAATGGTCGCGCTCACCTCGGGTGGACGCTTCCATGACTAGAGTTGCGGCTCATTCTCTTTTTTCAGCAGAGGATAGTTCCTCTCTGAAGGATCCTATCGACAAGCAATGCGAGTCATATGCTAAGTCTATATATGAGGCTGTGGGGTCTTCTTTTGCCCCAAACTTTTCTATGGTTTGGACGTTACAGGCCATTACTGCGTGTCTGGAGGGGATCACCGATATCCCGGGGTCTGACCCGGAGGTGACGGCTCTTGCCACTAAGGCTAAGGCCTACGCTGACTACGCCAGATCAGCTGCCTTTGAAACAGCTAATCGGACGGCCGTGGCTTCTGCGAATGCGGTGGTCTTTTACGCAGATTGCTGTGGATGCGCCTCTGGGACTCGGATAAGGTGTCCAAGAGGATTTTACAAGTCATGCCTTTTTCGGGCGACAGACTTTTTGGGGACGAGCTGGATAAGAGGATTAAGGAGTTTGCTGAGAAGAAGATCCCTCAGAATAAACCCAAGCCACAGAGGTCTCACAAATGGAATCCCAGGCAGCGGTCCTTTCGTCCCGGCTCGCAACCTTCTAACTCGTCCACGCGATCGGACAAAGGAGGTAAACCCTCTGGTCCCTGGCATAATAAGACTCGCCAGAAAAAGCCGGCGGCCGCCGCGGCAGCGGCTGCCCCCAAGGTGTCCTCTACATGACTCGCTCCCAACTCCTGCCACCCCACCGGTCGGAGGCCGCCTGGCCCGGTTTCAGGACGTATGGCATCTCCATGTTCAAGACCGGTGGGTGAGAGACATTATCTCTCGGGGCTACAGGATCGAGCTGAAGTCATTTCCTCCAAACCGTTTCTTTCTTTCCTCCCCGTCACCGGAGAAGGCGCAGGCTTTTCACCAAGTCCTGATTGGTCTTCAGAGGGACGGAGTTGTGATCCCAGTGCCATCTGGGGAACGTTTCAGAGGGTTCTACTCCAACCTCTTCATAGTTCCAAAGAAGGACGGTTCGTTTCGCCCAGTGCTGGATCTGAAATTGTTCAACCAACATGTGCAAGTGCGGAAGTTTCGCATGGAGTCTCTGCGCTCGGTGATTGCTGCCATGTCTCAGGGAGACTTCCTGGCGTCCGTGGACATCAAGGATGCCTACCTGCACGTACCCATTGCGCCAGCACACCAACGCTGGCTCAGGTTTGCGGTGGGGGAAGAACACTTCCAATTTGTAGCATTACCGTTCGGTCTGGCCTCGGCCCCCGCGGGTCTTCACGAAGGTGATGACGGCAATGGTGGCAACCCTACATGCTCAGGGTCATGCCGTGATACCTTACCTGGACGATCTGCTGATCAAGGCCCAGTCGCAGGAGTTGTGTCAGGGGAGCCTGGATGCGACCCTCAAGGCTCTGGAACAGTTTGGCTGGATTCTGAATCGCCCGAAATCCGTACTGGTGCCAACCCAGTCGTTGACTTATCTGGGCATGGATTTTCACACAGCCCCGGCGCTGGTGTTACTACCCAGCAAGAAACAGGCCTCCATCCAGTCGGCAGTTCGCACCCTTCTTCATTCGCCACAATCCTCTCTGAGGGGCTTAATGAAGCTGCTGGGGTGCATGGTGGCGGCAATGGAAGCAGTGCCTTTTGCGCAGTTTCATCTCCGCCCTTTGCAGATGGAAATTCTCCACAAGTGGAACAAGAGGTCGTCATCTCTGGACAGAGTGGTGTCTCTCTCTCCTCGGACCAAGGAATCCCTTCATTGGTGGCTGCAACCCCATCACTTGGCGCGGGGTCGGTCCTTCCTTCAGCCTTCGTGGTTGATAGTGACCACGGATGCCAGCCTCACAGGCTGGGGCGCGGTGTTCCTGCACCACAGGGCCCAGGGTCTCTGGACGGTGTCAGAGTCCGCTCTGCAAATCAATGTCCTGGAAATCAGAGCGATTTGCCTGGCTCTTCTGGCTTTCCACCGTTTTCTGGCAGGGAAACCCATACGAATTCAGACGGACAACGCGACAGCCGTCGCCTACGTAAACCATCAGGGCGGGACTCGAAGCGCCCAGGCCCTCGCCGAAGTCCACCGCATCCTGTTATGGGTGGAGGACAACAATTCCATGATCTCGGCCGTCCACATCCCAGGAGTGGACAATTGGGAAGCCGACTACCTGAGCCGGCAAGGCATGGACGCCGGAGAGTGGTCTCTACACCCGGACGTCTTCCAGTCCATCTGTCGACGGTGGGGAACTCCAGATGTGGATCTGATGGCGTCTCGCCTCAATCATCAAGTTCCGCAGTTCATGGCGCGTTCATGGGATCCTCAGGCTCTGGGAGCGGATGCTCTGGTCCAGGATTGGTCCAGGTTCCATCTTCCGTATGTTTTCCCGCCGTTGGCGTTGATTCCCAGAGTCCTGCGCAAGATCAGGACGGAATGTCGCAGAGCCATTCTAGTGGCTCCGGATTGGCCCAGGAGGTCGTGGTATCCGGACCTGTGGCGGCTCGCAGACGGGGAACCGTGGAGGCTGCCAGACAGACAAGATCTTCTGTCTCAGGGGCCGTTCTTCCATCTCAATTCCGCGGCCCTCAAGTTGACTGTGTGGCCCTTGAGTCCTGGCTCTTGACTTCCAGAGGTTTTTCTCCCTCGGTTGTCTCCACTTTAACCAGGGCCAGACGGCCTACCTCGTTAAAAATCTACCACAGAACTTGGAAAGTTTACTTTTCCTGGTGTGCTTCTGTTGGCCGGAAGGCGTGGCCTTTCCGTCTCCCAACGTTGCTTTCATTCCTTCAGTCAGGAATGGACATGGGATTGTCCCTCAGTTCTCTGAAGGGACAAGTGTCGGCACTGTCGGTGCTGTTCGACAAGCGTTTGGCTAAGATACCAACGGTCCGTAGGTTTCTGCAGGGAGTTAGCCGGGTGATTCCACCGTACAAGCGTCCTCTTGATCCTTGGGACCTCAATGTGGTCCTGGCGGCCTTGCAGAAGCCTCCTTTTGAGCCTTTGCGGGATGTTTCTCTGGTCCATCTTTCCCAGAAAGTGGCGTTTTTGGTGGCCATTACATCGCTCAGGAGGATCTCGGAACTGGCAGCTCTCTCGTGCAAGTCTCCATTCCTGGTGGTTCATCAGGATAAGGTGGTGTTACGCACGAGGCCAGAATTTTTGCCTAAGGTGGTGTCACCTTTTCATATTAATCAGGAGATTGGTCTCCCTTCTTTTTGCCCTAACCCGACTCACAGGAGTGAGAAGGAGTTACACACTCTGGACCTGGTGAGGGCTATCAGGGTTTATGTGTCTCGTACTGCGTCGGTACGCACCTCGGACTCTCTGTTTGTCCTTACGGCTGGTCGCCGTAGGGGTTCCCCGGCCTCAAAATCTACTTTGGCGCGGTGGATCAAAGCTCCTATTCTGGAAGCTTACCGTTCTTCTGGTATGCCTCTCCCGGTGGGATTGAAGGCTCACTCTACCAGAGCCGTTGGTGCCTCTTGGGCTCTGCGGCACAGGGCTTCGGCTCAACAAGTTTGCCAGGCAGCCACTTGGTCTAGCCTCCATACGTTTACCAAACATTACATGGTACATGCCCATGCCTCTGCGGATGCGAGTTTGGGCAGGCGGGTCCTACAGGCGGCGGTGGCTCACCTTTGAGGTGCCCCGCAAATCAAACGTCTCATAGGAACTCTTTTCCCGCCCTGGGGTGTTGCTTTAGGACATCCCCATTGTCTGGGTCTCCCATTATGATGATCAGAAAAAAGAGAATTTTGTTTACTTACCGTAAATTCTTTTTTCTTGAATCATTAATGGGAGACCCAGCACCCACCCAGTTGTCCCGTTGGACGTTTTGTTGTGTTTTTGGACCTTGTTGGCTCAGGCTTCTTTGGCTAGCATTGTTCGCAGCCATGCCTAGAGTTGTGGTGTGGGTTGCCTCCTCGCAGCTTGTGAACTAAACTGAGGATCTGCTCCTGCAGTGGGGGTTTATAGGCGGAGGGGCGGAGACTACAAAAAACTTGTAGTACTTAGTGTGGCCTCCGGAGGGCAGACTGCCTAAACCCCATTGTCTGGGTCTCCCATTAATGATTCAAGAAAAAAGAATTTACGGTAAGTAAACAAAATTCTCTTTTTTTCATTTTTACGGATCAATTTGTGAAGCACCTGGGGCTTCAAAGTGCTCACTGTGCATCTATATACATTCCTTGGGGAGTCTAGTTTCCAAAATAGGGTCACTTGTGTGGGAGCTCCAATGTTTAGGCACACAGGGGCTCTTTATATGCGACATGGTATCCACTAATAATTCCAATTGTTAGCGGACACCATGTTGCGTATAGAGAGCCCCTGTGTGCCTAAACATTGGATCTTCCCCACAAGTGACCCCATTTTGGAAACTAGACCCCCCAGGGAACATATCTAGATGCATAGTGCGCACTTTGAAACACCAGGTGCTTCACAAATTAATCCGTAAAAATGAAAAAAGACTTTTTGTGAAAAAAAAAGTACTTTTTCATATTTACGGATCAAGTTGTGAAGCATCTGGGGGTTCAAAGTGCTCAGCACCCATCTAGATATGTTCCCTGGGGGGTCTAGTTTCCAAAATGGGGTCACTTTTGTGGGGGAGCTCCAATGTTTAGGCACACAGGGGCTCTCCAAACGCGACATGGTGTCCACTAACCGTTTGAATGGAAAATTAGCTTAAATTGTTACCGGACACCACGTCACGTTTGGAGAGCCCCTGTGTGCCTAAACATTGGAGTTCCCCCACAAATGACCCCATTTTGAAAACTAGACCCCCCAGGGAACATATCTAGATGGGTGGTGAGCATGTTGAACCCCCAGGTGCTTCACAAATTCGTCTGTAAAATTGAAAAAGTACTTTTTTTTTCACAAAACGTTTCTTTTAGCCTACATTTTTTCATTTTCACATGGGGAACAGGATAAAACGGATCCTAAAAATTGTTGGGCAATTTCTCCTGAGTACAACGATACCTTATATGTGGTCATAAACTACTGTTTGGGCGCACGGCATGGCTCGAAAGGGAAGGAGCGCCATTTCACTTTTTGAATGGAAAATTAGCTCCAAAAGTCAAATTGCGCTCCTTCACTTCTGAGCCCTGCCGTGCGCCCAAACAGTGGTTTATGACCACATATGAGGTATCTGTGTACTCAGGAGAAATTGTAGGATCCATTTCATCCTGTTGCCCATGTAAAAATGAAAGATTTGAGGCTAAAATAGCATTTTTGTTGGAAAAATTAAAATGTCAATTTTTTTTTCCACTTTGCTTTAGTTCCTGTGAAGCACCTGAAGGGTTAATAATCTTCTTGAATGTAGTTTTGAGTAGCTTGAGGGGTGCAGTTTTTGGAATGGTGTCACTTTTGGGTGTTTTCTGTCATGTAAACCCCTCAAAGGGACTTCAAATGTGATGTGGTCACTAAAAAAATGGTTTTGTAAATTTTGCTGAAAAAATAAAAAATTGCTGATGAACTTTGACCCCTTATAACGTCCTAACAAAAAAAAATTTTTTTCCAAAATTGCGCTGAAGTGAAGTAGACGTGTGGGAAATGTTATTTATTAACTATTTTGTGTCACATACCTCTCTGGTTTAGCAGAATAAAAATTCATAATTTGAAAATTGCAAAATTTTCTAAATGTTTGCCAAATTTTTGATTTTTTTTCACAAATAATCGCAAATATTATCGACCTAAATTTAATACTAGCATGAAGCCCAATATGTCACGAAAAAACAATCTCAGATTCGCTAGGATCCGTTGAAGCGTTCCAGAGTTATTACCTCATAAAGGGACACTGGTCAGAATTGACAAAAATGCCTCGGTCTTTAGGGTCAAAATAGGCTCGGTCATGAAGGGGTTAAAGGCCACGGATGAACTTTTTATTAGTAATTAACTAAAGTTGTACTTCATATAGAACACTTCATAAATGACATGTTTAGTGATATAATCGAAAACAAATTTACATGTATAAATAGGGGTTAACATTTTTGGTTCTTTTAATCTTGTTTAATCAAACTTGAGGATATGATCACCTATTTTCTTTTGGTTTGTTCAATGCATTCAGGTTGAAAATGCTGAGTGTTGTGTTCTGATGATTAAAATCTATTTATCCTGGCACTTACGGGATTTGTGTTTTGTGTTTCTTTTTTGTTGCATATGTTTTATTAAGTTGTAATAACTCATACAACCATAAAATAAAAAATATATAAATTTGACAGGTCCCAAGTTGAATCTCTGCACAAATATAACCAAGAACACAAGTAACACACAGGCATTTTTTCACAATTTTTCAAACTAACATTTATTTCACAATCGCACATCAAAATTTTGAATTTGATTTTTCCCAAACAAAATATAAAAAAATATAGTCTTGTGACATATCAAATGAAAGATCTTACAATTCTGAGTAAAATGATGCCTCTCCCGCTTCATTATCTTATTTCTAGCCCGAGATAAAATGTAAAGCCATACCAGGCCAAAATTCGCACTTTTTTAAAACTTTAAATATCTGTAAAAAACTAACTGATTAAGAAAAAAACTCAACTTTTAATTTTTAATTAACTAAAGTAGTACTTCAAATACGAAAAAAATGTAAAAAATCTAAAGACGTCAGGTAAAAAAAAATATTCATATTTAGATCACTTGATATGGAATGACCCATTGACGCTATTAATAGAAAAATATTTTAAAATATGATCCCATCGCGATCCCTACTTGAAATTTGGTACAAATGTGGCTAAGAGCACAGCAGACATACGGGCAGTTTTTTAAATTTTTAAATGATGCCGATTTTTCATAAATGCATTTTAAAATTTTGCGTTTGCAATTGCATGGGTAAAATATTAACCAAGATCCTCTTGTGACATATCTGGTGAAAGCCTGTACAATTCTGAGTACAACTGTGTTTATTTTGTCTCTCTATCTTATTTCTAGCCTGAGATATGATAGAAAATGTAAAGTCATACCAGGCCAAAATTGGCACTTTTTTAAAACTTTAAAAATCTGTAAAAAATTAAGTGATGAAGAAAAAAATTCAAAAGTTTTTTTTTTTATAATTAACTAAAGTTGTGCTTCATATAGAAAAAAAATTTAAAAAATCTGAAGACGTCAGGGAAAAAAATATTCATTTTTGGATCACTTGACTTGGAATGACCCGACTGAGAAAGAGCAGGGGGGAGCCGAGCCAAACAAGTGCTGTCAGCGCTGTTCACTTTCACTTTAGCAGTGTATCTACATACACTGCTAAAGTGAAATTAAGTCAATGGATGGTTAAGAATAAAAAAAATAATAAATTCTCACCTATCCGCCGAGAGTCTCGCGATGAATTCGCCTCCGAAGGCAAAAGGACCTGTGCATCAGCTGACCGGGTAAGGGCAGGGCAACCCTATCAGCTGATAGGTCACATGACCACATTAGCACGGTTTAAATCTTTAAATTTGCGCTGATGCGGTCATGTAACCCATGAGCTGATCACAAAAAACGTAGTGTGAAGCCAGCCTACTACTCCAAGCCATATATATGGGTAAGTAGGTCCTTGAAATGTAAAGCCATCAACACTTTTTATGGTCTTTTTGCTGCTGTATTCTTGAGTAATGTGCAAAAGAGGTGCTATGTGCTTTTGGAGTGACAAGCAGTAAGTAGTCATTGGCTCCCAAGGTTGTAAACCCCCTCCCCCCCCCCCTCTCTTTCTTCCCTTCCCCAGCACTAGCCTCTTTAAGCTTCATGGGTGGCTCATGACATCACTCAGTGAGCTAAGCAGGGAAATCCTACTGTGACCTATCAACCAAAGAGCTGGGGCTTGGTGGGGTGCTCTAGACGTGATTGAACACATAATAGTTTGGGGAGGAGGGGTTGATTTTCCTGACACTTTCCCTTTTAAGTGGAATCTGGCATTAGGATTTACTCCATAAAGTGTTAGGTATCAGTCTCCTAATGATAGTCGTTACAATGTCTTTTAACTTTAATTTCAGTTTGGCGCTACTGTCAAAGAGCAACTTCACTCATCTTTGCACTTTGCTGATATCGTGCCTCCCCAGTTTGTACAGAGTGAATATGGAAGAGGAGCAGGGGTCGACTTGTTTTCCTTCTCCTCCACCCTGTTCTCTGACACACTGCTTTATAAGTCACTCTGTGGGAAGGCATGATTCCAGTGCTGAGATGAGTAACAATTCTCCTTGCTTAGTCTTATGACCCAGTCACACACAACGCTAAGTTATGGAGTGACAATTCCCAACGACCTCGGTTATAATTCTGGATTGCTAGTGTGTCGTTTTTTCACATCGCTGGTGAGATACCGGTTTGACATCTTACCAGCGATGTGAAAAACGAAGCACCAGCGATCTCTGCGCACCGTTATCAGCATCGCTGGTGCGCGGTTTTTCACATCGCTAGTAAGGTGTCAAACCGGTATCTCACAAGCGATGTGAAAAACGACACACTAGCGATCCAGAATTATAACCGAGGTCGTTGGGAATTGTCACTCCATAGCGTAGCATTGAGGTCGTTGGGAATTGTCACGCCATAGTGTAGCACTGAGATTCCTATCGCTCCCAGCGGGAGCGCAACAACGTATAAATGATCCAGAGCAGTATGTAATGATCAACGATCTCACAGCAGGGGCCAGATCATTGGTGCGTGTCACACATAACGAGATCGCTAACGGGATCGCTGTTGCGTCACAAAATCTGTGCCGCAACAGCGATCTCGTTAGCGATCTCGTTATGTGTGAGAGAGCCTTTAGACAGGAGTGCCAAAATTAAAGGTTGTCAATATTTGGCTGTCCCCCGCGCTTCTCGCTTCTCCTGTCCCCCGCGCTTCTCGCTTCTACTGTCCCCCGCGCTTCTCCTTCTACTGTCCCCCGCGCTTCTCCCTCCTCCTGTCCCCCGCGCTTCTCGCTTCTCCCTCCTCCTGTCCCCCGCGCTTCTCGCTTCCTCCTCCCTCCTCCTGTCCCCGCGCTTCTCGCTTCTCCCTCCTCCTGTCCCCCGCCTTCTCCTTCTCCCTCCTCCTGTCCCCCGCGCTTCTCGCTTCTCTCCTCCCTGCCCCCGCGCTTCTCCCTCTCGCCTCCTCCTGTCCCCCGCGCTTCTCGCTTCTCCTCCCTCCTGTCCCCCGCGCTTCTCGCTTCTCCTCTCCTGTCCCCCGCGCTTCCCTTTCTCCTCCTCCTTCCCCCGCGCTTCTCCCCTCCTCCTGTCCCCGCTTCCCCCCCTGTCCTTCTCCCTCCTCCTGTCCCCCGCGCTTCTCCTCCTCCTCCTGTCCCCCGCGCTTCTCCTCCTCCTGTCCCCCGCGCTTCTCCCTCCTCTCTGTCCCCCCGCGCTTCTCCCTCCTCTGTCCCCGCGCTTCTCCCTCCTCCTGTCCCCCGCGCTTCTCCCTCCTCCTGTCCCCCGCGCTTCTCCCTCCTCCGTCCCCCTCCTTCCTCCTCCCTCCTCCCTGTCCCCCCCGCGCTTCTCCTTCTCCCTCCTCCTGTCCCCCGCGCTCTCCTCCTCCCTCCTCCCCTCTGCCCCTCCTTCTCCTCCTCCCTTCTCCTTCCCCCGCCTTCTCCTTCTCCCTCCTCCGTCCCCGCGCCCCGCCTTCTCCCTCCCCTCCTCCCCCTTCTCCCTTCTCCCTCCTCCTGTCCCCCGCGCTTCTCCTCCTCATCCTCTCCTGTCCCCCGCGCGCTTCTCCCTCCTCCTGTCCCCCGCGCTTCTCGCTCTCTCCCCCTCCTGTCCCCCGCGCTTCTCCTCTCTTCCCCCTTCCTCCTGTCCCCCGCGCTTCTCGCTTCTCTCCCTCCTCCTGCCCCCGCGCTTCTCGCTTCTCCCTCCTCCTGTCCCCCGCGCTTCTCGCTTCTCCCTCCTCCTGTCCCCCCGCGCTTCTCGCTTCTCCCTCCTCCTGTCCCCCGCGCTTCTCGCTTCTCCTCCTCCTGTCCCCCGCGCTTCTCGCTTCTTCTCCCTCCTCCTGTCCCCCGCGCTTCTCGCTTCTCCCTCCTCCTGCCCCCGCGCTTCTCGCTTCTCCCTCCTCCTGGCCCCCGCGCTTTCCTCCTTGTCGCCTTCTCCCTCCTCCTGTCCCCCGTCTGCTTCCTCCTTCCTCCCGTCTCCTCCCCCTGTCTCGCGCTTCTCCCCTCCTCCTGTCCCCCGCGCTTCTCCTTCTCCTCCTCCTGTCCCCGCCTTTCGCTTTCCCCTCTCCTGTCCACCCGCGTTCTGCTTCCCTGTCCACGCCCCCGTTCTCGCTTCTCCTCTCTGCCCCGGCTTCTCGGCTTCTCCTCCTCCTGCCGCGCTTCCGCTTCTCCCTCCTGTCCCGCGCTTCTCGCTTCTCCCTCTGTCCCGCGCTTCTCCTCTCCTCCTCCTGTCCCCCGCTTCTCGCTTCCTCTTCGTCCCCTCCCCTAGTCCCCGCGCTTCTGTCTCTCCCTCCTCCTGTCCCCCGCGTGTCTCGCTTCTCCTCCTCCCGCGTCTCGTCTCTCTATGTCCCGCACGAGCTTTCTACGTCTTTTCCTCATTCCTCCTGTCCCCCGCGCTTCTCCCTCTCCTGTCCCCCCGCTTCTCCTCTCCTCCTGCCCCCGCGCTTCTCCTCCTCTGTCCCCGCCTCTCCTCCTCTGTCCCCCGCTTCTCCCTCCTCCCTCCTCCTGTCCCCGCGCTTCTCCCTCCTCCTGCCCCCCCGCTTCTCCTCCTCCCTCCTTCTCCCCCCCTCTCTGCCCCGGTTCCCTCCTCCTCCCTCTCCTCTCTGTCCCCCGCCTTCCTCCGCTTCCTCTCCTCCTCCTGGCCCCCCGCGCTTCTCCTTCTCCTCTCCCCCGCCCCGCGCTCTCTCCTCTCCTCCTCCTTGTCCCCCCCTCCTCCTTTCCCGCGCTTCTCCCCTCCTCTCCTCCCTGCCCCGCGCTTCGCTCCTTCCTCCCCTCCCCCCCTGTCTCCCCCCTGTCCCGCTTCCGCTTCTCCCTCCTCCTGTCCCCCGCGCTTCTCCCTCCTCCTGTCCCCCGCGCTTCTCGCTGTCTCTCCTCCTCTCCCCCTCCGTCCTCTCCGTCCCGCGCTTCTTCTCCCTCCTGTCCCCCGCCTCGCTTCTCCTCCTCCTGTCCCCCGCGCTTCTTCTCCTCCTCCTGTCCCCGCTCCTCTCCTCCTCCTGTCCCCCGCTCTCGCTTCTCCCTCCTCTGCCCGCGCTTCTCGCTCTCCTCCTCCTGTCCCCCGCGCTTCTCCTCTCCTCTCCTCCTGTCCCCCGCGCTTCTCGCTTCTCCCTCCTCCTTCCCCCGCCTTCTCCTTCTCCCTCCTCCTGTCCCCCGCGCTTCTCGCTTCTCCCTCCTCCTGTCCCCCGCGCTTCTCGCTCTCCTCTCCTGCCCCGCGCTCTCGCTTCTCCCTCCTCCTGCCCCGCGCTTCTCGCTCTCCCTCCTCCTGCCCCCGCGCTTCTCGCTTCTCCCTCCTCCTGCCCCCGCGCTTCTCCTTCTCCCTCCTCCTGTCCCCCGCGCTTCTCGCTTCTCCCTCCTCCTGTCCCCCGCGCTTCTCGCTTCTCCCTCCTCCTGTCCCCCCGCGCTTCTCGCTTCTCCCTCCTCCTGTCCCCCGCGCTTCTCCCTCCTCCTCCTCCTGTCCCCCGCGCTTCTCGCTTCTCCCTCCTCCTGTCCCCCGCGCTTCTCGCTTCTCCCTCCTCCTGTCCCCCGCGCTTCTCCCTCCTCCCTCCTTCTCCCTCCTCCTGCCCCCCGCGCTTCTCCCTCCTCCCTCCTCGCTTCTCCCTCCTCCCTCCTCCTGTCCCCCGCGCTTCTCCCTCCTCCTGACCCCCACGCTTCTCCCTCCTCCTGTCCCCCGCGCTTTGCGCTTCCTCTTCCTCCTGTCCCCCGCGCTTTGCGCTTCTCCCTCCTCCTGGCCCCCGCGCGCTTCTCCCTTCTCCTGGCCCCCGCGCGCTTCTCCCTCCTCCTGTCCCCCGCGCTTCGCGCTTCTCCCTCCTCCTGTCCCCCGCGCTTCGCGCTTCTCCCTCCTCCTGTCCCCCGCGCTTCGCGCTTCTCCCTCCTCCTGTCCCCCGCGCTTCGCGCTTCTCCCTCCTCCTGTCCCCGCGCTTCTCCCTCCTCCCTCCTCCCTCCTCCTGTCCCCCGCCTTCTCCCTCCTCCCTCCTCCCTCCTCCTGTCCCCCGCGCTTCTCCCTCCTCCTCCTCCTGTCCCCTGCGCTTCTCCCTCCTCCCTCCTCCTGTCCCCCGCGCTTCTCCCTCCTCCCTCCTCCTGTCCCCCGCGCTTCTCCCTCCTCCCTCCTCCTGTCCCCCGCGCTTCTCCCTCCTCCCTCCTCCTGTCCCCCGCGCTTCTCCCTCCTCCCTCTTCTCCCTCCTCCTCCCTCCTCCTGTCCCCCGCGCTTCTCCCTCCTTCCTCCTCCTGTCCCCCGCGCTTCTCCCTCCTCCCTCCTCCTGTCCCCCGCGCTTCTCCCTCCTCCCTCCTGTCCCCCGTGCAGCGCTTAGTTATCCGCTTGTTTACATGGATACCAGCGTTCTCGCTGGTTCTGATCGCTTATGAGTCTGCCTGTGTGATAGCTCTCTAGCGATCAGCCGTCAATGTCGTCACACACGTCAAAGATCGCTGGCAACATTGACGTGTGTGACGGGGCCTTAAGGTGAACCAGGAGAAATTCTGTCTACATCTGTCAACATCACAGCTGTTTCTAGGTTGAATCCTGAATTCAAGGTCCCAAATTTGCCACCTCCCAGAAGACAAAAAACTGAGATTAGTTTCACTGATGTAGTTTGTCCTGCACTAACCAGAGATGTCTCTCATGCAAGCTAGATCTCTGATGGGTTCTCTCACATCTTGTATACCAGCTGTCCATTGAAGCCATTTACACTCCCGCCTTCTACAGCGGGAAGTCATCCACATCCAGGATCGATTTAGAGACTGTTTAGAGGGCCGGTTAATGCTTTCATCAGACACACTCAATTCCCTCAGATGGTGGACAGACACAACTTATCTCGAAGGGTACCACGTATGTCCCCAGCCATTGATGTGATTACCACAGATGCCAGCGTCTTCAGCCGGGGGGCCCACATCGAGGGCAGAGCGGTACAGGGTTCATGGACTCTACAAGAAAAGAGGGCTTCCTCAAACCTCAGAGAGCTCTTAACAGCATGTCATTCTCCTATGTGAATCACCAACATCATCTTTCCTCGCTTTACTGCACTACATATCAAAGGATTAAGACAATTTGGTAGCAGGCTTTCTCGGCAGACATCCCTTAAAACAGGGAGAATAGTCCCTAGGTTTTGCAGTGTTCAGTACTATTACAAATCAATGAGACTTACCATCAATAGATTTCTTTGCACCCAGGGACAACAGAAAGGTGACCAAATTCTGCTCCCTCAACCTGAGGGACAGCCCACGAGCAGTAGACGCCTTCCAAATTCCTTGGAATTCGGGTCTTCTGTATGCATTTTCATTGGTCATGTTAATGCCTGCAGTTTTATGCAAAATACGATCAGGCATCAGTGATAATGATTGCTCTCCGGTGGCCCAAAAGACCTTGTTTTTTTTTTTTTTTATAAAACCAATGGCAATTGCAGACCCTTGCCCCCTACCAACTACACAGAACATGCTGTCCGAGGACCAGTTCTGCACCCCCAAGAGATTGGTGTTCATTTGACAGCCTAGCTCTTGAGAGGCGGTTGCCCCTAGATAGGGGGGTTCTCCCATGAACTAGCAACGACCTTTTGGCTAGCCAAAACACAATTGCTACCAGACTTTAGGGGAGGGTCTGGAAGAAATCTACGTCAGGGGTAAATACTGTTGACATCCTTATACCCCCCTCTCCGATCTTAGCCATTTTAGAGTTCCAGCAGACGGGATTACGATGTCAAAGGGTCACTCCGATACACAACCCTAAAACCCCTCCCTGGGATTTAAATTTAGTGCTTGATTCTCTTTCTGATTGTCCCTTTGAATCCGTCTCAGAAATTTCGATTAAAATTCTTACCATTAAACAAGCCTTACTGGCAGCCCTCACTTCAGCAAAGAGGTTTACTGATCTACAACCCCTATCGATCAATCATGCTTATACCCAAATACTTCAAGATAGGGTACTTTTAAGACCAGACTCTACCTACGTGTCAAAAGTTGTCAAACATTTTCATAGGTCACAGGAAATTACCTTGCCATTCTTTTGTGATCCTCCATCCAATGCAAACAAACAGAAACGTCATGCTTTGGATGTAAGGATGGCCCTGATTCATTTCCTAGATAGAGCCAAAGACTGGATGAAATCTCATGCTGTGTTCATCTCCTTTCAGGGCACTACTAAGGGCTGTAGTATATCTAAAAGTACGCTAGCTAGATGGCTTTGAGATGCCTTCTCCCTAGCTTACATCCACTACTGGTACCATCAGAATTTAGAGCCCATTCTACTAGATCTATTTCTACTTCATGGGCAGAGAAGGGTGACGTTCCTATAGAACAGATCTGTCGGGTCTCTACATGGTCGTCCCCTTTTATGTTTTATCGTCACTATAAATTCTATTTTTCTTCCACAACTGATCTATCCTTCGAGAGAAGATTTTTACAAGCGGTTGTGGTAAAAATTTTGGGTTAGTGTTAATGTTATAGGTGCTTGGTGATGGTGCATTTAAGTAATTGTCTCCTAGTCCTTTCTAGCTCTAAACCTACTGATGCAGAGGAGAGGTACCACCCTTTTATTTTAGTGTCTTTTTTTGTCCTGGTGGGGCAGATCCCCTCTATGTGGTGCTGTCATGGGCTCATGAAAATATCATTACCAGTAAATAACTTGGATTTTTATTTATTTTTTTTTCCTGATGTGTCAAAAGTTTGGAAATGCTTGTTCGTGCAGTAGTTTTCTCCTTGTTCTTGTTGGAATGTGGCCAAACTTGTAGTTTAAACGGGGCGTGAGCGGCTTAGGTGGTAGGTGTGGTTTGCTGTCTGTGGGTGTGGCTTGGGGTTTCACAATCGCCAGGGGGGAGAGGAAGCGTGATCGATTATAGTGCGTGGACGGCCACCCCACCACACCCACCAAGTAAAATGGTTACACCCATTAGTAAGCTCTCCCCTTCACCCACAGGCGGTTTTCCATTTTTCCATTTTTTCCCTCCACTTCTTCCTAGAGCCATAACTTTATTTTTCCGCCAATATAGACATATGAAGGCTTGTTTTCTGTGGGACGAGTTGTACTTTTGAATGAAATCATTTATTGTACCATAGAGAAAATATGGAAGAAAGTGTCGTGAAATTGCAAAAAAAAAGTGCAATCACCTTTTGTTTTTTCTTTTTTTTTTTTTTGGGGAGGTGGGGGTGGGGTGTTTATTCATCATGTTCACTAAATGGTAAAACCGAAGTGTCAGTATGATGCCTTGGGTCGGTATGTGTTTGTAGATATCACACATGTATACGTTTACTGTTATCTGAGTGGTGAAAAAAATTTCAGAAGCTTTGAAGAGAATAAGAACTGAACTTTTGCACCATTTTTTGCGCAACTTTTAGTGTTCTCATTTTTTTGGGACCCGGGGCTTATCACTTGCAGCTTGAGCTGATGTTTCAAAAGGTACCGTCACACGCGGCAATATTGCTAGCATTTTCACTGGCAATTTGCTGGTTGCAGTGAAATCATGGACACATTGTTCCATTTGTACACAGGAACAAAATAGAACAATGTGTCCATGATTTCACTGCAACCAGCAAATTGCCAGTGAAATTGCCTAGCAATACTGCCGCATGTGACGGTACCTTAAGGATACAATTTTTGGGTAGAAATGCTGTTTTGATCGCCTATTATTGCACTTTATTACAATGTTGTGGTGACCAAAAAATACGTAATTTTGGCGTTTTTACTTTTTTTCCTCAGCACGCATTTTACCGATCTGATTGATTTTATATTTTGATAGATTAGTCATTTCTGAATGCGACAATACCAAATGTGTATTTTTTTAATTCTTTTCATGGTTTTATTTTCAATGGGGCAGAAGGGGATGATTTGAACTTTTATGGTTGTTTTTTATTTTTTTCCTTAGTTTTTAAAAAACTTTTTTTCTTTTAACCTCTTCCAACCTATGACGTCGTGGGACGTAATAGAAGTCTGTGCCTTCCTGATCTGTGACGTCCCATGACGTCATGGCGGGATCGGGTTCCTGCTGCACCAGTGTCATGTCACTGGTGCCACGGGAACATGACGACCTGTACTTTGTCCTGGGGTTGGCTTCCCCTCCCCCCCACCCCCACCGTGGCTAGATTCGCTCTGATTGGCAGTTTAAACTTAAACTACCAATCAGAGCAATTCACCCCTCCAGATCTGATTGGAGCTGTCCCATGAGGTTTGGAGGGGTGGTATGCCCTGTGCCCTCCCACTTCGGATCAAGCCAACCCCCTCCCTGGGCCTCCGATCCCCGGTGTGTCGTTCCCCCCCCCCCCCCGCATCGCTCCTGCATGCAGTGCCCCTCACCCCGGATCACCTCTCTGTCCTCCCCAGGCCCCAGATCACCCCTCCGTCCCCGTCCCCCCCCCCATCCCGATCCCCATGTCCCCTCTCACTGCTCCTCCGTGGTGCTGCACTTGTCTCCTCGGTGTGGCGCTCCTCCTCTCCCAGAGGATCGAGAGACGTAACTGTGTGTGTGTGTGGTGTATGGGTGGGCGCATGGATGGATGGGTGGATGGATGGGTTGTGCATGGGTGGATGGATGGGTGCAACAAGGGATCAAGTGTCCTCTTGTTGTAGTCTCTGGGGTCAGAGTCAAGGTGCACCAACAATTGGAATTGTTAGCGGACACCATGTTGCATATGGAGAGCCCCTATGTGCCTAAACATTGGAACTCCCCCACAAGTGACCCCATTTTGGAGACTAGATTCCCTCCAAGGAACGTATCTAGATGCATGTGAGCACTTTGAACCCCTAGGTACTTCTCAAATTGATTCGTAATAAGGAAAAAGTAATCTCTTTTTTCACCAACATTTTATTTTTTCCTTTTTACAGATCAATTTGTGAAGCACCTGGGGGTTCAAAGTGCTCACTATGCATCTATAATAATAATATTAATAATAATAATAATAATAAAGTTTTATTTATATAGCGCCAACATATTCCGCAGCGCTTTACAATGTAGGGGTTAGAGTACAGAAAATATAATACCATAAGTAATTACAGTAGAGAACAAATACAGTACAATAATTGGATAGAAAACAATAGGCATAGAATCAATGTACAAAAGAAAATACAATAAATAAAGCAATAAATGAAGGTGACCCTGCTCAAAAGAGCTTACAATCTACAACGGGATAGGGGTTGCACAAGGTACAGGGGCTTATTGCACTCATAGTCCAGGCATCTTGAGGAAATGGGGCATAGAAATAAGCTTATGTGGATGGTCATCAGACAGTCTGTGTAGACCTTTTTGGTTTGGTGGAGTTTGTAGAAGAGTTATGTCAAGAGAGATAGCCCATTCACTATCTACAGTACAAAGGACTTCTATTAGGGAGTATGATAGGTCGCCTTAAAAAGATGTGTTTTTAGGGATCGTCTGAAGACATGCAAGTTGTAGATAGTCTTGATTTCTTGGGCTTAAAGCATTCCAGAGGATTGGTGCAGCTATGGTGAAGTCTTGGAGCCGGGAGTGGGACGATCAGATTAGTGCAGATGTCAGTCGAAGGTCATTTGAGGAACGTAGAGAACGGGTGGGGTGATAGACAGAGATGAGGGAGGAGATGTAGGGTGGTGCTGCACTGTGAAGAACTTTGTGGGTGAGAACAAGCAATTTGAATTTGATCCTGCAGTGTACGGGCAGCCAGTGCAATGACTGGAACAGAGCAGAGGCATCTGAGTAACGATTGTCCAGATGGGTGATCCTGGCTGCTGCATTAAGGATGGACTGGAGAGGAAAAGTCTGGTGAGGGGGAGGCCGTTTAATAGAGAATTGCAATAGTCAAGGCGGGAATGGATTAGGGCCACGGTGATGGTTTTTGTTGTTTCCATGGTGAGAGAGAGGCGGACTCTAGAGATATTCTTCAGGTGTAAGCAACAGGAGCAGATGAGAGATTGTGTGTGGGAGGAGAAGGAGAGATTGGTGTCAAACATAACACCCAGACAGCGAGCCTGCTGCCTAGGCGTTATTGTGGTACCGCACACAGAGAGAGAGATGTCAGATTTAGGGAGGTTAGTGGATGGGGGGATCAGAAGTTGTTCAGTTTTGGAAAGGTTTAGTTTCAAATAGAGAGCGGACATGATATTGGAAACTGCAGCTAGACAGTCATTGGTGTTCTTTAATACCGCAGGGGTAAGGTCAGGGGCTGAAGTGTATAGTTGTGTGTCATCAGCATAAAGATGGTACTGAAAACCAAATCTGCTGATGCTGTGTCCAATTGGGGCTGTGTAGAGAGAGAAGAGGAGAGGGCCAAGGGCTGAACCCTGAGGGACTCCAATAGTGAGAGGAAGAGGGGAAGAAGTGGAGCCAGCAAAAGATACACTGAAAGAGCGGTCAGAAAGATAGGAGGAGAGCCAGGAGAGAGCATTGTCCTTTATGCCAATGGAGTGCAGCATAGAGAGTAGGAGCTGATGGTCGACAGTGTCAAAAGCTGCAGAGAGGTCAAGGAGAATAAGCAGAGAGTGGTCACCATTACGTTTTGTTGTCAGAAGGTCATTGGTCACTTTGATGAGGGCAGTTTCTGTAGAGTGAAGGGGGCGGAAACCAGACTGTAATGGATCTAGAAGAGAGTGGGCAGAGAGGTAACGAGTGAGGCGGGAGTAGACCAGGCGCTCCAGGAGTATAGAAATGAAGGGGAGGTTGGAGACTGGTCTGTAGTTATTTGTGCCGAATGGGTCGAGAGTGTTTTTCTTTAATAATGGAGTAATGATCGAGTGTTTGAAGGAGGAGGGGAAGATGCCAGAAGAGAGGGAGAGATTGAAAATTTTGGTTAGATGAGTGGTGACGACTGGAGAGAGGGACTGGAGCAGGTGTGAGGGAATAGGGTCAGTAGTGCATGTGGTGGGACGAGAGGAAGAGAGGAGCCTGGAGACTTCTTCTTCTGTGACTGGGTCAAATGTGGAGAGTTAACCGGAGGAGATGTGGGGAAGAATGGGGGTGGCAGCACATGGAGGCTGAGAGCTGATTTCCTGGCGGATGTTGTCTATTTTCTCCATGAAGCAAGAAGCCAGGTCATCAGCACAGAGGTCAGTGATGGGGGCCTGCACTTTAGGACTGAGGAGAGAGTGAAAGGTGTCAGTTTTTTTGGATTGTTGGATAGTGAGGAGACCAGGGTGGTGAAGTAGGTCTGTTTGGCAAGGTGAAGGGCAGAGTTGTAAGTTTTGAGCATGAATTTATAGTGGATAAAGTCTCTTGGTGAGCGAGTTTTCCTCCATAGACGTTCAGCACTCCTAGAGCATCGCTGGAGGAATAGCGTTTGTGATGTGAGCCAAGGCTGTTTTGTTCTCTGTTTGGAGGTTCTGAAGGTGAGGGGCGCTACTTGGTCCAGGGAGCTTCTGAGAGTGTCATTGTAGTGATTTACTGCCTGATCTGGACAGGAGATTGAAGAGATTGGGGATAGAGATGAGATGAGGGAGTCTGTGAGTGCATGAGGGTTAAAGGGATCCTGTCACCCCCAAAATACCTCCAAAAGCTATTAAAAGCTGTCCCTAGAGCATAGTAACACTTACCCTACACTCCTTTTAGCTCCTAAATGCAGCAAGTGAAAATGAAGATAAATGTTATTACACTACCTCATTAGGGATGATAATTAGTGACTATGGTATTCATAGTCACCCTGGCAGGCTGTCCCTTTTCATGATATCACGCCTCAATAGGCGTGATCTTCAAATCAGATTCAAATGCGCCGCCTCCCCGATGTGTCCTGTGTCGGCCGGCCTGTAGTGGGGCTGGGTGACGCGAATCGCGTCATTTCCGGCGCCGGGTGACGGTATGTACACCCGCGCCGCTCTGTTAGCTTCAAAACGCGCACTGCGCATGCGCAGTGCGGGTCTTGAAGCTAACAGTGGCGCGGGTGTACATACGTCACCCGGCGCCGGAAATGACGCGGTTCGCGTCATACAGCCGCACAATGCAGCGGTCCGGCTCCCATAGGAGAGAGGGGAGGCGCGCATTTTAATGTGATTTGAAGATCACGCCTATTGAGGCCTGATATCATGAAGAGGGACAGCCTGCCAGGGTGACTATGAATACCATAGTCACTAATTATCATCCCTAATGAGGTAGTGTAATAACATTTATCTTCATTTTCACTTGCTGCATTTAGGAGCTAAAAGGAGTGTAGGGTAAGTGTTACTATGCTCT
Organism: Allobates femoralis; assembly: GCA_033576535.1. Lineage (NCBI taxonomy): Eukaryota > Metazoa > Chordata > Amphibia > Anura > Aromobatidae > Allobates > Allobates femoralis. Next base: position 228,375,421 of record JARQOC010000006.1, on the reverse strand, counting down.
AGGGACAGCTTTTAATAGCTTTTGAGGTATTTTGGAGGTGACAGGATCCCTTTAATGTAGATTTCTGGATGTGTGATAGGTAGAATTGGGCTGTGGTGGCCGAGGGTTAGTGAGTGAGAAGGAGAGAATGTTGTGCTCGGAGAGAAGAGGTGAGTTATCTGAGGAGGAAGATGAGCAGAGACAAGTAAAGACCAAGTCAAGGGTGTTACCGTCTTTCTGCGTCTCAGAGATTGAGAGCTGTGAGAGGCCAAGAGAGCTGGTTAGAGATAGGAGCTGGGATGCAGATGGGGCTGTTTATGGGAATGTTAAAGTCTCCCAGAATAAGGGTTGATAAATCTGAGGACATGAAATGCGGGAGCCACGCGGAGAAATGGTCAAGGAACTGGGTGGGTGACCCTGGGGGGCGGTATACCACTGCTACTCTGAGGGGGAGGGGATGGAATAGCCTAATGGTATGGACCTCAAAAGAAGGGAATGAGTGATTGGGCTGGAGGAATGACCTGGAAAGTACATTGTGGGGACAAGAGGAGGCCAACTCCACCACCATGTCTGTTCCCAGGTCTGGGGGAATGCGAGAAATGTAGGCCGCCGTGAGAAATAGCAGCGGGGGAAGCAGTGTCTGAATCCTGGATCCTGGTTTCAGTGAGGGCCAGCAGGTTAAGAGAGTTGGTAAGGAAGTAATTGTGAATGAAGGGAAGTTTGTTGCATACAGATCGTGGATTCCAGAAAGCGCAGTTAAGAGGGAGATGAAGGAGCGCAAGTGATGGTAATAAGGTTAGTGGGGTTTCTATGTGTGGTGGGAGGGCGGTTGAAGTTAGAGGGTGGACCAGGATTGGGGGAGATATCACCTGACAGGAGCAGCAGCAAAAAGAGGAAGAGCTGATAGTTTTTAGATGTAGGACTTGGTTTATTATGACAAATGTTAGAATATGGTGGGCTGAGAATCCTCAGTAAACTGAATATGGCATGGGAGCTGTACATAGGGTAGGGCAGGAGAGAGGGGCTGATGTGGATGAGTGGTGATGGAGGGGGGATAGGGTGATACAAGTTGGTGGGATGGCACATAGAAACACAAACAGTGCAGTTAAAGACATGGTAATGATTAGTAGAGAATAGAGTAATAGACATTGTTTGAGTGGCTATCTGTCAGTACCTTCCAGTCTATCTCAGTCAATTTCGGTCCATTTCAGGTCTATTTCATATCTAGACACTTTAGATCAGACACGTCTGCATCGGACTAGGCAAGGCTCCTTATATGCTCAATGATACTGATTTCAGGTGTGGGGAAAGGGGGAGGGAATTGGAGTCCCTTAAGCCATGGCCAAGCAAGGCTATACCAAATGGTCACTCACAGGCATATTTTAACAAAGGATCATAAACAGGCATTGGAGAGGGGCAGGGGGAAGGACAGTTAAGGCCACTTTACACACACAGATATCTGTGACCGACTTCTGAACAGATCTCTGGTTGCAGTGAAATCATGGACACATTGCTCCATTTAGTACACGGCCACAAAATGGAACAATGTGTCCATGATTTCACTGCAACCAGAGATCTGTTCAGAAGTTGGTCACAGATTTCTGTGTGTGTAAAGTGGCCTTTACATTGATGCTGGAATCAGATATTTTCAGCAGACAAAATAGATCAAAACAGCATTAAAGTTTGGTGCTGGTCCATACAGTCAAACATACCCCAGATATTTCAGCAGACAACATATCTAGATAAGTTCCTTGAGGGGGTCTAGTTTCCAAAATGGGGTCACTTGTGGGGGAGCTCCAATGTTTAGGCACACAGGGGCTCTCCAAACGCAACATTGTGTCCGCTAACAATTTGAATGGAAAATCAGCATGGAATGATTCCAGACAGCATTCAAGCTAGTCACAGGATCCCGGCCTGTCTAGGTAACACATTGAGGTCCCCTGATCGCATCACAGGACCTCCTATTCCGGCGGGGAACAGTATGATTCCTGCTGCAGTGCTTTGGATTGCACTGTCAGTGACTTGACAGTGAAATCCAAAGGGTTTACAGCACTGATCAGATTGCTGATCTGATCGGTGCTGTAAGCTGCACATGTCAGCTGAACAAATCAGCTGACATGTACAGGGAATTATGCGAGCTCAGCGCATTAGCTCGCATCAGACGGAGGGACACAGGCAAGTACGTATATACCGTATTTTTCGCTTTATAAGACGCACCTGATTATAAGACACCCCCCCCCCCCCTACCCCAATGTGATGAAGGAAAAGAGAAAACATTTTTATGCTAAATGGAATCAATCTTCCCATCCTAGTACATGACTCCCCCATCCTGGTATATATATCCCCCATGCTCCAAAGGGTTAACAGAAAGTGCTGGGTTTCATAGATTCGCCGCGCTGACCTCCAGTGGAGACAAACAGAGTGATAGATAAAACTCTGTTTAATGGGTAATTTGCCTACCGGTTTCGTGATCTCAGTTATCACTTCATCAGGGCATCAAGAGCTGCAGTATTAACAAGATATATATACACACAACAACATTATATGACTCCACCCCTCAATTGTGATGGTGTTTCCTGTGGGAACGCCCCCTTCACACATGCAGGGTGGATAACATCCATTAAGAGACCTATCAATAACAATAATTCATTAAAACACCACATCTATTACAAAAACACTCTCCAATTCACAAATTAAATAAAAATGCAAAATGGGATTCAATCTGGCACTTCCAAAACTAAAAGTTCATAGAGTCAACATTAGATCACTAAGCCATTCATAGATAGAAAAACTCAGTAAGTTATATAGGGAGAACATACCCACTGCGGATTTAAAAAAGAGATATCCATTATATGACCCCTCCCATTCAGGTATGAAGGTAGCTCCACTAGGAACGCCACCCTCAAACCCGCTGGGTGGACAACATCCATTAAAAGGCATATCAATACAAAATAATATAATCTATATAACCTTAACATACCACACATGAAGAGAACATAAAAACCTCTCTAAATCATAAAATTATAAAATTGTATAAAAATGCACAATGATCCACAGGGGATTCAATCCGGCGTTTCCAAAACTATAAATTCACAGGGCAAGTATTATGGTACCTTTACACGCCGCCACAGGATGGTGGCAACAACCGGGTACATGAGAGAAATGTATCTTGCACCGCCAAATCAACCCGAGGTAGCGGCGTGTGAAGACGGTTGTTGCCATCCGCCAGTGGCGGCACCTGTTTCAGAGCACTGCCCTAAAACAGGTGGTTACAAAGCCGATGGTTGCGTTCTGTATCGGCATGTGAAGAAGGAACAGAAGGGTTGTTTTGACACCAGGCTATGTACCTGGTATGTAGCTGGGGCGTGACACAGGCTCCGGGTTACCGTGCCCCACCAGCAATCATTGGTGGAAGATGCTGCATTCCGATTGGCTCTTCCTTCACATGCCGCCATCTTGGATGAGCTGTCACTTCAGCACTACAGATACGCGCCGTATGCACGATCATACATTAGTACAATTACGCGGACACACACTTGCGGAAGGCAAAAGTAGCAATGCGCCATGGTCCTTATATAGTGTGCACATTCTCTTAACACATAATAAGGAATAATGCTGTACACAGCGCACAAGTTAGGTTTACGCACCGCCCTGGCTTATTGTACTGCAGATGCACTATCTAATGTGCGCATTGTCATACCACTTGCAAAGGAATAATTCAGTATACAGCGCACAAGGTTGCGTTACGCACCGCTCTGTGGGGTCTTGTTCTGTAGGTGCCGCAGAAGTGGTCACTGCGCGTAGGGCGACTTTGAATGGTGCGTGACCCTGCCAGCGGCCGTAATGACGTCATAACGTTGGTTTCAGTTTCACTCTGCCTGCAAGGTGCTAGCCCCTCCTCTGCACACAGCATTGCAGTTATGGCAGCCGCACAGCACGCTGCAACGTGGGGGATGGCAGAATTACTGGTCCTTATAGCCCACTGTGATTACTGGGGTCACCATCACCACCGGCATCCCAGGCTGCACAATCGGCGCACAATTGGGCGGATTCAGCGGGCCCTGCTCAACCAACTGGGGGTGGGGAGGACCGCTAAAGCCGTCCAGAAGAAAATACCGGACCTGAAGCAGAAATCCCCAGGCCGCATAGTGGACATCCGTGCCCGGATTGCCAGGCTGCGTGGTGAGTAATTGTTGGGGCCAAACACACATTTGCCTATGTCTAAGCACAAAACCACACACATATGTTGACAAACATATTATAAGGAGACTGTGGGCTCTACGGCGGGACACATGCAATGGGGTAACATATATTCAGCAGAATATTGAGGGGGTGCCTACACATCTGCCTTAACCTCAGTTGTTTTGGTCCAAAGATGAGTCCACAGTGTTACATGCTCTCCACACAATAACCATACTACTGTCTCATACACACACTACATGCATAACACACGACCTCATCCCATATGTGGACTACTGCAAACACATAGGCCAACTATCTAAATGTTTTAACATCTCTGTGCTGAACTCTTCTTCTGACAGCTGAATGTTTTTTTTGGCAAAATACAGATGTCGCTGACTCATCTGATGAGGCTCCCTTGGCACCACCCGCAGGTGGCCCACCAACCCCACCACCTCCAGAGGCACCTGATACACCATCCCCACCAGGGAATAGCCTCTCACCAGGGCATGAGGTGGAGGAGCTGCCTTCCCCATCAGCTCTGCCTGCGGCAGATGATGATGAGCCAGCGGGGCAGGACCCTAAGGTGCTATTGCCTGCTGCCCAGGATAAGGCCATGCCTCAACCAGCAAATGAGCCAGCCTTGGACGATTATGGGGGTAAGTGTGTTTTGTTGTGTGCTATGCCCTGCACACTGTAAGCAGTGTGGTGGTTTGGGGTCATTAGGATTTGCACCGATTTTGTGAATAATGTTCTTCACCCATTGTTGCAGATGGAGAACGTGCTGGAGCTGCAGGGTGGAGTGTCAGTGCCTCCCCATCACCCCCTGATACTGAGGAGGAGGTTGAGCCCGAGGGTAAGGACCATATTTGTTGTGTGAACAGAACCAAACACCATAGGGACTATGAGAATCTAATTTTTTTATACAATCACAATACAGGTGTACCTACCATGGAGGACGTAATGAGGGCCCACCATGATTTTGCCCGACTCCTACATCGGGCACACCGACGTGGGCTGCAAGACCTGGCCCGGTTGTCTGCCATGCTGGCTGCCGTTCATCAACATCATGGTGTCCTCCAATGATGTGGCACAACACCCAAACCTAAATGGCCTGTCCTGTCCGGAAAATATGTTGTCCTTGTTGGACCAAAAGTTCAGACTCTTGCCTTGTTGGCTTTTTGTTTTTTGTTTTTTTGCCCCCGTTGGGCTCTTTTCTTATAGTGTCCCACATTGGGACCATGGGGAGTGTGGACTGGCTACCCTGTTGGCCTCTTTCCTTATAGTGTCCCACATTGGGACCATGGGGAGTGTGGACTGGCTACCCTTTTGGCCTCTTTTCTTATAGTGTCCCACATTGGGACCTTGGGGAGTGTGGACTGGCTACCCTGTTGGCCTCTTTTCTTATAGTGTCCCACATTGGGACCATGGGGAGAGTGGACTGGCTACCCTGTTGGCCTCTTTTCTTATAGTGTCCCACATTGGGACCATGGGGAGTGTGGACTGGCTACTATGAGCTGAAAAACAGCATTGTGTCTATTGTGGCAAATGTCTGTCACACATGTATGTTGGCAATAAAATGTCTGACTACTATTTATGTGTGTTCCTTTATGTCACAACACACATGTATTGCTCCCCAACATGTACATTCCGTAACTGTGTGACCCAGATGAGCACACCACTTTAAAGTCCAACGACATGTTAGCAGCCCACATGGTGCTCCTGCTCTGGGGCCATTGCCCACAATGTGTGGATAGTGTCCACTATATTGTGACCCTAAACATTCAGCCATGCAGATTGCAAAATTTTGAACCAAAAATAAGTACAGAATTGTGTCACCAAAGCAAATTTATTACATAATAAACGGAAATAAACATAAAGGAGATACATAGGCCGAATTTGGGCACAAAAATAACAAACAAAATAAAAGGGGCTAATGTGCCAAGGTCAAAATGTCATAGTCCAGACGGCCAGTTAAGTGCATTGGCTAGTAGTGTCCCACTTCCTCCTCATCCTCCTCTGTCTGCTCTGACAATGCCGCCCCCCCATCCCCCTCTCATGGCAGCCCCGCCCTGCCTGAGAGCGTCCTGATCGAAGACTACCTGTTGGGGGGGGGGGGATTTGGGGTGCGTGTCGGGGACAGTCTTCTCACTCGCTGTGGTGGTTCAGCGGCCGAAAGGGGCCAGATGGTGTTCCTCACTGGGGACGGGATGTGGTATCCCCATTGCAGGGCCCCATCTTCGGCCACATCAAGGACACGGTCAAAGACCCGCTGAGCGATCTGGCGTTGGAGTGGCTCCAACCTTGACATCCTGTCGCTCATGTGGAGGGCGTAGCTAGAGATGTGGGTCCGCTGTTCTTCCAAAAGGAGCCCAGCTCGGTCTCCGGTGGGGCAGGTCGTCGCCTTCGCCGGATAACCGAGCTGGGCCCTGGGTCCGGACCCATATCACTAGCTCCATCCTCCTGCTCAGCCACAGATGGGCTTGGCTGAGCATCATCAGCGACAGGATGCTCAGGAATGGAGCCGGGCTGCTCAGGGGCCTGTGAAAAGAAAAGAAAATAGAAAAACAAAGTTACTAAAAGCACCATCATTTCTGTAAATTAGCCATAGGCCAACAATATTCCAAAGCACACACAACACACCACCACCCAAAAACCAAGACAACAGAAAGATAGAAGGCTAGTGACCCAAACACCTGCACGTCTCCTGTACACTCACCTGTAGCATCCCACGTACTCTGCGTAAAACATACATATGTGGCATTCAGAGTGCCCTAAACCAAAAATTATATGTGATCACAGGAGATTGATGCTGGCTGAAATCCCGGCCAGGGCCATGTGGCCCAGCTTGACGTTGTGAACCCCAAACAAAGAAAAATAGGACCCCCATACATTAAACATACACTACATGGGCCAAAGGCCACAGACATGTGTGCGTTCAGCATTTAGTACATGGTGCTGCGTCCGTCCTCAAATACAAAACAAACCCATCATTTATAATATTGCAAACAAGCCCCAAAAGACCCTTATTTCTGTGTAATTACGGAATTGGAGAAGGGCTTTGTGGATAGCTTTTAGATTAAACCAGCCAAGCCCCTGAGGACACAACACATCAATAAATGGTTTGGCATGACCAGACCCAAATATCACAATGGGGTTGTGGTGAAGCATGCAGGGAAGCACACATGTGATGCAAGCATTGTGGCCCACCACCGTAACACAATTACCCACCTCCTGTGGCGCAGATGGATCCTGGCTAGGGCCTACATGGGACGCAGGAAGGGGCAGTTTGGTCCGCGTTGCACGCGAGCTCCCGTGGCCAAGGGTGAAGGTGAGGAGGGGATAGTACCATAAAGTAGGCAATGGTACCTCCTCACCTCCAGCCCCTGACAGACGGTCAAGGTAGTTTTGGTGAGCCCGCGTGAACGCGGACCGCATATTCTTGATCTTAAGGGCCACCATTGCCTGGTCCCACCTCTTGCCTGGCCTGGGGGCCAGCCTATTGGCCAGGTCGACAAGAGGCCTGTAGGCCTCGGCCCTCGCTGCCTGATTGCGATATTCACGCAGCGAGGTGCGCCACAGACACTCGTGTCCTTGATAAGCTGTGAGAAGCTGGGTATCGAACTCCACGCTACCCCTCGGCATCTGTGTGGACAAAAAAAAAATGTAAACATTCAGTACACCACGCATACAACATAAAACCCATGGTTGCGAACAATTTAAGATACTGGCAGGCTAAGTTCTTTTCTGGCCATGAAACTGTTTGCCAACATGTATGTTTGCATGTGGGAGAACCTGTCTCCATGTGCAAGATATCAGATCGGCTAGACATGTCTGGACAGATTAAGCTCAACACATATGTTGACAAAGACACATGGTGGGAACAAGGATTACACAGACAATTAACCACTTTAAACATACCTAAACATGGAGTGAGGGAACATGCTGCCAGGGGAACATCTGCACCTGGCCATGGTGTGCAACATATCATCTTTGGCCTTGCCACAATGTGAAAGGTTTGGCATGTGTTAAAGGAGGACTGGCTGTCTGACACAACACCACATGCTACGGCTTATGGGCAAACACATCATCATCTTGGTCTGACTACACCCATGAACACCCTACTGTAGGCCATGCACCAACCATCCCCTGGCCAAACAGGGGCACATTACAGGGATCAATGGGGAAGCAAATTACTGGGGCCAACCAGCCCTTAATATTTAGCACAGCAAATTTAGCACAATTTATGTCATACGTAACCATACTTGACCAATAGGCCCTACATGCCTATGGCCTACGGAGAATAAGCCGTGCACATAGCAAAAACACAAGACAGACCAGAAGCACAAAACACAACGTCCATACACACATAGCGTAAGCGCCATGTGAGAGACGCATCTGCGTTATGTACAAACGCATGTCAAGGAACAAGCACGTGAGATAACTTACCGTCAGAGCAACAGAGCACGGATCACTGGACACCACTAGCTCAATGCACATGGACGTCTGGACAAGGTGTGGTGGGCATTTGCAGAGATTTATAGTCAGCTACTCCAACCAGAGAACACGAATTCTGCACATTATTAGCGTACACTTGTGAACAGGTCTAGCGGCAGCTGATTGGTGGAGATCGCTCAATCGTGATAGGTAGCGGCTCCTTGAAAAGCTGCTCAGAACGGCAGACATTACGCTTGCTGGCCAAAGTCATTGAGTAAGTATTCGTGGGCAGACATTGAAGTTGCGGCGTGGGGGGCTGAGGCGCATGATTAGTGGGGATAACGCCAAAGACTGCTGTAGCGGACAACCCAGGGATGTTATGTTTGGGACTACATTAGCGTGGTGTGCTGCCTATTAATTGCCATTTTGTACAGAGGTTCCCATATTCTCAGTGACACATTTGTGTTTTTGTTTCCATTCACCATACAGGAGAATGGCTGCTGGAATGTAGACAATAATGTGGTACTGATGCTGCACATCATCGATTATATCATACTGGTTGGGGTCAACGGACACTGGGACCAACATGGCTAGGATCAGACATGGCTTTGAGGTGTGACGCACCAGAGATTAAACAGATGTGGATATCACCCGTGCAAACACGTGTAACCAATTCCCCACATGATGAGTCATGTGTAATCTGGTTTGTGACATCTATGCTTACTCACCTTGGCATGGCCTGGTACGTAGTGGATTACTGACTGTGGTTGTGAAACTACATATGCTATGCTGAATGGTTTGTGTGACATGTATAGCCGAGATTTGTGGTGACACATGTCCCTTTGTAACTCACATAGGTCCAGATGTGCTCATTTCCGCCACTGAACAAAGTGTTAACGTTGCGTGAGCTGGAGATTAACAATCCCGAGGATTACCGAAACTACCTGCATATGTCCCAGGACTGTTTCACCTTCCTTTTGGAGCGTGTGAGGCCACTGATAGCCCGTCAGGACACTATTATGCGTCAATCGGTATCAGGTGAGGAGCGTTTGGCTATAACTTTGCGGTTCCTGGCTACAGGGCAGTCAATGACATCCCTCACATACTTGTCACGTGTCTCCCTGCCCCTGCTGAGCCGCCTGATCCCTGAGACGTGTGAGGCCATCTGGAGTGCTCTGCAGCCATCCTACATGAAGATGCCAGAAACAGCCGCAGAATGGATGGAAGTAGGCCGAGGCTTTGAAACCCGGTGGAACTTCCCCAAGTGCGGCGGGACCTTGGATGGTAAGCACGTGAGGATTACTAAACCTGCCAACTCGGGCTCTTTTTTTCAATTACAAAGGGTATTTTAGTATAATCCTCATGGCTCTAGTGGATGCGAACTATGAGTTCCTCTACGTGGACGTTGAAATGAACGGCCGCAACTCAGATGGGGGTGTGTTCGCACGCTGCTCCTTGGCACAACTACTAAGGAGCGGTGGGCTGAACTTACCCTCAAATGACGAGACCCATCATCTCAACTTTGCGTTTGTGGCGGATGAAGCTTTCCCACTTCAGGAACACCTACTGCAGCCATATCCCCAGAGGACCCTTACTTCTGAAAGACTCATTTTCAATTACCGGCCATCCCGGGCCCGCCGTGTGGTTGAAAATGCGTTTGGGATAATGGCGAATCGGTTCCGGGTTTTTCATACGCCTATGCCAGTGATGGGCAACCTTTTGAGCTTGGTGTGTCAAAATTCGCCAAAAAACCGAGCATAAATCGGGAGGTGTGTCACCTTGAGAAAAAAACCCTAATTTTACGATATTTATAGTTTAAATAACAAATATGTTTAATATTTAACTTACCTGCTTAGTGACTTCTTTGTTAATCTGTCAGTTGGTTTCTTTTGTTGGTCTTGCTGTTATTTAACTTGTATGGGGTGCCATGAACTAAGTCAGATAAGTGGGGGGGAGGGGGAATTCTTCCAGTGATGGCGAACCTGTGGCAGTCCAGCAACAGCTGGACTGCCACAGGTTCGCCATCACTGATTTAGTGACTTTTTTGTTGCTGAATTTCTGCTTACTACCGTTTCACTACATAGAACGCAAAATGATCTGCCATTTTTTTCTATAATGCCATACATCTCAGTCCATGTCTCTTGAAAGGGTCGGCTACGGCTACTATCACTTCCTTTACTTAACCTTGGTTTTTTTGGCTTCTCCATCAGAGGGGCAGTGACAGAAGATTTATAGATAGCCCTGCAGGCAATTAGGGGTTAACTGTCTTTTAGGAAAGAGCAGAAATAGGGATTAATAAAGTGCGCAACAATAATATAGTGGTGAAATGGAGTCTGTACTATGCTGCAAGATGGCGTTCCTTATGTAAATTAATGGCGGGAAACGGCACCCATAGCACAGGCCTCTTCCAGCCTCCCCCTCACTTATCTCAGTAATGGCCAATCACACATTCATGACACCCCAGATTCTGCCCAGAACCTTTCACTCGAGGATGGTTGCTGTAGTAATCACTGGACCTCCAGACAGACCTCCAGACAGCGATCACAGGGCCTCAGATATGCGTCCTCCACAGCATTCCGCTGCTCCCTGCTGCGCCAGCCAACCAGCAAGTTCCGCCTACCGGAAGTCCCAGGACTAGACGCTCTGTGCCGGAGCTCTGCTGTTCTGGCCTACAGACCTCCAGCACATTTTTTTTTCCTCAGCTACTGCACCTGGCCCTGTAATCGCAGATGTCTCGGAAAGCGCTCGCATTGCCATGTCGGAAGCCCCACTCGCAACAGTTTTTTGCTGCCGTGTCTGTGGTTTTTATCCAAATAGCGAGTCTAGCGAGTGAGAAAAAGTAAACTCTGCCAAAACTAGGATCGCAGAGTACCGAATCCTACTTGTAGTTTCTCCGGCGGCCGCGTGTCACTGAAAATGGCTACGCGTGTCAGTGCTGACACGCGTGTCATAGGTTCGCCATCACTGGCCTATGCATATGAAACTGGAGTCTATTGACGCGGTAGTGCTGGCCTGCTGTGTGCTGCATAACTTCCTGCGTCGTAGGGATAGAGCATCATACACGCCAGGAGGTTCTGTAGATAATGCAGACGCCACAACAGGGGAGGTCCGTCCAGGGTCTTGGCGTGATGACGACCTTGAAAAAGAGGAGGCTATGCATTACAGAGCTATGATTCCTAAACTCTTTCTCCGATTTGGATGTGGAAACTCTCATATTGCAGCTGGGAGTGTGCACTTTCAGCCCATATCTAATATATAATTGCCGTAGCGCACTTCCGTAAGTTTCGGCGCTACTTCCGTCGTCGTGGACGTGGCTGCCTCGCAGCCACGTGACCCACGAAGCATTGGCCGCATAGTGGCCATTGCGAGCCGTTGCCGGGCGCGAGCAATGGCCGCAAAGCGGCCATTGCTAGTCTCCAGCCCCGTCCAACGACCGACCACAGCCGAGCCCCGTGGCCGAAAATAGAACCAGGGGCCCGGCCATAAATTCGGCGAAACACCGCTATGTATCTATGGGAAGTGAGGCGCTATGCTGATTGGTCAGCGCAGCACACAGCGACCACTCAGCATAGCGCCTCACTTAAGCGGGAAATTTGAAACTCCAAGTCGTCCATTCTATCTCTATGGGAAGTGAGGCGCGATTCTGATTGGTCGCTGTGTGCTGCCGGCGACCAATCAGAATAGCGCCTCACTTCCCAATGAGATATAATGGACGACTTTCAGTTTCAAATTTACCGCTGAAAGTGAGGCGCTATTCTGATTGGTTGCTGTGTGGGGCTGGCGACCAATCAGAATAGCACCTCACTTCCCATAGAGATACATAGCGGTGTTTCGAACAATGCATGGCCGGGCCCTTGGTTCGATTTTCGGGCACGGCGCTCGGCTGTCGCCGGACTTACCGCGGCTGCAAAGACTCAGCTATCTATCTACCTCTATCTCTCTATCTATTTATCTATCTATCTATCTATATCTATTTATCTATCTATATATAGTAGAAAAAATTCCTTGCAGCACACATCTATCACCAATGTTGCATAATGCTATAAGCCATGTGGTTGAGAAAAAAGTTTAAAAACTTACGTTTTTCTGAAAAAACTCAAAATCTTATCTTTTTATTCTGAAGTTCTTAGTACAAACATTGGCCAAGGTCTGTTTGCTCGTCGACTGCGACAAAGTGACTTCAGGCACGACGAGTCCTATCGCTGATACCCAAGTCCTCCTTGTCCACCCTACCCCACTACTAAGTGGGCGGACACCATCTATACCCTCCATCACCTGTCTACGATGAGGGTGCAATTTGCAGCAAAGTATCTGCAACTCTATGTAATATATAACGAAAAAAACTGCACAGCACTCACAGACTCTGGTGGACAAGGAGGACTTGGGTGTCAGCGATAGGACTCGTCGTGCCTGAAGTCACTTTGTCGCAGTCGACGAGCAAACAGACCTTGGCCAATGTTTGTACTAAGAACTTCAGAATTAAAAGATAAGATTTTGAGTTTTTTCAGAAAAGCGCAAGTTTTTAAACTTTTTTCTCAACCACATGGCTTAACATTATGCAACATTGGTGATAGCTGTGTGCTGCAAGGAATTTTTTCTACTATATATATATCTCTGTGTCCCTGCTTGCACCAGTTCACACTGGTCTGTGAGTGCTGTGCAGTTTTTTTCGTTATATTTTATCTATCTATCTATCTATCTATGTATCTATCGAAGCGGCCATTGTCAGCCTTTGCAGGGGCGAGTCTCCCGCCCCGGCGACAAGCGCCGAGCCCCGTGGCCGAAAATAGAACCAGGGGCCCGGCAATAAATTAGCCGAAACACCGCTATGTATCTCTATGGGAAGTGAGGCGCTATGCTGATTGGTCGGCGCAGCACACAGCGACCAATCAGCATAGCGCCTCACTTAAGTGGGAAATTTAAAACTCAAAGTCCTCCATTATATCTCTATGGGTAGTGAGGCGCTATTCTGATTGGTCGCTGTGTGCTATATCTATATCTGTCTATATCTATCTATCTATTTATATCTATATCTCCACTATCTATATCTATCTATATCTATTTATCTATATCCCTCTCTCTCTCTCTCCCTCTCTCTCTCTCCCTCTCTCTCCCTCCCTCTCTCTCCCTCTCTCTCTCCAGATTCTTTAGAATCGTGCTCACAGCTAGTTATATATAGAATTGTATTTCTGAACATGTTTTTGTAAACAGCTAAAATAACAAAACTTGTGTTACTGTCCAAATATTTCTGGCCCTAACTGTATACACACTAGATGGCGGCCCGATTCTAAAGAATCGGGTAGTCTAGAATCCATATATAAAATAAAAATGTTTATCATTAGTTAGCATAGTATACGGGGTGAGTGTGTGACGGTGTCAGTTTAATTGGTGGTGTGTATACAGGTGTAGCTCAGTGGGTGTATGCATGATGTTTTTTACGGTGGCTGGTGGGTTAGCACTGCAGCGGTGGCTCAGTGGTTAGCACTGAAGTGCGGTGGCTCAGTGGTCATCACTGAAGCGTGGCGGTTGCACTAGTTCGTGGTTAGCACTATGCGGTGCGGTGGGCCTATCGTGGTGGTTAGCACTGATGTGGCCGGTGGTTCAGAGTGGTTTAGCACTGAGTGCGGTGGCTCGGGGTTAGCACTGGTGCGGTGGCTCGTGGTTAGCACTGAAGTGCGGTGGCTCAGTGGTTGGTTAGCACTGAAGTGCGGTGGCTCGGGCTTAGCACTGAAGTGCGGTGGCTCGGTGGTTAGCACTGAAGTGCGGTGGCTCGGTGGTTAGCACTGAGATTGATCAGCGCATACTGTACATTGCATATGGAGGGGTGAGGAAAGCGGAGTCTGGAGGGGTGAGGAAAGCGGAGGCTGGAGGGGTGAGGAAAGCGGAGGCTGGAGGGGTGAGGAAAGCGGGGGCTGGAGGGGTGAGGACGGGTGAGGCGGCCAGAGGACGGGCAGAGGCGGGAGCGGCCGCGGGCAGAGGCTCTTAGTGTATTTCAAATATGGCTGTATAGCGGCCGCAGCTATTCTGATAGTTCGGCGCGCTGAAGGCGCCGACCAATCAGAATAGCGGCGGGCGCTATGCCGCCATATTTGAAATCCACTGAGTACAGTGTATTTGAAGTATGGCGCCATAAAGCGCGGCGCTATTCTGATTGGTCGCCGCATTCAGCGTGGCGACCAATCAGAATAGCGCCGGGGTCTATGGCGCCATCTTTAAAATACATTGTACTCAGTGTCTTAGAAGTATGGTGCGATAAAGTGCGGCGCTATTCTGATTGGTCGCCGGGAGCCGCGAGCGACCAATCAGAATAGCGGGGCACGGAGCGAGCGCGAGGTAGCCGGAGCTCAGCTCCTGGTTACCTCGCGCCGGGGATCTCCGTGCCGGGCATATCCGCGGCTCAGCTCTGGGGAGTCGCGAGCCAGCCGGGATTTGCCCGGTACCCCTGCCGCAATTCTGATTGATTGCTCGCTTGCGAGCGACCAATCAGATTCAAGGCACGGCACCATGTTTCAAAATCTAAGAAGTGAAAAAATTTTTTTAAAAGAATGCGCCGTGTTTCCCGGCACACTTCTCATTGGTCGCCGTCAGGCGCGAGTGACCAATGAGAAGAATGGGGTGGGGCACGGCGCCATATTTGAAATCCAGCGGAAACTTTGGATTTCAAATATGGATTTCAAAATATCTTTTAAATTTTTTTTTCTCACTTCTTAGATTTTGAAACATGGCACCATGCCGCGGCTTGATTCTGATTGTTCGCTTGCAAGCGAGCAACCAATCAGAATAGCGGCGGCGGTATCGGGCAAATCCCGGCTGGCTCACGGCTCCCCGGAGTTGAGCCACGGATATGCCCAGCACAGAGATACCCGGCTCGCTCCGGCGGCGCGAGGTAGCCGGGAGGCGAGGTCGGCTCCCGGCTACCTCGCGGCCGCTCCGTCCGCTGCGTGGATCCCCGAGCCGACCAGAGGTCGGCTCGCAGATCCACGCGCCGGCGGAGCGGGCGCGAGGTAGCCGACTTCTGCTCCCGGCTACCTCGCGGCCGCTCCGGAGATAAATGTCCGCCGGAGGTCGGCCCTAAGCGCAGCGGACCTTCCTAAGGTCCGCTCCGCTTAGGGCCGCCATCTTGGTCCACCCTGAGCGGGTGTAGTAAACGCTGGTGACGTCACTTATCTCCGGACATTTACCTCCGGACAAAGCCACGGAAGTTGGCTTTTGTCCGGGAGTAGAACTCTAGGCAATTATATAATAGATACACTAGTAACGTGCACATAATGAGACAATTTTTATTTGGCGGCCGTCACACGCTTCAATATCGATAGCGATATTGTTAGCGATCACGTGCACGCGCGATCGCTAACCATATCGCTCACATCGCTGGTGAGCTGTCACACAGGCAGACTCACCAGCGATGTGGACCAGCGAGATCGCTGGTAACTATGGTACACATCGGGTTACTAGGCGCCGCCACCTTTACAGGTTTCCGGAGCATGGGGGGGGCCTGTATACTGATGGGGGGCCTGTATACCTCTGGGGGGGGCGCCCGTGTATTGACTCGCGTATAAGCCGAGGGGGTAACTTTTCAGCCCAATTTTTGGGCTGAAAAACTCGGCTTATACGCAAGTATATACGGTATATATATAATATACAGTTAGGGCCAGAAATATTTGGACAGTGACACAAGTTTTGTTATTTTAGCTGTTTACAAAAACATGTTCAGAAATACAATTATATATATAATATGGGCTGAAAGTGCACACTCCCAGCTGCAATATGAGAGTTTCCACATCCAAATCGGAGAAAGGGTTTAGGAATCATAGCTCTGTAATGCATAGCCTCCTCTTTTTTAAGGGACCAAAAGTAATTGGACGATGGACTCTAAGGGCTGCAATTAACTCTGAAGGCGTCTCCCTCGTTAACCTGTAATCAATGAAGTAGTTAAAAGGTCAGGGGTGGATTCCAGGTGTGTGGTTTTGCATTTGGAAGCTGTTGCTGTGACCAGACAACATGCGGTCAAAGGAACTCTCAATTGAGGTGAAGCAGAACATCCTGAGGCTGAAAAAAAAGAAATAATCCATCAGAGATAGCAGACATGCTTGGAGTAGCAAAATCAACAGTTGGGTACATTCTGAGAAAAAAGGAATTGACTGGTGAGCTTGGGAACTCTAAAAGGCCTGGGCGTCCACGGATGACAACAGTGGTGGATGATCGCCGCATACTTTATTTGGTGAAGAAGAACCCGTTCACAACATCAACTGAAGTCCAGAACACTCTCAGTGAAGTAGGTGTATCTGTCTCTAAGTCAACAGTAAAGAGAAGACTCCATGACAGTAAATACAAAGGGTTCACATCTAGATGCAAACCATTCATCAATTCCAAAAATAGACAGGCCAGAGTTAAATTTGCTGAAAAACACCTAAAGAAGCCAGCTCAGTTCTGGAAAAGAATTCTATGGACGAAGAGACAAAAATCAACCTGTACCAGAATGATGGGAAGAAAAAAAGTTTGGAGAAGAAAGAGAACGGCACATGATCCAAGGCACACTACATCCTCTGTAAAACATGGTGGAGGCAACGTGATGGCATGGGCATGCATGGCTTTCAATGTCACTGGGTCACTTGTGTTTATTGATGACATAACAGCAGACAAGAGTAGCCGGATGAATTCTGAAGTGTACCGGGATATACTTTCAGCCCAGATTCAGCCAAATGCTGCAAAGTTGATTGGACGGCGCTTCATAGTACAGATGGACAATGACCCCAAGCATACAGCCAAAGCTACCCAGGAGTTCATGAGTGCAAAAAAGTGGAACATTCTGCAATGGCCAAGTCAATCACCAGATCTTAACCCAATTGAGCATGCATTTCAAATCTTGCTCAAATCCAGACTTAAGACGGAAAGACCCACAAACAAGCAAGACCTGAAGGCTGCCGCTGTAAAGGCCTGGCAAAGCATTAAGAAGGAGGAAACCCAGCGTTTGGTGATGAACATGGGTTCCAGACTTAAGGCAGTGATTGCCTCCAAAGGATTCTCAACAAAATATTGAAAATAACAATAATTTGTTTGGGTTATGTTTATTTGTCCAATTACTTTTGACCTCCTAAAATGTGGAGTGTTTGTAAAGAAATGTGTACAATTCCTACATTTTCTATCAGATATTTTTGTTCAACCCTTCAAATTAAACGTTACAATCTGCACTTGAATTCTGTTGCAGAGGTTTCATTTCAAATCCAATGTGGTGTCATGCAGAGCCCAACTGTGTCACTGTCCAAATATTTCTGGCCCTAAGTGTGTGTGTGTGTGTGTGTGTGTGTGTGTGTGTGTGTGTGTGTGTGTATATATATATAATATATTATAGGTATGATAGAATCGTGATACTATTTTTATCCCTCCCCTGAGGTTGGTACCAATTGCTACTGCTATTAGTGTATACAGTTAATGGTGAAGATATCATTCATGACTAGCTTTAAATTGTCTTAAGTGTGAGCAGCCCTATAGCTTAGTGGATAATTGATTTTTTAATAGAAACACAAGTTTTGAAGTCCGGGGTTTGAACTTCTGTTTTTTTTTTTATTTTTATTGATATAAAGGTATGGATACATGTATTTTAAAAAAGGAAAAAAAATAAAATTAAATTCCATTTTTTTTTTTTAAATTATAAGCCCATCAGGTAATGGGGAATCATAATAGAAAACAGGTCCTCTTTAATAAGAAATATTCAAATTCCTAATAGGTAGGTTCGCCCCACATAATATGACTGAGATAAGTTATCTATCAACTCCAATAGCCAAGTGGTCTAATACTTGCCCTGTGAATTTATAGTTTTGGAAACGCCGGATTGAATCCCCTGTGGATCATTGTGCATTTTTATACAATTTTTTAATTTAATGATTTAGAGAGTTTTTTTATGTTCTCTTCATGTGTGGTATGTTAATGTTATATAGATTATATTATTTTGTATTGATATGCCTTTTAATGGATGTTGTCCACCCAGCGGGTTTGAGGGTGGCGTTCCCAGTGGAGCTACCTTCATACCTGAATGGGAGGGGTCATATAATGGATACCGTATATACTCGTGTATAAGTCGACCCGTGTATAAGCCGACCCCCCTACTTTTGCCCCCAAAAACAGGGAAAACCTATTGACTCGCGTATAAGCCTAGGGTGGACAATGCAGCAGCTACCGGTACTGAAAAATTTTAAAATGAAAATAGATACGAATAAAATGTTGAACTTTTATTTTAAATAGAAACCGTAAACTACCAATGCAGCAGACCACCGTCCTGTTATAAAGCCCCCTATCACTGGTATGTAGCCCACCATCCCTGTATATAGCAGCCATAACTAGTATACAGTTGCCGCCAGCAGGGGTAATACAGGCCCCCAAGCAGGGTAATACAGGCCCCCCCGCAGGGGTAATACAGGCCCCCCCGCAGGGGTAATACAGGCCCCCCCGCAGGGGTAATACAGGCCCCCCCGCAGGGGTAAGTAATACAGGCCCCCCCGCAGGGGTAATACAGGCCCCCCCGCAGGGTAATACAGGCCCCCCCGCAGGGGTAATACAGGCCCCCCCGCAGGGTAATGCAGGCCCCCCCGCAGGGTTAATACAGCCCCAGCAGGGGTAATACAGGCCCCCAAGCAGGGGTAATACAGGCCCCCCCACAGGGTTAATACAGCCCCAGCAGGGGTAATACAGGCCCCCAAGCAGGGGTAATACAGGCCCCCCCACAGGGTTAATACAGCCCCAGCAGGGGTAATTCAGGCTCCCCCACAGGGTTAATACAGCCCCAGCAGGGGTAATTCAGGCCCACCCACAGGGTTAATACAGCCCCAGCAGGGGTAATACAGCCCCAGCAGGGGTAATTCAGGCTCCCCCACAGGGTTAATACAGCCCCAGCAGGGGTAATTCAGGCCCACCCACAGGGTTAATACAGCCCCATAAATCAATAGGAGAACAATTAGTGGAGCTACAATGCTTAAGGTATATAGTAAAGGTTAAATGCATATGCACTCCTCATGATGAAGCATATGCATTTGTAAGCAGCGAAACGTACGTAAGGAGTCAGATAATGAGGGAATGATTCTCTTATCCTGCAATAGCACTTTATCTGTTGTATGTGAATGCACTGGTAATTTTTCACACTATGCACTTTATATGGGTTGTTGCAATATTTGGCTGTGAGCTGCCAATCCACACCTGGATTACCTTGGTAGCCTCAATATGTTATGTACCATCTCTGACTGATTGTGTCAGTTTGTGATTAATGTCAACTATCCTGTATACGTGCCTTTTATAACAAAATTGTGCATCCATCTATGTATATGGATTTGTGCTATGCATTTGAAATGAATTACACAGATTTTTACACTATAAGTGTTTGTAAACTGTCTCAATAAAGATTTAACCTTTACTATATACCTTAAGCATTGTAGCTCCACTAATTGTTCTCCTATTGATTTATGATTTGTAAGTGTTTGAGCAGCTCGGCTGATCAGGACATCCTGTGAGCTGTATGAATTTAACCATATGGAATATGTATATTTAATACAGCCCCAGCAGGGGTAATTCAGGCCCCCACAGGGTAATACAGCCCCAGCAGGGGTAATTCAGGCTCCCCCACAGGGTTTAATACAGCCCCAGCAGGGGTAATTCAGGCCCCCCCACAGGGTTAATACAGCCCCAGCAGGGTAATTCAGGCCCCCCACAGGGGTAATACAGCCCCAGCAGGGGTAATTCAGGCCCCCCACAGGGTAATTCAGGCCCCCCACAGGGGTAATACAGCCCCAGCAGGGGTAATTCAGGCCCCCCACAGGGGTAATTCAGGCCCACCCACAGGGGTTAATACAGCCCCAGCCAGGGGTAATCTCACCCCCTCGGTCTGCAGGCACCCGGGTCCCTCCAGCTGCTCCGTCTGCGTGCGCGGCTTCTAATACCGGCGTCCTCCCCGCTCTTCCTGTTTAATGCGATCATGTGACCGCGGTCACATGATCGCATTAAACAGGAAGTGCGGGAAAGACGCCGGTATTAGAAGCCGCAAACGCAGACGGAGCAGCTGGAGGGACCCGGGTGCCTGCAGACCGAGGGGGTGAGATTACCCCTGCTGGGGGGCCTCTGTATACATGGGGCGGGGAGGCAGCGGGGGAGGCTATATTGTGCAGGGGAGCAGCAATGTACTATGCGCTGCTCCCCATGCATAATTAATGAGCGGCACCACGTGACGTGCCGCTCATTCTGCAGCCTCCCCCCACCTCCTCCTGTGCCCGGACACTGCCCCCACCACACCACACAGTATATGACTCGTGTATAAGCCGAAGGGGGACTTTTCAGCCCAATTTTTGGGCTGAAAAAGTCGGCTTATACACGAGTATATACGGTATATCTTTTTTAAATCCGCAGTGGGCATGTTCTCTCTACATAAACTTACTGAGTTTTTCTGTCTTTGAATGGCTTCGTGATCTAATGTTGACTCTATGAACTTTTAGTTTTGGAAGTGCCGGATTGAATCCCACGTGGATCTTGGTGCATTTTTATTTAATTTGTGAATTGGAGAGTGTTTTTGTAATAGGTGTGGTATTTTAATGATTTATTGTTATTGATAGGTCTTTTAATAGATGTTATCCACCCTGCCTGTGTGAAGGGGGCGTTCCCACAGGAAGCACCATCACAATTGCAGGGTGGAGTCCTATAATGTTGTTGTGTGTATATATATCTTGTTAATACTGCTGCTCTTGATGCCCTGATGGTGATAACTGAGATCACGAAACCAGTAGGCAAATTACCCATTAAACAGAGTTTTATCTATCACTCTGTTTGTCTTCACTGGAGGTCAGCGTGGTGAATCTATGAAACCTAGCACTTTCTGTTAACCCTTTGGATCCTTACTCTTGCTGGGCACCTGCTGCGACCATAAGAGAGAGCGGAGTTAGTTGGTTGTGACTTGCACAACCAAATCAGGTGAGTCCTTCCACTAAAGGGAGGCACTGAGGTTATTTGTACAAAAGGAAATTACTCTATGTGCACACTGCCCCCCATGCTCGCACACATAAGCCCCCATAGGACATGCCTCCAGCTGGCAACATAAACCACTTAGCTGCACACTCCACCTGTGATACAGTCGTCACTCCCACCCTAGCTGGCACACCCCCCAGTGACACTCACCCCCCAGCTGCACACCCCGTCCCCCGTCTGGCGCACACATAAGCCCCATGCAGGCACACTACCCCCCATGCTGGCACGCATAAACCACCTAGCTGGCACAATCTCCACCCTAGATGATACAGTCGTCGTCTTTCCCCCCCCCCCCCCCCCACATGCTGGCACAGTCTTTTTTCCCCCCCCCCATGCTGGCACAGTCCTCCCCCCCATGCTCGCGCACTTTCCCCTTCCCATGTCTGGCACAGTCTCCCCCACCCTCCCTTCCCCTGTCTGGCACACCCACCCCCCCCATGCTGGCGCAGCCTCCCCGAACCCCCCCTACCCCCCCAGTCTGGCACAGTCTTTCCCCCCCCAGACCCAGTCTGGCACAGTCGTTCCCCCCATCCCCCCCTTTCCCCCCCCACGCTGGCGCAGTCTTCCCCTCCACGCTGGTGCAGTCTGCCCCCCCCCCTTCCCCAACGCTGGCAGTCTCCCCCCACCCCCTCCCCCATGCTAGCACAGTCTCTCCCCACATCCCCCCCCCCCTTCCCCCACACTGGCGCAGTCTCCCCCCCCCCCCACCCCCCCTTCTTCCCCCATGCTGGCACAGTCTTACCCCCCCTGTCTGGCACAGAGTCTCGACCCCCCCCCCCCACGCTGGCGCACTTTCCCCCTCGCTGTCTGGCACAGTCTGCCTGGCTGGCACACAGTTAAAAAAAACAAAACAATCGATGTCATGCTCGCCTCTCTCCATCACTCCCTGTTGCCGGCGCCATCCCCGCTGTCTGTGCTGTGCCGGCATCCGGTCCTGTGAGTAGCGCACGGTGATGACGTCACTGCAGAGACACTTACAGGACCGGAGGCTGGCACAGGACACAGCGGGGATGGCGCAGGGAGCGATGGAGCGAGGTGAGTATATCACCGGGATACTCACTGCTTTCCACGAAATGAAAGCTTGGAAAGCACTGACTATTCACATGGGGCTGCAGTCCCACTTCTGTAATATTCGCTGCTCCCCTGCTGGTGATTGACAGCGGGATGCAGTGCATATTCATGAGCCTAATGAACGGCCCAATGTGACCACGGACCCGCAGCTGCAGCCTGCTCCTGGTCCCCTCCAGCCCCGATCACCGCTCTACAGGCCTCCCTCCCCCACCGCACAGCAAATTGTAGTTTCGCATTATAAGACGCCCCCGCCACTTACCCCCAAAATTTGGGGTAATAAAAGTGCGTCTTATAATGCAAAAAATACGGTATACGCCCTTGATCGTTAAGGGATTAAACCCTTCATGACCCTGGAATTTTTCGTTTGTCGTTTTATGCTCCCCTTCTTTCAAGAGCCATAACTTTTTTATTTTTCTATCAATATAGACATATGACAGCTTGTTTTTTGCGGGACGAGTTGTACTTTCAGATGCAATCATTTATTTTACCATATAGTGTACAAGGAAATTGCAAAAAAAAAAGTGCAATCATTCGTTTGTTTTTCAGCCGCCATGTTCACTATATGGTAAAACCGACTTGACTGGGTGATGCCTCGGGTTGGTACGAGTTCGTAGATACCAAACATGTATACCTTTACTGGTATCTAAGTGGTGAAAAAGAATTCAGAAGTTTGAGAAAAAAAAAAAATGACTTTTTGCACCATGTTTTGCGACCTGTAGCGTTCTCATTTTTTTGGGATCTGGGGATGTGTGATGGCTTATTTTTTGCATCTTGAGCTTACCTTTTTAATGATACAATTTTTGGGTTGATGCGCCGTTTTGACCGCCTATTATCGCATTTTATAGCAATGTTGCAGCAACTAAAATAATTTAATTTTGGTATTTGGACCATTTTTTCCGTTACGCAGTTTAGGGCTCTCATTAATTGATTTTATATGTTGATAGATCGGGCGATCCTGAATGCGGTGATACCAAACGTGTAATTTTTTAAAATTTTTTAATACTTTTATTGTGAATGGGGGAAAAGGGGGGTGATTTGAACTTTTATGTTTTTGTTTGTTTTTTTTACAGGTTTTTAAAAACTTGATTTTTTTTTAATTGATTCTTATTTTTACACTGCCCCTTTAAGAGGCATCTTGCTGCACAGTCCGATCACTTCTGGGAAATGCAGATGAGCTGCAGCTCATCTCTATATCTCAGAATTGCGGACCTGTTGTGGTTGGCAGTGCTTGCCAACCACAACCCGAAAGTGCTCAGTGACAGCTTCCGGGGTCTAACCAGGACCCTGGCTTGTCACGTGAGCGCCGAAGATCCCGTGATACTATCGCGGGATCTCCGGTACAGACGGGGAACAGCACGTTCCCCGCCGTGGCCGCCTTGGATCCCACTGTCTGTGATTGACAGCGGGATCCAAGGGGTTAAGAGCACCGATCGGATCAGGGGCGGACCCAGACTGTAGTGGGCCCTGGTGCAAGAAATTTTTCGGGGCCCCCCACAGCCTAATATATACAGTCCATTACAGCCTAATATATACAGTTCAGCACAGCCGCCAGGTAATATATACAGCCAAGCACAGGCTCCAGGTAATATATATAGACTAGCACAGCCTCCAGGTAATATATACAGCCCAGCATAGCCTCGTATAACATATATAGCCCAAGACAGCCTCAAGGAGGATATATACATACTAGATGTGTGCCCGATGCGATCACATTGGAGGGCGAGGATTGGTGCGGCGGCGGGATGCAGGGGGCGGCTAAGTGGACACACACACACCTACACGCACAGAAGGGGGATGGAGGAGAGAGAGGACAGAGAGGGACGGAGCAGAGAGAGGACAGAGAGGGACGGAGCAGAGAGAGGACAGAGAGGGACGGAGCAGAGAGAGGACAGAGAGGGACGGAGCAGAGAGAGGACAGAGAGGGACGGAGCAGAGAGAGGACAGAGAGGGACGGAGCAGAGAGAGGACAGAGAGGGACGGAGCAGAGAGAGGACAGAGAGGGACGGAGCAGAGAGAGAGGACAGAGAGGGACGGAGCAGAGAGAGAGGACAGAGAGGGACGGAGGAGAGGAGAGGACAGAGAGGGACGGAGAGGGAGACGGAGGGGAAGAGGGACGGAGCAGGGAGAGGACAGAGAGGGACGGAGCAGAGAGAGGACAGAGAGGGACGGAGCAGAGAGAGGACAGAGAGGGACGGAGCAGAGAGAGGACAGAGAGGGACGGAGGAGAGAGAGGACAGAGAGGGACGGAGGAGAGAGAGGACAGAGAGGGACGGAGGAGAGAGAGGACAGAGAGGGACGGAGGAGAGAGAGGACAGAGAGGGACGGAGGAGAGAGAGGACAGAGAGGGACGGAGGAGAGAGAGGACAGAGAGGGACGGAGGAGAGAGAGGACAGAGAGGGTAAGTTACATGAATGTGCATCCAAAGCTCCTGTTTCACTGACACTCAGGAGCCGGCCGGCTGCTTCTTTGCACAACAGGGCCCCCAAGCACTGCAGGCCCCCCCGACTTCAGTAGTTATGCCCCTGGGTCTCCTATCCTGGTGTATAGGATCACTCTGATCCCCAGCAGAGCAGACCCTGACCGGACTGAGGAGCGTCCTCCTGCCCCACACCATGATTAATGACCTCCTGCTTACCAGCATCTTCTGAGGTCAGTCCATCCACAATCTGCTCTCCGGGAGGCTGAAGGAGCAGGTGAAGTGTCCCTCTGCAGACCCCGTACACACAGTGTGCAGGAGGCCTGTCTGCAGCTGCTGATGTGATCTGCGAGCAGCCGGGCGGGAGAATAGATACATTCAAATCCACAGTGCGCTCCCCAGGCAGCCCGAGCAGCTCCAACAGCTGATATTGGTGCGCCCCCTGCACTCCCAGGCCCAGTCCCGACCGCTGCGACTGTGATTGTTGCACCCACAGCAGTGGAGGCAGGGGCCCGTGCAAGGCGCGGGGGTGGGGGTGGAACCGCGGCACCGGACTCCCGGCTGGAGCCTTGGGGGCCCCCTAACCGGCCGGGGCCCTGGTGCAGCTGCACCAGCTGCACCACGGTAGGTCCGCCCCTGGATCGGATCCCGGATCTGATCGGTGCTGTTACGCTGACATCTCAGCTGATGAGATCAGCTGAGATGTCGGGGCTTTGATGTGAACTACACGCTGGAGCTCGCATCAAACACCCCTAACCGGCCCATGACGTTGTACAACATCATAGGTCGAGAAGGGGTTAAAGACGATTGACTGACTTATGGTTTAAAGGGAATCTGTCACTAGGTTTTTGCCACCCCATCTGAGGGCAGCATAATGTAGATACAGAGACCCTGATCTCAGTGAGGTATCGCTTACTGAACTCCTTGCTGTCATTTTGATAAAGTTACTGTTTTCTCTGCTGCAGATTAAGCAGTTATATTTATGTGAAGCAGGGACGCGAACATAAATCATGGAGCCCAATAGCACAACGTCTAGTTGTCACCATCCTCCCCACACGCAAAAAAAATAACAATATTCATCTGGGTGATATAATAGCATATCTCACAAATTTGCAGCCCTTAAAAAGGTATTTTGCTTTGATCGAAGCCCAAAGATCCATTGCAGCCATAAAGCATGATGCCAACAAACGACCCCACACATCCCTTTATGCATTATAATAATTGGCCCACATACAGTAGAACGACCCCTTCCTATCACTCTAAATACTATAATAGCTCACACACCCCTCCGCACAGCATGATGGATAACAGACAGTCCTTCACACTGTATAATGGCTTTTATAAAGGGCCTCATATAGCCCTCCATAAAGAATAACTGCGCCCTCATAGCCTCCAAATATTATAATAGCCTACTTAGTTCTACTTGGAGGACTACGCAAGATCCATAATACTATATCTACTTACACAGTCGTGCTGTCCTGTCTGTCATCCACTTCGGCACAACAGAGGGGGGGCAGATAGAGGGCACACAGGGTACATTGCACAGTACTGCCAGCGGTGCCACCACCTGATACCGCAAACACCGTCCCCCGCAGTCACTGACGCTGAAACATCACCACGTAAGTAAGTGCGCACTTACTCATGCAGCTGCCAACTTTGGAAACCTAGGTATACAAGGAAGGTGGAGGAATGACACCACAGGGAGTAGAGTGCACAAGGAGGAAAGACAAAGCACAGGAGAGCAGAGCAGAGTGGGTGTGAGACAGAGAGCACATGGGGGTGACAGCGCAAGGGAGAGAGCACAAGGGGAGACAGCTCAAAGGAGACAGCACATGGGGGAGAGCACTTCAGTGGAGAAGACCGCACATGGGGGGGGATACCACCAGCACCATAGAGCCTGCCTGCATCATGACACCACCCCCTCCTGATGCGATAGCATCGGGCCCCCATCTAGTCAGCCAAGAATTATATACTATTTTATAACCTGGCAGCTGCTGTAAATGACATGAATTTTACTATATCTAAATTTTTTTTGTGCTTATAAAACATGTTCTGTTTATTCTAGGTATTGTCTTATGAGTGTAAGAGGCTGTTACACTGATTTCCATGTAGACTTTGGGGGGACATCGGTATGGTATCACATCCTTCGAGGAGGCAAGGTCAGTCTTTCTCTATCTTCAGTTTTCCATCTTCATTCTTACAGAGCTTTATCTACTATATAATCATATAATTCTGTCTGTCACAGAAATCCCACGTCGCTGATTGGTCGCAACTGGCCGGCCAAATCAGTGATAGGTGCAGTTCAGCCGCGAATTGGTGCGGGATTTGAACCACACACGCTACTGTAGGGAGATCAGCGGCGATGCAGCCGGGAGATGACCAGCGCCAGCCAGTCATCTCCCGGCTGCTCGCAGTGGAAGTACTCCGACCGGCGTTGGCAATCTCGCTCACTGTGACACGCAGCACCAACCAGGCCCCCGCTGTGAGATCGCTGATGTCAGAATGGCCTGCACCATTTTTTGAACGTTGGGACTCCGCTGGGCAGCATGCATTGGTGTGTTTCACGGGGACAACGACCTCAATACTATGCCCTAGAGTGACAGGGTCCCAACGACCGCCATTGCTGGTGAGATCTGACTGTTTGACATTTCACCAGCGATCACGTAGTGATGCTCCAGCGATCACTACCACGTCGTATCGTTGTCGGGATCACTGGAGCGCCAACAAGTGTGACGGTAGTTTACTTATCGCTCATTGCATTATTCTTAAATCTTCATAAATAAACTACGTATTCTAGAATACCAGATGTGTTAGAATCAGGCCACCATCTAGTATCTCTTATTTGCACGGAGGAGCAGCTGTCAGTGAATGAAACTGCACTGACTGCGCCTTTATGACTGAAAGCCCAAGACTGCTGGGAAGAATAAATTACAGTAATTTTCTCCGACTAGTCCAGCTTTCAGTTCAGCAGCCTTACTGTTTTATAATGCTACTAGCTGTACTACCCGGCTACGCCCGGGTTAATAAATAACTAATGTTGGCTATAACAAACTAGAATTTGAATATGTCATATGACCTGTAGGAAAGTAGAAGCTGAGCTGTGATTGTTGCTATAGGCAGCCTGATAAATCTCCAGCCAACAGTAAACCCTCCGTCCCCTGGCCGGGCATTATATGTTACCTCACACATACACCTAATAGACAGCTCACGTGACTGACATCTGCCTTAATTCCCTATATGGCACATGTGTTGCACATTGGCTGTTTTTAATCAGATGTTTATTTTTGGAAATTAAAGATAGCACACGTATTAGGGGAGTTGTGTGAGGCGATTTGTGCACATCTGTGTGGTGTGTGTGTCCCTGGGGTGTGTATGTGTGTGTGTCCCTGTGGAGGGGGGGTCTCTATGGTGTTGTGTGTCTCTATGGTGTTGTGTGTCTCTCTTTGTGGTGTATGTGTGTGTGTCCCTGTGGGGGAACTCTGTGGGGTGTGTGTTGTGTGTGTGTGTCTGTGTGGTGTGTGTGTGTGTGTGTGTCTGTGGGGTGAGTGCATGTGTCGCTATAGGGTGTGTGTGTGTCCCTGTGGGGGGGGGGGAAGGTGTGTTTGTTTTGTGTGTGTCTCTTTGTGGTGTGTGTGTGTGTTCGGGTGCATGGTGAGTATCCATTGTTGGGGATGCACCTTAGCGACTATACACTTTCTGTTACGCTTTGCGTGCGTGTGGTGTGTATACATGTCCCCGTGCATAGTGAATATCCCATGTTTGGGCACCACCTTAGTGACTATATGCTGGTATATGCTGTTGGTCTTTGGCGCTGTCATTAAAGGGAACCTGACCTCTAAAAATGAGCCCTCAGGCTCTTTTAACCTGTCCCTGCACCATGGTAATCATTTTCTATCAATAAATACATTAAGTTCAATAACCACATCGTATGTTCGGCTCATGAGTGTATATCGCACCTCCAAAAGCATCAAATTAATTAATAGGAGAAAAACAGGAGTTTTATTGCAAGCAAGTAATCAAAATTTATTTAAATTTCATAAAAGTTTAGTAGACATACAAGTACATAAAGATAAAATCATGAACGATAAATTTAGTGCTCACATAAGCTCACATATATACATAGAAAACGAGCCTAGTATATAGTAGGTTCTGAACTAGGGCTCTCAAGAAAGTACACAATGGTTTTTGTACATTGACCATATAGGAAGAGTAAGTTTTATATCTGAAACCAGGTTTAGGTAAAAGTCATTATTGCATAATTATGTATACACTACAGCATAAAACATAAACTGTGGTTTCAGATTCACCTATACATATCTCCCTAAAGAAACTAACATATCCAATGCATACATATATATATATTGTTCAAAACCACCTTAAATCGCTTCCCACAGTATTGAAAGCAGATAGTAATCGGGTGTTATAGAGTAAACAGTTAAATATAGGGGAAGAAGTCTTCTTCAGTGCAAAGTATAAACGTGATCTCATTACCCATATCGCTCAATACTGCGGTGGAGGACCAGGCTCAGGACATACAGGGACAAAAGACCATCATTCCAACACGTGTTTCGCTAACACCAACTGCATTGCTTCCTCAGGGAAAGGATGTCATCACACCCTGTGGTCATGACCTTTTATATCTACAAAGCGTCCACAAATGGACATCACCTGTGCGCCTCCTCGCCAGTATAGCGGCGCCTGCGCATCAGGAGACCGCCGCGCCAGAAGCTGTCCCCACGCATCGGAAGTGCGTGGTGTAATGATGCGCGCGGCGTTAGGTAGTTACCATGGCACCGCGCGCATGCGCACTCATGGTCGCGAGTCAGGCTGCCGGCACGAGCGACTCCTGGCGCGCAGGCGCACACCAGAGAGGAGGGGGAAGCTGTATAGAAGATTATAGACGGAGAGGGAGCCGGCACAGAACTTTTGAAGTGGTTCCCGTTGCATTCACCATGTAACCACTGTTCTGTCCCCGCTTAAGGGCGAATGAAGGTGCGCAGTAAGTTATGGTGTGAGAAGTATTACCTTCTTATCCTTGAAGCGAGGCAGACAGGACCAAGTGAAGCTCCGGATGGATGCAGTCAAGCGTGGACGCAGAGATGAATCAGCGGTGGTTTATTGAACCGTACCAGAAGACCGTAAGGTGATACAATGCAGATGGTACAAGTCTTGTGGGTGTTCACCTCTGGAGCTGCTGCTGGTCAAAAGACTTTGCTTTCTGCAGCCCAAGAATATGTGTCCTTCTCACACTGGACTGAAATAAAATGGATGCCAGGAAGTGAGGGAGTACACAAGGCTGAAGAACACTCCCACATCCTAGAAAATGCATAAAAGGAGGAGTGAGGGAGTGACACAAAGCTACTGGTCAGCAGGTGGCAGCAGACAAGCATGACACAGATAACAATGAAACAGTGGATTGAACTATATGAAGATATTAAGGGAACAGCACACTCCCCGTCTGAAATTCACTTTGGGGATTTCACTACTAGAGTCTATAGCTAAAACAACCTGTAAAGAAAAAGCATGTTAAATGCAACATTAAACATAAGTCAAGTCTGTATCGAAGAAGACTCAAGGTTCGAGACTTGTCCTGTTCATCCGGTAGGAATGCTCTTGACGAGTGACAATGGAACAAGTTCGTGGATGGGTCTTGTGAACATCTTTGTCCATAAAGTCGACGACGCGCTCTCTCATTTTGGGCTTGATAAGGGTAGTGCGTCCATTCCCGTGCATGGAAATCTTGAAGGAATTAATCTCTGAACGATTTGCACATACATTCCCTATGACGACCCATCCTAAGTCCAGTCTCTGGGCGTACGGTGCATAGTCGGGCCCATTACACTGTTGACGCACCTTGTGTACTCTTAGATTGTCTCTGCCGAGCAGGAGCAGAACCTCTGCATTGACATCCATAGGAGGAATAATACTGGCCAGGTGCCTCAAGTGTGGTTGGTGAAGTGCGGCTTCGGGAGTAGGAATCTCGTCCTTGTGATTAGGTATTTGGTCACATTCAATAAGAGTTGGTAAGGGTATTTCGGTGTCTCCATTGATAGGAGAAGCCGTGAATCCCCGTGCTCTCCTGCCACTAGTCTCTATACGGCCTGAACAGGTATTTAAGGTGTAGGGTTCTGATGGACCTTTAATACCAAAGGCTTCAAAGAACTTGGGTCCTGCCAAAGACCGGTTGCTTTGGTCATCTATTATGGCATGCATCTTCACTGCCTTTTCTGGAAGTCCTTCCGGATAGACCTTGATTAGACATATTCGGGCACAACTCTTCTCCTTTTGACCCTCACCGCATACCTCAGAGCATGAGCATGAGACGGCTGCAGCGGTGTTAGACTGATTCTGGCGCTCCCCGCCGTGACTTGGAGTGGGAGCAATGGCAGAAACTGCAGTCGGTGAATCTCTGGCGAACGGGGTTGGGTGCATAGCTGAGGTGTGTTCTCCGCTATTACACTCCTCACACTTGATGATAGTTTCACAGTCTTTGGCCATATGCTCCACCGAAGCGCAGCATCTGAAACATACCCCCAGCTCGGTGAGGACTTTCTTGGGCTCCTGAAGGGCCTTGGACCTGAACCCTCTGCACCTACTCAGTGAGTGAGGTTTCTTGTGAATGGGACATTCCTGATTGAAGGACTTGTCTCCCGATGATGGGGTGTACTGTGTACCGGTGGGTACCACAGGTGGTGGGAGATTAGTCTTTCTTACACTCACAGAGTTCTCAAAGTCTCTACGTTTATGTATGACACCTTCATACTTCGATGATGGTGTTGTTGAAGTTGCAGTGTTAAGCTGTAGGAAGTCAAGGCTGGGGTCGTTCCTCATCTGGGATTGGTCGTCAATGAACCTGCAGAAATGGATGAATGGGGGAAAGGTGACGTCATGCGCTTTCTTGTACCTTGTGACTGACGTTGCCCACTTCTCCTGCAGACTGAACGGTAGCTTCATCACGATTGGGTTCACTCCATGTGCCGTATCTAGATAACACAGGCCGGACAGATGTGGGTTACCTTTTGCGAGCTCCAGCTCCATGAGCAAATCACTTAGGTCTTGAAGCTTGTGGACCTCCTTGAGGTTGATCTTTGGGACATTCTGAAGTCTCTTAAATAGGGCCTTTTCTATTGCTTCTGTGCTGCCAAAGGTGCGTTCCATTCTTTGCCAGGCAGCAGCGAGACCTGCTCCTGCTTGTCCCATGTAAACAGTTCTAAGGTTCTTGATACGGTTTGTAGAATCTGGACCCAACCATTTGGTCATGAGGTCGAGCTCCTGTTCTGCGGTGAGACTGAGGTTGGCGATTGCTGCCTTGAAGATTGCCTTCCAAACCCTGTAGCTCTCTGCACAATCATCAAATTTTGAAAGGCTGGTGTTTATTAGCTCTCTGCTCACCATAAACCTGGCAAACTCCGACATATTGGATTCCTCACTGCTTGTTGCCACGACAACTTGTGGTGCCCCTTGGACGTGTGGGTTGCCTGGCGTGAAAGGGTGAGATGTTTCCGGGTAGAATGATGTTGTGGCAGGGTTGAGCTGTGGTTTAGCCTCTGTAGATTCTGATGACTGCGGGGCGTGGCCTAGCGAGGGATGTGAGCGGTCGCAGCAGGAGAGCTCTCCCGCCGACACATAGCTAGATAGCTGTGACCGCTGCAGACCGGGGCCGCCGATTCCGTCTGAATCGCAGCAGATTACCCCTGAGACACCGGAGGACCTGTCGCTGAAGCCGGGGGAGCGAGTATGACCCGCAGACGGCAAAAAGACTTAGACGCGGCGGAGGCCGCCGGAATCCAAGATGGCGCCGCAGCTGAGGAGGAGGTGGCGCGGACAAACAAAGCGTGCGCCAGGAGAATGTCGGCAGCCGCTCGCCTGCAACAGTTTGCTAGAGTGGAGGAACATGGCGACCGAGGGCAGGAGGACCGAGCATCCGAGGCTGAAGACTCTGACATGGAGCAGGTACAAGAAGGGGGAGAGGGCATGGAGGCACTGGCTGGGCTGCAGGGAGATCCCCAAGATGAGTGCACTACAGGAGTGGTGGGGGGAGATCAGAGCACACAGGAGCCCACACTCAGAGACATTTTCTCAGCAGTAAATTTCTGCAAAGAAGCCCTGACGGTTCTGACCCAGAGAGTGACAGGAGTACAGACTGAGATTAGTCATATAAAAAGTGATATGACTAAAGCAAATACCAGACTGGGAGAAGTGGAAGAAAGGGTCGGTACTGCAGAAGATGACATTAATAAACTGCAGAAACAGCAAAAGCAATTTGATAAAATGCTGCAAGAGGTTATGAATAAGAACGATGACCTAGAGAATCGCTCACGGCGAAACAACATAAAAATTGTGGGGATTCCAGAAAAGGCAGAAGGATCACAGCCCTGTGAATACTTAGAGGCCTGGCTCCAACAGAAATTTGGAGCAGAGGTATTGTCCAAAATGTTTGTGGTGGAAAGGGCCCATAGGATCCCTGCAAGGCCGCCGCCTCCTGGAGCCCTCCCCCGGGCCATGCTAGCTAAAATTCTGAACTACCGGGACAGAGACACCATTCTGCGCAAAGCCAGGAGTGCAAAAGATTTAACCATTGATGGTCAGAATATCTCCATTTATGAGGACTATTCTCCTGTGGTACAGAAGATGAGAATGAGCTTTTGGGAAGCAAAACGGAAATTGAGGGACATTGGACTCACATACTCAATGATATACCCGGCTAAACTGCGGGTGGTAGCATTGGGGAAAGTCAACTTTTTTCAAGAACCGGAAGAGGTCATAGACTGGCTTGAAAGGAATAACAAGAAGCTGAGTGTCCAGAACCCGGACTGAAGAGGTCGGATGGGGGATGCTCCGCTTACGGCTAGACTGTTGTTGGTCTGGTTCTAGTGACTGGCCCTCTCACATGCTGTAAAATTGTTGGGTTTCCTTCTTCTATTTTACTTTTCATACAGGATGTGAAGTGTGAGGGCCAAAGAGGTTATAATGATGTTCTTATGATGTTATAATGATGTTTTTTCAGTTAGCTAACAGAGTTCATTTGCAAAATGGAGAGGCAGTGGCTTGGCCACGGCTGTGGCGGTGTAAAAACAGCCTGATACATAGTATTTTGAATGTTTGTTTATTTACTTAAGGCGGGAAGATGCTGAGGGTTCTGCGGGTGTTTCACAGCAAACGAAGAACTAGTTTGCGGTAAGGGGGTCTAGGTAGATCGAGTTCCCCCACTCTTTCAAGAGAGGAAATAATGGGAGGAGAGTTCAAGGGGGGGGAGGGGAGAGAGTGGAGATGGGGGAGGGGGGAGGCATTGGACAGTACCTAAAACACGGCGGGGGGAAGGGGATTGTTTTAAGATCAAGAAATATAGGTTATGGCTAATCAGATAAAAATTATTAGCTGGAATGTGCGAGGTCTAGCGGACAGGAGTAAGCGAGCGACTGTGCTGAGATATATGATGTCATTTAAACCGTCTATTATGTGCTTGATGGAGACGCATTTGACGAAGGAAAAGAGAGGAATCCTGGGTAGGAGGTGGATTCGGTACGCCTATCATGCCACATACTCCGGTTATGCAAGGGGGGTCTCGGTCCTGATCCATTCATCCATCCCATATGAAGAGATTGAAGTGCTAGTGGACAAGGAGGGCCAGTATGTATGTGTGGTGTGCAGAGTGTATGGACAAATGTTATGTCTGGTGGCGGTGTATTTTCCCCACCATACTCAGACCGTAAGCTACTTGAAATCATGGAACTGACGAGACGCAGGGTGGGGATTCCTGTCTTACTAATAGGTGATGTCAATAATGTTTTGGATTCGGAGCTAGATAGGGAAGGGAGAGGGCGGAGGCAGATGATAGGGCAAGGGGGTGCGACTCCGTTCGCAAAACAAATAAAGGAGTTAGGCCTTATTGATATTTGGAGAGTCAGAAACAGTGGGGTGAAGTGTTTTTCCTGCTTTTCGGCTTCACATAGAGCTATGTCAAGAGTAGACGTTGCACTGGGGAATGGACAACTGGACAACATGGTCAGCAAGGTAGAATATTTACCGAAGGTGGTTTCTGACCATAAGCCACTGGAGGTTGTGCTAAACATGGGAATAGGAGGAGGGGGCCACAGAGGGGAATGGAAGGTTCACCCAAGCTGGTTGAAGAAGATTGACATGGGAAAAATAGGTGAGGAGGTGGAGCTATTCTTCCAGGAGAACGAAGGTAGTGCAGGGCCGGGGGTAGTGTGGGATGCTATGAAGGCCTATCTCAGGGGGCTGTTTATTCGGGATATATCAAGGTGCAAAACCGAAAGTAGAAAGGAGGAAAGAGGGGTGATTGAAGCACTGAGGAGAGCGGAAGAGGAGGCAATTGGTCGGCCCTCACCGGAGACGCAAGCATGTTTGCAGGACGCGCAGGAGGCAGTGGATAGGGTCCAGCTACAGATGACCCGGAAGAAGCAGTAATTTCAGAAGGCAAGATTCTGTGAGGATGGGGAAAGGGTGGGGCATTTTCTGTCTGTGGAGGCAGCGGCTCAGAGGGACTCCGCACATGTATACGGTCTTTATAATAAAGAAGGAACAGTTGTGGAGGACTCAAGTGATATCCTTACCATATTCAGGGATTTTTATAAAACCCTGTATACCTCTGGGCTGACGGCCTCACAGGAGGAAATAAAAAGGTACGTAGATGAGGTTCGGATTCCAGGTATCAAGGAGGAGGAGAGTGAAAGACTGGGACAGCAGGTGACGGTGGAAGAGTTGGAGGAAGCATTAGCGACTATGGTGGGTGACAAGGCCCCGGGGGCAGATGGTCTACCCACGGAAGTGTACAAATTGCTCAGAGACATATTACTACCAAAACTCTGTGTGGTCTTCCAGGAGGCCTTGGGGGCGGGTTGTTTGCCAGAATCTATGATAGAAGCCACAATAGTAGTTTTGCCCAAAGAAAATAAGGATACGAAAAAGGCGGAGTCATATAGGCCCATTTCCTTGCTCTCAGTAGATGCAAAATTATTAGCAAAAGTGTTGGCCCGTAGATTGGCAGGTGTTATTACCGATGTGATCCACCCAGACCAATCGGGTTTTATGCCACACAAATCCACAGCAATAAATTTACGAAGATTATTTTTAAATTTACAATTACCAGCGGAAAATGTGGGGCATAGAGCGGTGGTATCACTGGATGCACATAAAGCATTTGACGGCGTGGAGTGGGACTATCTGTGGCTGGTACTCGAGAGAATGGGTTTTGGTCGAGGTTTTATATCGTGGGTGAAATTGTTGTATTCTCTCCCCGTGGCTAGAGTGAGGGTGAATGGTGGGAGGTTGGATAGGTTTGCTCTTACTAGGGGAACTAGGCAGGGGTGCCCACTCTCGCCTCTGTTGTTCGCAGTTGCAATAGAACCTTTGGCTGCTCATATACGTGAAACAAGGGAGGTGAAGGGCTTTGTTTATGGCCCAGTGAAGGAAAAGATTGCGCTATATGCGGACGATGTGTTACTATTTCTACAGGATACGTCTGACTCTTTGGGACATGCAGTCCGGGTAGTGGAGACCTTTGGTAAGATGTCTGGTTTACATATCAACTGGGAAAAATCGAATATTTTACTAGTAGTTGAAGATAAGGCAGATGGGGAGGAAGTAGCGGGCTGCTCTAAGGTAGAGGTAGTGAGGCAATTCAAATATCTGGGTATCCAAGTATCTCTGCCAATAACGGACTATATTAAAATGAATGTAACACCCCTGCTGACTAAATTGAAGGATAAGGCTCAGGCGTGGTGCAGACTGCCTCTCTCGGTGGTGGGCAGGACTAATCTAGCCAAGATGATTCTAATGCCGAAACTCCTGTACGTGCTTCACAATTCGCCACTCTGGATTCCTAGAGAGCTTTTCCAGAAAATTAACTCAATGTTTAGGCAGCTGGTATGGGGGGGTAGCCAGCCTAGATTAAAACTTGAAATTTTACAACGTCCAAAAGATGAGGGGGGGGTTGGCCGTTGCCTGATACCTGGATTTATTTTCTGGCAGCCCAGGGGCAACTTCTGAGAGGGTGGGCGTCTGTTGATGGGAATGCCATTCAAACCTTATTGGAGTATAATATGGGTAGACGCCCTCTAGTATTGAGCTTGGAAGCTGGAGATTTTGGCAATCGAGGGGTGAGGTTCCCTACCTTGTGCCTGATCCAGAGAATTTGGAGGGAAATCAAAAAACTGAGGGGAATTACGGGGCTGACGATTTATACTCCAATATGGAACAACAATAATTTAGGGGAAATTTGTAAGTTGGGAGATCAGAAGAGATGGGAGTCCCGGGGAATAAAATATGTATCTCAATTGACGATAGATGGAAAGTTGAAATCATTCTCGTCTCTGGTTGAGGAGTTCCGGATACCGGTGACAGATGAGTTCTTGCTCATGCATTTCAAAAACAAGTTAAAATGGGTAATATAGCTATTCAAAAAGATGTTGTTGTGGATTATGTGTGTATGCAAGGAGTAACGAGAGGCGTAATATCCACTATCTATGGTGACCTCCTACATGTGGTGTTGCTGCGGCATCCTATCAAGGCAAGAGATAAGTGGGAGGCAGATGTTGGTGCCATGGAAAATGAAACATGGGATACAATATTAGATTATGGCCCTAAGCTCTCATTGAGCGAGCCTGGTAGGATATCGCAGTTGCTTCTCATTCACAGAGCCTATTGGGGGGGGGGGGGGAAGGGAATTGGGTTTGTTTGGGGCTTCTAAGGAAAAAAGAAAAATATTGTAATTATTGCTGTACCGTATATTTATGTACTATACCTTTTAATAAAAATTTATCTGATTTAAAAAAAAAAAAGATTCTGATGACTGCTGTTCGAGCTGTGAAGGTAGATGGAGAAATACTTGGTAGCCAGCTTGCTGTAGTGACTTCATTTGAGAAGGCAACTCCTGGTGACTGTCATTAACTTGCTCAGGTGCTGTGGGTGGAGCTGACTTGGAGATCTCAGCGTTGTTGGCTTGGACTGTGATGTAGCCTGTGGTTGACTCAGGTAACTGGTTCAGCACGTAGTCTCTGGTGCGATCAACCGGATCGCCTGTTTCCTGTGGTGGGGAGTGAACTGGATCAGGACCTTGGCTCAATGCTTGCTCGAGTAGCTTCACTTCAGCTAACGCAACTTCCTCTTCCATCCTTGAACGAAGAATCTTTATCTGAACCTCCACTTCTGCCCTCTTGGCCTCTGCTTCTCTTTCTGTGAGGGAACGTCTCACCTTGGATTGTTCTGCTCTTATACGAGCTTCTAGTATTCTGTCACTCAGGGATAAGCTTTTTGAGGATGATGCTCTTGATGACCGAGAGGAGCGTCTAGATGAGGTTGTTCTGTGAGATCTAGTTTCCTGCTGGTGAGAAATATGGTATTCTGCTTCGTCTTTGACATTTTCTACCTTGGCCTCTCTCTCCTTGTATACCGATTCTGCCTTGCTCAGATCTGAAGGGGCTTCGTCAATGTTGGAGCCTTTTAGAAAGGTAGTGTACCTTGTAAACAGTCTCTGGTATTTTTCTTGAGCTATGTTCAGTTGTTCAATGGCGGCCTGTAAGTTTGCAGTGTCGTCTGAAGAGGACTGAAGTCTTGACATGTGGCAAGAAACCCGTTCCCATAGTTCTTCAAGGTTGTCACATAATTCATCCTTCGTATAGTGATAGTTTTCGATAGTCTTTATTGTTGGTTTTTGTTGCGCAACTTGATCTGCCGGGAGCGTGGATTCTGTTTCCTGCTCTTCATCGTGGATAGTGTCGGGTTGTGTTTGTTCTGTTTCAGTGGTTGGAGACTGTGCAAGGTCTTTTTCGGCCATTTTGATTTAAGGTGCGCTGTCTCTTTAAGAAACTAAACTTTTCGATTGGGGTCTGGAAATCGCAATGCGGCTCTGTTAAGACACCATAATAAGATTTCCAAGGTGTTTTAGAAGAATTGTGGGGTTTTCCAGTCCGACAATCTGCAGCAATGTGGCATAGGATGGAGGGAAACTTTGGGTGCATAAACTGTTCCTTTATAATGCAGAGATGTGATTCAGGCCTGGTGGATGAGAGGGGTCCCCTAGCACTTATCCAGGCGACCGCTGTTGCCGGACAGATTCCACAGTGAGGTGCTGGATTCTTAGGGAGTCTGTAGCTGGATAATGAGTTTAAGGCAAGTGTTTTTGGCTGGTTTAAAGCAGTCTTTTGACTGTTCTGTCCCCGCTTAAGGTGAATGAAGGTGCGCAGTAAGTTATGGTGTGAGAAGTATTACGTTCTTATCCTTGAAGCGAGGCAGACAGGACCAAGTGCAGCTCCAGATGGATGGAGTCAAGCGTGGACGCAGAGATGAATCAGCGGTGGTTTATTGAACCGTACCAGAAGACAGTAAGGTGATACAATGCAGATGGTACAAGTAGCAGTAGGATAATTGTCTTGTGGGTGTTCACTTCTGGAGCCACTGCTGAAGTTGCTGCTGGTCAAAAGACTTTGCTTTCTGCAGCCCAAGAATATGTGTCCGTCTCACACTGGACTGAAATAAAATGGATGCCAGGAAGTGAGGGGGTACACAAGGCTGCAGAACACTCCCACATCCTAGAAAAGGCATAAAAGGAGGAGCGAGGGAGTGACACAAAGCTACTGGTCAGCAGGTGGCAGCAGACAAGCATGAAACAGGTAACAATGAAACAGTGGATTGAACTATATGAAGATATTAAGGGAACAGCACAACCACATCTCTATTAGTACATTAACAAGTGTTTTAATGCAAGATCCATAAGAATCCACTTGATTCATCCGGCGGCCTCTCCCATAGAATAGATCTCATTTGATGGAGCCAGATGTGGGCAAACAGATTAAGGGCCATGATAATCCACAGTTCTAAAAGGGCAGAAAAAAACATTTTTTCATTACGTAAACACACAGACAAAAAACACAAAGTCAAGTGAGGCTAATATTGGAGATAAGAACTGGGCAAACCTGATCATAAGAACGAAGCATAACTAATAACCTCATTCAGGCCCGTGGGCACTAGGGTGTCTAGAGTGGAAATCCACTTCGCCTCACACCTAGCCAGCATACCCTTCAGGTCTTTCCCCCCCAATCCCTGCAAGGATCACATCAATACCCCTAACCTGTAGGCTACTCGCGTCACAATTGTGATGGGTTTTAAAGTGTCTAGGCAAGGTTTTGAGTAAGGTAATGTCCTCGGATCCTTCAGCCGCCTCAATACCCCGCACGTGTTCTCTCACTCTGACGCGCAACTCACGTGAAGTGAAGCCCACATAAATTCGTGGGCAACTGCATGTTGCAAAGTAGACCACATACGTAGTACTGCAAGAGATGTAATGTCTTATTTGATATGTTTTTTTATTATCACTAGAGTGAAAGAACCCTGTGCGGAGGATATTGGGGCAGGCTGAACAGTCGCCACATGGATAACAGCCTAGACGCTGAGTTCGGTGTCCGAATGGCAGTTTCTTTTGTGGGATATAATGGCTATCTACAAGAAAATCTTTCAGATTTCTTGCACGCCGTGCAGTCATCAAAGGCACATCGGGGAGAGTTTCAGCAAGAACGGGATCGATCTTCAAAATTGACCAATGTTTAATAAATATTTCCCTCATTACATTCCATTCCTGATTAAATGTGCCGATGAAGCGTATTTGTTCACCAGTCCCATCAACTGATCTGCCACGGTACTGTAAAGGTTTTTGTCGTTCAGTTTTTTTAGCTCTACAATAGCTTTTTTTAAGGCAGCGTCTGCTGTATCCTCGTTCTAAAAAACGATTCCGCAGGTCACTGGCCTGATTTTCAAAATCCTCATTTGAAGAGCAGATGCGTCGCATCCTAAGATACTGGCCAGTCGGGATGGCACGGATGGTCGTCCTGGTATGCGCAGAGGACGGATGCAGAAGGGCATTAGTAGATGTTTCTTTGCGGAATACATCAGTTTGTATCACTCTGCATGCGTCTAGTTTGATCTTAACATCTAAAAAATCTATATCCGTGGGACTGTGCTTCAGTGTCAGTTTGATATTCATATTATTATTTAGCTCGCCCACGAAAGTATCGAGCTGCTCCGCTGTGCCCTGCCACAAGATCAAAATGTCATCTATATATCTATACCAGCACTGCAGATGGGCGTCAGCCTGCACGCCCCCCGTCGCCAAAAACCAACCTCTCCCAGAAGCCCAGGAAGAGGTTGGCTACGAAGGCGCACAGGCCGCGCCCATCACAGTGCCGCGTATCTGCCGATAAAACTGATCTTTAAAGACGAAAAAATTATGTGACAGGGCAAAACAGAGCAGCTCTAAATCCAGGTCACCCAACCTACCACACCGACCGCCAGCATCCAGGAAAAAACGGGTCGCTCTTAAGCCATCTTCATGCCCTATCGAAGTGTAGAGGCTTTCTACATCGAGTGTTGCAAAGAGCGTATGTTGGTCCACAAAAATGCCGTCAACACGTCGCAGGGCGTCCGTCGTGTCTTTCACATATGAAGGAAGAATTTCCACTAAGGGTTTTAAATAATGGTCAATAAATCGACATATCGGTTCGCATAAGTTGTCAATACCAGACACGATCGGACGTCCCGGAGGGTTGACGGCATCTTTGTGGACTTTTGGGAGAATATAGAAGGTAGAAATACGTGCACATTTGACGATCAGTCCATCTTTCATTTTTTTTATCAATAATACTCTGATCATAAGCTCTATCCAAAATTTGAACTAGCTCTCTGGAAAAACTAGATAGTGGATTATATGCAAGTTTTTGATAAGTGTCCTTGTCCCTCAATTGCCTGTAAACTTCCCGCTCATATTTAACTTTTGGACAAATTACTATATTCCCACTCTTGTCCGCCTGTTTGATAACCACATCGTCCATCTCACGCAATTCTTGCAGAGCTGAGCGATGTTTGTAAGTCAGGTTATCATGATGTCTTCGTGTTGATACTGATTTTAGTTCTTCAGAAACCAATCGTGTGAAAATATCCACTGCTGGACAGACGGACAAGGGTGGGAAGCGCTTAGATCTAGGCAAGAGGGATTTCGGAAACTCACATGTGACTGAAGTGGTCTCATTATCCAGAAGTTCCTCCAGAGCTACAATTGCCCCCCTTTCGGCACTATTCGCAATTCCTTTCTGTCCCTAAAGCGCTATTTGAAAGTTTATAATAGTTCTTTTTATACCTGTTCTTCTGCAGCTTCTCATATGTGAAGCCGCAACAGGTGGTCTTTTGTGCATCTCCCCGCCGGCGGCGTGTTAATTATGCACAAATATGGGCGTGCTATAGAGCAGAGACTGTGCTTGTTCTGCAAGGAGGGGGCGGTAAAGGTGATATGACGCGATTTTCGTCATATCGCCTGTACCGCCCCCTTGCAGGACAAGCACAGTCTCTGGTCTATAGCACGCCATATGGGCGTGCATAATTAACACGCTGGCTGCGGGAGATGCACAAAAGACCGCATTTTGTGGCTTCACATACAGTTGTGGCCAAAAGTATTGACACCCCTGCAATTCTGTCAGATAATACTCAGTTTCTTCCTGAAAATGATTGCAATCACAAATTCTTTGGTATTATCTTCATTTAATTTGTCTTCAATGAAAAAACACAAAAAGAGAATTGTCCTAAAGCCAATTTGGATATAATTCCTCACCAAACATAAAAAAGGGAGTGGACAAACATATTGGCACTGTTAGAAAAATCATGTGATGCTTCTCTAATTTGTGTAATTAACAGCACCTGTAACTTACCTGTGGCACCTAACAGGTGTTGGCAATAACTAAATCACAATCCAGTTGACATGGATTAAAGTTGACTCAACCTCTGTACTGTGTCCTTGTGTGTACCACATTGAGCATGGAGAAAAGAAAGAAGACCAAAGAACTGTCTGAGGACTTGAGAAACCAAATTGTGAGGAAGCATGAGCAATCTCAAGGCTACAAGTCCATCTACAAAGACTTGAATGTTCCTGTGTCTACCGTGCGCATTGTCATCAAGAAGTTTAAAGCCCATGGCACTGTGGCTAACCTCCCTAGATGTGGACGGAAAAGAAAAATTGACGAGAGATTTCAACGC
Source organism: Allobates femoralis (assembly GCA_033576535.1). Lineage (NCBI taxonomy): Eukaryota > Metazoa > Chordata > Amphibia > Anura > Aromobatidae > Allobates > Allobates femoralis. The sequence continues at coordinate 228,332,298 of JARQOC010000006.1, read as the reverse complement.
AAGATTGTGCGGATGGTGGATAGAGAACCTCGACTAACATCCAAACAAGTTCAAGCTGCCCTGCAGTCCGAGAGTGCAACAGTGTCAACCCATACTATCTGTCGGCGTCTAAATGTAAAGGGACTATATGCTAGGATACCCAGGAAGACCCCACTTCTTACCCCGAGACATAAAAAAGCCAGGCCGGAGTTTGCCAAAACTTACCTGAGAAAGCATACAACGTTTTGGAAGAATGTTCTCTGGTCAGATGAGACAAAAGTAGAGCTTTTTGGGCAAAGGCATCAACATAGTTTACAGGAGGAAAAAAGAGGCATTCAAAGAAAAGAACATGGTCATTACAGTCAAACATGGCGGAGGTTCCCTGATGTTTTGGGGTTGCTTTGCTGCCTCTGGCACTGGACTGCTTGACCGTGTGCATGGCATTATGAAGTCTGAAGACTACCAACAAATTTTGCAGCATAATGTAGGACCCAGTGTGAGAAAGCTGGGTCTCCCACAGAGGTCATGGGTCTTCCAGCAGGACAATGACCCAAAACACACTTCAAAAAGCTCTAGAAAATGGTTTGAGAGACAGCACTGGAGACTTCTAAGCAGGGCTGTGAAGTCAGTAAATCAAACCACCGACTCCAACTCCGACTCCGACTCCTGAATTTCCCTGGCTCTGACTCCAACTCCGACTCCTTTGACTCCGACTCCTTCATTCATGGCTCGTTTTTAAGTGATAAAATTATTGTAGGTCAATGGTCACATTAGGCTTTAATCATTATAATGACATAATAATAAAAATATTTAGATAGAACATAATAATAATTCATAATAATAATATTCAGCACATTCTGCATTGAACTACTAGACCCTAGATTATTCTAGGCTTTACAACTTACAAGATGACGGATCCATTCCACAACCTTCCCCGGCCTGTATCTCGTCCTTTTTAGATAGGGCCATTCTCCCGAAGGTTTCCCCATCTCAACTAGATTTTTTGAATGCTCCTGTACTGTGTTCTGAAATCTCGCAGATCATTAGGGATTCAAAGAAAAACTCGGCCCTGGGTCCTGATGGCTTTTCTTTCCCTTACTACTCTCACTTTCTACCTATACTTTGTCCTTACCTCAAAAGATTGTTTGACTTTTGGGCCTCCTCGGGATCTATCAAACGTGAAGGTTTGGAGGCCGCCATAGCCACTCTGCCTAAACCTGGGAAGTCCCCTACATCCCCTGGGAACTTTCGCCCAATTGCTCTGCTGAATGCAGATTTAAAAATCTATGCTAAAATATGGGCCAATCGTCTTCTTACTATTTTACCTTCTCTAATTCACCCTGATCAGGTTGGGTTTGTGCTGGGCAGGCAGACAAGGGATGGCACGAGACGGTTAATCGACCTGTTGAGCGTGGTGGAGGGGGGTCGCCTCCCCAGTGTATTCCTGTCGCTTGATGCTGAAAAAGCTTTTGACAGGGTGCACTGGGGCTATTTGGAGAGTACCTTGCTCAAATTTGGCCTCACTGGTCCTATTTTCTCTGCCATCATGGCTTTATATTCTAATCCGAACGCCTCGGTGCGTGCCTCGGGGTTTAAATCCCGGGCCTTTACTATTTCCAATGGTACTCGCCAGGGCTGCCCCCTCTCCCCGCTGGTCTTCGCGTTGATTATGGAACCTCTGGCTGCTATTGCTCGGCAGTCTCCAGACATTAAAGGCATCCCCGTTGGAACTGCTGAATTCAAAATTGGTCTGTATGCAGACGATGTTGTATTTACCTGCACTGATCCCCTGCGTTCGCTGGCTGCGATCTCCTCTCTCCTGCATGACTTCTCTGCGGTCTCGTATTACAAGCTCAACCTGACCAAATCCACGTTATTCCCTCTCTTTTTATCACTTAACCTCCAATCTACTATCCAATCCACCTATAACTTCCTCTGGGCTCCCTTAGGTTTTACGTATTTAGGGATCAAATTGACACGCCTGGCGGACATAACACGATTGAACTGTGAGGCAACTGCTGCGGACTTGCGAGCTACTATTCAAAAATTTACTGATACCCCCCTTTCGTGGATGGCGCGCATTCAGACGGCCAAGATGATGCTCCTCCCCAAGTTAATTTACCTATTCAGATGTTTGCCCTTAACTATACCTGCGAAGCGCATTTCCCTCTTTCAGTCTATATTAGATTCCTTCATATGGAATGGTAAGCCACATAGAATCAAACATCGTTGGATGGTACTCCCGTATTCTAAAGGTGGTTTGGGAGCTCCCAACCTAGCAATATATCATAAAGCTGCGATGCTTGAACCACTTAAATTGTGGTGGGAGGAGGCCTCACATTTGCCTTGGCTTACCATTGAATCATATTTTGCCCCACAAGGCTCTCTTAGGCGATTGATGGAAATGTCGTTCTTGCAGTCCCGCTGTAGGGGAACACTTCTTCATACTATGATCTCAGCTTCCAAGCTTTGGGCTACAGCGGGTCCCTCAGTATTCCCTTACATGGCTAGATATATATCCCTCGATGTTATGTCGGAATTAATCCCCAATATATCTTTACAACAACTGAAAAAGTGCAACCTCTTGCATATAGTGGATTTGTTTGGTCCATCGGGCTTACGTTCCTTTGGTGAACTTCAATCTCGGTTCTCCCTACCAAGCTCGTCGTTCTACACCTTCCTACAGTTGTCAAGCTGCTTACGCAACTTCCTGAATTTTCAGGAGCCCCCAGTGGTTGGAGATTCCCCGGGTGACCGATTTTTTTAAGCCCGGCACTCATAGCTCTCACGGGGTTTCAGTGCTGTATGCCTCACTGCTACTCCATGAGGTCCCCCATAAACTCCCGTTCATGTTATCTTGGGAGTCCCTTCTATCCTTTTCGGCTACACATGAGGACTGGTCCCTTGCCTTGTCCCACCCGAAAAAATTTTCTTCTTGTCTGGGACACATGGAGCAGGCGAGAAAGATTCTATTACAATGGTATTTGACCCCCGCATGCATGGCCCGGCTCCATCTCTCCTCATCTGCCTCCTGCTGGAGGGGTTGTGGTATGTCGGGTTCCCTGGCACATGTGTGGTGGGAATGCCCTCTCATCAAGCCCTTCTGGGTTCAGGTAGAAAAGCTCCTATGTGAGATTACTCGTCTGCCCCTGATACTGTCAGGCCCGCTCGTGCTCCTGGGTATATCTCTATCAGAAGTTCCCTCCCCGTTGCAGCCTATTGTGTTTAATATTCTGGTTGCTGCTAGACTATGCCTGGCGGCGCATTGGAAGTCACCGGGGGTGCCATCTAAAGAAGAGTTGATTTCTAGACTCAATCTCCACTACTGCTACGAATCTCTCTCTGCGCCCTCTCTTTCTAAAAAGAACAAGATTCTTACGTGGTGGGACCCCTGGACTTCCTCTGCCCTCGCCTCGGATATTCATACCCATCTTTTACAGTGAACCATTGCACTTGTTATAATTTTGTGAAATCGTGGTCTTGTTTTGAACTTATTTGAACTCATTTACATACTGTATCATCATTGTCTGTACCTGAATTGGTCCCTCTCCCCCCCCCCTTTTTCCTTCCTTTCTTTTGTATGTTCCCCGAAGGTCTGTTCAGACCCTCATTTGTTTGGTTTGGTATATTATGATTAATGTTCAATAAAAAGTTAATTGGTAAAAAAAAAAAAAAAAGAAAATCTTTTAATTCATAAAAATGAATCCTGGCAATGGTGTCCCTAGGCAAGGAAGGGTTAATGTGAGGTGGCTTGGGTACCCTGTGTATTCTATCAATTATGATGTCCTTCCTCTGCACCTCCGGCATGGCCGCCATGATGAAATCTTGCAGTAATGAGCGAAGGTGTTTAGGCTGTACACTCTCTGGGATCCCTCTTATGCGTACGTTATTTCTCCTATGGCGATCTTCAAGATCTAGTTGTTTTGCCTGCACTTTAGCCATGTCAGCCTTTAACTCCTCGTGTGCATCTAATAAGTCATTGTGTCATTGCACTAGTTGCACCATCTTTCTCTCCAACCTGTCAGTCCTGCCTCCCACCTCCGCCAGCTCCCGTCTTTTTCAGCCATCATACCTTTCATGTCCTGCTGCAGCGAGGTCCGGAGGGACGCGAGCATGGAGGACAACATCGCTTTCATGCTGCTATGTGTGACTGGTGATTCCTCCTGATCCCCTCCGGCCGATAACGAGGAGGCCACAGAGCTCCATCTGGAGGAGGAGCGGGCCGCGTGTGGTGATGTCGGCGCCATCTTTGGAGCACTGTCGGCGGGCTTAGTGCTCGCGAAGTAGTCTGTAACGCGCTGCAGGGAGTCGCGTTTCCCGCTTCTAGTTTTGCCCATTCAGGCCCGTGGCTCTCCCGTGTGTGTGGGGGCTTTGTCTGGCGGTAGTCCAGGGTTTGGAGCGCTGTTTGAGCCGCGTTAATGCCTGTAGTTGCGGGAGCTCCCGGATCAAGCGGCCATTCCCGTGCTGCGCTAGGCCACGCCCCGCCACTACCTTTCTAAGACATGGTTTACATCAAGCTGAGTTCTGAACCTTTCCCCAGCATATTGTGCAATGTCCCCAAGTTTACCTCTCAGGATATCCATTTGCATAGTGTCCAGGACACCTACTTCCAATGCACCTCCACTAATTCCTGTCTATCAAGTCTCTCCTCCTCCTGAATTTCCTGTTTTGGGGTTCATCTTTTCTCACTTCTTGCCCTACCTCTACCCATCCTCTCATTATGTCAATTCAATTCCTCACAAACTCCTCACATCTGTTATCCCAGTGATCTACACTGAAGCACCCTAAGGACATTAACTAGGTTCCCTATCGGTTTGTATTTGGACAGATAGACCCACTGTGTAAATGACCAATACTCTTCATCCACTGCCTCACCATTTATTGATGTCTATATTGATGTCAAAGTTAATGTCCCTACCTCTGGAGTCTTTCCAATCAGAAGATGCATCTGTTCCGGTATTTCTCCGTCACCGTGCCCTCCATTCATACATCCACAGTTGGGGTATCCACCCTGTTGTATACGAAGTCCCACCTCCAAGGATTTATTATCTAACCTCACCATTTGTGTATCTGGTCCCAGTAGACATAGGTGATACAGTGATATCCAGTTACCTCCAATAAACAGACTTCTCTCATGATCGTATTCATGAAAGACTGTATGGGGACCCTTTTACTTGAGTATACCCCAGAACCTTGGCATCGGTCCGTACCTCTAAAACTGTTATTTGGTACAAGTCCTTCACCGGACCACTTTGATTGTCCCATAGGGCCTGGCCAGAGTTGCTGCAGTTTAACTTTAACATCAATACACTAATCCGTAAGTAGTCCATGGACACATGTTCCTGGGCATATTTGGATTTCTTGGTGATAATCATTTGGCAATTCCTCAACATACAATATACAGTTGTGGCCAAAAGTATTGACACCCCTGCAATTCTGTCAGATAATGCTGTTTCTTCCTGAAAATGATTGCAATCACAAATTCTTTGGTGTTATCTTCATTTAATTTGTCTTCAATGAAAAAACACAAAAGAGAATGAAGCAAAAAGCAAAACATTGATCATTTCACACAAAACTCCAAAAATGGGCCAGACAAAAGTATTGGCACGCTCAGCCTAATACTTGGTTGCACAACCTTTAGCCAAAGTAACTGCGATCAACCGCTTCCGGCAACCATCAATGAGTTTCTTACAATGCTCTGCTGGAATTTTAGACCATTCTTCTTTGGCAAACTGCTGCAGGTCCCTGATATTTGAAGGGTGCCTTCGCCAAACTGCCATTTTTAGATCTCTCCACAGATGTTCTATGGGATTCAGGTCTGGGCTCATTGCTGGACACCTTAGAAGTCTCCAGTGCTTTCTCTCAAACCATTTTCTAGTGCTTTTTGAAGTGTGTTTTGGGTCATTGTCCTGCTGGAAGACCCATGACCTCTGAGGGAGACCCAGTTTTCTCACGCTGGGCCCTACATTATGCTGCAAAATTTGTTGGTAGTCTTCAGACTTCATAATGCCATGCACACAGTCAAGCATTCCAGTGCCGGAGGAGGCAGCAAAGCAACCCCAAAACATCAGGGAACCTCCGCCATGATTGACTGTAGGGTCCGTGGTTTTTTTCTTTGCCTTTTTTTTTCTCCTGTAAACTCTATGTTGATGCCTTTGCCCAAAAAGCTCTACTTTTGTCTCATCTGACCAGAGAACATTCTTCCAAAACATTGTAGGCTTTCTCAGGTAAGTTGTGGCAAACTCCAGCCTGGCTTTTTTTATGTCTCGGGGTAAGAAGTGGGGTCTTCCTGGGTATCCTACCATACAGTCCCTTTTCATTCAGACGCTGACGGATACTACAGGTTGACACTGTTGTACCCTCGGACTGCAGGGCAGCTTGAACTTGTTTGGATGTTAGTTGAGGTTCTTTATCCACCTTCAGCACAAACTTGCGTTGAAATCTCTCGTCAATTTTTCTTTTCCGTCCACATCTAGGGAGGTTAGCCAGTGTGCCAAGGAGCTTTAAACTTCTTGATGACACTGCGCACGGTAGACACAGGAACATTCAAGTCTTTGGAGATGAATTTGTAGCCTTGAGATTGCTAATGCCTCCTCACAATTTGGTTTCTCACGTCCTCAGACAGTTCTTTGGTCTTCTTTCTTTTCTCCATGCTCAATGTGGTACACACAAGGACACAGGACAGAGGTTGAGTCAACTTTTATCCATGTCAACTGGCTGCAAGTGTGATTTAGTTATTGCCAACACCTGTTAGGTGCCACAGGTAAGTTACAGGTGCTGTTAATTACATGAGAAGCATCACATAATATTTCTAACAGTGCCAATACTTTTGGCCTCCCCTTTTTTATGTTTGGTGTGGAATTATATCCAATTTGGCTTTAGGACAATTCTGTTTGTGTTTTTTTTCATTGAAGACAAATTAAATGAAGATAATAATACCAAAGAATTTGTGATTGCAATCATTTTCAGGAAGAAACTGAGTATTATCTGACAGAATTGCAGGGGTGTCAATACTTTTGGCCACAACTGTACACCCGCTAATCACTATTCCTGACGTCTAGAGGATCTCTCTTCAGTTGTCATCGGCCTCTGTACCCTTAGGATCGTTTCGCCCATTACTTCAAGGACCTGGTAAGGTCCTTCCCAGTTAACGTCCCATGGTCCAGATCGAAGGAAGAGTTTTACGATTACCTTTTCCCATACAGAGGGCAATGGTGTTTCCTCCTGAAGGTATGGAAGGAAAGGAAAGATAGAAGGTTCCTCTTTAATAAACCATCCTTTTAACCCCCTCCCCCCAAGAAGTAATGACGTCAGACTGCCGGTGGTGGGAAGGCTACAATTTTTTACCCATCAGTGGGCGTTGCTTCCGGCGACAGAATGGATAATCAACACGATATCCAAGGGTCTCTGGCTTAATATTCCCACTCTCCCACACCAGCGGTTGGCAGTAACCCGTATGTCCATGAGCAATCGGAACGCTCTGAAAAAAGAAGTCCTGCTCATTCTGAAAATAGTACTAGTGAAAGTACCAGAACTAGAAGCAGGAAGCTGATATTACAGCACCTTGTTTCTTACGTCGAAACCAGACGGGTCGCTGAGGGTTGATCGTCAATTTGAAAGCTCTGAATTGTTACATGCGAGTGGAGAAGTTAAAGATGGAGACACTGAAGTCAGCAGTGAAGCTCCTGTATCCACATTACTACATGGCTGTTGTAGATCAAAAAGATTCTTACTACCACATACCAATTTTAGGGGACATCAACGGTATTTAAGACTAGTAGTATATATCTGAGGGGTTTCTACCCACTTACAGGATCAATGCCTTCCCTTCGGGGTATCGATGGCACCATGAATATTCACGAAAATAGTTGCTGAGCTGATATCCTTTGAGAGGAAAGAGGATATACTGCTGATACCTTATTTGGACGATTTCATCATCGTGGTATCCAACAAAGAAGACTGTGTAAAAGCCAACAGTCATGCGCAGGAAGTCTTGACCAACCTCGGGTGGATATTGAATATGGAAAAATCGAAGCTAGAATCAATCCAGGTGCAATCTTTGTCTAGATTCTACTGTCCAGTATTGTTTTCTTCCAGTAGAAAAAGTTCTAAAAATCTGGGGAAATTAGAACACTTACAACACTGTTGGATAGTCTTAATAAGAAATACGATGTCTCTTTTGGGGTCCCTAACGACAACAATTCTGGCAGTTCGATGAGCCCGGTTTCACACACGAGACTTACACCAGCAAATCCTGTCCGAACAGGCAAAGGATTCTTCCATCCTAAATTGCAGATTTCTTTTTATCTCTCCCAACAATTGATTCCCTGAAGTGGTGGCTGAGCACCAACAATTTGAACAATGGGCTACCTTGGTCAATTCAAGCTCCATTAGTGTTCACCACGGACGCTAGTCAATTAGGATAGGGAGCCCACATAGGGGAACTGATATTTCGTGGTCAATGGAGTCAAGGCAATGAAAACAGCAATTAACCTAAGAGCTGGCAGGCGTAATACAGGCTATTCTTAAGGCAGCAGAGGTAGTTGCTGGAAGACATTTGGCGGTCCTTTCCAACAACAGTACAGCCTTCTCCTATATAAACCATCAAGGAGGAACAAGATCTGGGCCATTGATTGAAGAGGCCAGACAACTGTTCACGCTGCCAGAGATCAGTCTACAGTCCCTGTCTGGCACACACCTAAAAGGAGCAGGCAACATAGTGGCACTCTTCCTAAACCATTATATGCTACATCAGTGGGAATGGACTCTGAGCTGAAAGATATTTGGAAAAGTCTGTGCTGCGTGGGGAGTACCAGACATAGACTTGTTTTCCACTTGTCAGAACCGGCAGGTAGACAGATTTTATTCCCTGACCCCGAGAAAAGCTCTGAATGGAGTGGGTGCTTTCCTTCATCGCTGGGGTTTTCAACTAGCTTATGCATCTCCCCCTCCCCCCCATTGATGCCAGTGGCGCTGAGGAAATTCGAGAAGACAAGGCACAAGTAATTCTCATTCTCCCCTTCTTGCCAAAGCAGGTATGGTTCATGTGGCTCAGATGTATGTCCATCTCAGACCCATGGATTCTACCAGATGTTTCAGATCTTCTGTGCCAAGGCCCAGGTCTGCATCCCGTAGTTCACAGGCTTCATCTTACTGCCTGGAGCTTGAGGGGGGCTCCTTTTAGCCAAAGGGTTCTCTGGGCCCTTATTTACCACCATGCTCTCTAGTGGGACAAAGGGGACAACTGATAAATATGAAAATATTTTGGTATAAATTCCTTCAATTCTAGGGGTGTTGCTTATCCCATGAAAGCCAACAAGTCCCAATGGCTGAAGTGCTTGAGTTTCTTCAATCTGGGTTAGAGAGGAGGCTGTCAACTAGCACCCTGAAAGTACAAGTCTCAGCCTTGGGTGCATTGTTTGAGTATAAACGTTTCTGAACACCCTTGGATTTATAGGTTCAGTTAGGGCCTCCTTTGCGGCCAGACCTCTGAGAACTCCTAAGGTAGCTCCCTGGGATCTAGATTTAGTCTTGAATTCCTTAACTACTGCTCCCTTTGATCCTCTTACCTCTATATCTGTGAAGGCTCTTACTCTTAAAGCGGTCCTCCTGGTTGCCCTTACATCAGCGAGATGTGTTTGTGTTCTCTGGGCCATCTCTAAATCCTCTCTTTACTACCATCCTGGAGGGTAGAGTAATTTTGAAGCGTGATCTGGCTTTCCTTCTTAAAGTCAATACCAAATTTCACAGGGATCGGGAGATAATCTTACCATCCTTTTGTGACAACCCAAAATCCCAGGGAGAACAAACATTTCACTGTCTGGATGTCAGACGATGTCTGTTTTAGCACTTAGAAATTTCAAAACCTTGGCGACAATTTTCTGCCCTCTTTGTCTCCTTTCAGGGTACAAATAGGGGTAAGAAAGCCTAAAAAATGCACGATTGCTCTCTGGCTTCATATGGTTATTTCACTTTCTAATTCTTCTTTGGGCAAGATCCCCCTCTGTGTATTTGGGCTCACTCTACCAGAGCCATTGCCACCTGGGCTGAATGTGCACCTGTGGAACAGATATGCAGAGCAGCAGTACGGTTTTCACCTTCCACTTTCATTCAGCATTATAGGCTGGATCTGGGTCTTTCAGGCCTTGCCTTTGGGAGGAAAGTACTTTCTGTTGTTGTCCCACCCTAGTAGTCTATTCTATTTCATCTTCTCACGTACAGTGCTGTCATGGGGAAGGGAAAAGATAATTACTTACCAGTAATATATTTTCCAGAGCCATGACAGCACCATGCTAATTCCCTCCCTATCTTGGTGATGGTTGTGTGGTGCACAAATATGTATTGGTATTGCATTAAAAAATAAGTGTAATCGCTTATATGATGTATTATAAACATGTTGACTAATAAGGTGGCTACCTTGGATACTCAGAAATACACTGAGTGGGGAGAGAAGAGCTGCCCTCCAACCTTTTATTTTTGCTGTAGGTTTCCTGTTCCTTGGGGTAGGTACCATCTCTCACGTACGGTGCTGTCAATGGGTCTGGAAAATCAAAATACCGGTAAGTAATTATCATCTTTGACAACTTTGAGAGAAAATTACCTTTCACAACTGGTACAGGACCCAACAAGTGGGGCACTACTAGCCTAATATTAACCAACAGTCCAGACTGCATATCAAATATACGGATTGGAGGTCACTTGGATAATATTGATCACAAAATAATAAGTTTTCATTTATCCTTCAATAAGATGTATAGTAGAGGGTCTATGAGGCCCCTAATTCCAGGAAGTCAGATTTCCAATGGTTGAGAGATGATCTTAGTGCAATAACTGGGAATAAATATGCTAGAAATGGGAGAAAACCACTATGGCTAAATAGAGCTCTAAGTGTACCGTCGCACCTATCCACATCGCCGGAGATATCACCGGCAACGCATGGGAGCGCACTCGTTTTTGGCACCCGCCAGTGTCGCCATCACGTCTTTACACGCGGCGATACCTCCGGTGACGCATCGGCGATGTTATAGGTGACATCACCGCTGGGGTGTCCAGAAACCCAGCGGCGATCCTGTAACATGGGAGCCATCGCCTGTAACATCGGTGATCACCATGTTACATGGGGCGATGTGTACACATCGCCCCAGAGTTCTCGCCTGGTTTCAGAGCAGTGCTGCGAAACCAGGCGACCACTGTAAGTCGATTTTTCGCCTCATTATCGCCCCTTTACACTTGGCGACACCAGCGAAGTGTCCAGGTGTGACGGTACCCTCAGGGATGCAATAAGTGACAAAAATAAAGCATTTATTGAATTAAAGCAAGTAGGTAGTGATGAAGTATTAAATAATGATAGAAAATGAAATAACTTCTGTAAAAAGAATATCAAGGTAGCAAAGACTGAGACAGAGAGACTCATTGTCAGAGAAAGTAAAAATAATCCAAAAAATATTCTTTACTGTACATAAATAGTAAGAACCTAAAAAATGATAGTGTTGGCCCCTTTAAAAATAGTTTGGGTGAAACGGTGGATGAGGAAAAAGCCTAATATACTAAATGACTTTTTTTCAACAGTATTTACAGAAGAAAATCCCATAATAGACAAAATGATCGTGATGACAAAAATTCTCCATTAAATGTCACCTGCTTAACCCAGCAAGGAGTACGGCACCGTCAAAAAGTCACTAAAGTTGACAAATCCCTGGGCCCAAATGGGATACACCCCCGAGTACTGCAGGAAATAAGTACCATTATAGACAACCATTATTTTTAATCTTCAAAGATTCCATAACAACATGGTCTGTACCATAGGACTGGCGCATAGCAAATGTGGTTTCAATATTCAAAAAGCGGACAAAAACTGATCTTGAAAATTATAGGCCAGTAAGCTTAACCTTTACTGTGGATAAAATCCTAGAGGGTTTCTTAAGAGATGCTATAATGAAGTATCTGAAGGAGAAAAAGATCATGACCCAGTATTAACATGGGGTTATGAGGACTGTTCCTGTCAAACTAATCTGACCAGCTTCTATGAAGAGGTAAATTCAGGACTGAACCAAGGAAATGCAGTGGACGTTGTGTATATGGCCTTTTCAAACGTTTTTAATACGGCGCCACATACAATTGATTAATATAATGAGAATAATGGGGATAGGGAAAAATATGTGCAACTGACTTAAGAACTGGCTCAGTAATGGGAAACAAAGGATGGTTATTAATGGAACACACTTAGACTGGGTAACAGTTAACAGTGGGGTAACACAGTAGTCCGTATTGGGCCCGCTTTTCAACATTTATTAATTACTTTGTATGGGTCATATAGAGTAGGATTTCAATATTTGCATATGACACTAAACTCTGCAGGGTAATCAATACAGAGGAGGACAATTTTATATTACAGGAGGATTCATGTAAACTAGAAGCTTGGGCTGATAAATGTCAAATGAGCTTCAATGGGGTCTGGGCTGTTAATTTACAGGGCTATAGTCTGTTCAGAAATGACCGTACAAATAAGCGAGGGTTAGGTGTCTGTTTATATGTAAAATCATCCTTAATACCCATCCTGCGTGATAATATAGGTGAATCTAATGGAAATGTAGAGTCCCTGTGGGTGGAGATAAGGGTACCTTTACACGCCACCACAGAGTGCAGCAACCGGTAGGCACCGCATGTGCACGCGTGCGTTTTTAACGGTGGATACTGATCGCCGTTGCTGCATATACACGCCGCCACAAGATGCTCCACTGAAGATATTTTTGTTCCCCGGAAGTGCCGACAGGTGCCGCGGGTTATCTCCTATGGAGTACCTTCCCTAGTTAACACGCCGCTACCACAAAGAAATATGGGCGTACATATTTCGCGCCTCAAGTACATAGGCGTGACAGAGTTGTGTATTACGTGACTCTCGTACGGTGATTGGACAACGCAATAGCATCATGATTGTCCAGGCTGCGCAGGAAGGCTGGCTAATACATGACGCCATTGCAATTGTGGACTGTGAATGGATAGCTCTTATATTGCGCCCTGTGAAGGGACAGCCAAAAGTAACACAGTAGCCCCCACCAATGATCGCTGATGGGGCGTGGTATCCATGACGCCGTGGCACGCCCCAGGGAATTCACTAGGCCACGCAAATACCGTGCCTGTGCCCCAATTACACACCGCCACCATAGGAATTGTTCCTTCCTGTTTTTGAGCACGGCTCAGAAACAGGTATTTGAAGGAAGTGCTAGACACGGGAAGGAACTCCCTGAATTACACGCCGCCAATTCGTAGTGATTTCATGGCAACAGGCACAATTGTGTCCGATGCCTGGCGGTTTCTCCCTGCAGTTCCAGCAAAGGTAATAGGTTTTTGACAGCTTTCACAACTGGTTCAGGACCCAACAAGAAGGGGTGCACTGCTAGACCTAATAGCAACCAACAGGCCAGACCGCATATCACATTTACGGGTTGGAGATCACTTGGGTAATAGTGATCATAAAATACTAAGTTTTCATGTATCCTTTACAGATACATATTTTCTGGGGTGGCTGTGGGTTGCAATTCGCAGTGTGGTGGGTCCACAACGTTTGGGCCTCTCCACGCTGAGGATTCCAGCCCCCCAGCTGCCAAGTTGTACCTGGCTGGCAACCATAAATACGGCAAAGCTTCATGTTGTTTTATTTGTAGAAATAATTTAAAAAAAAAATAAATCATGTGGGCTTTGCCATATTTTTGGTCCAGCCGGGTACAACTTGGCAGCTACGGACAGCCAACCACCCCCATCTGCCTCATTGTACCAGGCTGGCAACCAAAAATACAGCGGAGCCCAACATTTTTCTTTATTTATAGAATTTGAGAGAAAAAAATGACGTGGGGCTCCGCTATATTTTTGGTCCAGCCAGGTACAACTAAGCAGCTGGGGGCTGGTATCCTCAGCATGGAGAGGCCCAAGAGTTTTGGGCCCCCCCCCCCATGCTGCGAATTGCAGCCCACAGCTGTCCCGGAAAATTGAGCATTCATAGAAGCGCCATTTTTCTGGAGCTGTACCCAGACTCTTCCAGTTGCCCTGGTGCTGGTGGGAAACTGGGTAATAAAGGGGTTAATGCCATTTTTTTATTGGCAGCTGGCACTAAGCCCGAGATTCATATCGGGCCAGTGTTAGACCCGGCCATTAGGAATCTCTAGTAAAAAAACAAAACAAAATACCACACAGAGGAAAATCTTATTAGAAAAAAAAACACAATCAAAGTTTGTACTCTATCTTTATTATCCGACATAGTCCAAAACGAAGGTCCCACGATGCTCGATCGCCTCAGCTACATCCAGAGACTGCAGCAAGGGATCAAGTGTCCTCTTGGTTGCTGTCTCTGACTTCATAGTAATGGTGCACTGTATAGCAGATCATTGCCATACAGTACACCATCACTGACACCAGACACTACAACAAGGGATCAAGTGTCCTCTTGTTGTAATGTTTAGATTAACGGTGCTGGTGCACTATATGGCAGTGATTTGCCATACGGTGCACTATCACTATGACCCCAGAGACTACAACAAGAGGATACTTGATCCGTTGTTGTAGTTTCTGTTGTCATAGTGATGGTGCACTGTATGGCAAATCATTGCCATACAGTGCACCATCACTCTGAAAAATTCAAGTCTCAGAGATCACATGATCTGATGCCTAGGTCAGGTGACCCGACGTTGCCTTGGCAGCATTGTGTCACCATGGTGATCGGCTCATTACCGATCACCCGCCAGGGAGAGGTAAGTGACTGTGCACTTCCTCTCCCCGGACACTAAGTGCTGTGATCGTAAGATCACAGCACTAGGTGGGTGACAAAACCCCTGAAGCATGACGGACGCCTGCTTCCGCTCGCTACTTCTCTGCAGCCTGATGTCCCTGCATGGATATCGGGCTGCAGAGAAGCGATCTAACACCTGGGCACAGCGATCCCACAGTTTCTTCCTGAAAATGATTGCAATCACAAATTCTTTGGTATTATTATCTTCATTTAATTTGTCTTCAATGAAAAAACACAAAAGAGAATGAAGCAAAAAGCAAAACATTGATCATTTCACACAAAACACCAAAAATGGGCCAAACAAAAGTATTGGCGCCTTCAGCGTAATACTTGGTTGCACAACCTTTAGCCAAAATAACTGCGATTATCAGCTTCCGATTACCATCAATGAGTTTCTTAAAATGCTCTGCTAGAATTTTAGACCATTCTTCTTTGGTAAACTGCTCCAGGTCCCCGATATTTGAAGGGTGCCTTCTCCAAACTGCCATTTTTAGATCTCTCCACAGGTGTTCAATGGGACTCATTGCTGGCCACCTTAGAAGTCTCCAGTGCTTTCTCTCAAACCATTTTCTAGTGCTTTGTGAAGTGTGTTTTGGGTCATTGTCCTGCTGGAAGACCCATGACGTCTGTAGGTACCTTTACACGCGTCAACTTTTCTAGGAATTTCACTGACAACTTACTGGTTGCAGTGAAATCATGGAGACATTGTTCCATTGGTACACAGCAACAAGATAGAACAATGTGTCCATGATTTCACTGCAACCAGTAAGTTGCCAGTGAAATTCCTAGAAAAGTTGCCGCATATAAAGGTACCCTGAGGGAGACCCAGCTTTCTCACACAGGGCCCTACATTATGCTGCAAACATTGTTGGTAGTCTTCAAACTTCATAATGCCATGCACACGGTCAAGCAGTCCAGTGCCAGAGGCAGCAAAGCAACCCCAAAACATCAGGGAACCTCCGCCACTTTTGACTGTAGGGACCCTGTTCTTTTCTTTGAATGCCTCTTTTTTAAAACTCTATGTTGATGCCTTTGCCCAAACAGCTCTACTTTTGTCTCATCTGACCAGAGAACATTCTTCCAAAACGCTGTAGGCTTTCTCAGGTAAGTTTTGGCAAACTCCAGCCTGGCTTTATGTCTCGGGGTAAGAAGTGGGGTCTTCCTGGGTATCCTACCATACAGTCCCTTTTCATTCAGACGCCGACGGATAGTATGGGTTGACACTTGTACCCTCGGACTGCAGGGCAGCTTGAACTTGTTTGGATGTTAGTCGAGGTTCTTTATCCACCATACGCACAATCTTGCGTTGAAATCTCTCGTCAATTTTTCTTTTCCATCCACATCTAGGGAGGATAGCCACAGTGCCATGGGCTTTAAACTTCTTGATGACACTGCGCACAGTAGACACAGGAACATTCAGGTCTTTGGCGATGGCGATGGACATGTAGCCTTGAGATTGCTCATGCTTCCTCACAATTTGGTTTCTCAAGTCCTCAGACAGTTCTTTGGTCTTTTTTCTTTTCTCCATGCTCAATGTGGTACACACAAGGACACAGGAACAGAGGTTGAGTCAACTTAATCCATGTCAACTGGCTGCAAGTGTGATTTAGTTATTGCCAACACCTGTTAGGTGCCACAGGTAAGTTACAGGTGCTGTTAATTACACAAATTAGAGAAGCATCACATGATTTTTCTAACAGTGCCAATACTTTTGTCCACCCCCTTTTTATGTTTGGCGTGGAATTATATCCAATTTGGCTTTAGGAGAATTCTTTTTGTGTTTTTTATCATTTAAGACAAATCAAATGAAGATAATACCAAAGAATTTGTGATTGCAATCATTTTCAGGAAGAAACAGAGTATTATCTGACAGAATTGCAGGGGTGTCAATACTTTTGGCCACAACTGTATATGTTTTCTATACGTTTTTATATAAGGAACTATTCAATTTTAACATGTAATTGGCAACATTTATTTTCAACCCAAGGGCGTGATGTGGATCAACCAGAACTCGCGTCACTGGTGGTATTTTGACCTGTGATGTCACATCATATCATGTATATAACTAATAATGCTAAGTGACTGTAACCCAATAACTCTGATGAAGTAGCAGATCAGCTACGAAACGTGTCGGCATGATTTAAGAACATTTAAGAAGGGCCTGGATGCCTTTCTTGAAAACTGTAATACTACCGGTTATATATACTAGATTCTTTGATAGGGCGTTGATCCAGGGAACTAGTTTGATTGCCATATCTGGAGCCAGGAAGGAATTTTTTTCCCCAATGTATAGCTTAGTGTTGCCACATGGTTTTTTTTTTTTGCCTTCCTCTGGATCAACATGTTAGGCTATGGGTTGAACTAGATGGACGCAAAGTCTTCCTTCAACCTTAAAAACTATGTTACTATGATTAAAGGTTTTTGGAAGTGATTCAAATTGTCTTCTCTTGGTTGGTGCGGAATCTAAAAAATCCGTTTTTGCAGCAAGCCCTTCAATACACAAAGTGAAATACATACATTTATATAATCATTACAAATGGAGTGGTCTATTTCAAGTCGCTGTTTCTGTAAATGATTATTACTTACAGCCAATGAAAACCCAAAAGTCACCTCAGAAAGTTAGAATATTATATAAGACCAACTGCAAAAGTGGCTCAGTACTTGGGGTGTGGGTTTTTTTTTGCATCTATGCAGCATGGCATGGAGGCGATCAGCCTGCGGCACTGCTGAGTTGTTATAGAAACCCAGGTTGCTTTGATAGCAGCCTTCAGCTTGTCTGCATTGTTGAGTCTGGGGTGTCTCCTCTTTTGACGATACTCCATAGATTCTCTATGGGGTTTAGGTCAGGCGAGTTTGCTGGCCAATCAAGCACAGTGATACTGTGGTTATTAAACCAGTTATTTGTAATTTTGGGCTGTGTGGACAGGTGCCAAGTCCTGCTGGAAAATGAAATTTTGATCTCCAAAAAGCTTGCTTGCATAGGGAAGCATAAAGTGCTCTGAACCTTCCTGTTGGACAGTAGCACTGACTTTGGTCTTGATAAAACACAGTGAACCTACACCAGCGGATGTCACAGCTCACCAAACCATCACCGATTGTGGAAACTTCACACTAGACCTCAGGTAGCTTGGATTGTGTGTGTGCCGTTCCTCTCTTCCTCCAGACTTTAGGACCATGATTTCCAAATGAAAGCAAAATGTACTTTCTTCTGAAAACTCCTTAGACCACTGAGCAACAGTGCAGTTCTTTTTTTTTTTTTTCTTTTTTTCCTTTGTGGCCCAGGTAAGAAGCTTCTTGCGTTGTCTATTGCTTATGAGTGGTTTAACACTAGGAATGGGACTGTTGTAGCCCATGTCCTTGTTACGTCTGTGTGTGGTGGCTCTTGAAGCACTGACTCTAGCAGCAGTCCACTCCTTGTGAATCTCCTCCAAGTTTTTGAATTGGTTTTACTTTTTTTATATTATAAATTTTTATTGGACAAGAAAAGCATTTTTCAGTTAACAAGACATACCATAGATTCGGTATATGAGATGCATTGTCTCTAATTTCCCCTACACAGCAATTCTCTGTACCTACAGTCTCTTGCAAGAGGTTAAAGATCTCGTTCCTCGTGAAGCGGGCGGGATCCCCATGAGAGATCGGAACAAAAGATAATGAATATTGAATCAACCAATATACTGTCAAGCAAACAAATATCGAGAGAGTGTAGAACATTATAGAGTTCAAACAAACATAAAGACCTATAAGACTGACAAGACTGGGGGTGGTTGGAAAGAGGGAAAAGGGAATGGGAAAAAACATTTGCCTCTCTAATCACGTTAGAGAGAAGATAGTTCAGAGCCAGCAGCATAGTAGTCCCATGGAGACCAAATCGACAAGAATTTATCCACCGAGTCGTTCAGTGAGGCCGTAAGATGATCCATCCGCCTAACGTCTAAAATCCTTCTCTTGAGACTTAGCAGAGAGGGTGCATTTGTTTGCCTCCAATGTCCTGCAATTAGGCATCTGGCCGCCATAAGTATGTGTAAGAAGAGTCTGGATGTCAGTTTGCCTAAACCTGGGGCCCCATTTCCTAATAGAAATACTAGGGGATCTAGGTCAATGTCCGCATGCAGGACTTTATCTGCTAGGGATTTTCATAGCATTAATATTTTATAAATGTTCTTTTTATAGAGGGTACATATGAAGGACCTAGCAGCATTTTGCCAAATAGATGTCCACTCTCGATCAGAATTCCCCCTTTCCAAGGCAGACTCCCACTTCGTCATATATAGAAATGGTCTGTTCTGCTCCATTCGGGGGTTGAACATTAGACCGTAAATCTCGGATATCAGACCCTTGGTGTCCGTAGTCCCTCTACAAAGCCGTTCAAAATCCGTAGGGACGGAGACTCCTGCCCTACCAAACAAGGAGTTAGCCAAATCCTTAATCTGCAGATACTGGAAAAACTCCCTGTTGGATAATGAGAAGTGACGCTTAAGATGATCGAAGGCATGGATCTCCATGGTCCTCCCATCAATAATGTCAGCAAACCGGAATAGACCGGCCTTCAACCAGGGATGAACCATGGAGGACTCCAGACTGCTCGGAAGCAGAGGTTGATATATGAAGGACACCGAAGGAGAGCATGGCGACATCAGAGCAAACGTCTTGGTACACGTAAGCCATAAATCGCGAGTGAACTGCATGGGGCCTAGTAAAGGGCTGAGGGGACGGGACTGAGCAGAAGACCACAGAAAAGAGTTAGGGTGAATAGGGGCTATCCAAAATTTTTCCACTTCATTCCATCTACTGTAAGCCCAAAGGGAGGCCCAAGAGGGAATTCTCCGCAAATGAGTTGCTCAATAATATTTTAAGACGTCTGGTATTGATAACCCCCCTCTATGTTTATGGGACAAAAGTACCTCTCTCTCCACCCTGTGCCTCCTCCGATGCCAAATGAAATCGATGATAACCGCCTGTAAAGATTTCAACTCTGAGAGAGGAATCCTAACTGGCAGTGTTTCAAATGCATACATAAGTTTGGGAAGTATAGTCCTCTTCACCGCCATCATCCGACCAATCCACGATAGGGGAAGTGACATCCATTTAGTCAACGTTGCCTTTAAGTTGCGGAAAAGGGGAGGAGAAATGTATTTATACAACGTGTCATAGGAGGAGGTGAGCTGTACTCCCAGATATTTGACCGCATCTGTCTTCCATCTAAACTTGAAGTTCAGACATAGGTGGTCCCAAGTCTCGGGGGCGAGATTCAAGGGCATAGCTTCTGTCTTGCTAGAGTTGATTTTGTAACCTGACAGGGCTCCATAGAACTTTAAGGCCGACAAAAGATTGGGAAGAGAGATATGAATATTAGTGAGGGTCAGGAGCACGTCGTCTGCAAATAGTGCTATCTTAAACGATTTGCTCCCGAGCATCTCCCCCGAGATATTGGGATCCTGCCATACAGCCGCGGCCAAAGGTTCGATACAGAGGGCAAACAGGAGGGACGACAGGGGGCACCCCTGTCTAGTGCCATTTGAAATAGTGAAGGATTTGGAATTGCTAAAGGGCAATTTAATGGACGCCGTTGGGTAGTTATAAAGTGCGTGAAGGACAGTTAAGAATCTCGCAAAGATACCAAAGGACCGCACGGTTTCAAAGAGGAAGGGCCAGGAGAGGCGGTCGAAAGCCTTTTCTTCGTCAAGGCTCAAGACAAGGGCCTGCTGCTGTCTCCGATTCAAGACATTTACCAAATCTACAACTCTTCTAGTATTGTCACCTCCCTGGCTGCAGGGGATAAAACCCACCTGATCCTTATGCACAAGTAGTGGCATCCATTTGTTGAGTCTAGTAGCCAGGAGTTTGGTGAAGATTTTCAAATCGGAGTTCAGCAGAGCTATTGCCCTGTAATTTGCACAGTCCAATGGATCTCTGGGAGGCTTGGGGATCAAAATCAGATGGGAATGTGTCATATAGGGAAGTAATGTCTTGGCAAAGGTTTTATAATATAAGTAGGTTAGACCATCAGTCCCCGGAGACTTTCCTTGTGGTAATAAATCCAACACCTCTTCTACCTCCTCAGAGAAGATTGCAGCATTAAGAGCCTCAATCGCCTCCTGATGCAAAGAGGGGAGCATCAAAGAAGAGAGGTAATCTGTTAGGGTACCGCATCCCCCCGGTTTGTCGACCGTGTGAGAATGCAAGTTATAGAGTTTGTTGTAGTAGGTATAGAAACTTTCCGCTATGGCGTCATGGTGATGGTGAGTAATACCCTCGGGATCTCGTAGTGCCTGAGGACCGGAAGCCGTCCCATGCTCTTTGAGCTGGTGTGCAAGTAGAGTATGAGCTTTGTTGCCCCGCTCATAAAACTTTTGTTTAGAAAAAGTAAGCAGCTTCTCGGCCCCCTGGACCGCCAGTTTCTTCAGCTGTTCCCTGAGCCCAATCACCTCTCTGTGTAGACAAGGTCGGGTGTGTGAGTAGCTTCTGTTCATGAATTTTTAGATTAGCTGTTAAGGATGACTTTAGGGCTTCTGCAGATTTTTTGGCTCTAGCCCCTTCTCTAATGCAGTGGCCTCTTATCACCGCCTTATGGGCCTCTCACAGGACTCCTATCGAGGAATCAACATTCAGCCTAAAGTATTCCTCCAGCTGACCCAATAGGGAAGATTTGGCGGCTGGCTCCTTCAATAAAGTCTCGTTCAGGCGCCAATGTCTGTTGTGAGGGCGTGTGAGGGGGTTGTGAATGTCCATGGTCAGGGGAGCGTGATCCGACCATGTGATGGTACCAAGCTGCACGCTTCTCAGGGCTCGCAGTAATTGAGAGTTCACAAAATAGTCAATCCTAGAGTGGGTTCGATGAGGATGGGAGAAGAAGAATGAAAAGGCTCTTTCCCCGGGGTGCGCCACCCTTCAGGCATCAAAAAGTGCTCCAGAGAGTTTACGGAAGCCCAAAGACAACCTCAGCGATCCCTCAGAGGGTGGCAGCCCCCCTAATGATAGCCTATCTGATGTTTCCGAGAAGGGGATATTAAAATCTCCTCCCACAATAGTTGCTGCTGACGGAAGCCCCTCAAGTATTGCAAAAACCTTCTTTAGAAAACGAAGTTGACCTTCATTGGGGGCATAAAGATTGACCAAGATGTAGGATGTGCCACTTAAAGACAATGTATCTACCTTTGGGGTCTATATGTGAGGCAGTAATGAGTGCTGGGCAGCTAGAGGCCAGTAATATGGCCACTCCTCCCCTCTTGGAGTCAGAACAAGCGGAGAACTGCTGAGGGTATACGTGTGAGGCAAACTTGAACGACCCGGTGGAGTCAGTGTCTCTCCTGGAGAAAGACAATCGCAGCTCTGGAGGATTGCAACTCTTTGAGGAGTAATTTTCTCTTGCGGGGAGAGTTAAGACCCCGCGTGTTGAGGGATATAAGGCGTATCATCGTAACGGGTATGTGAATGTGGTGAGTTAGTATCAGGCATAGTACCTGTAGAAAGGCGATTCTCCAAGATCTTTCTCTCTGTATAAGATTCTGGTTGTTTGCCGTCAGTAGTATTGCGTTCCAAACGAATGAAAGAGGTCTTCGGAAGCATATAGGGAAAAAACATGGAGGGAAGGTAAAGACAAACACAAACATTAATGGGAGAGAATTGGTTTTACTTAACAATCCTTTCAAGGCTGCGGTTATCCCAGTTGCTTGTGCACCTTCTTTTACCTCACTTTTTCCTTCCACTCAACTTTCCATTAATATGCGTGGATACAGCACTCTATGAACAGCCAGCTTCTTTAGCAAATTACTTTGTGGCTTACCCTCCTTGTGGAGAGTGTCAATGACTGCATTCTGGACATCTGTCAAGTCAACAGTCTTCCCCATGATTGTATAGTCTACTGAACCAGACAAAGGGACATTTTAAACACTTAGTAAGCCTTTGCAGGTGTTTTGTGTTATTTATACTAATTTTCTGATATACTGACTTTTAGGTTTTCATTGGCTGTAAGCCATAATCATCAGCATTAACATAAATAAACATTTGAAATAGATCAATCTATTTGTATTGAATCTATATATTATATGCATTTCACTTTTTGTATTGAATTACTGAAATTATCTTTTTGATCTAATTTATTGAGTTTCACTTCTATTTTTTAATGCGTTTATTGTCTGTACATGTCCCAGCTCAAATGTAAAGAGCTGTGAAAGATGTTTGTGCTATAGAAATAAAAATAAATATTATTTATTTAGGCTAAGCATATAGAACTGGTGTGTATGGGAATGCACTATATATAATCTAATGATTAGCAATATGTAAACACCTCTTGTGGGTTGCCTCCTGTAGGTTTTTTGGCTGATACCACCTACAGACCAGAATTTGGAAATGTATGAGAATTGGCTGCTTTCTGGGAAACAAGGGGACATCTTCCTAGGGGACAGAGTGACAGACTGCCAGCGAGTTGAACTAAAGCAAGGCTACACATTTGTCATCCCTTCAGGTACTATCAGTAGATAGATGTGCTCCATATTCTTTCTCATACTTGAATAAATCCCTTTTGTTGGGTTATATATATATATATATATATATATATATATATATATATATATATATAATATATATATATATATTAAGTAGACTATTCTTTAGATGTTTATTATCAATATCCCTCACTGACCTACAAATACAATACAGGCCAAAAGTTTGGGCACACCTTCTCATTCAAAGATTTTTCTATAGGGTCATTCCACATCAAGTGGACCAGTTTTAAAAATCGTCCCCACTCGACCTTCTCTGATTTTGTTAAATTTATAAGGATGTACATGTATGTTTGAAAAGAGGTTCTGTAAATTTTTAGGGCCAGATCTCAAATACATTGGGCACTGTTGACCTTTCACTGGAGGTTCCACCAAGCCTGCGGCTTCAGCTAAGAGGATTTTACAAACTTTGGCACATAGCCATTAGAGTTCTATACTGGCTATGATGCTGAAATTTAGCATACTAGCTCAACTTTTGCTGCTAAACACGATAAAATTATTACCGGCTATGACAAAACAATATTTCGGCCGCAATTTTGTGTCAAAGCTTGAAAAATGCGTCGCATAAAATCTATGCCAAACTTTGCCCATATATAACTCAAGACCAAAAACCAATAGTAACTGGTGCTTTGCCCTGTACACCAAACATCTACATGACTTTGCATTGCTGCAATATCACGGTCAAAGCATATGTATTTGTGGAAATATTCACACCCACATATGATGAAAAACTTAAAAAAAACGAATTTTACCTATTTTTAGGTCAAATTTCTCAAAAAGGGTACCCCTAAAATATATTCTGATATCATTAGAAAGAGCACATTTTTCTCTACAAGGATCATTGTTTTTTTTTTTTTTTGTAGTCTCTCAGTTTAAGAAAAAAAAAATGCCACTGAACATGGTGTTATTTATGCGCGTAATGCATTGATTTTGTGTTTGATTTTCAGATTCTTATCACATGTTACAGAGTTGTATTGTTGCTAGCAATGTCTATTATAATCAAAAACCTATAAACCTTTTTATTTATGAAAAGTTATTGACTATTGTTACATTTTAATGCATATATTCTTTTTTAGCGATGGAGAATCGGCCCAGTGCTCTATCGGCCTTGCGAACAATTCGAAGTGCCACCTTAAGACATTCACCCATAGCAAGAATGAGTTGAAATTGTTTACAAGCTTTGGATTGGATGAACAGAAATTGCTGCGTCGACGAGTGCGACTAAATTTTGACGAACAAATCTGTTTACACCATGAAGCTTCATTCTTGACCAAATATGAGCATTTGCAAAAATCGTGTTAAAATCCTTTTGGGAAGAAAGGTCAGAACACCAAAAAGAATTTGCGAGCTACCAATTTGTTAGCAGCTGACCAGTTGAACGAGTTTACAAAGAATGATGTGAAGCCTGGCCAGAAGATGTGTGAAGATCCAGATGGAATGGAATGTTCTCCTGAAAGTCTAAATTCAAGCTTAACATCCATTGGAATCTCTCCTCTGAAATATTCAGGGGTAAGCCAGCGGAATTCACTTGGATATGCAAGGAGAAAGATAAGCCAGGTACAAAATGCATTTTCTAGCAAGATTGCTTCAATTGGAGGGCTGGAGCCGAAAAACTTTGAGCAAATAAAAACAGCATAGTGCAAAATGTGTCTGGATTACAATCACCTTTTGGCAGATTTGAAGCAAAAGCTGCAGGTGTCCAGTCGGGCAGAAAAGGTTCAAATCTTGACACTGACTCCTAAAAGTTGGTCCATTAAGGCTATATCAGACGAATTCGGTGTCTCTGAACGAATGGTCAAACACGCTCGAAAGCTTAAATGAGAACATGGAATCTTAGCCTTACCTAGAATCAAGTGTGGCAAGAAAGTTTCTGAGGAAGTGAACAAAAAGGTGCAGGCATTTTTTGAGGATGATGAATTCAGTTGAATGTGCCCTGGTAAAAAAGACTATGTATCAGTGAGAATAGCAGGAGAAAAAAAGCGACTATTGGTGAGCAATATGAGGGAAATGTTTGTTGCCTATCGGGATCGGAATGGCCCTGAAATTGGATTTTCCAAGTTTTGTGAGCTTCGGCCAAAGTGGTGCGTAACCGTTGGATCTGCTGGAACACATTCCGTTTGTGTGTGTACCATTCACCAAAATGTCAAACTAATGCTTGCAGCATGCCCAATCAATGATGACTACAAAGAGCTCATATGCAAAATGGTCTGTGGAATTGAATCCAAGGACTGTATGCTTGGCCGTTGTGATAAATGCCCGGGTCCTGAAGTTTTAAAAGAATTTCTAGTCAATGTGTTTGTCAACAGTGACCCTGAAGATATTATTGAGTTCAAACAATGGGTTCACACTGATCGAGACACTCTTGATACTAAACAACTGACTATAAAGTTTAGAAATTTTCAAAACCAATTCTTCAATGAAATCAATAGAAGATTTCATTGAAGAATTGGTTTTGAAAATTTCTAAACTTTGTAGCCATCACTACATTGCCAAGCATCAAAGTTGCTAGCTGAAATCGTTGAAGGAAAATCTGAGACCTGGAGAGCTTGTGATCCTTATGGACTTTGCTGAAAATTACTCATTTATTGTTCAAGATGCCATTCAAGGTTTCCACTGGGAAAATAGTCAAGCTACAGTACACCCATTTGTAATTTACTTCAAGGAGTTAAATGGTGAAGCTGCGCAGAACATCAGCTTGTGCATAATTAGTGATTGTTCACGACATGACACAGTTGCAGTCCACACTTTAACAGTAATTGTGGAGTATCTCAAGACTCTCATCTATGGGATTCGTCATATCGACTACTTCAGCGATGGATCTGCAGCCCAGTACAAAAATTTTCTCAACTTGTGCCACCACAATGCTGATTTCAATATCAGCGCTGAATGGAATTTTTTTG
The DNA here is from genome assembly GCA_033576535.1 of Allobates femoralis. Taxonomy (NCBI): domain Eukaryota; kingdom Metazoa; phylum Chordata; class Amphibia; order Anura; family Aromobatidae; genus Allobates; species Allobates femoralis. Next base: position 228,306,133 of record JARQOC010000006.1, on the reverse strand, counting down.
GTACCAGTCATGGAAAGTCGCCCTGTGATGGGATTGGAGGGACAGCAAAGAGGTTGGCAGCTTGTGCCAGTCTTCAACGCCCAACTGAAAACCAAATAATGACCCCAGTGGATTTATTCAACTTGTGCAACGAGCAACTGCATGGAATCAAGTTTTTTTCTTTTTTTTTCTTTTCCAGAAGAAAAAAATTGACGAAATACGGGTAGTTCAAGAGGAAAGGTTCAAAGATTGCCATACAATTGCTGGAAGAAGAGAAAATCACCAGTTTGTGCCAACTGATGACAAAAAGATTCGCATTTCAAGGGTGTCAAATGACCCATCATCTTTCATTGCCCATGTAGATATATCTGTCAGATCAGAAATGCCTTTTGTGCCAATTGCAAACCTCCAGCCAGGGTAATACATTGCCTGCATTTATGATAGGAACTGGTGGATTGGAAATATTTCTGAAATTTCAGTCGACGACCATGATGCATTAATAAATTTTATGCATCCTCATGGACCAGCTACCGTGTTTCCCCGAAAGTAAGCCCCCCCCCCCCCCGATTGTAAGGCCGCCTAGGGGTAAAGGGGGGGCCTGCTAATGTAAGGCCTCCCCCGAATATAAGGCCTTACAACCGGGGGGGGGGGGGTAATGTAAGGCCCCCCCTCCTGCTGGCACACTGTCCCCCAGCTCTGAGGCCCCCCTGCTGCTTCTTACATCTTACCCTCGAGCGTCTTCTTGCAGCAGCCAGCGCGTCGGTCCTCTGGTCCCGTCTTCAGCTGTTTCCCGGATCATGTGACCGGCCGGTCGCACTTGCGATGACGTCATGCGCTGCGACGGGTCACATGATCCGGGAAACAGCTGAAGACGGCAACGGAGGACCGATGCGCTGGCTGCTGCAAGAAGACGCTGGAGGGTAAGATGTAAGCAGCAGCAGGGGGGCCTCAGAGCTGGGGGGGCATTGTGCCAGCAGCAGGGGGGCAGTGTGCCAGCAGCAGGGGGGCAGTGTGCCAGCAGCAGGGGGGCCTCAGAGCTGGGGGGGCAGTGTGCCAGCAAGAGGGGGGCTGTATACCACACTGCTGGGCTGTGTACCACACTGCTGGGCTGTGTACCACACTGCTGGGCTGTGTACCACACTGCTGGGGGCTGTATACCGGGCTGGCGGTCTGCTGTATTTCCCACCCTCGGCTTATACATGACTATATACGGTGTGTGTGTGTGTGAGAAGGCTGGGGCTGCCAATATAAGACCCCCCCCCCCGAAAGTAAGACAGGGGGCCACTTTTGGCCCCCAAAAAAATGTAAGACGGGGTCTTACTTTCGGGGAAACACGGTAGCTTCTTTCACTGGCCTGTGAGAAATGATACATGCTGGATTCCCGAGCAATCAATCATTGCAATAATTCCAGCACCAGCTGCAACAGCAATGGGCCGACAATACAGCTTCTCTGAACTGATTATGTTGCAAATTCAGCAACAATTACAGACCACTTAGACTGAACATTATGGCTTGGGAACCAAAAAAGATACCCAATATTAGGCTTGGGATCCTATGCAAAGACACCTACCCTCAGGGTTCGGAACCTGCGATAAAGAGACCGCCCGCGGCTCACCTTGCACGGCTATCGGCCATGGCTCCTAGGCGATGGGGCTGCCAATTCTCTAAAGACAGCATTATTACAATTCTTAATAGAATTATAATACCAATTCTTAGGGAATTGGTTGTGGTATAACCACCATGGACCAACGCAAGGGTTTGAATAGTGCAGTTACCATTCATTGCGTAATAATAAATAACACCATGTTCAGTGGCATTTTTCTTTTCTTAAACTGAGAGACTCCAAAGAAAAAAACAAACAAAAAAACAATGATCCTTGTAGAGAAAAATGTGGTCTTTCTAATGATATCAGAATTAATATATTTTAGGAAAGGAAGACCAAGTGTCACCTCTGCTGCGAAGGATAAATTCATCCGACTCACCAGCCACAGAAATTGCAGGTTAACAGCAGCTCAGATTAGAGACCAGGTCAATGCCACACAGAGTTTCAGCAGCAGACACATCTCTACAACAACTGTTAAGAGGAGACTTTGTGCAGCAGGCCTTCGTGGTAAAATAGCTGCTAGGAAACCAATGCTAAAGACTGGCAACAAGCAGAAGAGACTTGTTTGGGCTAATGAACACAAGGAATGGACATTAGACCAGTGAAAATCTGCTTTGGTCTGATGAGTCCAAATTTGAGATCTTTGGTTCCAATCACCGTGTGTTTGTGCGACGCAGAAAAGGCGAATGGATGCAGTCTACATGCCTGGCTCCCACCGTGAAGTATGGAGGAGGAGCTGTGAAAATGTGGGGGTACTTTGCTGCTTAGAAGCTCATCAAGAGAATGCCAAGAGTGTGCAACGCAGTAATCAAAGCAAAAGGTGGCAGCTTTGAAGAACCTAGAATATAAGACATATTATCAGTTGTTTCACACTTTCTTGTTAAGTATATAATTCCATATGTGTTAATTCATAGTTTTGATCCCTTCAGTGTGAATCTACAATTTTCATGGTCATGAAAATACAGAACAATCTTTGAATGGGAAGGTGTACAAACTTTTTGTCTGTACTGTATATCAGTGTCGGGATGCAGGTAGCACGCTCCATGCTGGGCAGGTGTGCACTGTTATACAGATGACCCCTGCTTTTATCATCTATGATTGAAGCTTATTCTAATCGCTGCTGCTTTACCATTTAGAACCATTAAATAGTTCAGATGCCTCTGAAACCCTGGATACTGATGACATGCCATGGAGCTTACTCAAGGCCCTGCTGTTACTATCTTGGTACTCCTATGAATCCTCAAACCAATAATTTTCCTCTTTATTGCAGTACTGTAGTACTACAATATATAATAATTTTATGGTCCATAGAGGCATCAAAAATTACAGTGACAAGGAAAAAAAATACTCTTTTTATTATATGAAACCCCTAACGACAAGGCCTGAATGGTCCTTAAAGGGGTTTTCCAGGATTTGGACAAAAGTCTACAGTCAAACTGTGATTATCAATAAATAGAGCTCAGCTGGAAAGCTAGATCTCGCACAACTGAAGTGGCAACAAAATAGTTACCAGTGCAAGGGTGCTTTCACATCTGCGGTTTTGCAAATCTGGCAGAATTCCAGTATTTTTGCAAAACTGTATCAGTTACACTTGCGGCAAGATTGCGTTTTTTGAAATGCATTTGTATAGCACTTGCGGACATGTGCGGACATTTGCATTTTCATCCGGATCCGGAAAATCTGGCACTTTCGTCGAGTCTTAAAAACTGCAGTTAGCAGCATATTTTGTCCAATACCACAAGTGCTGTATTTACCGGATCTCGCCAAAAATGCAAGTGCTGCACATGACTGAAAATGCATTAGGCAGAACGCAATCTTGCCACAAGGGTGCCTCATCTGGTTTATCCAAAAAAGGCGAAAACTGAAGATCAGGCAAACCAGAAGTTCAAAAGTTCAGGTTTGCCTGATCTGCCGTTACTGAAAACCACAGATGTGAAAGTACTCTTACAAAGTTGGAAAATTGTTAATAAAAACCTAAACAGAAAGAAACCATTATATTATTTTGCCATTTCTAATTAATGAAAAGAAAAATAAACAAGCAAAAAAGTCATACTCGCAGTTGTTTTGCAATTTTGCTGCAGTTGAACTCTTTTTCGTCCTTTTTCTTTTTAGTACGTTTTTTGGTAAAGTTATAAAAAAGTAAAAAAAGGCTTGGGCCTGAAGACCCTGAAAGGTGTGAGAATGAAGTAGAGGCTGTGCTTTATTTTGGCCTCTTGGTAAAACCCCCATGATTCAAATCCCGTTGTTTATGGCAGCAGTAGTATCCATTGGGTCATACGTGGATTAATATTGGTGATGCCCGATAAGATTATTGTATTACGGTTTACAGATATTTCGCTCTTAAATTTGTCTTTTTCCTCTGGGCCTTATTTCTATCGAGTCATTTAAATTATATTTAAATGACAGCTACATACACAGAAGAATGCGGTTATAAAAAGCAATGTCGTCCTAGTCTGTCACCTGCTTGTGCTGCTTTTGATCTTACTAATGCAGTTTGATTCCTCTTGCTGCTCTTCTTCCTTAGTTGTAAGCCTGCTGCTAACAAACATTGTGTTTTATAGGTTGGATCCATGCCGTATATACTCCTCAGGATACTCTTGTTTTTGGCGGCAATTTCCTACACAGTTTCAATATCCCAATGCAACTGCGCATTTATAGCATTGAAGACAAAACACGGGTGAGTTCTAGAAAAATGTGACACTTCTCTCCCAATGCCACTGATTTTATTAAAAATATACATGACCCCTTATTTTTTTATTTATTGTTCTTAAAACAGGTCCCCACAAAGTTTCGATACCCTTTTTACTATGAGATGTGCTGGTACGTGTTGGAGCGATATGTTTACTGTATGACAAGGAGATCTCACCTCACCAAGGACTTCCAAAGGGAGGCACTAAGTATAGGTGCGTGACTACTTACTAAAACTCAGTATATTTCGCCTCTCTTTTCCTCTTAATTCATTTTTTTGTTCTCTCGTTCCATCTCTCGTTCCTCTCTCTTTTTTTTTTTTTTTTTTTTTTTTTTTCCATTTCTTGTTTAAATGAATGACTTAAAGTACTTTTTCATGCTGAATTACTTCTATTTAGGCTAAAAATGCATTAATTCCTTAGTGACCAAGCTAACTCTTTAAAATCTGATGTGTCACTTTACAGGTATGGCCAAAAGCTAGGCACGCTTAAAATTGTTCCAGAAAATGAATTATTGTTCACAGAAATTTTATTTCAATTACCGTATATACTCGCGTATAAGCCGACCCGTGTATAAGCCGACCCCCCTACTTTTGCCCCCAAAACCTGGAAAAATCTATTGACTCGTGTATAAGCCGAGGGTGGACCCTAGCACAAGTATACAGCCCCCAGCAGTGTGGTATACAGCAGTCCCAGAGGTATATACAGCAGCCCCAGTGGTAGTATACACGCAGCCCCAGTGGTATATACAGCACCAGTGATAGTATACACACAGCCCCAGTAGTATATACAGCCCCAGTGGTATATACAGCCCCAGTGGTAGTATAGACGCAGCCCTAGTAGTATATACAGCCCCAGTGGTATATACAGCCCCAGTGGTAGTATACAGGGCCCCAGCAGTATATACAGCCCCAGTGGTAGTATACAGGCAGCCCCAGTAGTATATACAGCCCCAGTGGTATATACAGCCCCAGTGGTAGTATACAGGGCCCCAGCAGTATATACAGCCCCAGTGGTAGTATACAGGCAGCCCCAGTAGTATATACAGCCCCAGTGGTATATACAGCCCCAGTGGTAGTATAGACGCAGCCCTAGTAGTATATACAGCCCCATGGTATATACAGCCCCAGTGGTAGTATACAGGGCCCCAGCAGTATATACAGCCCCAGTGGTAGTATATACAGCCCCAGTGGTAGTATATACAGCCCCAGTGGTATATACAGCCCCAGTGGTAGTATACAGGGCCCCAGAGGTATATACAGCCCCAGTGGTAGTATATAGCAGCCCCAGTGGTAGTGTTTAGCAGCCCCAGCGGTAGTATACAGCATCCCCAGTAATGCAGGGCCCCCCCAGCCTTGCTCCGGTCACCTGTAAAGCAAAATATACTTATCACTGTCCCGCTGTCCGCGCCCGCTCGCCGCTGCCGTCCGCGATCCTCCATCTTCATGCGTCTTCTTCCTGTTTCCTGTGTTCGTCGCTGGCAATGACGTCATTGCCAGCGACGAACACAGGAAACAGGAAGAAGACGCATGAAGATGGAGGATCGCGGACGGCAGCGGCGAGCGGGCGCGGACAGCGGGACAGTGATAAGTATATTTTGCTTTACAGGTGACCGGAGCAAGGCTGAGGGGGCCCTGCATTACTGGGGATGCGGGGGCTGCTGTATACCGCTGTATACTGTCACTGACTCGCGTATAAGCCGAGGGGGGTACTTTTCAGCCCAATTTTTGGGCTGAAAAACTCGGCTTATACGCGAGTATATACGGTACACATTTTGCTTTACACACATTTAATTCCTTTGTGTATTAGAACAAAAAAAGAAAGTGGAAAAAAGACAAATTGGACATAATGTTACACAAAACTCCAAATATTGGCCAGACAAGATTGTTGTCAAACTTCCAAAATTGTGGTAAACAACTTTGTTTCAAGCGCATGATGCTCATTCAAACTCACCTGTGAGCAATATGAAAGTAACACCTGAAATTTGATAAAAAAGGGAAAAGTTGACTCAGTCATTGGTCTTGTGTGTGCCACAATAAGCATGGAGAACAGAAACATGAGAACAGTGTCTGAGGACTAAAAAACCCAAATTGTTAAAATACATCACCAATCTCAAGGTTACAAGTCCATCTCCAAAGATCTTGATGTTCCTTTCTCCACGGTATGCAAAATATTCGAGAAGTTTACAACCCATGGATGGCACTGTAGTTAATCTCCCTGAACATGGACAGCAGAGAAAAATTGATGAAACTTAGGATAGTCAGGATAAGCGGTCCCAATTAAGTTCCAAATTCAAGCTATCTTGCAGTCTCGAGATGCATCGGTGTCAGTGCAGACTATCCATCAACATTTGAATGAAATATTCTTTGTCAGGTTGACCCCACTGCTGGCACAAACCTAAAAAAGCTAGACTGCTGTTTGGCAAAATGTGCGTAAGACCAAATCCTTCAGGAAAAGCGTCTTGTGGACAGATGAGACTATCAGCTTCTAGGCAAAGCACATAATTCTGCTGTTTACCAAAAAATAGAATAAAACCTACAAAGAAAATGACACAATACCTAGTCAAATATGGTGGAGGTTCAAATATATTCTGGGCTGTTTTGCTGCCTCTGTCAATGTGCACATTTATTATGTGCAAGGGATCATGAAATCTGAAGGTTACCAAAGGATTTTGGGAAAAGGGGGGGATGGGAAGCTCACCCTTATGCCTCCAAGCAGATCCGGTTAGGTGCACAGCAGTGGCTGGTGTCCACTAGTTTCCATGGAGGTACATGAGCAGAAAAGCCAGCACCCGATCCATATGGATCGGGTGCTGGCTTTTCTCATGTATTTCCAAAGGATTTTGGGTTGCGATGTAGTGCCCAGTGCCAGAAAGCTGGGTTTTGTGTCCTAGGTCATGGGAATTCAAGCAGGGTAATGACCTGCTGGAATAAAGTGCTGGTGAATTCTGAATTGGCAGCTCGGAGTCCAGATCGAAATCTCATTGAACACCTGTGGAGAGGTCTTAAAATTGCTGCTGGGTGAAGGCACCGTTCACATATGTGAAACCTGAAGCAGTTTGCAAAAGAAGAGTCCAAAATTCCAGTAGACTGGTGTAAGAAGCTTGTTGACAGTTCTAGGAAGCAATTGATTGCAGTTATTTATTCCAAAGGGTGTGCAAACAAATATTAAGTTGAAGGTGCCAACAAATATGTCCAGCTCATTTTTGGATTTTGTGTGAAATTATGTCCAACTTTTCTTTTTTTTCATTTTTTTATTTTGTGTAGTTCCAATGCACAAAAAAGAAATTAACATGAGTAAAGCAAAATGTGTTGCTGCAATAATTGTTCTGGTAGTAATACCTAATTTTCTGGAATAATTTCAAGGATGACAACACACTTGGCCATAAATAGTTATATAGCTCTAACTCTGCACTGTTTCAACATATCTTAGGGATTTTTGAGAGTTTTTTATGACACGTTATATCTACTACATAATTGTCTAATCGTGTCTGTCTGAGGCCGAAATCGCGCACCAGCTCTCAATGGTTGCCACCAGCGGCGGCGATTAGTGAGCGCTGCATATGGAAAAGAGCCGCGCGGCTCTCCTCACGGCCCCCTCACGCTCCTCCTGGCGCCCTCTCATGCTCCCTGTGGCCCCCCGCTCCTCCGGCTTCCCCTCCTCCAGGGTAAAAATGTAAAAATAATAAAATCCTCAGTGAGGATACCCGTCCGCCAGCTCGCTCCACCTCCGATGTGTCTTCTAGCTCCTACAGCTCCTACGGCTTGAGGACCTGTCGTTGCCTGGGAAACCGATCAGCTGATCGGTTTCCCAGGCAACGACAGGTCCTGCACTGAGAGCTACAAGACGCATTTGAGGTGGAGCGAGCCGGCGGACAGGTGAGTATCCTCACTGCGGGGGGCCAGGAGGGGTGATGGAGGGGCTAGGAGGAGCAGGAACAGGAGGGGAGGCGGAGGAGTCGGGACAGCAGGAGATACATAGGAGCGGTGACAGGAGGAGAGATGGAGGAGCGAGGACAAGAGGAGCGATAACAAGAAGAGCGACGGAGGAGCGGTGACAGGAGGTGAAACGGAGGAGCGGTGACAGGAGGCGAGACGGAGGAGCAGGGACAGGAGGCGAGACTGAGGAGAGACAAAGGAGCGGGGACAGGAGGAGAGGAGGAGGAGCGGTGTAGTTCACTCACGTTGACTGAACAAGTTCTGTCAGTCACAGTATGTCAACTACATACATATTCTAGAATACCCGATGCGTTAGAATCGTGCCACCATCTAGTTTTATCATAAATGTAACTTTAGGCAATATAGTTTGCGTTTATAAAAATATTAAAAATGTGACTAAAAGTTAAACAAATTAGCAATTTTCAAACTTTGAATGATCTCTTTAAACCAGAAAGTCACAATACACAAAATAGTTAATAAATAACATAAAACATATGTCTGCTTGAGATCAGCACCATTTGTAAAATATTGTTTATACTTTGTTAGGCTTTTACAAGCTTTAAAATTGATGCAGTAGGTTCATCCTGGATGAGAGGAGACCCACATGTGGTTGTAACCAGATGCTTGGGGAAGAAAAATGCACAACAGTCCGCGCTGCCAGGATCACTCACTTCAATAAATGCACGAGTAGTTGTTCAATCAAATCCTTCTTTAATCTCCGACGTGTTTCAGTGCCCTCCTGGCACCTTCATCATTCCCTGATGAAGGTGCCAGGAGGGCACTGAAACGCGTCGGAGAATAAAGAAGGATTTGATTGAACAACTACTTGTGCATTTATTGAAGTGAGTGATCCTGGCAGCGGCGACTGTTGTACACTTTTCATCCACAAGCATCTTGTTGCATCTCCACGTGAGTGTGGCCAGTGGAAGTCCAGCAGCAGCCATCATGACATTATTAACAAGCCTTCAAACCAGTTGTGGGTCTCACAACTGGACTAGGTGAGTGGATTTGATTTCTCACCATTGTACAAACTAGTGTCTAGTGATAAGGGCACTATTACGCCTCTTGTACCCCCCCCCTCTCTTTTTCACATGTGGTTGTGTCATTAGCAGCTAAAGATTGTGTCCTGAAGCTGGAGGGCCAGTGTGGGAATAGTGGTACTCACCGCAACACTGGTCCCGGCTTCAATGGCATCCCTCCACAGCTAGGCTGATGCTAGGACGGGGCGGGGGTCTGGAGCACGGAGGGTCGGTCACCTCATGGCCCTGAAGTGGGTGCACGTGCTCAGCGGCCTTGGTGTGTTTTCAAGTCGCGCACACACCAGGGTTAACGGGAAGTGATGCACCTGAAACTGGAAGTGGGCATCTGTGCATGCGTAGGACCGCCCCAAGATGGTGGCACCCTGTAACCGGCAGTCTCTTAGTGTGGAGAGGTTCCCGGGATACTGGAGGGGAATATATGGAGCAGAGGCAGACCAGATAGGTGAGCATAATTTGCTTCCTCAGGATGGAAGACAAGCGCTCACAAAGGACGCAGCATCTGCCCAGGCAACAAGAGATACCTCGGCGAGATAGTGGAACATCACCTAGTCGTTCCAGACTGCCTAGCCACCGTTCAGACGAATCTGCCAACCTACCATCAGAGCAGCTCCTACCTCCTGAATCGGTACTTCTAGTGTGGTGAGTGATCTGCATGAATTTATGAGATACATCACTCAGAGAACCACTCCTTTTTTCTTTCTATAGGACAAATCTAAGAAAAAGCAGGTTAAGAAAAAGAACAGTGTGTGCCTTGTGCAAATCCCCACTAGTTTCTGACTACTCTCAAGACCTCTGTAGGAGATGTATATACAGATGACTATTACGGAGAAACCCCTGATTTCACGTCTAGTTTCCAATCTATGATGACGGAGATGAGGGACACACTAACATCCCTATCCAAAGGCCATGAACATAGGAAGAACCAGAAGGCTTCTTCATCAGGCTGACAGGGCTCATATGTCAGAAAGTGAATCAAGGGCCTCTTCTTCTTCTTGTTCTTGTTCTTCTTCTTGTTCTTCTTCTTGTTCTTGTTCTTCTTGTTCTTGTTCTTCTTGTTCTTCTTGTTCTTCTTCTTCTTGTTCTTCTTCTTCTTGTTCTTCTTCTTTGTTCTTCTTCTTGTTCTTCTTCTTGTTCTTCTTCTTGTTCTTCTTCTTGTTTTTCTTCTTGTTCTTCTTCTTGTTCTTGTTCTTTTTCTTGTTCTTTTTCTTGTTCTTCTTCTTGTTCTTCTTCTTCTTGTTCTTCTTCTTCTCCTCACTATGTAGCCAGGAATCCTAATATAAAAGCATCGTAACCTTCTTGAGTGAATTAGATAAGAGTATCCAGAGAGAGTTAAGGAAGAAGTAAGGCCAAAAAAGAAGTAGAGACAAAGGGGAAAGATCTGAGGTGGGGTGGTACGGGGAGGTAAAGGTGGGGTAGGGGAAGGGGGATGACGTCCAACACGTCCAGGTCAGATCAAGAGTCCCGCAAGAGGCGTGCAAGTGAGGGGCCCTCTCGGTAGTACCACCAAGGGGTCCAGAGTTTCTTATGTTGTTCTCATGTACCGTGGTCATGGGCCATCAGCCCCTCAATACGGCATATCTTGTCCATTTCCTTCACCCATTCCCCGGCAGATGGGACCACAGTCGACTTCCAGTGTCGGGGTATTAGGACCCTGGCAGCCATAGGGCAGAATCTAAAGAGTCCGCGCTTGACTGAGGCAAGGGTACCGGGGATGAGGGATAAGAGGGCCACCTGCGGGGTGGGGAGGTGTCGTATGCCGGAGATGGATGCGTATATTGAGAATATCTGCAACCAGAAGGTCTGAATGGGTTTACATAGCCACCAAATGTGGAGCATGGTACCCGGACCCTCGCCACACCTCCAGCACAGGTCAGGTACCGAAGGGAATATTCTGTGGAGGAGGGCCGGACATCTGTACCACCTGGTCAAGATTTTATCATTCGTTTCCTGATAGCTGCAGGACACCGACATCTTATGTGTCAAAGTATAAATCTTAGCTCGATCAGAGTCTGAGAAAGTCGTCCGGAGATCGGATTGCCAAGTATCCATAAAGGAGGGGTCTGCATAGGGGTTGGCATCTCGAAGCACGTCGCACAATAGGGAGATGGCATGAGGGGGGGGTCAGGTAGAAGAAATAAGGCCTCGTATCTCGAGAGTGACTTCCTCATCAGAAACCGAAGGAACGTTTTCAATTGGGAAATCTCTAGCCAGGAACCCGACCCTCCCCGGGCCACCGCCCCCGCCATGTCACTCTTAAGTCGCCCCGCTACCTGCACTAGACAGGGGTCATCACTGGCATTCCAGGTCAAGAAGGTATCACGCCCAGTCGCGGGGGGGAAATCAGGATTGCCAAACAGCGGTCCAAGTAGAGATGGGCGGTCAATGTCAGGATCTCCCCTCCGCCACGCATCCCAAAAGCTCAATACAACACGTGTGAGCTGGTGGAATTGTGAGACCAGAGGACGGGAGCCCTTACGTATCCATGGCAGCCATTTCAACGGGAATGGAGATAGTAGCTCCTCCACCTCCACCCACTGTTTATGGTGCCGATTAAAGTGCCAATCAAGAATGCGGGACAGGAGGACGGATCGATAGTACTGTTGGAAGTTAGGCAGGCCCGCCCCGCCTCGTCGCCTTGGGTCAGTTAAAACAGAGAAGCGGAGTCGTGGTCTCGCCGATTTCCAAGCAAAAATGCGGAGCGCAGAATGTAGTCGACGGAAGAACGTAGGTGGGACGTCTGTGGGGGATTGTTTGAAATAAGTAGAGGAACTTAGGGAGGATGTTCATCTTGACGGCGTTAATACGACCGAACCAAGATAAGTGGGTACCCGTAAGTCTCTTGAGTTCAAGTAGCGTGGAGTCTAATAGTGGGATGTAGTTAAGGGCATACAAATCCTTGGGGTGTCGGGGAATCATGACACCCAAGTATTTTAGGCCCCTGTCGTCCCAGCAGAATGAGAAGGAGGACTGAAGCTGGCTCACCAGGGGGTCAGGGAGTGTAAGATTCATCACCTCCGTCTTAGCGTAATTGACCTTAAAGTTGGAAACCTCCCCGAACCTCACAAACTTGCTCATAAGGACTGGGAAGGCAACCAAGGGGTTCGTGACATAGATCAGCAGGTCGTCAGCATAAAGAGCGAGGTTAAAGTGCTTGTCGTGTATCTGGATCCCCCTAATGTCCACAGCCCCCCGGAGCGCGCATGCCAAGTGCTCCATAGCAACAGCGTACAGTAGGGGTGACAAAGGACATCCCTGTCGGGTCCCGTTCGAGATCCCAAAGGGAGAAGAGAGGAGTCCGTTGACCCTCAGCCTAGCAGTGGGACCACAATATAGAGCCCGAATCCTGCCCAGTGCTACCGGACCTAGGCCCAGCTGCCTCAAGGATGTAAAAAGGAAATCCCAACCCAAGCGATCAAATGCCTTCTCAGCATCAACTGATAAAAGGCAAGCAGGGATATTACTACGGGACGCATGGGTCGAAATAAGAAGGGTCTTAATGGTATTATCCCTTGCCTCACGGCGCAGGATAAACCCAGTCTGATCATTATGAATAGAGGCAGGTAGCAAAGGCCCTAGTCTCAGAGCAAGCATCTTGGCCATTATCTTCACATCAAGGTTGAGTAAAGAGATAGGGCGATAGCTAGCGCAGGATAAGGGGTCCTTCCCAGGTTTAGGGATGATTGTGATCGTTGCTGCCAGGGTCTGAGGAGCAAGTCCGAAACGCGTTCAGCGGGGGAACTGTGTTCCCTTGTTGTCTATTTTATTTCTATGGAATAACAAAATCATAAGAAAATAAAGCATTCGTCCAGGAGCCGGTTTTTCATCATTCATTTGCATTGAAAGGATTCCAGACTTCCTTACCTGGCACCAGCGGCTGCACGTGAGTCCTGTGGAGCAGACTTCCCCCTCCCCCCTCCCCCCCTTTTCCCAAGGATTATCCCTTTGAAGAAGCCACCTGTTCGGCCTGGGACAAATGCCCAAAAAGTGATGTGGCGGTGGCTAAGTAGTCTAGACATACGGCGTTGCCATTTAAAGACCTGGGAACCCTTCATGACCATTTAGATAGGAAAGCAGATAGTTTTCTGCGTAACAACTGGGAATAAACCGCCAGCATATTTTGACCAGCCATTGCCGGAACCTGTGTGGCGCGGTCTGTTAATCTGGCTCCAGCAGCTGGAAGACTGCTGCCCTAGGCCCTAAGAATTCCATTCTGGCTTCTCTCCCCTTGTTGCGGGGTGCTACAGCCTTTATGGCCGACGTATGAGCAGACACGCTGAAGTTATCCGCCAAGGCCTCAGTGCTCCCAAACTCCGCCAGATGGGGCCATCTGGCTTAAGAGCTAAAAAACAGATGTCCAGCCTAAATCGAAACTCTGCTCTATGCCTTGCGAGGGTGATTTTTTCTTTGGGAAAGCCTTAGATGAGTTATTGGAGAAGGCATCTGATAAGAAGGGGATTCCGACCCTCCCAACTCCTGTATTTCGCACCTGGTCCTTTCGGAGAAAGCAGTATCTTAAGAAACATCTGCCCGAAGGGCCAGGATTCACGGCAGTCCTCACGTAAAAGAGGCCAGGGGTTCCTTTTTAAGGGCACCTCTTCTGTGCAAACAAAAGCCAAAAGGTCAGTGCGTTCTCCAGGTGGGGGGACGGTTAACTTTCTTCTTTCCTGCCTGGCAGAACATTACCACAAATGAGTGGGTTTTAGCCATCATTTCTCACGGCCTGCAACTAGATTTCCATCAGCCCCCTCGTAGGTCCCTAGTTTTAACATCTGTCAAGACTCGCACTAAACAGAAAGCCTAAGGATACCGTTACACCTGGGGACATCACCGGAGATATCGCAGGCGACGCACTGTAGCTCGCACATTTTTGGCACCCCACCAACGTCGCCGTCGCGTGTTTACACGCGGCGATATCTCTGGCGATGTTCCAGGTGACGCCGCTGTTGGGGTGTCTAGAAACCCAAGCAGCGATCCTGTAACATGGGAGCCTATGGCTCCCATCGCCTGTATCATCGCCAATCGTGATGTTACACGGGGCGATGCTTACACATCACCTGAGAGTGGTTGCCTGGTTTCACAGAGCTGCTGTGAAACCAAGCGACCACCCTCAGCCGATTTTTCGGCGAAAAGTCGCCGCGTCACACGGGTGATCTCGCCGCCGATGCCGATAGGTCACACCCCTGCGTCGCCTGCAAAATCACTGGCGATGTCTCCAGGTGTGACGGTACCCTTAGAATTGGAAGTGCTTGATATGGTGGAAAGAATGTTTTGCAACCTGTGCCCTTGGATGAAGAGTTGTGGTTTTTACTCCCCCTTGTTCCTTGTAGGCAAGCCTGATGGGTTATATAGGCTGATCATTAATCTTAAAAAGTTAAATTACTTTCTCATTCCACAGTCTTTTAAGATGGAAACAGTCAAGTCCACCATTAAGCTTCTCTTTCCCAATTGTTATATGGTAGTGCTTGATTTAAAAGATGCGTGCTACCATTTTCCTACTCATCTCGCTTTCCAGAAATATCTGCGAATAGCCTTGCCTTTTCAGGGGAAAGTCAGACACTTCCAATATCGGGCTGTGCCCTTTGAGTTTTCTATGGCATCGAGAATTTTCACCAAAGTTGTGGCAGAAATGATGGCTCATATTAGAGGCAGGAATAAGCTCATAATTCCTTACCTAGATTATTTTCTCATCATAGAACAATCCAAGGCAGACTGCATTTATCATCTACAGATAGTTCTACAGATTCTGACAGATCTGGGCTGGTTGGTGAACCTATGGAAATAACGTCTGCAACCAATAACTTCACAGCTGTTTTAGGGATTAATCCTGGACTCGTCCCTCCAAGAGTGCCATGTCCCGGAGGAGAAAAAACAAAAGCTTGTGTCCTTGATTTCAGCTACTCTGGCACATCCATGGATGTCCCTGTGGCAAGTCATGTCCCTTTTGGGATCCATGACAGCTTTTATCCCAGAGGTTCAGTGGCTTCAACTGCACTCCCATTGTCTACAATGGGAGATGATCCAAAATCAAGAACAATTGCACGATTATTTGCAGGGCAAGTTGATTCTTTCTTTAAAAACTTTCATCTCTCTCAAGTGGTGGTTGGACTTGGACAACCTGTCGCGCGGGGTTCCTTGGTTGTCCCCAGTCACAGATGTGATTACTATCGATGCCAGCTCCCTCGGCTGGGGAGCCCACATGAGAACTCGAACAATCCAGGGTACATGGACTATATAAGAAACTCATGCCTCCTCAAATCTCAAGGAGTTGTTAGCCCTCCAGAAGGGTCTGGAACATTTTCTTCACTTTTTTTTTTCCCAAATCGTGTTTATTGATTTTCTTTGTCAAAATAACATAAAATCAAAACATCTACTTAGTTCCACACACAAAACATTGCAGTAAACATATATATAATATATATATAAATCTGATTACTCTGGCATAAGTTGACTTTACAAGAGTGGCATATATTATGTCCCTTCACTTTCCTGGACCAGTTATATTTAAAAGATAATAAAGGGGTAAGTTGGAGGTATTACCCCCCACTTACGATGTGTAAGTAGTACTATACAGTATCTCTATGGGGAATATATCCGCATTAAAACCGTCACTTATCACATACAGTGCTAAATATATATCACGTGTTCTATGTACCCAATACACTGGAGTAGGCACTTTGCAACCAGGGGTGCCATATAGATTGTTTTTTCTTTTTAGCATACATAGAATGTGCCAGCACCAGTTCATGTTGGCAATGAGTATTAATTTTTTCTATAACTTCAGTAACAGTGGGAGTAGTGGTACATTTGCATTTACCTGCTCTTAGTAGTCTAACTGCTATCAATATATGAGATAAGATTCCTCTGAGCACTTGCGGGATCTCCCCATTTCCCATATGTAGAATTGCTAAACATGGTGAGAACGTCAGCTGTATCCCCAAAACTTCTTTAATCAGGCATCTGGTATCTTCCCACAAACAATCGAGGAGAGCACAAGACCACCACATGTGCTCTAATGTCCCTTTAGAGCCACACCCCCTCCAGCAAAAATGAGATTGATCTAGCCCAAAGTGCTCTACTCGTACTGGATATTGGTACCAACTGAGATGGGTTATTTCAATTGTTCGAGATGATTAATACAAGAGGACACCCGCATCACTTCTTTAAGCCCTTCTCTCCAACATTTAGGATCAAAGGATTCCCCCAATTACCGTTCCCACTTAACCATATAAGACAATTTAGTATCTATGGAGTATTCATTTAGGGCTTTGTACATAATGGAAACCCCCTTTTGTCCTGATTCTGGTATAAAAAAATAGCCATTAGCTTGTCTACTAGCTAAGAGTAAAAAAAACGGTGATTCTGGATAGGTGGTGAGCAAATGTTGTATCTGTAAATATTTTTTTGAATCAATATGTCTTTTATTCAATAGACGGTAAAAAATGTGTGTACCGTGTTAGCCAGAAGGAACAGGAAAACAACAGACATTGCATAAATCAATAAACAGAAAAGCAATTTTCACATCAAGTCTTCAATAATACAGGACAAGAGGAATAAAGGAAGCAGAGGTCCAAAAAATTGATGTTTAACCTTACATGGCTCACTCAATAAGTACAGAGAGGTCGGAGTATAAAGAGTGATGAAGAGGGTTGCCTGACACAAGGATTATTATATTCCCCTGGAGAGAGGGCCCATAGCCCAGCAGGACTCAACAGGTAGAGGAGCCATAAGGGGAAGTCATCCAAGGATCCCACCAATTAAGTTTTTTCGCTTTCATTGATAGGTCATGCACCAGAACAGTTTCATATTTCAAATGTAACCTAATTTGAGCCACCAACTCTGCGTTAGTAGGGATGGATTGTAGTTTCCAATGTTTGGTTAGACATAACCTAGCGGCTATTAATATTTTAGTTACAATAGAGTGGAGCATCATAGGAAGATCCTCTAGGCTGATGCCCAGTAATGCCATAGGGCCATTAAGGGTAAAGGGAATTTTAACTACTTCAACCAACAGGGATTCTACTATGAACCAAAACTTACGAACTTTAGGGCAAAGCCACCACAAATATTCCATGGTTCCCGTCTCTTGGCAGCCTTTCCAACATGAGGTTATGATATATTTTGGAATTTTTGCCAGATGAAGGGGTGTTACATACCAATTTAACTGAATTTTTTTGGCCTGTTCTAAGTGGTTGATACATGATACAAGACGAGAACCTGGAGGTGTGCGAGGCAGCTGTGAGCCGAGAATCAAGAGAGGCCTTCATTCCCAGATTGTCATATATGGGAGCTTATAATACCGTAGTCCGTTACAGAAAGTAAGGCTTTATGCATTATTTATACCCCTTGTTGATTGGGATATTGGGGTTTAAAATATTTTTGGAGATGATCATTCTTTGGTAACATATCCCATGGGGGCAGGTGGCAAGTGGATAGGAGGTGACGTGTCTGAAGATACTGATAAAACACCACATTCGGCAACGAGAAGGTTTGGTATAGAGCAGAAAAGGGTAGTAAACCATTTGTGTCTAATAGGTTATCTAAAGTGGATATCTTCCGATCTACATAGTAACATGGTAACATAGTTTTACGGTTGAAGGAAGACTTTATGTTCATCTAGTTCAACCCATAGCCTAACATGTTGATCCAGAGGAAGGCAAAAAAAAAATAAACATGTGGTGACACCTATTCCCCCAGGGGCATGGCTGCAATATGCCGCTTTGTCTGGTTTCATTCACTCCCTGGGATGGGAGGCGGTCAGTATACCTCTGACGGCCTTCGAACAGCTATGCATGACGAGAGAAGTGGTCCCACAATACAATCTCAGTATTATATACCATGTTCAGGAAAGAACGTAATGTGACTGACCCATACCAACCAAAGTTTAAAATCAAATGGGAGAGGGACCTCCAGATCTCGATATCTCAAGCGGATTGGGAGAAAATTTATCTATTCACAAGGAAGTCGACCTCATCAACGACTACCAAGGAGAGAAACTACAGAGTGATGGCCAGGTGGTACCGATGCCCAGCAGAACTTCATACGATATTCCCATCAGTATCTGATAGGTGCTGGCGATGCGAGGAGGCTTCTGGCACATACCTACACATTTGGTGGGAATGCCGGCTTGTTCGACCGTTCTGGACGCAGGTGGCGGAACTGATCAAAACGTTATCCACCTTTGACTTGGTCATGACTGCACCTGTGGCTCTCTTGAGCATGTTAGAGATACCCATATCAAAGTACAAAGATGGACTGTCCAGGTATGTCTTATCTGCTGCCAGGACGGTTATAGCTAGAAAATGGAAAGATGTGACCAGCCCATCTAAATTGGAACTGGTAGCCGAATGGAATCAGATTTGCAGGTTAGAAGAATTGGCTAGTCAGAGCTCGCCAGACGCTGATAGCGTAGAAGGAAATTACCGCCTATGGCAATCATGGATCTTTTGTAGAGATTCGGAATCCCTGAAGATGTGGCTGACCTGTGATGCCGATGCAAATGCCTCCTAGACATTTCCACAGGACAGTGTGGGTGCCCCCCCACGCTGCTGTGTAGTCATAACATCCTCTCACATATCCTTGCCATGAGAAATAACACAGCGTGTTGTTCCAGTCCACCCACCTCCAATCCCTCTCCCCCTCCCTATTAAGGCAGTGGCCGTCTAAACCCATTCCCTCCCCCCACAACCCCCCCCCCCTTACTTTCTCTGTCTATTCCACTATTCTATTCCCCGCTATACTTACCCTTTTCTGTCTCTTAATCTTTTTAGACTATGATTTATTATCAGGTCTCCACCCCGTGGAGACTCTCAAGAAGTTGCCTTACTTATACTGTTTATTTTTTTTTGTTTCTTAGACCTATTGTGCCTTTTTGAGAATAGGCCAATTATTCTTTGAGGTCAATTGTAAGTTGGCTAAATGACCAAACTGTATGCTCTATTGTAACCTCAGTTGTGAAATCTTTACTGCCAAACATTGTTATATATATTTTACATTAATAAAATCTGATTTAACAAAAAAAAACACGTGGCAACACTAGCTACACATTGGGGGAAAAAATTTGTTCCTGACTCCAGATATGGCAATCAGACTAATTCCCTGGATCAACGCCCTATCAAAGGATCTAGTACATATAACTGGTAATATTATAGTTTTCAAGAAAGGCATCCATGCCCTTCTTAAATGATCTATCCAACGTGACAGAGAAAGGTTGGGTATAGCATGCTCTCATGCACCAAGAGATATAAATCTAAACAGGAAGTAAAAGTGGGTATTGCTAAATGAATGCCATAGTTTAATCAAAGTGTGCATTGTCTTAACGATTCTGCTTGGGGAATGGGGACGAAGTAGGCCCATCTCCAGCATAATCCTGAGCGAGTTAGAAGGGGCAAAATGTGATTCAATTTGTAATCATGATAGGGAAGAATCATTTCCAGACCACCAAATTTTCGCATGTTCAAGAAGAGCTGCTATGTGATATGTAAGAACAAATAAAAAGAAAAAATAAAGCACAGACTTGAACCGGTGAGTGCCGTTCTTCTTTTGTCAAGATTGATATGTAAGAACGTCCGGTACACCCAGGCCCCCTTAGTATATGGGATGACCATGATCTTAGAGGAGATACAGTGAGTTTTTTTTGTTCCAAATAAATGAGTTAATGAGATATTGGAGTCTAGAAATGCATGTGCGAGGAAAGAGTAGAGGCAAGCAATGGAATAAAGATACTAACTTAGCAAGGATTAACATTTTAATAATATTTATATGGGCAATCCAGGAGAGAACAAAAGAGGAGTGCCTGTCCAGTTCCCTCATAATTTCTTGGTAGACCTTATCACAATTTATTTTAACTATGTTGTGAAGCCAGGATATGTAAATGGTTAGATACATAAATCCTTCAGGGGACCATGTGAAGGAATAGTACTGTTGGATGTGTTCCTGTGTGTGTTTGGGAATATTAATGGGGAACAATGTAGACTTTGAAATATTAAGCTTGTAGTAGGAAGCAGCCGAGAATTCTGAGTGTAGTCATAATTTCCTCTAGTGTGAGATTACATTCATACACGTGAAAACAACATCATCTGCGTAAAGGCCAATCTGATCTTCCTGTCGTCCTATCCTAACTCCACTTATCCTGGGGTTTGCTCTGACCATCGCTGCCAATGGCTCCATAGCTAATGCAAACATTAGAGGCAAGAGTGGGCATCCTTGCCGGGTGCCGTTTGTAATATTAAAACTACTGGATATAGAGCTGGAAGCTTGCACAGAAGCAGAAGGAGAGGAGTACAGAGCCATAATTGCTGATTTGATTTGGCCTGTTATTCTGAATTTGCTTAAGACTTCTCCAACATACCCCCAGTGAACCCTGTCAAATGCTTATTCAGCATCAAGTGACAGGAGAATGCTGGGGGAACCGGACCTCTCTATAATAATAATAACATACAGAATGTTTATCAATCGTCTGGTTCCGTCACGAGCCTGATGGCCTGGAACAATTCTGACTTGTTCTGACCCAATGAGAGAAGGTAAAACATCGTCTGTTGGCCCATATTTTTGCATAAATTTTAGTGTCGCAGTTCAGCAATGCAATTGGACGGAAGTTCCCAGGAGTAGTAGTGGGCTTTCCCGGTTTGGGTGAGGTGGTAATTATAACTTCTAGGCACTCCCTTTCAACTTCTCCCCTGGACTGCCAGCGCATGAAAAGTCTCAACGGAGAAAGAACAGAGGAGAAATGTGAGTAATAAGAAAAGGGAAAGCCGTCGGGGCCAGGGGCGGAGTGTTTTTTTGGTGGATTTAATCACCCGGTCAATTTCCATTATAGGGACATTTAGTTGGGATAATTGTAGCGAGGTAAGCTTGGGGAGAGAAACCTTGTCGAGTATAGCGGAAAATGGTCTCAGGATTCAGTTGAGGGGCTCCAGGGTCTTTATTCATATTGTGTAAAGACTCGTAATATAAGCAGAATTCTTAGATTGTCCAGAATTCTGAATGACATAGGGGATTTTCGTTTGTGCAATTTTCTTTTTGACTCTTTTGGCTAGCAAAGAACCAGCTTTTTTCTCGCCGCAACTGCCGCAATCAGCGAAAACCGCTGATGTGAAAGGACCCTTAGGTGCATATGGGGATAACAAAATGTAGGTGGTATTGTTAAGTAAACAGGAGATAATTAAAGAACACCCTCTGGATCAGAGAAGGTGTCTTTGAGTTGAAAAGATATCGTGTTCCTAATGAGGATGACCACCCCAGCCTTTTTCAAGGGGCTGTCAGAGAAAAATTGGTGAGGAAAAGTTTTAGATTTTAGCCTAAAATTATCTTTGGCCAATAAATGAGTTTATTGAATGAAAATAATCACTCCTGCATTTGCTGAACTGCCGCCAAGCTATTGACCTCTTGGTGGGTGAGTTGAGGCCATTAACATTAAGTAACAGAATGGATATACTCATCAGACTTGTACCACAAAATTAGTAAAGACGACCTCCAAAAAGCTAACCATGTAAATACCAGTGAACACCATTCAGACCTGCAGCATAAGGCGAGGGGATAAGTATGAGGGAACAGTTGGTAAAGGAAGTATAGAACTAACCACAAAAAACGAGCCCATAAAAAATAGGACCCAAAGCGAGAAAAAAGAAAACGCCTAAAGAAGCTACACATAGCTTCAGTACTTCACTGAGTGACAAAAACACACTCCTGGGGAAAAACTTCCAGAGCACAGATCTTAATCCTGGAAGTAAGTGCCCCACCAGGCCAAAAAAAAAAAAAAAACCCAGGCCGGGCCGGGCCATCAAAAAAAAAAAAAAAAGAAGCAAGATGGCATAAGCCAGGAAAGAAAACACAGTCACAGGGAAACAGACCCCCTGATCCATGAGTAGTCTTTTCAAGCCGTTGACCATTCAGGATCCACATGACGCTTATGTGAATCAGCAACCAGGGAGCCAGCGGAGGTGACAGGAGGAGAACGGAGTCCCCATTGTGATAGAAGTTTTGCAGCTTGAGTAGGGTACAGGCAGACATGTGTAGAATCATTCTTCTTGATGATGAGTTTAGTTGGGAAGCCCCATTTATAGGTGATGTGTTGATCACAGAGTACTGAGGTATATGGTGCGAATTCCCTGCGGAGTGCCAAGGTGCCTGGAGACAAGTCCGAAAAAACTTTCAGTGAGGCAAATCTCTCAGGAAAGTCAGGATTCCACTTCAGGCTATACAGAAAATCCTCCTTGAGTTTGTAGAAGTGGATTCTTGTGATAGCATCCCTAGGCAGGGTTTGCTTGACTGAGGACGGCTTAGGAGTTCTATGAATCCTGTCTATGATGATGTCCTTTCTGTCCACAGCAGGTAACACAGCCATGATGAAATCCTGTACGAATGCACGTAGTTCAGACTGCTGTATTACTTCGTCCACACCCCTAAGGCGGATTTTATTACGCCTAGACCTGTCTTCCAGGTACAGATGCTTTCCTTGTACTTTGGCCATGTCTGACTTCAAAGTCTCATGTGCATCTATGAGGTTATGTGATCTAATGAGCTCCTCCATTTTCCTTTCTAGCTTATCTGTGCGACCTCCTATCTCTGCTACATCCTTTTTATTGTCCTCCACTATAACTTTCATATCGTCTTGCAAGGAGGCCCTGAGAGCAGAGAGCAGCGCTTTCATACTGCTGTGGCTCATAAAAGCCTCCTCTCTGTCGGTGTTTATGGAGGCAGAGGAAGCCACAGATCCTCGCCGCGAGGCGCGGGGAGACTGAGGCGCCATCTTCAGTGCAGCGTCAGCGGGCCTGGCGCTACTGAGAGAGTCTGTGACCCGCTGCGGGGAAGCGTGCTTCGGACCTCTAACTTTCCCCATGCACTCACCCGGGGCTTCGGTGATGATAGCAGTTACACAGAGTCCAGGAACAAGTCTGTGGCAGTTGTTTGAGCCACTTTATGGATCAAGGCGTTAGGAGCTTCACAGCTATGCTATGCTAGGCCACCCCCCGTATCTGTAGATATTGAGAAAAGTATCTTCGTATTCCCGGGAATTTAGAGGTTAACTTGTCAAAGGTCAGCATCCCAGATATATTCCCTAAGTGTTGAAGGGTCTTAATTCCTGCTGTTATCCAGGGTCGTAGAACAAGATATGATATGTTGGGTTCAAGAGCTCTCAAAGATATTGCATCCCGAGGTATCTTGAGCAAAGTTGGAGCCGACTTTCTCCAGTGATATAGTGGGCAACTCAGGAGTATACTCACTTATCTTTATAGTTTCTGCCGCTAAGACTCTACTCGTAGAACCTGTTTTAGCATAGAAATTTTCAATTTGAAGCCACCTATGATCTCTGTCCATCTGCCCTTAGTCCTATCAGTATTGAGGCTCTATGATCTGCCCTAAGATTTGGCATACCCATCCCCACCAGATCATAAGGGTAATACATTAAATTTTTCGCTACTCTTGGCTTCTTATATGCCCATATGTATTGATTTGCCATACGTTGCAGTGTTAGAATGATCCTAGCAGGAATTCTAAACGGAATACATCTAAGGAAATACAGGATTTTGGGTAAAATTGTCATTTTAAAGATATTAATCCTCGCTATCCACGATGTCCTAATGTTGTGGAGGTCATTCAAATGTAATTTAATTTGATGTTCTAAATTTGTAAAATACCTCAATATAATATGTTTCGAGTCCGTTAGTGTAATTCCCAGATAAGGAACACCATCCTCATTCCATTTAAACGGAAACTTTTCTTCCATGGATTTTCGAACTGCGCTCTGAACCACCACCGGGAACACCAAAGATTTAGTAGAGTTCAGCTTATAATAAGATTCTTTACTAAAATCATCTAACTCGGACCTGATATAATGACATCATCTGCATAAAGTCCTATTTTATGTGCCACCACCGATCCCACCAAAATCCCAGAGATATCAGATTTTGTTCTTATGAACTCGGCTAACGGCTCCATACACAATGCAAAGATGATGGGGGGAAGGGGGGCAACCCTGACGGGTGCCATTTGTTATCTGGAATAATCCAGACAAGAACCTAGATGTCATTACTCTGGCACAAGGAGTCAAGTACATTGCAGTTATTGCAGAAAAAATAGGGGCCTCAAATGCAGCAAATATCCCCAGTGCACCCTGTCAAGACTTTTTCAGCGTCCAATGACAGTAATGCACTAGGGAGACCAGACACCTCAGCTATCTTTATCAAGTTTAGCATTCGGCGTGTACCATCTTTGGTTTCATGTCCCACTACGAAGCCAATTTGATCTGGTGAAAGTAAAGTTGGTATAATCCGGTTTAAACGTGAAGCCAGAATTTTTGTAAACAGTTTGACATCGCAGTTTAGAAGTGCGATAGGTCTAAAGTTGCCCGGTTCAATGGGGGGTTTCCTTGGTTTAGGGATGGTTGTGATCATGGCTTCTAAATTGGGCGTGGATACGGTAGCGGTCTCTCTCCACATCTATTATATAATTGTCTAAGGGTTTTTTGAGTGTGTCTGTCGCCGAAATCGCGCGCCACACAGAGGCAGCTCAATGGTTGCCGCCGAAGACGGCGACCAATGAGCGCAGACTATGCAAATAGGCGCAAGAATTCAAAGTTCGAATTTCGCGCCTATTTGCAGCCCGGCTCTATCCTGCCCCCGCCGGCCACCATCCTGCCCCCGCCGGCCACCATCCTGCCCCCGCCGGCTCCATCCTGCGTCTTTCGGCTTCCTCCTCTGGCGCGCAGACAATGACGTCATTGCCTGCACCCACCGGAGAAGGAAGCCGGAAGAAGACTGATGAAGCCGGAGGAGCACGATGGCGGCGGCGGGGCAGCGGGACAGTGGCAGGGATGAGTATACTACTGTATTCTTTTACAGGATTGCGGCAGTAAGGGGGGGGAGGGGCCTGTGTACTGATGGGGGGGTGACTGTATACTGTATACCGTGTATACAGTGACTCGCGTATAAGCCGAGGGGGGGACTGGGCTTATACGCGAGTATATACGGTGTGTATGTGTGTATATGTGTATATATATATATATATATATATATATATATTAGTAAAAAGGCCCGATGCAATTGCATCGGGAGCGCGGTGAAATTAATTGTGTGTATACAGGCGGGTCAGTGGGTAGCAGAGTATACAGGGAGGTGTGCGGGGAGCAGAGTATACAGGCGGCTCTGCGAGTAGCAGAGTATATCGCCGGCTGTGCGGGGAGCAGAGTATACCGCCGGCTGTGCGGGGAACAGAGTATACCGCCGGCTGTGCGGGGAGCAGAGTATATCGCCGGCTGTGCGGGGAGCAGAGTATACTGCCGGATGTGTGGGGAGCAGAGTATACCGCCGGCTGTGCGGGGAGCAGAGTATACTGCCGGCTGTGCGGGGAGCAGAGTACACAGGCGGCAGTGTATACAGGCGGCTGTGCGGGGAGCAGAGTACACAGGCGGCTGTGCGGGGAGCAGAGTACACAGGCGAGTATGCAGGTAGCAGAGTATACAGGGGGCGGTGCGGGGAGCAGAGTATACAGGGGGCGGTGCGAGGAGCAGAGTATACAGGCGGGTGTGCGCGGAGCAGAGTATACAGGCGGCTGTGTATAGAGGCGGTTGTGCGGGGAGTAGAGTACAGAGGCGGCTGTGTGCGGAGCAGAGTCCAAAGGGGGGTCGGTGCGCGGAGCAGAGTCCACAGGGGGGTCGGTGCGCGGAGCAGAGTCCACAGGGGGGTCGAGTGCGCGGAGCAGAGTCCACAGGGGGGTCGGTGCGTGGAGCAGAGTCCACAGGGGGGTCGGTGTGCGGAGTAGAGTCCACAGGGGGGTCGGTGCGCGGAGCAGAGTCCACAGGGGGGTCGGTGGGTTAGTAGAGGCGCCAGAAGCCGGGTGTTGATGGTGGTGCGGCCCCCTTTAGTAAAGCCGCTCCCCCTGGCTGCTGCCGCTGGGTGCTGAGGGCTGACACTGTCCAATGGACGGTGCAGCCCTGGCGGCGGCCGAGCGGGAAGGTGGGGCTGGGGGGCGGCGGGCATTGGTGGGGTTAGGTGCTGTCCGGCGACAGGGGTTTAGGGCTTGCGGTCAGTGACGGCAGCTCGCGATGGCGCATGCGCGCCATCGCTCACTGCACGTCATACCGGCACAGTGACCGGAAGCCAAAAACTGAGGATTATGTATGTATGTATGTGTATATATATATATATATATATATATGTAGTTCTGTCAGTCACAGCATGTCAACTACATACGTATTCTAGAATACCCGATGCATTAGAATCGGGCCACCATCTAGTTGTAAATAAACTTAAAAGATAGGGAGTTAAATTTTGCTGAAAACATCTGTAGTAGGTGTAAGATAGTCCATCTGGACCGGGAGCTTTATGACGTTTGGTATGACTTATAGCTAGTCTAATTTCATCCTCTGTGAAGGGGCTATTTAGAATTGACAGTTGTTCTGGAGTAATGCGGGACAGAGTGATAGAATGTAAATACTTATCTATAATTTGTTGGTCAGGCTGTGGAGTGATCGGGTCATCCTTCAGATTGTATAGGCGAGTATAATATTGAGAAAATGTCAGCCATTTCAACTGGGTTTGTTATTGGTCATCCGTTAGAGTCTAATAGGTGATCTATTGTAGATTTCGCTTCTTTCTTGCAAACTATGCGAGCTAGAAGTGCCCCTGCTTTATCACCAGAAGCATAAAATTTAGTTTTAGGTTTTCTCATATGAGCATATATCTACTATATAATTGCCGTAGGCACGTCCGTGTCGGACCCCGAAGACGCCGTGGCTTTGTCACTATGTGACGTCACCACGTGCGAGGCATTGCCCGCGTTGCGGGCATTGCGACCCCTCACCGCTGTCATCCCGCTCCGGAGCAGCTGCTGTCAGCACATGCTGACACAGTGCTCCGGAGCCTGTGCCCCTGTGATCCCGCTCCGGAGCAGCTGCTGTCAGTACATGCTGACACAGTGCTCCGGAGCCTGTGCCCCTGTGCCTGTCATACTTACCACCAGATCGCACCCGCCTCCGTCTTCCGCCCGCTATCTTCTATGTCGCCGCCCCGTACATATTGAAACCAAGATGGCGGCCGGGAAGTATCACGAGAGTTCCCGGCCGCCATCTGGGTTTCGCCCTGTTCACAGTGGCGACATGCAAGATGGCGATGGAAGTGCCGCGGTTTTTTTTTCGCGGCCGCACCTGCCGCAAGTGCAAAACCGCATTTGCCGCACCTGCCGCAAGTCCCCCTATACTTTCTATGGGGATTACCGCAACCGCGCCGCAAGTGTAACCGCGTTTGCCGCATACGCGGCAGATGCGGTTACACTTGCGGCGCGGTTGCGGTAATCTCCATATAAAGTATAGGGGGACTTGCGGCAGGTGCGGCAAGTGCGGTTTTGCACTTGCGGCAAGTGCGGCCGCGAAAATCTTAAAAAAATTTTTTAAATAACAAATAAAAACAATTAAAAAATTAAAAATAACAATTACTGCTAATAATAATGCTATTAATGCTAATAATTATGCTATTAATGCTAATATTTATGCTATTAATGCTAAGATTTATGCTATTAATGATAATATGTTAATAATGCTAATAATAATCATATTAACGCTATTAATAATGCTATTTATGCTATTCAAAATGCTATTAATGCTAATAATATTGCTATTAATGCTATTAATAATGCTATTAATAATACTATTAAAGCTATTAATGCTATTAATAATGCTATTAATAATGCTATTAATGCTATTAATAATGCTATTAATGCTATTAATGCTATTAATAATGCTATTAATGCTATTAATAAGGCTATTAATAATACTATTAATGCTAATATTGCTATTAATGCTAAAAATAATGCTATTAATAATGCTATTAATGCTATTAATGTTATTATTAATGCTATTATTGCTATTAATGCTATTAATAATGCTATTAATGCTAATAATAATGCTATTAATGCTAATATTAATGCTAATAATGCTATTAATAATCATATTAACGCTATTAATAATGCTATTAAGGCTAATAATCATGCTATTTATGCTATTCAAAATGCTATTAATGCTAATGATATTGCTATTAATGCTATTAATAATGCTATTAATGCTATTAATAATGCTATTAATGCTATTAATAATGCTATTAATGCTATTAATAATGCTATTAATGCTATTAATAATACTATTAATGCTAATAATGCTATTAATGCTATTAATAATACTATTAATGCTATTAATAATGCTATAAATGCTATTAATAATGCTATTAGTGCTATTAATTGTATTATTAATGCTATTAATGCTAATATTAATGCTATTAATTGTATTAATGATATTAATGCTATTAATAATGCTATTACTGCTAATAATAATGCAATTACTGCTAATAATAATGCTATTAATGCTAATAATTATGCTATTAATGCTAATATTAATGCTAATAATGCTAATAATAATCATATTAACGCTATTAATAATGCTATTAAGGCTAATAATCATGCTATTTATGCTATTCAAAATTCTATTAATGCTAATAATATTGCTATTAATGCTCTTTATGCTAATACTCATGCTATTAATGCGATTATTTATGCTATTAATTCTATTATTTAGGCTATTAATGCTATTAATAATGCTATTAATGTTATTAATAATGCTATTAATGCTATTCATGCTAATATTAATGCTATTAATGCTATTAAGGCTAATAATCATGCTATTAATCCTATTAATAATGCTATTAATGCTATTTTTAATTCTATTAATGCTATTAATAATTTTATTAATGCTAATAATGCTATTACTCCTCACAATAATGCTATTAACGCTATTATTAATGCTATTTATGGTAATAATGCTATTAATACTAATAACAATACTATTATTAGTATTATTATTGCTAATAATAATGCTATTAATGCTAATAATAATGCTGTTAATGCGAATAATTATGCTGTTAATGGTAATAATAATGCTATTAATGCAAATATTGCTATTAATGCTATTATTAATGCTATTAATGCTAATACTAATGCTAGTAATGCTATTATTTATGCTATTAATGCTATCATTTATGCTATTAATGCTATTATTAATGCTATTATTGCACATACTAATGCTATTAATGCTATTCGTAATGCTATTACTCCTATTAATACTGCTCTTAATGCTATTAATACTGCTATTAATGCTCTTAATACTGTTATTAATGCTCATACTACTGCTAATAATGCTATTAATACTGCTATTACTGCTAATAATAATGCTATTGCTAATATTATTGCTATTGATGATGCGATTATTATTTAAAAATCTTTAAAAAAAACAATAATTATATTCTAGACACCCGATGCATTTGCATCGGGCTCACAGCTAGTAGATAATACGTTTTCTCTAAAGGTACTGTTATAGGTTCTTAAACTTGGGGCTATTTAGTTTGGAAAAACAAAGGCTTAGGCGTGATCTTATAATAATGTATAAATATATGAGGGGACAGTAAGTACAGAGACCTTTTTAATGATCTTTTTAGTCTTAGGCCTGAGACGGGGACATGGGGGCATCCTCTACATCTGGAGGAAAGAAGGTTTAATTATAATTAGAGACGTGGATTCCTTACTGTAAGAGCAGTGAGACAATAGAACTCTCTGCCACATGATGTTGTAATGAGTGACTCACTACTAACATTTAAGAGTGGCCTGGATGCCTTTCTTGAAAAATATAATATTACTGGTTATATATACTAGATTCTTTGATAGGGCGTTGATCCAGGGAATTAGTCTGATTGCCATATCTGGAGTCAGGAAGGAATTTTTTTCCCCAATGTGGAGCTTAGTGTTGCCACATATATATTTTTTTTTTTTTGCCTTCCTCTGGATCAACATGTTAGACTATAGGTTGAACTAGATGGACTTAAGGTCTTCCTTCAACTATAAATATTATGTTACACGGCACAACGTTGAAACTATGTCACTAACTATCTCGTTGGCACTGTCGTTTCTGACATCGTTTTGACATCATTGGTGAGATGTCACATGTCTAGCTATCATGGACGACTCACCAATGATGTAGTGAGCAGGTATCATTCACACAACCCAGCGAACGAGTTTTGTGTGAAATGATCAATGTTTTGCTTTGTGCTTCATTCTCTTTTATGTTTTTTCATTGAAGACAAATTAAATGAAGATAATACCAAAGAATTTGTGATTGCAATCATTTTCAAGAAGAAACTGAGTATTATCTGACAGAATTGCAGAGGTGTCAATACTTTTGGCCACAACTGTACGTCTCAATTAAGATGCCTGTTTTAAAAGGATCCCTCTAATTACCACCTTGTGTGCAGACCATAGTGTTTCATCTGTGACTTCTGCATTGTCATTTGACTGAAACTAATGTCCCAGCTCTGAAAAGACCTTCTTCACCACTTCATCATTCAGTAATAATGACTCATTTTATCGCCATCTAAAGGCGGATTGACTTGATGTGAAAGTGCAATTGTCAGGGATATAGGCGCATGGTTAGACCATGTAATTAGAGCAATGTTAGCAGACTTGCATCTTGTAAGAACTGCTTTATCTATCAGAAAATAATCTATCCTACTATAAGTGCGATGTCAGAAGAAGTAAAAGGTGTACTCTCTTTCACATGCGCTAGCAGTTTTAGCTCCCCCCCCCCCCGACAACGCCTTTGCCCTGGTGAACAGTCCAAGTGTCTGTCCATAGGAAGGTTGAAATCACCACATATTATTTTACCTCCTTGTTTTTTTTATATACAGTACGGAAGACTTTCCTAAAAATAAAAGTGTGCTGACATTTATTTGAAGCATATACAGTTGTCAAAGTATGTGGTTCTCCGTTTAACCCCTTCCCGACCTATGACGTTATAGAGATGTCATGAAAGCCGATGTGTTCCTGACCTATGACATCTCTATAAAGTCATGGATTGCCTTCCTGCAGCTCCGGTGACAGGGCCAGTGACAAGTCACCGGAGCTGCAGGATCGCAATGACCTATACCTTAGTCCAGGGGGCGTGGCTTAGCCCCCCATCATCCCCAACTCCCCCCTTCCCCGTGGCTAAAGTCGCTCTGATTGGCAGTTGAAATTGCCCTCCCCCTCCTCAGCCCCCCCCCTCCTGCTCCATGGTTCATCAGGGGCCCCCTGTGCCTCTCATCCACCCCACCACTGTAATCTATCTGCCAGCGGGTGCACCTGCCGGTCAGCCTCACCAGCCCCCTCCCTGGTCATCTGTGCCCCCCGTCCAGCTTCCCCCCCTGTGTCCTGTTTCCCCCCTCAGCTTTATGAGCCCCCTCCCTGCTCATCCCCGCCCTCCCCCCTGTCCTAGCGCCCCCACCCCCCACCCCCCCCACCTCTCGCCGGTCAGCCTTCTCTGCTCCCTGTGGCCCCTCCTCCTCTCCCGGGCACCTCCTCACCAGTGGATCGTAAGTGAGGTAAGTATGAATGGATGGATGGGTGCATGAGTGGATGCATGAGTGCAAGCGTGGATGCATGCATGGATGGGTGCATGCATGGGTGGATGGATGGGTGCATGCATGGGTGGATGGGTGCATGCATGGGTTGATGGATGGGTGCTTGCATGGGTGGATGGATGTGTGCGTGCGTGGATGTGTGCATGCATGGATGGATGTGTGCATGCATGGGTGGATGTGTGCGTGCGTGGATGTCTCTGCGTTCATGGATCATTGCCATACGGTGCAACATAACGCTGACCCCAGAGACTGTAGGCAGAGGACATTTGATCTTTTGCTGCAATCTCTGGATGTAGCAGAGGTGATTGAGCGTCATGGGACCTTAGTTTTGGACTACGTCAGATCTTTATAATAAAGATGGAGTCCGAATTTTTTTTTGTTTTTTTTTTCAAATAAAAATATTTTTCTCTGTGTGGTGTATTTTTTGACTATGTACTAGAGATTCCTAGTGGCCGGGTCTAACATTGACCCGACATTATGAATCTCGGGCTTAGTGCCAGCTGCCAATAAAAATAGCTGGCATTAACCCCTTTATTACCCAGTTTGCCACCGGCACCAGGGCAACTGGAAGAGCCTGGGGGCTGGAATCCTCAGCATGGAGATACCCAAACGTTGTGGGCCCCCCACGCTGCAAATTGCAACCCACAGCCACCCCAGAAAATAGCGCATTCATTAGAGGCTCCATTTTCTGGTGCTGTACCCTAATTCTTCCAGTTGCCCCTGTGCTGGTCCTCCATACACGACATGAAGCCCGCTAACAATTTCAATGGAAAATTAGATCCCATTGTTAGCAGAAACCATTGTCGTGTATGGAAAGCCCCTCCCTGTGTGCCTGAACATTGGAGCTCCCCCACAAGTGACCCCATTTTGGAAACAAGACCCACCCAGGGAACGTATCTAGATGCATAGTGAGCACTTTGATCCCCCTAGGTGCTTCACAAATTGATCCATAATAAGGAAAAAGTACTTATTTTTCACACACATTTTCTTTTTTAATTTTTATGGATCTATTTGTGTAGCACCTGTGGGTTCAAAGTGCTCACTATGCATCTAGATAAGTTCCTTTGGGGGTCTAGTTTCCAAAATGGGGTCACTTGTGGGGGAGCTCCAATGTTTAGGCATAACCATTTGAATGGAAAATTAGCTCAAATTGTTAGCAGACACCATGTCGCGTTTGGAGAGCCCCTGTGTGCCTAAACATTGGATCTCCCCAACAAGTGACCCCATTTTGGAAACTAGACCTCCCAGGGAACTTACCTAGATAGGTGGTGAGCATTTTGAACTCCCAGGTGCTTCACAAATTAATCCATAAAAATGAAAAAGTACTTTTGTATTCACAAAAATTTTCTTTTAACCTAATTTTTTTCATCTTCACGTGGGCAACAGGATAAAATGCATCCTAAAATTTGTCAGGCAATTTCTCCTGAGTACACCGATACCTCATATCTATATACATAATCACCGGTTTTGCGCTTCCGGCCACTGTGCC
This sequence comes from Allobates femoralis, assembly GCA_033576535.1. Taxonomy (NCBI): domain Eukaryota; kingdom Metazoa; phylum Chordata; class Amphibia; order Anura; family Aromobatidae; genus Allobates; species Allobates femoralis. The sequence continues at coordinate 228,272,967 of JARQOC010000006.1, read as the reverse complement.
ACTATCACGCGCTGCGAGCGATGGCGCGCATGCGCCATCACGAGCCGCTAACACTGGCCAGAAGCGCAAAAAAAACTGCCGCCCGACACCACAAACCCCCACACCCCAACCACTGCCCGCTCCGCTGCACAATCGGCCGCCCCGCCGCGAGCGATGATGCTATAGTGTCATCGTGAGCCGCCTCCCGCCCTCCGCGAGGTCTCCGCTGCCCCTTTCTGATCTATCACCGAGGCGGCCTCGGTGACGCCATGCAGCTGCACTACCGGTGTCCTTGCGGCGACATGTACTTTCAAAGATGGCGTCCAAAATCTTGCGAGATTTCGGCACCATCTTGGATATTACATGTTGCCGCATGGACTCCGGTATCCCACCGCAACCCGCTGCTCCTTTCCCTCCCTTCCTCGCTCCATCGCCCTCTCCCCGGTCCATTGCCCTCCCCCCCCTGCTCCATTCCGCACCCCCCCAACCGCTCCATTGCGGGCCCCCCCCCTCCATTGTGGCCCCCACCACCGTTCCATTGCGCCTCTCCCCTCTCCATTGTGGCACCCCCCCACCGCTCCATTACCCCTACCCGTCCCCCTCTCACCGCCGGCTCCGTCTCACCCCCACCCGGTAATGAGCGCTCATGTGACAGGCTCTACAGCCCGCCTATCACATGACCGCTCATTACTTGCTGCGGTTTAAACACCGGCTGCGGCTGGGACCCGATGGAAGCGGGGGAACCATCCTGCGCTAATCACTTTCTCTCCATTCTGCGCTGACCACCCACTTTCCCTCCATGCTGTGCTGACCACCCACTGGCCCTCCATCCTGTGCTGACCACCCACTGGCCCTCCATCCTGCGCTGACCACCCACTGGCCCTCCTTCCTGCGCTGACCACCCACTGGCCCTCCTTCCTGCGCTGACCACCCACTGGCCCTCCTTCCTGCGCTGACCACCCACTGGCCCTCCTTCCTGCGCTGACCACTGGCCCTCCATCCTGCGCTGACCACTGGCCCTCCATCCTGCGCTGACCACTGGCCCTCCATCCTGCGCTGACCACTGGCCCTCCATCCTGCGCTGACCACTGGCCCTCCATCCTGCGCTGACCACTGGCCCTCCATCCTGCGCTGACCACTGGCCCTCCATCCTGCGCTGACCACTGGCCCTCCATCCTGCGCTGACCACTGGCCCTCCATCCTGCGCTGACCACTGGCCCTCCATCCTGCGCTGACCACTGAGCTTCCATCCTGCGCTGACCAACTAGCCTCCATCCTGCGCTGACCAAGAGCCTACATCCCTGCGCTGACCACAGAGCCTCCACCCTGCGCTGACCGCCGAGCCTCCACCCTGCGCTGACCGCCGAGCCTCCACCCTGCGCTGACCGCCGAGCCTCCACCCTGCGCTGACCGCCGAGCCTCCATCCTGCGCTGACCGCCGAGCCTCCATCCTGCGCTGACCGCCGAGCCTCCATCCTGCGCTGACCGCCGAGCCTCCATCCTGCGCTGACCGCCGAGCCTCCATCCTGCGCTGACCGCCGAGCCTCCATCCTGCGCTGACCGCCGAGCCTCCATCCTGCGCTGACCGCCGAGCCTCCATCCTGCGCTGACCGCCGAGCCTCCATCCTGCGCTGACCGCCGAGCCTCCATCCTGCGCTGACCGCCGAGCCTCCATCCTGCGCTGACCGCCGAGCCTCCATCCTGCGCTGACCGCCGAGCCTCCATCCTGCGCTGACCGCCGAGCCTCCATCCTGCGCTGACCGCCGAGCCTCCATCCTGCGCTGACCGCCGAGCCTCCATCCTGCGCTGACCGCCGAGCCTCCATCCTGCGCTGACCGCCGAGCCTCCATCCTGCGCTGACCGCCGAGCCTCCATCCTGCGCTGACCGCCGAGCCTCCATCCTGCGCTGACCGCCGAGCCTCCATCCTGCGCTGACCGCCGAGCCTCCATCCTGCGCTGACCCCGAGCCTCCATCCTGCGCTCACCCCGAGCCTCCATCGTCGCTGACCGCACCTCCATCCTGCGCTGACCGCCGAGCCTCCATCCTGCGCTGACCGACCGAGCCTCCATCCTGCGCTCACCACCGAGCCTCCATCCTGCGCTACCACCGAGCCTCCATCCTGCGCTCACCACCGAGCCTCCATCCTGCGCTCACCACTGAGCCCTCCATCCTGGCTGACCACTCAGCCTCCATCCTAGCTGACCACTCAGCCTCCATCCTGCGCTGACCACTCCAGCCTCCATCCTGCGCTGACCACTCAGCCTCCATCCTGCGCTGACCACTCAGCCTCCATCCTGCGCTGACCACTCGCCTCCATCCTGCGCTGACCACTCTGCCTCCATCCTGCGCTGACCACTCAGCCTCCATCCTGCGCTGACCACTCAGCCTCCTTCCTGCGCTGACCACTCTGCCTCCATCCTCTGCTGACCACCTCCATCCTGCGCTGACCACCGAGCCTCCATCCTAGCGCTGACCACTGACCCTCTCCATCCTACCACTGACCTCCACCTGCTGACACTCCATCCTCACTGACCACCTGAGCCTCCATCCTGCTGACCACTCCCATCCTGGCTGACCACTGAGCCTCCATCCTACACTGACCACTGAGCCTCCATCCTCTGCTGACCACTCCATCCTGCGCTGACCACTCTACCTCCGTCCATGCGCTGACCACTCTCTCCTCCGACCACTGCGCTGGACCACTCTGGCCCTCCGTCCTGCGCTGACCACTCTGCCTCCGTCCTGCGCTGACCACTCTGCCTCCTGCCTCCTTGCCTGACCACTCTGCCTGCCTCCGTCCTGCCTGACCACTCTCGCCCACGTCCTGCGCTGCACCACTCTGCCCCGTCCTGCGCTACCACTCTGCCCCGTCCTGCGCCACCACTCTGCCCCGTCCTGCGCCACCACTCTGCCCTCCGTCCTGCGCTCACCACTCTGCCCCCGTCCTGCGCTCACCACTCTGCCCCCGTCCTGGCGCTCCACCACTCTGCCCTCCGTCCTGCGCTCACCACTCTGCCCCCGTCCTGCGCTCACCACTCTGCCTCCGTCCTGCGCTCACCATCTCGTCCTGCCTCACCACCGCTCCTCCTGCGCTCACCACTCTGCCTCCGTCCTGCGCTCACCACTCTGCCTCCGTCCTGCGCTCACCACTCTGCCTCCCGTCCTGCGCTCACCACTCTGCCTCCGTCCTGCGCTCACCACTCTGCCTCCGTCCTGCGCTCACCACTCTGCCTCCGTCCTGCGCTCACCACTCTGCCTCCGTCCTGCGCTCACCACTCTGCCTCCGTCCTGCGCTCACCACTCTGCCTCCGTCCTGCGCTCACCACTCTGCCTCCGTCCTGCGCTCACCACTCTGCCCCCGTCCTGCGCTCACCACTCTGCCCCCGTCCTGCGCTCACCACTCTGGCCTGCCCCCCCCGTCCTGCGCTCACCACTCTGCCCCCGTCCTGCGCTCACCACTCTGCCCCCGTCCTGCGCTCACCACTCTGCCCCCGTCCTGCGCTCACCACTCTGCCCCCGTATACAGTGCTAACCATTGAGCCACATTTACTGTTCTAATTATTGAGCCACAATATACAGTGCCAACCACTGAGCCACTATAGAGTGCTAACCACTGAGCCCCATATAGTCTGCTGCAGGCAGGATGGGGCCGGGGAACAGCGGTTTGGTGCGGGCAGGAGGGGCCCCTCTCCTGCCCGCACCCGGCCGCTGTTCCCTAGCCTTCTCCTGCCCGCACCTGGCCGCTCTAAACCAGCCCCTTCCTGCCCGCACCCGGCCGCTGTTACCTAGCCTTCTCCTGCTCGCACCCGACCGCTCTTCCCCGGCCCCCTCCTGGATTTCGGCATTGCTGCACACTGACCCCGCTGCACACCGGTACTGCTGTAGGTATCTATATATATAAAATCACCAATGTTGTGCTGCTATTCCGGCATGCACCGCGGCACCGTCGCGAGCGATGGCGCGCAGCGCCTTCGTGAGACGCTATTCCCAGACTCAGACCCGTGAGCGGTGGCGCACTTGCGCGCCACCGCGAGCTGCAGTCACGTCCCCAACGGTTACGTCACCATTCACTACCCCATGAGCGATGGCTGGCGCGCGCCACCGTGAGCCGCAGTCACGCCAGCCACAGTTGCGACGCCATTCACAGCCGCACGAGCGCAGTAACCATTCATCACCGCGCATGCGCATTCACGAAATTTACCTAACAGCAAGGACACGCCCCTATTTCCTCCACTCTGGAAGTACGCAGCTCTCATAGAAGAAGTCGGTGGTGACATTACGTCACATCACCTCTCCACCCACCAAGGACGCCCATTAAGGTCACCATCACGCCCACAAAGCTGTTACCCACAGAACTACCTGTATATATTCTGCTACCCACGCAGCTCACTGTATACTCTGTGACCAACAGAGACACCTGTATATACTCTGCTACCCACGCAGCCGGCTGTATACTCTGCTACCCACGCAGCTGACTCTTTACTCTGCTACCCACAGAGTTACCTGTATATACTCTGCTACCCACGCAGCCGGCTGTATACTGTGCTACCCACAGAGCTGCCTGTATATACTCTGCTACCCACGGAGCCGGCTGTATACTGTGCTACCCACAGAGCTGCCTGTATATACTCTGCTACCCACGCAGCCGCCTGTATACTGTGCTACCCACAGAGCTGCCTGTATATACTCTGCTACCCACGGATCCGCCCATATAGACTCTGGTACCCACGCAGCCCGCTGTATACTCAGCTACACACAGAGCTGCCTCTATATACTCTCCTACACACGCAGCCACCTGTATACTCTGCTACCCACAGAGCCATCTGTATACTCTGCGACCTACAGAGCCGCCTGTATATACTCCGCTACCCACACAGCCGGCTGTATATTCTGCTACCCACGCAGCTGCCTGTATACTCTGCGACCCACAGAGACACCTGTATATGCTTTGTTACCCACGCAGCCGGCTGTGTACTCTGCTACCCACGCAGCTGACTGTATATTCTGCTACCCACAGAGCTACCTGTATATACTCAATAAACTTATGTACCGTATATACTCGTGTATAAGCCGACCCGTGTATAAGCCGACCCCCCTACTTTTGCCCCCAAAACTTGGGAAAACCTATTGACTCGTGTATAAGCCGAGGGTGGACCCCAGCACAGGTATACAGCCCCCAGCAGTGTGTATACAGGCCTCCCCAGTGGTATATACAGCAGCCTCCCCAGTGGTATATACAGCAGCCTCCCCAGTGGTAGTATACAGCAGCCTCCCCAGTGGTATATACAGCCATCCCCAGTGTATATACAGCATCCCCTAGGTATAACAGCAGCCCCAGAGGATATACAGCAGGCCCCAGAGGCATATACAGCAGGCCCCAGAGGCATATACAGCAGGCCCCAGAGGCATATACAGCAGGCCCCAGAGGCATATACAGCAGGCCCCAGAGGCATATACAGCAGGCCCCAGAGGCATATACAGCAGGCCCCAGAGGCATATACAGCAGCCCAGGATACAGCAGCCAGAGGCATATACAGCAGGCCCCAGAGGCATATACAGCAGGCCCCAGAGGCATATACAGCAGGCCCCAGAGGCATATACAGCAGGCCCCAGAGGCATATACAGCAGGCCCCAGAGATACAGCAGGCCCCAGGGTATACAGCAGGCCCCAGAGGTATACAGCAGGCCCCAGAGTAACAGCAGGCCCCAGAGGTATACAGCAGGCCCCAGAGGTATACAGCAGGCCCCAGAGGTATACAGCAGGCCCCAGAGGTATACAGCAGGCCCCAAGGTATACAGCAGGCCCCAGAGGTATACAGCAGGCCCCAGAGGTATACAGCAGGCCCCAGAGGTATACAGCAGGCCCCAGAGGTATACAGCAGGCCCCAGAGGTATACAGCAGGCCCCAGAGGTATACAGCAGGCCCCAGAGGTATACAGCAGGCCCCAGAGGTATACAGCAGGCCCCAGAGGTATACAGCAGGCCCCAGAGGTATACAGCAGGCCCCAGAGGTATACAGCAGGCCCCAGAGGTATACAGCAGGCCCCAGAGGTATACAGCAGGCCCCAGAGGTATACAGCAGGCCCAGAGGTATACAGCAGGCCCCAGAGGTATACAGCAGGCCCCAGAGGTATACAGCAGGCCCCAGAGGTATACAGCAGGCCCCAGAGGTATACAGCAGGCCCAGAGGTATACAGCAGGCCCCAGAGGTATACAGCAGGCCCCAGAGGTATACAGCAGGCCCCAGAGGTATACAGCAGGCCCCAGAGGTATACAGCAGGCCCCAGAGGTATACAGCAGGCCCAGAGGTATACAGCAGGCCCCAGAGGTATACAGCAGGCCCCAGAGGTATACAGCAGGCCCCAGAGGTATACAGCAGGCCCCAGAGGTATACAGCAGGCCCCAGAGGTATACAGCAGGCCCCAGAGGGATATACAGCAGGCCCAGGTATACAGCAGGCCCAGAGGTATACAGCAGGCCCCAGGGTATATACAGCAGGCCCCAAGGTATACAGCAGGCCCCGGGTATACAGCAGGCCCCAGGTAACAGCAGGCCCCAGGGGTATACAGCAGGCCCCAGAGGTATACAGCAGGCCCCAGAGGTATACAGCAGGCCCCAGAGGTATACAGCAGGCCCCAGGGTATATACAGCAGGCCCCAGGGTATATACAGCAGGCCCCAGGGTATATACAGCAGGCCCCAGGGTATACAGCAGGCCCCAGGGTATACAGCAGGCCCCAGGGTATACAGCAGGCCCCAGTGTATATACAGCAGGCCCCAGGGTATATACACAGGCAGCGCCCCAGGGTTATACAGCCCCCAGGTATACAGCAGGCCCCAGGGTATATACAGCACCCCAGGGTATACAGCAGGCCCCAGAGGTATACAGCAGGCCCCAGGGTATATACAGCCCCCAGTGTATATACAGCAGCCCCCAGGGGTATACAGCAGGCCCCCAGGGTATACAGCAGGCCCCAGGGTATACAGCCCCCCAGTGTATACAGCAGGCCCCAGGGTATATACAGCCCCCCAGTGTATACAGCAGGCCCCCAATGGTATAGCCCCCCCAGGGTGTAAGAGCCCCCATATTTGCAGAGCCCCCCCGCCCCGCTTTATCTTACCACCCGGGTCTTCTCACCGCGGTCCCCATCCTTCTTGCGCGCTGTGTTCCCGTCTCATGTGACCCCGCGGTCGCAGTGGAATGACGTCATCTCACCGGGTCACGTGAGACCTGAACACAGCGCGCAGGACCCGGGCGAAGACCCGGATGGTCAGAATAAGCACGCGGGGCACTGCAAAGTGTGGGGGGCTCTTACAATGACTGGGGGCTAGTGCCATTGGCGGCTGCTGTATAACATGGGGGGCTGTAGCACGCTCCCAATGGCCACATGTGATGGGCTGGTGGGGAGCCTGCATAATCTATGACGGCCCCCACGTGACGGGCCGCTCACCTCATCAGCCCCCCCCGCCTCCTCCAGCCTCCCCAGCACCCGGACACAGCCCCCACCACATATATTACCGTATTGACCCGTGTATAAGCCGAGGGGGTGACTTTTCAGCCCAATTTTTGGGCTGAAAAACTCGGCTTATACACGAGTATATACGGTAGATTGTTTTTCTGTCTAAGGATGTGCACATCTAAGGATGCACACAATTCATTTCACCGCACTCCCGATGCAATTGCATCGGGTCTTTTTACTAGTGTGGTCATAAACCACTGTTAGGGTGCACGGCAGGGCTCAGAAGTGAAGGAGCGCCATTTCACTTTTTGAATGGAAAATTGTCTCCAAAAGTCAAATTGCGCTTCTTCCCTTCTGAGCCCTGCTGTGCACCCAAACAGTGGTTTATGACCACATATGAGGTATTGGTGTACTCAGGAGAAATAGCCCAACAAATATTAGGATCCATTTTATCCTGTTGCCCATGAAAAAATGAAAGAATTAAGGCTAAAAGAACATTTTTGTTCGAAAAATGTAAATGTCCATTTTTTTTTCTTCCATGTTGCTTCAGTGAAGCACCTGAAGGGTTAATAATCTTGAATGTAGTTTTGAGTAGCTTGAGGGGTGCAGTTTTTGGAATAGTGTCACTTTTGGGTGTTTTCTGTCATGTACACCCCTCAAAGGTACTTCAAATTGATGTGGTCACTAAAAAAAATGGTTTTGTAAATATTACTGGAAAAATGAAAAATCTCGGATGAACTTTGAACCCTTATAACTTCCTACCTAATTTTTTTTTTTTCTTCCCAAAATTGTGCTGATGTAGAGTAGATATGTGGCAAATGTAATTTATTAACTATTTTGTGTCACATAACTCTCTGGTTTAGCAGAATAAAAATTCAAAATTTGAAAATTGCTACATTTTCAAAATGTTTGCCAAATTTTTTATTTTTTCACAAATAAACACAAAAATTATCAACCTAAATTTAGTACTAACATGAAGCCCAATATGTCACGAAAAAACAATCTCAGAATCGCTAGGATCCGTTGAAGCGTTCCAGAGTTATTACCGTACCTCATAAAGGGACACTGGTCAGAATTGACAGAAATGCCAAGGTATTAAGGGTCAAAATAGGCTGGGTCATGAAGGTGTTAAAGTGCATACAAGGATGATAAATCTACCCATGGGATCAGCATATTGCTGTATAGTTTTAAATGCCACCGTATGTTTCAACATGATACACACTCCCGCTCTTTTGTTGGGGCTGTTGGCAAAGATGATATGGGGAAATTGAGGATGGTGAATCCTACAATTGTCTACTTCTAATAATTGTGTCTCTTGTAAGCATATAACATCCGCTTGAGACTTTCTAGCCTCCCTCCATAGCATAGACCTCTTACCTGGGGAGTTTAGCACCTTAACATTTAACGATAGTATCTGTACACTCATTTGTGCAACATAGATTAAAACTGGTTATAGCCAACAGAAAAACATTCAGGTTTACATTAAAGGAGTATATATGCCAGCATTTGAGCATTTATACTCAATACTAGATGGTGGCCCGATTGTAACGCATCGGGTATTCTAGAGTATGTATGTACCGTATATACTCGTGTATAAGCCGACCCCCTTACTTTTGCCCCCAAAACCTGGGAAAACCTATTGACTCGTGTATAAGCCGAGGGTGGACCCCAGCACAGGTATACAGGCCTCCCCAGTCGTAGTATACAGCAGCCTCCCCAGTGGTATACAGGCCTCCCCAGTGGTAGTATACAGCAGCCTCCCCAGTGGTAGTATACAGCAGCCTCCCCAGTGGTAGTATACAGCAGCCTCCCCAGTGGTGTATACAGGCCCCAGCAGTATTACAGCAGCCTCCCCAGTGGTGTATACAGCAGCCTCCCCAGAGGTGTATACAGCAGCCTCCCCAGTGGTGTATACAGCAGCCTCCCCAGTGGTGTATACAGCAGCCTCCCCAGAGGTGTATACAGCAGCCCCAGTGGTGGTATATACAGGCAGCCCCAGAGGTGTATACAGCAGCCCCAGAGGTGTATACAGCAGCCCCAGTGGTGGTATATACAGGCAACCCCAGAGGTGGTATATACAGGCAGCCCCAGAGGTGTATACAGCAGCCCCAGTGGTGGTATATACAGGCAGCCCCAGTGGTTGTATATACAGGCAGCCCTAGAGGTGTATACAGCAGCCCCAGTTGTGGTATATACAGGCAGCCCCAAAGGTGTATACAGGCAGCCCCAGTGGTGGTATATACAGGCAGCCTCAGAGGTATATACAGGCAGCCCCAGAGGTGTATACAGGCAGCCCCAGTGGTGGTATATACAGGCAGCCCCAGTGGTGTATACAGCAGCCCCAGTGGTGGTATATACAGGCAGCCCCAGTGGTGGTATATACAGGCAGCCCCAGTGGTGGTATATACAGGCAGCCCCAGTGGTGGTATATACAGGCAGCCCCAGTGGTGTATACAGCAGCCCCAGTGGTGGTTTATACAGGCAGCCCCAGAGGTGGTATATACAGGCAGCCCCAGAGGTGTATACAGTGGCCCCAAATGCTGGCACTTGCCCCCCTGCTTGTAAGGCCCCCCTCCGGCTGCTTAACTTACCATCCCTGGTCTTCTGCATCGCGCGCGCAGGTCCCTCCGTGCTCCTGTCCTCCATGCTCCCGGCGTCAGCTGCATCCGGGGTCCCCGGCCGTCGCGTAGCGATGACGTCATGCGACCGGCCGGTCACATGACCCCGGATGCTACGGAGGATGGGAGCACGGAGGGACCTGCGCGCGCGATGCAGAATACCAGGGATGGTAAGATAAGCAGCCAGGGGGGGGGCCTTACAAGCAGGGGGGCAAGTGCCAGCATTTGGGGGCATATATTTAGTTATGCACTGCTTCCCCCTGCCGCTGATTGACAGGGGAAAGCAGTGCATATATAATGAGCGGCCCCACGTGATGGGGCGCTCATTCAGCAGCCTCCCCCCGCCTCCTCCAGCCTCCCCAGCCCCGGACACAGCCCCCACCACAGCAGCCTACCGTATTGACCCGTGTATAAGCCAAGGGGAGACTTTTCAGCCCAATTTTTGGGCTGAAAAACTCTGCTTATACATGAGTATATACGGTAGTTTATTTATGAAGATTTAAGAATACTGCAAAGTGAAGCTGGGTTTAAAATGTTGCACAAATATCGCTGATTGCTGGCAACCAATCAACAAAGCGTGATTGAAATCTCGCGCCACTTTGCGGGTGGACTGTCCCTGTTGCTGATTGGTCATAGGCGGCTGGCCTGACCAATCACAAATTCAGGATTTGCGTTACAGATAAACAGGTAGAAGTAGACAATTATATGGTAGATACCTACAGCAGTACTGGTGTGCAGCGATGTCCGTGTGCAGCAGTGCCGAAATCCAGGAGGGGGCCGGGGGACAGCGGCCAGGTGCGGCAGGAGGGGGCCGGGGAAGAGCGTCCGGGTGCGGTCAGGAGGGGGGCCCCTCCTGCCCGCACCCAACCGCTGTTCCCCGGCCCCCTCCTGCCTGCAGCAGAGTGCTTAGCAGAGTATACGGGGCTCAGTGGTTAGCAGAGTATACGGGGCTCAGTGGTTAGCAGAGTATATGGGGGCTCAGTGCTTAGCAGAGTATATGGGGGCTCAGTGCTTAGCAGACTTTACGGCGGCTCAGTGGTTAGCAGAGTATACAGGGGCTCAGTGGTTAGCACAGAATACTCTGGCTCAGTAGTTAGCACTGTATACGGAGCCTTAGTGGTTAGCACTCTATAGTGGCTCAGTGGTTGGCACTGTATATTGTGGCTCAGTGGTTAGCACAGTAATGTGGCTCAATGGTTAGCACTGTATATTGTGGCTCAGTGGTTAGCACAGTAATGTGGCTCAATGGTTAGCACTGTATATGGTGACTTAGTGATTAGCACTCTATGGTGGCTCAGTGGTTAGCACTGTATATGGTGACTCAGTGGTTAGCACAGTATGGTGGCTCAGTGGTTGACACTGTATATGGTGACTCAGTGGTTAGCACAGTACGATGGCTCAGTAGTTAGCACAGTACGGTGGCTCAGTAGTTAGCACAGTACGGTGGCTCAGTGGTTAGCACAGTACGGTGGCTCAGTGGTTAGCACAGTATGGTGGCTCAGTGGTTAGCACTGTATGGTGGCTCAGTGGTTAGCACTGTATGGTGGCTCAGTGGTTTGCACTGTATGGTGGCTCAGTGGTTTGCACTGTATGGTGGCTCAGTGGTTTGCACTGTATGGTGGATCAGTGGTTAGCACTGTACGGTGGCTCAGTGGTTAGCACTGCACGGTGGCTCTGTGGTTAGCACTGCACGGTGGCTCTGTGGTTAGCACAGTACGGTGGCTCAGTGGTTAGCACAGTACGGTGGCTCAGTGGTTAGCACAGTACGGTGGCTCAGTGGTTAGCACAGTACGGTGGCTCAGTGGTTAGCACTGTATGGTGGCTCAGTGGTTAGCACTGTATGGTGGCTCAGTGGTTAGCACTGTATGGTGGCTCAGTGGTTAGCACTGTATGGTGGCTCAGTGGTTAGCACTGTATGGTGGCTCAGTGGTTAGCACTGTATGGTGGCTCAGTGGTTAGCACTGTATGGTGGTTCAGTGGTTAGCACTGTATGGTGGCTCAGTGGTTAGCACTGTATGGTGGCTCAGTGGTTAGCACTGTATGGTGGCTCAGTGGTTAGCACTGTATGGTGGCTCAGTGGTTAGCACTGTATGGTGGCTCAGTGGTTAGCACTGTATGGTGGCTCAGTGGTTAGCACTGTATGGTGGCTCAGTGGTTAGCACTGTATGGTGGCTCAGTGGTTAGCACTGTATGGTGGCTCAGTGGTTAGCACTGTATGGTGGCTCAGTGGTTAGCACTGTATGGTGGCTCAGTGGTTAGCACTGTATGGTGGCTCAGTGGTTAGCACTGTGGTGGCTCAGTGGTTAGCACTGTATATGGTGACTTAGTGATTAGCACAGTACGGTGGCTCAGTGGTTAGCACTGTATGGTGGCTCAGTGGTTAGCACTGTATGGTGGCTCAGTGGTTAGCACTGTGGTGGCTCAGTGGTTAGCACTGTATATGGTGACTTAGTGATTAGCACTCTATGGTGGCTCAGTGGTTTGCACTGTATGGTGGCTCAGTGGTTAGCACAGTATGGTAACTCAGTGGTTAGCACAGTACTGTGGTTCTGTGGTTAGCATAGTATGGTGGCTCAGTGGTTGACACTGTATATGGTGACTCAGTGGTTAGCACAGTACGGTGGCTCAGTGGTTAGCACAGTACGGTGGCTCAGTGGTTAGCACAGTACGGTGGCTCAGTGGTTAGCACAGTACGGTGGCTCAGTGGTTAGCACTGTATGGTGGCTCAGTGGTTAGCACTGTATGGTGGCTCAGTGGTTTGCACTGTATGGTGGCTCAGTGGTTAGCACAGTATGGTGACTCAGTGGTAAAGCACAGTACTGTGGTTCTGTGGTTAGCACTGTATGGTGGCTCAGTGGTTAGCACAGTACGGTGGCTCAGTGGTTAGCACAGTACGGTGGCTCAGTGGTTAGCACAGTACGGTGGCTCAGTGGTTAGCACTGTATGGTGGCTCAGTGGTTAGCACTGTATGGTGGCTCAGTGGTTAGAACTGTATGGTGGCTCAGTGGTTAGCACTGCGTGGTGGCTCAGTGGTTAGCACTGCGCGGTGGCTCAGTGGTTAGCACTGCGCGGTGGCTCAGTGGTTAGCACTATATGGAGGCAGAGTAGTTAACTCTGTATGAAGGCTCTGTGGTTAGCACTGTATAAGGTGGCTCAGTGGTTAACACACTATGGTGGCTGAGTGGTTAGCACTGTTTATGGTGGATGAGTGGTTAGCACTGTATACGGTGGCTCAGTGGTTAGCATAGTATACGATGGCTCAGTGGTTAACACTGTATACGGTGACTCGGTGGTTAGAACTTTATGGTGGCTCAGTGGTTGGCTATGTATATGGTGGCTCAGTGGTTTGCACAGTGCGGTGGCTCAGTGGTTAGCACTGCGCGGTGGCTCAGTGGTCAGCGCATCATGGAGGCAGAGTGGTCAGCGCAGGATGGAGGCAGAGTGGTCAGCGCAGGATGGAGGCAGAGTGGTCAGCGCAGGATGGAGGCAGAGTGGTCAGCGCAGGATGGAGGCAGATGGTCAGCGCAGGATGGAGGCAGAGTGGTCAGCGCAGGATGGAGGCAGGGGGGTCAGCGCAGGATGGAGGCAGGGTGGTCAGCGCAGGATGGGGTAGGGTGGTCAGCGCAGGATGGGGGCAGTGTGGTCGGCGCAGGATGGGGGCAGTGTGGTCGGCGCAGTTTGGGGGCAGGGTGGTCGGCGCAGTTTGGGGGCAGGGTGGTCGGCGCAGTTTGGGGGCAGGGTGTCGGCGCAGTTTGGGGGCAGGGTGGTCGGCGCAGTTTGGGGGCAGGGTGGTCAACGCAGTTTGGGGGCAGGGTGGTCAGCGCAGTTTGGGCAGGTGGTCAGCGCAGTTTGGGGGCAGGGTGGTCAGCGCAGTTTGGGGGCAGGGTGGTCAGCGCAGTTTGGGGGCAGGGTGGTCAGCGCAGTTTGGGGGCAGGGTGGTCAGCGCAGGATAGAGGCCCGGTGGTCAGCGCAGGATAGAGGCCCGGTGGTCAGCGCAGGATAGAGGCCCGGTGGTCAGCGCAGGATGGATTCCCCCTCCCATCCGGTCTCACCCGCACCTGGTGTTTAAAACACAACAAGTAATGAGCGGTCATGTGATAGGCGGGCTGAGGAGCCTGTCACATGACCGCTCATTACCTGGTGCGGGTGAGACGGAGCGGCGGGTGAGACTGGGACGGGTAATGGAGCGGTGGGGGGGGAGGGGCGTAATGGAGCGGGGAGAGGGCAATGGAGCGGGGGGAGAGGAAATGGATGGAGCGAGGAGGGGAGGGAATGGAGCAGCGGGTGGCGGGAAAGCAGCGTCGGGCAAAAGGGGGCCGTAAGTGGGCGCTCCCGCTCCATTGGGATATCTGTGTCTGTGAGGGGAGCCGGGGGCAGGAAGAGCGGGGGTGCCGCGGGGAGGCTGTGAGGGGAGCCGCAGCTGCGGCCACCGTGTATCCCGGTGAGAGCGGCGCTAGTGCTCTCGCCAGGCTGCAAAGAGGCCAAGACCTTCTCTCCGGCACCCGGCCACATTGCCGGAGACCGTAGTGCTCGGGCCGGCAGCAACATTTTGCTGCTACAGGCTCTTTAAGCCAGTGCGTACCCTCTAAACAAGCACAACAGCATTCACTACTGAATACTGCCTGCACATGAGGGTTCACATCTTCACACACAGGCAAGTGCAGAGCCAGTGCGAGGATGTGGTATGTGGGCTGGGCTACGTGTGATGTGCTCTGTCCCAAGATGGAGAGGTCGGAGCTGCAGCCCCAGTTAGCAGTATGTATGTGTGCACCCCCTCAGGAGCATCATGTTGGCCCCCCCTCAGTAGCAACAAGTTTGCTCCCCCCAGCAGCATCATGTGTGTCCCCCAGCAGCATCATGTGTGCTCCTCTCATGTTTGCCCCCCCAGCAGCATCATGTGTCCCCCTCAGCTATATCATGTGTGCCTCCCTCAGTAATAGCATGTTTACCTCACAGCTGCATCATGTGTGCCCTCCCTCAGTAGCAGCATGTCCCCCCCCTTATCAGCAGTGTGTGTGTGTCCCCAGCAGCAGAGGTGTGTGTCACCCCAGCAGCAGCATGTGTGCCCCCTGTGTGTAGATGTCCTCAGCCGCTGCAGTGATTATATATGCTGCCATCATCACCAGTGATGTATATGTCCCCACTCCTGAATATGCCCCCAGCCCTCCCCAGAGCTGTATACTCCCCCACCCTCCCCAGTGCTGTAATATGCCCACACACACACACACACACACACACACACACACAAACACACACAGTGCTGTATACTTCTCTAGTCTCCCCAGTGCTGTGTATGCCCTCAGCCCCCACAGTGCTGTATATGCCCCTAGCCCCCCCAATGCTGTGTATGCCCCAATCTCCCCCAGTGCTGTGTATGACTCCAACCCTACCCAGTTATGTATATGACGCCGCCCTCTTTAGTGATGTATATACCCCCAGATCTCCCTAGTTATGTATATGCCTCAGGCCTCCCCAGTGCTGTACATGCTCCCAGCTTCCCCAGCACTAAATACTTCCCCAACGTCCCTAGTGATGTATAGACCCCTATCCTTCCCAGTGCCATACATGCCCCAGCGATGTATATGCACTTGGTGTCTCCTATGTGATTATATATAATATATATATATATATATATATATATATATGTATATATATGTGTTGGCCAAAAGTATTGACACCCCTGTCATTCTGTCAGATAATACTCAGTTTCTTCCTGAAAATTATTGCAATCACAAATTCTTTGGTATTATTATCTTCATTTAATTTGTCTTCAATGAAGAAAACACAAATAGAATTGTCCTAAAGCCAAATTGGATATAATTCCACACCAAACATAAAAAAGGGGGTGGACAAAAGTATTGGCACTGTTAGAAAAATCATGTGATGCTTCTCTAATTTGTGTAATTAACAGCACCTGTAACTTACCTGTGGCACCTAACAGGTGTTGGCAATAACTAAATCACACTTGCAGCCAGTTGACATGGATTAAGTTGACTCAACCTCTGTTCCTGTGTCCTTGTGTGTACCACATTGAGCATGGAGAAAAGAAAAAAGACCAAAGAACTGTCTGAGGACTTGAGAAACCAAATTGTGAGGAACTGTGGCTAACTTCCCTAGATGTGGATGGAAAAGAAAAATTGATAAGAGATTTCAACGCAACATTGTGTGGATGGTGGATAAAGAACCTCGACTAACATCCAAACAAGTTCAAGCTGCCCTGCAGTCCGATGGTACAACAGTGTCAACCCGTACTATCCGTCGGCATCTGAATGAAAAGGGACTGTATGGTAGAATACCCAGGAAGACCCCACTTCTTTCTCCGAGACATAAAAAAGCCAGGCTGGAGTTTGCCAGAACTTACCTGAGAAAGCCTAAAACGTTTTCGAAGACTTTTCTCTCTTGTTAGGCAAAGGCATCAACATAGAGTTTACAGGAGAAAAAAAGAAGCATTCAAAGAAAAGAACACGGTCCCTACAGTCAAACATGGCGGAGGTTCCCTGATGTTTTGGGGTTGCTTTGCTGCCTCTGGCACTGGACTGCTTGACCGTGTGCATGGCATTATGAAGTCTGAAGACTACCAACAAATTTTGCAGCATAATGTAGGGCCCAGTGTGAGAAAGCTGGGTCTCCCTCAGAGGTCATGGGTCTTCCAGCAGGACAATGACCCAAAACACACTTCAAAAAGCACTAGAAAATGGTTTGAGAGAAGGCACTGGAGACTTCTAAGCCAAAGAAGAATGGTCTAAAATTCCAGCAGAGCATTGTAAGAAACTCATTGATGGTTACCGGAAGGAGTTGATCACAGTTATTTTGGCTAAAGGTTGTGCAACCAAATATTAGGCTGAGGGTGCCAATACTTTTGTCTGGCCCATTTTTGGAGTTTTGTGTGAAATGATCAATGTTTTGCTTTTTGCTTCATTCTCTTGTGTTTTTTTCATTGAAGACAAATTAAATGAAGATAATAATACCAAAGAATTTGTGATTGCAATCATTTTCAGGAAGAAACTGAGTATTATCTGACAGAATTGCAGGGGTGTCAATACTTTTGGCCAACACTGTGTGTGTGTGTATATCTAATATATAATTCCCCTAACGCACTTCTGTAAGTTTCGGCGCTACTTCCGTCGTCGTGGACGTGGCTGCTCAGCAGCCACGTGACCCACGAAGCATTGCCGCGAGCAATGGCCGCGAGGCGGCCATTGCGAGCCGTTGTAGGGGCGCGAGCAATGGCCGCGAAGCGGCCATTGCGAGTCTCCCGCCCCGGCGACGACCGACGAGAGCCGAAAATAGAACCAAGGGCCCGGCCATGTATAGCTCGAAACACCGCTATGTATCTCAGTAGGAAGGGAGGCGCTATGCTGATTGGTCGGCGCAGCACACAGCGACTAATCAGCATAGCGCCTCACTTAAGTGGGAAATTTGAAACTCAAAGTCCTCCATTATATCTCAATGGGAAGTGAGTGCCAGCACACAGCGACCAATGAGAATAGCGCCTCACTTCCCATTGAGATACATAGCGGTGTTTCGAGCCATGCATGGCCGGGCCCTTGGTTCTATTTTCGGCCACGGCGCTCGGCTGTCGTCGGTCGTCGCCGGGGCATGAAACTCGCAATGGACCTACGTGCCGGAGTTACCGCGGCTGCAACGACTCGCCTATCTATCTATATCTATCTCTATCTATCTATATCTATCTATATCTATATATATCCATTTATATCTATCTCTATTTCTATCTGTCTATATTATTATTATTATTTATTTATATAGCGCCATTAGGTTCCATGGCGCTTTACATGAGGATGAGGGAGACAAGAACAAGTACACTAAATCTAGGCGATAAGGACGTACAGGTACAGGAGGGCAGGGACCCTGTCCACGAGGGCTCACAGTCTATGAGGGGTGGGTTAGGATACAGTAGGATGGGGGAAAGTCAGGTATGGGGCGTTCGCCTGGGTCTCATGGCAGGTTGTAGGCTTGACGGAACAAGTGAGTCTTCAGGTGACACTTGAAGCTACTCAGGGTAGGAGAGTGTCTGACGTGTTCGGGCAGGGAGTTCCAGAGTAAGGCAGATGCCCGGGAGAAGTCCTGGACTCGGTTGTGCGAAGAGGTGATGAGGGGGGAGCAGAGGAGGAGTTCTTGGGAGGAGCGGAGGTTGCGTGAGGGTAGGTATCGGGAGACTAGGTCGGAGATGTATGGTGGGGCCAGGTTGTGTATGGCTTTGTATGCCATGGTTAGTGTTTTGAATTGGGATCTCTTGGAGATGGGGAGCCAGTGAAGGGCTTGGCAGAGGGGGGAGACAGGGGAGTAGCGGGAGGACATATAGATGAGTCGGGCAGCGGAGTTGAGGATAGATTGGAGAGGTGTAAGGGAGTTAGCCGGGATATCTATCTATATCTATCTATATCTATTCTATCTATTATATAATCACGAATGGATTTCGCGCACCAAAGTCGCATGCGACTCAGCGTGGTCATGTGGATACGAAAAATGCATTGGCCGCGCAGCGGCCAATGCGACCAGTTGTAAGGCGACTCGCTATGCCCGCGCAGCGGCATGGCGAGTCGCCTTAGCACCGCGAAGCGGCATTGCGAGCATTCTAGGCGACTCGCTATGCCGCGCAGCGGGCATGGCGAGTCGCCTTAGCAGCGCGAAGCATTGGCCGCGAAGCGGCCATTGCGAGTCAGAGACTCGCTCGCTAGATCCGATGCTTTGTGCATCGGCACCCATCTAGTCTATTATATAATCACGAATGGGTTTTTTGCCCTTTTGAGTCCGCTCGCACTGCGAGTCAATGTCGTCATGTGCATACGACCGAAGCATTGCCGCGCAGCGGCCTTTGCGGCAGTTCTAAGGCGACTCGCTATGCCCGCGCAGCGGGCATGGCGAGTCGCCTTAGCAGCGCGAAGCGCCATTGCGAGCAGTTCTAAGGCGACTCGCTATGCCGCGCAGCGGGCATGGCGAGTCGCCTTAGCAGCGCGAAGCATTGGCGCGAAGCGGCCATTGCGAGTCAGAGACTCGCTCGCCTAGAATCCCGATGCTTTGTGCATCGGGCACCCATCTAGTCTATTATATAATCACGAATGGGTTTTTTGCCCCTTTTGAGTCCGCTCGCACTGCGAGTCAATGTCGTCATGTGCATACGACCGAAGCATTGGCCGCGCAGCGGCCTTTGCGGGCAGTTCTAAGGCGACTCGCTATGCCCGCGCAGCGGGCATGGCGAGTCGCCTTAGCAGCGCGAAGCATTGGCCGCGAAGCGGCCATTGCGAGTCAGAGACTCGCTCTGCTAGAATCCTGATGCATCTGCATCGGGCACCCAGCTAGTCTATCTATATCTATATCTATCTATCATCTATCTATCTATATCTATATCTATCTATGTATATCTATCTATCTATCTATATCTATCTATATCTATATCTAGGTCTGGAGAAAGACTTGCAGCACTCCAAGTTCTCAATGTGAAAAGAACTTTCTTTATTAGGTCAGGCACAAAAACATGCAACGTTTCAAGTCACAAAGACTTTTCCTCAGGCACCTATATCTATCTATATCTATCTATATCTATCTATATCTATCTATTCTATCTATCTATATCTATCTATATCTATATCTATATATCTATATCTATCTATATTTATCTATCTATATCTGTCTATCTATATCTATCTATCTATATCTATCTATCTATATCTATCTATCTATATCTCTAAACAACAGAAAAATAAATGAGCAGCGCTTCTTAAAGCAGTTATGCTAGGTGCTTATCAGACTCTGTGATGGGGATCAACCATCATCTTCATCAATACTGGTAAAAAATGAGGCTGCAGCACACACAATTTTGGGTGATTTCCTTGCCTTTATTGGCATATAGGCATAGTGAGGCGACGTTTCGGTCCTCAGACCTTCTTCCAGCAGTCACTTAGGGCAAATGCTGGGGATTTTATACATTCTCCAATAACCATTATTATCATTCAATTTACAGTGCAATAAGTGTTTTTTTGTGCATAAACAAATTCCCTTCACAACGGGATTTACATAGTAGTTTATATACATACATCCATGGTTGTTACTCTCATTAAAACAGTAAAATCCTCTGTACTTACAGTTTTCCTCACTATGCCTATATGCCAATAAAGGCAAGGAAATCACCCAAAATTGTGTGTGCTGCAGCCTCATTTTTTACCAGTATCTATATCTCTATCTATATCTATCTATATCTATCTATATCTGTATCTATATCTATATATCTATATCTATATCTATCTATCTATATATATCTATCTGTATCTATATCTATCTATATCTATCTTTATCTATCTATATCTATCTATCTCTATCTATATCTATCTATATCTATAACTAGAAAAGGTTCTCTGCAGCACTCAGTTGCAACCAATGACGTACAAATGCTAACAAGCTATATGTATATGAGAAAAAAGTTTAAAAACGTACGTTTTTTTTCAAAAAACTCAAAAATCTCATCTTTTTATTTCTGAAGTTCTTGGTACATACATTGGCCAATGTCTGTTTGCTCATCGACTGCGACAAAGTGACTTCAGATCCGATGAGTCCTATCGCTGACATCCCTGTCCTCTATATCTATATCTATCTATCTATATCTATCTATATCCATCTATCTATCTATCTCTATCTATATCTATCTATCTATATCTATCTACATAGATAGATAGATATAGATAGATATAGATATACATATAGATGATAGATAGATAGATATAGATAGATAGATGTGGCAAGATGTACACTGGATGGCATTGACACTCATGGAGCTCATTTCTTAAGGGGGATTGCACCAGAAAGAAATAAGTAAAAAGAAATGCAAAGTATTAATTAAATACAACCTGCAATTCAGTAAGTCCTCCCTTCCAAACTCCCTGAATCCAAAGTCACTGAATCACAAGTCACACACTTACTTCCGTCCGCACTTATGCTCCCGATCACACTCAGCTCGTGCCACACTCGCTAGAAAATCAGATTTAATTTTTTTTCTCTTAGCAGAAAAATCAGCCTACAGCTCAGTGTACTTCCAAAGGACTGGAAGCCCCAACCAGCTGCTTCTTCCAAACCCTTAATTATGCACCCCCACCCTTAATTAACCCCTTGTAAGTATAGCTACACCACAGGTTTTAAGTGCAAAGTAGTTAACCCTTTAACTTACAGGTAGTAAAATAAGAGACTATAAACTTGTAGAGAGAAAAGAAAGTTAAGAAAGCCCAATAAAATTAAAAAGGTAAAAAAAAAGCAGTCAGCAATTCACACAGGTATTTGTTGCAGGATTCCCAAACACCTCCTCACTGAATCACAAGTCACACACTTCCGTCCGCACTTGCGCTCCGTCACACTCAGCTTGTGTCACACTGGCTAGAAAATCAGATTTAAATTTTAATTTTTTTTTTCCCTTAGCAGAAAAATTAGCCTACAGCTCAATTTACTTCCAAAGGGATTGGATAGGGATTTTCAAAGGGTCTAGTAACAACCCTTTTGTCCAGTCGGAAGCCAGTTACCTCTAGGCTTTATGGGAGAGTCTGGAAATCTTCCTCAGGGTCAGTCCTGTGGGTCTTTCCCCGGTTGCAGCCATTCTAGAGTTCTTACAAAAGGGGTTGTGGTTTGGACTGGCAGTTAACACCCTTAAAGTACAAGTTTTGGCCCTGGGCGCCATGTTTAATTTTGATCTAACAGGAAATAAATGGGTAAAATGGTTAATTTCATCTTGTCAGAGGGCCACTCTGGCTTGCCTTCCTAGTACCCCTCCTTGGGATCTAAACTTAATGCTTAATGCACTTGTTGATAGTCCCTTTGAACATATCTCAGAGATTCTGGTTAAGATTCTTTGCATTAAACTTGTCTTGCTGGTAGCCCTCACATCAGCTAGACCAGGGGTCTCAAACTCGGCTGGGTTGGTGGGCCGCACATAGAAATTTTTTTTTTATCGGGGGCCGCATTGCTTGTAGGACTAAGGGTACCGTCACATCAGGTGACATCGCCGGAGATATTTTTGGCACCCCGCCAGCGTCGTATGTTTAGACGCGGCGATAACTTCGGTGATGCTTTGGCGATGTTTCAGGCGACGTCGCTGTTGGGGTGTCTAGAATTCCAGCAGGGATCCTGTAACATGGGAGCCTATGGCTCCCATCGCCTGTAACATCGCCATTCGCGATGTTACACAGGGCGATGCTTACACATCGCCTGAGAGTGGTTGCCTGGCTTCACAGCAGTACTGTGAAACC
Source organism: Allobates femoralis (assembly GCA_033576535.1). Lineage (NCBI taxonomy): Eukaryota > Metazoa > Chordata > Amphibia > Anura > Aromobatidae > Allobates > Allobates femoralis. Next base: position 228,250,662 of record JARQOC010000006.1, on the reverse strand, counting down.
AGGCGACCACTCTGAGCCGATTTTTCGGCGCAAAATCGCCTCTTTACACGGGGCGATGTCACCTGGTGTGACGGTACCCTGACATTTTTAGTAATACCAGATTTTTTGGTCAATGTAGTAATGTCCAAATCCTGATCCCCTTCTTGTAGTAATGTCCGCATCTTGGTCCCTTTCTTGTTGTAATGTCCCCATACTGGTCCCCATCCTGGTCCCCCTCTGTACTAATATCCCCAACCTGATCCCCTTCTGTAGTAATGTCCCCCGTGCTGGTCCCTTTTTGTAATGATGACCCCCATACTGATCCCCTTTTGTAGTGATGTCACCATCCTGTCCGCCATGCTGGTCCCCTTTTGTAGTGATGTCCCCATCCTGGCCCCCATAGTGTAGTAATGTCCCCCATGCTGGACCCCTTTTTTAGTGATATCCTCAACCTGGTCTGCCTTCTTTTTACACACTCACACATATTCATTCACAATCACACCCACTCACACATTAACTCACCCACACTCACATTAACTCACCCTCTCACACTCACTCATGTGGAACAAAAGGGGGGGGAAAGCACAACCAATGAGCGGTACCTGGTGGTCTAGTGGGGGCGTCAATAACAGATATGGGGGGTTCGCATCTCACCTTTGGAGGTTCTGCAACCCTGCACAACCTCGGCATATTGCAGTGAATGGCTCCAGACTCCAGCGGTCGGGTTTCCTCCACGAGCAGCTCCTTCTTCCGGTCAGGTGACTCGAGCAAGCCGATCATCTGACCCTGTGACGTTCTCAGCTACGTCACTGCAGGTCCTTTGGATTCTGTTATCGGTGACACTGGCCCACAGCTGCTCCTGCTGCAACCCTAGGATGGGGATATGATATTTGTACAGAACTGTGTGATTATAACAGAAGCGCTAGAACACAGGAGGCACACGTTTAATTACCTTTAATATACCACAACGTGTTTCTACGGCGGTCTGCCGTCTTCATCAGGTAAATCCACCTGATGAAGACGGCGGACCGCCAAGGACTTTTGTTCTAATCACACACTTCTGTACAAAATCGCGCACTCTGACACCGTCGCGCACTCACACCCACAGGCACTGACACCCACAGGCACTGACACCCACAGGCACTGACGCCCACAGGCACTGACGCCCACAGGCACTGACGCCCACAGGCACTGACGCCCACAGGCACTGACGCCCACAGGCACTGACGCCCAGAGGCACTGACGCCCACAGGCACTGACGCCCACAGGCACTGACGCCCACAGGCACTGACGCCCACAGGCACTGACGCCCACAGGCACTGACGCCCACAGGCACTGACGCCCCACACTGAGCACAGCACTACGCTCACAGGCACTCACGCTCACAGGCACTCACGCTCACAGGCACTCACGCTCACAGGCACTCACAGTCACAGGCACTCACACTCACAGGCACTCACACTCACAGGCACAGGCACTCACAGGCACTCACATTAGCACACACTTTTATTACCCTAACCATGCTGGCGGCGGTCCAGTGCATGGGGCCCCTGGGGCTTCCCTGTGCTGCCCCCAGCACTTTGGACAAAGAACCATGCTGGCGGCGGTCCAGTGCATGGGGCCGCCGCGGTCTCCACTCTATAATATTACTTCCGGCCGCTTCACTCTGCCGCTCGCTCTGCCAGTTCAATGCAAGCCACTGTCAGCCAATGAGAGGCCCGCAGGTGACGTCAGCGGCCTCTCATTGGCTGAGGGCTTGTATTGAGCTTACAGAGCGGCAGAGCGAGCGGCAGAGACAGTGAAGCGTCCGCAAGTAATGTTATAGCGGAGACCGCGGCGGCCCCATGCACTGGACCGCCGCCAGCATGGTTCTTTGTCCAAAGTGCTGGGGGCCGCACAAGGAAGCCCCAGGGGCCGCATGCGGGCCGCGAGTTTGAGACCCCTGAGACATATTAGTGATCTTCAGACATTTTATGATCAATCCTCCTTATACACAGATACTTCCTGGCAGAGTAATATTAAGACCTGACCCTTCCTACTTACCTAAAGGGGTGAAACATTTTCATAGGTCTCAGGAAATTACCTTGCCTTCTCTATCTGATCCTCCGTCCAATTCAGAAGAACAAAAACTTCATACTTTAGATGTGAGACAGTCCCTAATTCACTACCTAGATACAACCAAACACTGGGGATAATCGCAAGCCTTGTTAATTTTGGGGTTTCACTGAGTGCTATAGTATTACAAAATGTACCTTAGCTAGATGGGATCGTGATGCAATCTCTATAGTTTACTTCTCTACTGGTACTCCGATACCGTCAGAACTTAGAGCTCATTCAACTAGATCTATCTCTACTTCATGGGCAGAGAAGGGTGAATGTTCTCTTAGAGCAGATCTGTAAGGCCACTATATGGTCGTCTCCTTCTACATTTTTCTGGCACTATATGCTCGATCTTTCCTTTACAACCAATCTATCCTTAGGGAGAAGTGTTTCACAAACAGTGATTCCTCCGTAGATGCTGTTTTTTTTATCATAGTCTCTCATGTGGTGCTGTCATGGACGATAGGGAAAAATCCAAGTTGCTTACCAGTAATGGGATTTTCATGAGCCCATGACTGCACCCATAGTTCCCCACCTTTACTTATTCATGGTTGTGGTCACATTTTCGGATGACTGTGTATTATGGAATTGTCTCTTGGACCTCTCTGGCTCTGTAAACCTACTGATGCAGAGAGGAGCTACCGCCCTTTTATTTTAGTCATATCCTGTCCTGGAGCTGTGGATCCTCTCTTTGTGGTACTGTCATGGGCTCATGAAAATCCCATTACCGGTAAGTAAGTTGGATTATCACGGTGTCAATAAGAGTAAAATAAGGAAATCTCAGACTCTGTTAACCATCTAACTGCCATAGTCACTTCACAGCATCATCTAAGGCAGGGGTGGGAAACCTCCATCCCAAAGACCTTTTATCTGGTCTCTGGGCAGATTGCAGAGGACCTTGGCAATCAACAGTAAACCAATCCATACCCTATGAGGAAGCTGAAGCAGGATCACTAATGAACACTGCCTGCACTCTCTCCGACAGGCACAGATGAAGAGGAGTGGCAGCCCTAGCGCAAGCAGCAGTGTGTTTGCACCCCCCGCAGTGTGTGTGCTCGCCCCTGGTGTGTGATGCCCTTGGCCTCTACAGTGCTATACAGGATGCCACTGTCCCTTGTGCTGTATTTGCCACCAACCCTTCCCAGTTACATTTATGCCCACAGGATTCCCCACTAATGTATATGTCTCCATCTCCAGTGTTGCACATGTCCCCATCTCCAGTGCTGTACATGCACCCACAGGCCTCCCCATTGATGTATATTCCCCTATCCTTCCCAGTGCTATACATGATGTATATGCCCTCAGTGACTCCTGTGTGATGTATATACAGCAGTCCCAGCGTCTCCTATGTGATGTACATGCTTTATTGCTTTAGAAAACTTTTCACAAAGAGTTGACTAAATGCCAGGCAAACGCAAACCTGGAAAAGCAGCCGTGAGAAGCAACAATATTAATATCTCTGAACATCATAGCTTCACCACAGAGAAGCAGCTCAAGTCACCACAGTAGTGGTCAATTAGTCAATTGTTTGATCAAATATAGCAGGGAAATTTTTCAAGATGATAATTTTGTGCGGCCCCAGAATGATGATTTAAATTTACAAATGGCCCCCTCTAGTAAAAAAGGTTCCTCACCCTTGAACTAAGGGTTTAAATGATCATGGTCTGTGCCAACACCGATCATGACTGATGTTGGCTATTGGGTTAAAATTTGTAGCGACCCTTTTCCAAAGAATCATTGTGTGAAACCACCATAAAAGGAGATTTCCACAATTGACATTCATTACATATGCCACTATGGCTAAATAAGTTTGTAAGAGACGCAATAAGTGACAAAAAGAAAGCATTTAGGGAATTAAAGCAAGTAGGTAGTGATGAGGCAGTAAATAAATACAGAAAATTAAATAGCAAATCAAGGCAGCAAAGATTGAGACAGACTCATTGCCAGAGAAAGTAAAAAAAAAAAATCCCAAAATATTCTTTAAAGGGAACCTGTCACCCCAAATAAGCTTTCTAACCTATTAATACCCGTCCCTGCAGCCTTAGAATACATTCTAACACATCCCTGTCTTACCTTTTGTAGTAATCTACAAATACTATAATGTAGTTTGAAAACTTAGGAAAATTTTGTCAGAGGGGCATTCCTGAAAGGCATTTTGACTGGTAGGCGGGTCACCTGTGCCGCGCTACCCCTGCCTCGTTGTTGTAATACGCGTTGCTGTAAATACGCGTGTAATGAGCGTCATTATACAAAAGCAGAACGCGGGCACGATTTCTATATCGCGCTCGCAATGTCACCGCTGCGACATGGTCATGTGACGCCGGGACGCGTCACTTCCGGTCGCAGGGTTCACAGGCAGACTCCGCGCATGCACAGATAGCATGCTGAAGTCTGCCTGTGTGCGACCTGAAGTGACGCGCGAACCCTGCGTCACATTACCGTGTCGCAGCGGTGACATTGCGGGCGCGATATAGAAATCATGCCCGCGCTCTGCTTTTGTATAATGACGCCCATTAGGGCGTATTACAGCAACGAGGCAGGGGTAGCGCGGCACAAGGGGACCCGCCTACCGGTCAAAATGCCTTTCAGGAATGCCCCTCTGACAAGATTTTTGTAAATTTGCAAACTACATTATAGTACTTGTAGATTACTACAAAAGGTGAGACAGGGATGTGTTAGAATGTATTCTAAGGCTGCAGGGACAGGTATTAATAGGTTAGAAAGCTTATTTGGGGTGACAGGTTCCCTTTAACTACATAAATAGTGCAAAACTAAAAAATGATTGTGTTGTCCCACTTAAAAATAGTCTGGGTGAAATGGTGGATGAGGAAAAAGCCAATATGCTAAATGACACTTTTGCACCGGTATTTACACAAGAATATCCCATGGCAGACAACATGATAGCAAAAACTCTCCATTAAATGTAACCTGCTTAACCCAACAGGAAGTACGGCACCGTCTAAAAATCACAAGTTGACAAATCTTCAGGCCCGGATGGTATACACCCCAGAGTATTGCAGGAATTAAGTACTGTCATAGATAAACCATTATTTTTAATCTTTAAAGATTCCATAATAACAGGGTCTGTACCACAGGACTGACATATATTAAATGTGGTGCCAATATTCAAAAAGGGGACAAAAACTGAACATGGAAATTATAGGCCAGTAAGCTTAACCTCTACTGTGGGTAAAATCCTACAGGGTTTTCTAAGAGATGCTATACTGGAGCATCTGAAGAAAAATAACCTCATGACCCAATATCAAAATGGGTTTACGAGGGACCGTTCCTGTCAAACTAACCTGATAAGCTTCTATGAAGAGGTAAGTTCTGGACTGGACCACAGAAATGCAGTGGACGTGGTGTATATGGACTTCTCAAATGCTTTTGATACGGTGACACACAAAAGGTTGATACATAGAGCAATGGGGATAGGAGAAAATGTTTATAAGTGGGTTAAGAACTGGCTCAGTGATAGGAAACAAAGGGTGGTTATTAATGGAACACACTCAGAATGGGTCAAAGTTAACAGTGGGGTACCACAGGGGTCAGTTTTGGGCCCACTTCCTTTTAAAGAAGACCTGTTAACCTCTCATACATTCTGATCTACTTGCAGCACTGAATGCAGCATGTCTGCTGCATTCAGGCAAGGGGTCCCCCATGTCTCTAGCCCATCTGTACTCTGAGATAATTGAACTTAAATACATATAATGTGGCGCCAAAAAGGTGGGGTTTAGTGGCTGGAGCCACTTCTCTTCACAGGTCAATTTCACGTCCCCTGGATATAATATCCTCCCCTCCGCCGCCTCCCTCCTGTCACTCATGGTCCCTTCTCCTGCGTCTGCAGCATGAGAAGCTGGACGCAGGTGCAGAGCGAGGGATCGTTCTTAAAGTGCTGGCCTCCTGCCCCGCCTCCTGCCGTGACATCACTGCCTATCCCCACCCTTCTCTATATTATCCACGGAGCAGGGCGGGGTAAGGCGGTGATGTCACCGCAGGAGGCCGGCCACCCCGCCTCCTGCCATGATGTCACCGCTTATTTCCACCCTGCTCTATGTTATCCATGGAGCAGGGCGGGGAAAGGCGGTGACGTCACTGCAGTAGGCGGGGCAGGTGGCCAGCACTCCAAGAACGATCCCTCGCTCTGCACCTGCGTCCAGCTTCTCATGCTGCAGGCACAGGAGAAGGGTCCATGAGTGACAGGAGGGAGGCGGCGGAGGAAGGATAATACATACAAGGGGTGTGAAATTGCCCTGTGAAGAGAAGTGTCTCCAGCCACTAAACCCCACCTCTTTGGCTCCACATTGTAAGTTTTTAAATTCAATTATCTCGGGGTACAGGGGAACTAGAGACATAGGGGACTCCTTGCCTGAATGCAGCAGACATGCTGCATTCAATGTTGCAATTAGATCAGCATGTATGGGAGGTGACAGGTCCTCTTTAACATTTATTAATAACCTTGTAGGGGGCATACAGAGTAGAATCTCAATATTTGCAGATGACACTAAACTCTGCAGGGTAATCAATACAGACGAGGACAATTTTATATTACAGGAGGATTTATGTAAACTAGAAGCTTGGGCTGATAAATGGCTAATGAGCTTTAATGGGGATAAATGTAAGGTCATGCACTTAGCAGAGGAAATAAAATGTATAAGTGCTTAATTGTAAAACACTGGGCAAAACTATCACTGAAAAAGACATGGGTGTAGGGATGGATGATAAACTCACAATTAGTGCCCAGTGTCAGGCAGCTGCTGCAAAGGCAAATAAAATAATGGGATGCATTAAAAGAGGCATAGATGTTCATGAGGAGAACATAATTTTACCTCTATACAAGTCACTAGTGCGACCACACTTAGAATACTGTGTACAATTCTGGTCTCCCGTGTATAAGAAAGACATAGCTGAACTAGAGCGGGTCCAGAGAAGAGCGACAAAAGTCATTAGAGGACTGAGGGGTTTGCAATACCAAGACAGGTTATTAAACTTGGGGTTATTTAGCTTGGAAAAACGAAGGCTTAGCGGTGATCTTATAATAATGTATAAATATATGAGGGGACAGTTCAGAGAACTTTCTAATGATCCCTTTACTCTTAGGCCTGAGACGGGGACAAGGGGGCATCCTCTCCGTCTGGAGGAAAGAAGGTTTAATCATAATTACAGACGTGGATTCTTTACTTTAAGAGCAGTGAGACAATGGAACTCTCTGCCACATGATGTTGTAATGAGTGACTCACTACTAACATTTAAGAAGGGCCTGGATGCCTTTCTTGAAAAATATAATATTACCAGTTATATATACTAGATTCTTTGATAGGGTGTTGATCCAGGGAACTAGTCCGATTGCCGTAGTGTGAGTCAGGAAGGAATTTTTTCCCCCAATGTGGAGCTTAGTGTTGTCACATGGTTTTTTTTTGCCTTCCTCTGGATCAACATGTTAGGCTATGGGTTGAACTAGATGGACTTAGGGTACCTTTACACGTCGCAACATTGTATGCAATTTCACTTGCAACTTACTGGTTGCAGTGAAATCATGGACACATTGGTCCATTTTGTTGCCGTGTACAAATGGAACAATGTGTCCATGATTTCAATGCAACTAGTAAGTTGCAAGTGAAATTGCATGCAATGTTGCGACATGTACAGGTACCCTTAAGGTCTTCCTTCAACCTTAAATACTCTGTTACTATGTTACTATCTATGTTACATGATCAGCATCAAATAACTAATAGCTTTGGGCCCCCAACACTGGGACCACCAGAATGGTATCCTAAGATTTGTCTGTCAAACATTTTATTTTAATACACCATGCAGTTCAGTGGATTGTCACTTAGACATAACCTAGATCAAAAGACATGACCTTATACAGAACTGGGTAAATGCCAGTGTCCCGGGTAATCCATGTGGAAAACTGGTGTCAAACTTTTTTTATTTTTTTATTTTTTATTTTATTATTTTTTTTATTATTATTATTATTTTTTTTTGTGCATTTGAAAGTTTTTGTTGCATGGCTCTAGAAGACTCTGGCAGTTTGTCTTGGCACCAAACTTTATTAACATGTAATTCGTTATTTTATTTTTTCCTATCCTCAGACTTGGAGCTGAATGGTCGTAGAAGACCAGAAACACCGTCGTCGTCATCATCATCATCATCTTCCTCATCTTCTTCTTCATCTTCTTCAAGTTCCTCTTCCTCACCCTCCTCATCCTCCTCCGAGTATGATGACTCATCAGATCAAGACTGGGAGGAGGAAGAAGGTTTGAGTAAAAAAGAGAGAGAAAGAAGAAGGGTGGAGAGAGAGATGCAAAGGCGGAGAGAACGGGAACGACGTCAGAGGGAAAGATCTCGGCAGCGACATGAGGAGAGGCTTCTTATGTCCAGAATCCCTGCAGCACACAGGCCTCTTACACCACCCCCATCTCTGCCTACACCACCCTCACCTCCTAGTATGCCACATTGCTTGACATGGTTTGAGATTGAAGGTTTACATTGCCTTGTTAAGAAGCTTGAATCTCTTCCTCCACACAAGAAGTGCCTTCCAGATGGCATTCATGACCCAGATGCTCTAATCACAGACATCAAGGTGAGTTAGTTCACAAATGCTCTTTTGCATTTTAAAGATTGATTGATTATTTTTCAGTAAAAAAATGATTTCTAATCTATGTATTTCAGCATTTACGGCACTATAGGATTCTTTGTTAACCTTAGACAGTGTTTATGACCTAAGATCATTCCCAAAATGCTTTGGGTGGGTTACAAAACTGCTCTTTTTTCACAGCTGAGTTCCTAACTGGCTTTAGTGCATATTTTACAGTGTGTTTATGGCTAATGTTATAAAACAGAAGCCACTGGGCAGGTTTCGATTGATCTTCTATGCAAGTGATTGCAAACCTTTCAGGGGCCAAGTGCCCAAACTGCAACCAAAAATCTAATTATAGTGAAGTGCCCATAGGTCAATTTAACCTAAATTACTGTAATAAACGTCTCAAGTAAAGTAAAGAAGTAAAGAGAGATGCATAAAGTGCATGTTCACTAATGCCAGAAGCCTCACCAACAAAATGGAGGAATTAGAATTGATTTTGTTGGAAAATAATTATGACATGGTGGGAATTTCGGAGACTTGGCTGGACGAGAGCCATGACTGGGCTGTTAATTTACAGGGCTATTGTCTGTTCAGAAATGACCGTACAAATAGGCGAGGAGGAGGTGTATGTTTATACGTAAAATCATCCTTAAAACCCATCCTGCGTGATAATATAGGTGAATCTAATGGAAATGTAGAGTCTCTGTGGGTGGAGATAAGGGAGGGGGAAAAAATAATAAATTACTGATAGGGGTTTGTTATAAGTCCCCAACAATAATGGAAGTGGAGGAGAATATCCTCATAAAGCAAATAGATGAAGCAGCGACTCAGGGAGAAGTCATTATTATGGGGGACTTCAACTACCCTGAAATACATTGGGGATCAGAAACCTGCAGTTCCAGCAAAGGTAATACGTTTTTGAAAACTATAAGAGACAATTACCTTTCACAACTGGTTCAGGACCCAACAAGAAGGGGGGCACTGCTGGACCTAATATTAACCAACAGGCCAGACCGCATATCAAATATACGGGTTGGAGGTCACTTGGGTAATAGTGATCATAACTTAATAAGCTTTCAAGTATCCTTTACTAAGACTGTAGTAGAGGGGCCACAAGGACACTAAACTTCAGGAAGGCAAATTTCCAACGGTTGAGAGATGATCTTAGTGCAATAAACTGGGACGATGTCCTGAGACATAAAAGTACACAACACAAATGGGAGATGTTTATTAGCATCCTGAATAGGACCTGTGCACAATATATACCCTATGGGAATAAGCATGCTAGAAATAGGAGGAAACCACTATGGCTAAATAAAGCGGTAAGAAGTGCAATATGTGACAAAAAGAAAGCATTTAGGGAATTAAAGCAAGTAGGTAGTGATGAAGCATTAAATAAATACAGAAAATTAAATAACATTTGTAAAAAGCAAATCAAGGCAGCAAAGATTGAGACAGAGAGACTCATTGCCAGAGAAAGTAAAAAGAATCCCAAAATATTTTTTAACTACATAAATAGTAAGAAACTAAAAAATGATGGTGTTGGCCCCTTTAAAAATAGTCTGGGTGAAATGGTGGATGAGGATGAGGAAAAAGCAAATATGCTAAATGACTTTTTTTCAACGGTATTTACACAAGAAAATCCCATGACAGACAATATGATCAGTGATAACAAAAATTCTCAATTAAACGTCACCTGCTTAACCCAAGAGGAAGTACGGCATCGTCTAAAAATCACTAAAATTGACAAATCCCCGGGCCCAGATGGGATACACCCCAGAGTGCTGCAGGAATTAAGTACTGTCATAGATAGACCATTATTTTTAATATTTAAAGATTCCATAATAACAGGGTCTGTACCACAGGACTGGCGTATAGCAAATGTGGTGCCAATATTCAAAAAGGGGACAAAAACTGAACTTGGAAATTATAGGCCAGTAAGCTTAACCTCTACTGTGGGTAAAATCCTAGAGGGTTTTCTAAGAGATGCTATACTGGAGTATCTGAAGAAAAATAACCATGACCCATTATCAACATGGTTTTACGAGGGACCGTTCCTGTCAAACTAATCTAATAAGCTTCTATGAAGAAGTAAGTTCTGGACTGGACCAAGGAAATGCAGTGGATGTGGTGTATATGGACTTTTCAAAAGCTTTTGATACGGTGCCACACAAAAGGTTGATACATAAAATGAGGGCAATGGGGATAGGGGAAAATATGTGTAAGTGGGTTAAGAACTGGCTTAGTGATAGGAAACAAAGGGTGGTTATTAATGGAACACACTCAGAATGGGTCACAGTTAACAGTTGGGGTACCACAGGGGTCAGTGTTGGGCCCGCTTCTATTTAATATATTTATTAATGACCTTGTAGGGGGCATACAGAGTAGAATCTCAATATTTGCAGATGACACTAAACTCTGCAGGGTAATCAATACAGAGGAGGACAATTTTATATTACAGGAGGATTTATGTAAACTAGAAGCTTGGGCTGCTAAATGGCAAATGCGCTTTAATGGGGATAAATGTAAAGTCATGCACTTGGGCAGAGGAAACAAAAGGTATAATTATGTGCTTAATTGTAAAACACTGGGCAAAACTGTCACTGAAAAAGACCTGGGTGTATGGGTAGATGACAAACTCACATTTAGTGGCCAGTGTCAGGCAGCTGCTGCAAAGGCAAATGAAATAATGGGATGTATTAAAAGAGGCATAGATGCTCATGAGGAGAACATAATTTTACCTCTATACAAGTCACTAGTGCGACCACACTTAGAATACTGTGTACAATTCTGGTCTCCGGTGTATAAGAAAGACATAGCTGAACTAGAGCGGGTCCAGAGAAGAGCGACAAAAGTTATTAGAGGACTAAGGGGTCTGCAATACCAAGACAGGTTATTAAACTTGGGGTTATTTAGCTTGGAAAAACGAAGGCTTAGGGTGATCTTATAATAATGTATAAATATATGAGGGGCAGTACAGAGACCTTTCTAATGATCTCTTTACTCTTAGGCCTGAGACTGGGACAAGGGGGCATCCTCTACGTCTGGAGGGAAGAAGGTTTAATCATAATCACAGACGCGGATTCTTTACTGTAAGAGCAGTGAGACTATGGAACTCTCTGCCACATGATGTTGTAATGAGTGAGTCACTACTAACATTTAAGAAGGGCCTGGATGCCTTTCTTGAAAACTATAATATTACCAGTTATATATACTAGATTCTTTGATAAGGCGTTGATCCAGGGAATTAGTCTGATTGCCATATCTGGAGTCAGGAAGGAATTTTTTCCCCAATGTGGAGATTAGTGTTGCCACATGGGGTTTTTTTTGCCTTCCTCTGGATCAACATGTTAGGCTATGGGTTGAACTAGATGGACTTAAAGTCTTCCTTCAACCTTAAAAACTATGTTACTATGTCACTATGTAAGTGCTGCCCAGGGGAGAGAGCCAGCAGATTATTATTATTATTTATTTATTTATATAGCGCCATTATATTCCATGGTGCTTTACAATTCTAAAAGGGCAGACTAGGACAAGTACTATAGTAACAATACAAGTAACAATAAATGTGAACAATTCGGTTGTACAGATACAAGAGGGGAGAAATCCTGTCCGCGAGGGCTCACAGTCTACGAGGGGCGGGTGGTGATACAGTGGGAGGGGGAAATTCCAGTCGTGAGGCGGTGTGGTGGACCGGGTCTTATTGCAGGTGGTAGGCTTGGCGGAAGAGGTGGGTCTTCAGGCTTCTTTTGAAGGTTCTCAGGATAGGAGAATGTCTGATGTGTTGGGGCAGTGAGTTCCAGAGTATGGGTGAAGCACGGGAGAAATCCTGTATGCGGTTGTGCGAATAGGAGATGAGGGGGAGTAGAGGAGAAGCTCTTCGGAGGAATGCAGGTTGCGTGAGGGTAGGTATCGGGAGACCATGTCAGAGATGTATGGAGGGGACAGGTTGTGAATGGCTTTGTATGTCATGGTTAATGTTTTAAACTGGGATGTCTGGGAAGTAGGGAGCCAGTGAAGGGCTTGGCAGAGGTGGAGACAGGGGAGTGGCGGGGAGACAGATGGATTAGGCGGGCAGCGGAGTTCAGGATAGATTGGAGATGTGCAAGGGAGGTATTGGGGAGGCCGGTGAGCAGGAGGTTGCACTAGTCGATGCCAACTTTCTTTTTTTCCTGTACAGGGCTTGTAGTCCTGAGACCCTGATTATCAATTCTATTATTTTAACAATTAAGTGATTTTAAACTTACATTTGCAGTCTTTTCTTCTCTTTATCAGTGGTCATGCATCTCATATGCTCTTAATGAAGCTGAGCTGCTCCCACTGCCCTTTCCAGACACAACAGGTGGATTGAGCAATATGGAAAAAAAATGGAGAATTTTAGATAGGAGAGAGATCTTATCATGGAATGCAAGCAGATTCCACTCTGAAATCCTGGTCCCTATCATGTAGTAATGTCTCCATCCTAACCCTCTTTTTGTATTTACGTGCTCCATCCAGACCCTATTCTTGTAGTTAGAGGTTTTCCCATGAATCAAGTTAATTTTAATCAATAGATCTTTGAATACTGATAATTTCCACAATTGAATGTGTTTAATAAAAATGTTCCTGTGCTGGGATAATCTTATATATGTGTCCCTGCTATGTAGAGTTTCATTTTTATTTCTTTTTACCAAATCATTTTTATTGGATTTTCAAACAAATCGGATAACAAACAGTTGAAATTACAACAAGGTTAGGAAACAGTGAAACCAGGCAGTATGACAGACTACATTCAATGGCCGCATAGCGGTTATCACTGAGGGCAAATGAGGGTGAGGAGTAGGTAGGAGTTAAGTTGGGAAGGGCGTAAGGGAGAGGAAGGGGGGGGGGGAGAGAGGATGAAGGGGCGGAAGGGGGGAGAAACAAGGAACAGTTGCAGCATAATCAAAAACCAAGCCTCCAAGCCAGGAGAGGACACCGATCCCCCATCTCTCCAGACGGAAAACAAGCGTAACAAATAGGGGCCAGTAACGATTGAAAAGAACGGTAATAGGCATTAGAGAATCCATCTGGACCCGGGGCGCTCTTCTTCTTAGTTTGTTTAATGGTTGCCTGTATCTCCTCTACCATGAAGGGAGCGTTTAAAAAGGTTAATTGATCCTCAGAAACAGCGGGTAGGTTGATGGAATCAAGATAATCTGCAATACCTTGAGTTGTGGGCTGGGGAGTCGAGGGGTCATTTTTAAGATTGTATAAGCCTGCATAATATTTAGCAAACTCTGCGGCAATCTCTACAGGCTTTCTGACAGGTCGGCCTCCAGGGCTCAAAATATGATCTATCCTGGATTTAGCCTCTCTTTTTTTTTTTTTTTTTTTTTGACTCTACGGGCAAGAAGGGCACCAGCCCTGTCCCCCATAGAGTACCAATTCGTTTTCAAATTGCTCAAATTGTGAGCGTACGAGGTCAGCATAGAATCCCGGAGTTTAAATCTTATTGTATAAATTTCCGAAGTAACAGAGGGGGGATACAGCCGACATATTAAGGGACTCCAAGATCTGCAATCTGGATTGCAGCTTATTTTTGTCCCTTCCCTCTTACACTTCAAAGCTGCTGCTTGTTGTATAAATAATCCCCTCAAGACCGCCTTATGGGCTGCCCACAACGTCTCGTCAGTAATATCTCCAGTATCGTTTAACTGAAAATACAGAGACAACCCTGAGGAGACTCTGGACACCACGTCCTCGTTCAGCAGAAGGCCATCATTCAAGCGCCACCTAAAAACCGGGGGAGTCTGGTGTGCCAGAGTTATATTGAGGAATATAGGGGCATGATCCGACCAGGATATCAACCCTATCTCAGAACTGAGGCATCAGGACAAGACAGCGTCATCCACCACAAAATAGTCCAATCTACTATATGTGAGATGCTGAGGGGAGAAAAAGGTGTGGTCCCGCTCCGCTGCATGGGAATATCTCCGATGATCATGATATTGAAACTCAAGAGCGAACAACCTCCACTCCCCCGACATCCCCCACTTCGATGGGAACAATCAAGGTCTCGCTTCATGGGGGGGAATTAAAATTCCCACATACAATCTTACCACCACGCGCCACCGATTTGACAGTCTGTAATGTGCACGTCTCACAAATTTGCATTGACCCGTGTTAGGAGCATAGAGTGATGATATAGTGTGCAAGACTCCATTTAAAGTGCAGACCAGCACCAGCAGTCTGCCGCCCGGGTCTACATGTAACCCCTCCAACTTAAAGGCCACGGTATGCTTAATCATGATACACACTCTCGCCTTCTTGACTGAATTATTGGCAAAAATATGTGGGGGAATTGGGGGTTATGAAACCTGAAATTGTCTGATTCCAATAGGTGGGTTTCCTGAAGAGAAATGATTTCCACCCGAGATTTCATCCCCTTAACATTGAGTGACATTATTTTTAAGCTCATATTATAGAATCAGAGAGCAAAGCTATGTCGAGCACGGAATCCCATTGATCCTCCAATATTGATCACAATAAAAAAAGACATAAACTGGATGTCCAAATATATTTTATTAAATTTTTCAAGGAAAATGGGGAGGGGGAAAAGGATACAGAAAGAAAGGGAAAGGAAAACACATACATAAATAACATATAACGGGAGAAGTTATAAACGTGTGTAAAACTTGAAATATACAGCAGGAAAGCATCTGTAATATAAGTGGTATTGATAAACAAGAAATCAAAATAAACATATAAAACAATTCTCTGTTAGAGTGACAACATAACTCAAAATTCTAAGCTAGTAGAAAGTCGTAATATAGATAAAGTAATCTAAGGAGGAAACTGTAGTAAAATCCAGTGATATAATATACAAACTGTTAAGTAAAAGATAAGTCTAAATCAGGTATAAGACACGCAAAAATCAGGAATTATAAACTGGAAACCATGGCCGACTCCCAAGTAAGGGACATATTAGTAGGGAATGCTAAGATAGGAATAAATTGCTGCAAAATAACACAAGAAAAAGAAAACAACAACCATAAACCTAAAGAGGTGGAGAGAAAAAAAAAAACTAAAAGAGAAGAAAACAAAACCGTCAAAAAGCCGGGGCCTGTCTCCATTGTCCCAGGCCAAAAGCCCAGTTCCTCGGGCAACGAGCAGAACAGGAAAAAATCTGCTATCCAAGGGCACAGTACAAATGTACCGTTCAGAAAACAGCCTCAAAGGCGGCTGTCTGAGGCTCCGTTCACAGGATCGTCCCGTACTCCACTTCAGGTCGTGGACCACTCTGTGGTCACCCTCTTCTTCTCCGATGATTTAGCATTTGCCAGTACAAAAGGGATTCTCCACGAAGACAATCTGTCCTCTGCCTGCTTTGGTGAGTAACATGTAACCATCCGGTCATCGTGATAAATTATTAACTTCACCGGGTTGAAACCGCATTTCTAGCGAATGTTACCCTCCCTAAGGGCCGCACACACGTGCATACGCCAGGCCCTTCGCCAATGTGGCTGCCGACGGGTCTGGGAACACCTGCAGTCCCTGGAATTCCTCAGACAGCAGAGGGGGTTTTCTCATCTGCTGTACGAAGGCATCTTTTGTGGGGAACCTGAGCATTCTGGCTAATACATCTCTGGATGCGGTGGGTCCTAGGTGTTTGAGTTTCGGGGTTCTATGAATCCTCTCTATCGCCAGGTCCCCCGGAGGAAAGTCAGGCAACACAGAGGCTAGAAATCTCTGCGTGAAAGGGGCTAGTTCTTCATCAACAATCTCCTCCGGAATGCCACGGACTCTTATGTTTTGCCTCCTAGACCTGTCCTCCAGGTCATACACCTTGTCATGCACTGAGGAGAGCTGATTCCGCAGTGCAGCATTATCATCTACTAAGGCGTTGATGGTAGTGGCATATTCCCCTAGCTTGCCTTCTACATGTGCTGTTCTATCCCCCAGGGAGTTCAGGTCTCTCCTTATTTCCCTCAGCATCTCATGCATATCCTGCTTCAGGGAGACCCTCATTGTAGCCAGAAAGTCTTTCATGTCCCCTCTTGTGAGCGGGGCAGAGCTGCAGCTGCTGTGTGGGGGAGTAGAGTGTCTCTCACCTTTATTTGAGACGCGGGAGACGGGAAGACCTGGCTGGGGAGACAGGCGCCATCTTCCCAGCAGCATGCACAGTCTTGCCCTCCGGGGAAGAAGTCCGGCAAGCGAGGTGGAGAAGCCCGCCTGTTCGACCTGCCACGTGTCATCATGAGCCCCAGTCAATGGAGAATGCAGCGGTAAGGTTTGTGGGTATCTGGGAAGCCGCGGTGAGCCGGTATGTGTCGGTAAGGGTCCTATGGAGCGGGAGAACTCAGTCTATGCGGCCACCACGTTCAGTGTGCAGGTCAAGCCCCCCTTTATTTTTATTTCTGACCGTGTACAGAACACGTTCTGATCATACCACATCTCCTGGGCAGGGAAGGAAGTAAAAGAGTATACAGACATTACATAGCATAGGATCACAGTTGATTCTTTTTAAGAGGTAAAACCTTTCTCTGCCTGTTTCTTGAATATGTTTTACCTTAAAGAAAGAATTATTTGTGATCCCCTGCTGTAATGTCTCTATACTCTATTTCATCCTCCCCTAACCAGGATCAAACCAATGCTCCATGCATAGTCCGAAGCAAGAATGAAACTGTACGTAGTAGGAGCACATTTATAATATTATCTTTGCACAGGAACATTTTTTTTTTTTTTTTTTTTTTTTAACCTCATTTTTATTAAAGTTTAAACTTTTCATACAACCAGGAATATACAGTGACACATATATCAATGGTATTAAAATACAGAAATGAAGAACATCTCAAATGAGACATTAAGGTAAAAATGTAACAGTAATATAAAAGATAATAAACCCATCCCTCCCTTCCCCTAATGCCTGCTTCATTAGATAATTATCATTTAATTGACCCTATCTTAATGGAGATATTTATTAGCTAAAGAAATCAATTTCGAAGGATAAGTACTACATCTCAAAATACCTAGAGTGCCTTTCAAGTCCTCCACAACGTACCACTCTGTGTGTTTATAAGGTATCATAAAACTCCCTATCTCTGCTTTTGAGAAAGTCTTTAAAATGAATGGTTTCCATTCGTGAAAGAATTTTTTGGTCAACTTGGTAGGGTTTCTTAATGTCGCCAAGAATTCTAAGTCTAATGATTTCCTGATGGTATTGCGCACTGTTTCAATCGAGGGAACAATCTCATGGATCCAGTGTAGCAAAAGTAGCGTCTTAGCCACTAGAGAGATTGTGTGGAATAAGGTATGTAACTGGCCATCCATGGTAGTGACCATTGAATAGTGGAATAACCATAGTAATGGGTCATTTCTACTTTCAGCAGGGTATAATCCCGAGGCCAGGTTTCCCACTTTTTTCCAAATTTTTTGCGTCTCCGCGCAAGACCACATTCCATGCTCTAGGTCGGTCAGGGGAGTCCGGCATTTAGGACAATGAACCCATCTCTCTCTATTAGCTGGAGAAGGTGGAATATTGAACCCTTTAATTATTCCGTGCATGAGTCTATATTGAATATCTCTCCACTTTTCATTTATATTTTTCCTTATTGAGCCCCATCCCATGAGTATATTTTGAGTTAGGTCTGGATCACTGAAATGTTTCCTCCATATAGAAAACAGTTTATGGGACCCTAAAGGTCTTAGGGTTTTTTGTAACTTGTTGTACAAGGAGGATATTGACGTGTTGCCAGGTGTAGTCCTCATCAACTCTCCCCATTCACCTCCCTCTTTTTCTGCTGAAACATCACGCAAACTGGACAGAAGATGTCGTTGTAATTGTAAATATTGTAACCATTGAGATCTTGGAAGATTAAATTTGTTTAAAATTTCTTCACCAGTTAACCATCTTTTCTCCCCGGCATGCATGAGGTCCCCCAGCGTTTTTACCCCCCTCTCCCTCCATGCACTGAATAGCAAGTTGTCAGCCCCTTGTGGGAAGGAAGGAACAGCCCAGTGGTTCAGATATTTAGAAATCTGCCATGAGAGCTTAATTGTTTTCCTCACTGCCTTCCAAGTCATCACTGTGTCTCTGTAGATAGATGAACATTTGATTCTCGGAGGCAATTCTCTCAGTGAGGAATGAAACAGAGCCGATAAATCCCACGGTTTGGAGAACTCCCCCTCCAGGCCCACATCAGAGAATTTGGAGATATTATTGACCCAATCTAGGACATTTCTCATGACACACGCCAGATTATATCCTTTAATATCCGGGACTCTCAGTCCTCCTTCCTCTCTAGATTGCATTAAAGTTGTTAATTTAATTCTTGATCTTTTGCCTCCCCATAAGAAGTTTGAAAATGCAGTGTTCAGTCGTCTGACAACCTCATGTTTGAGTAGCATTGGGATCGTTTGGAACGGATAAAGAAGCCTCGCGAAACTAACCATTTTGAGCAGGTGAGATTGGCCCAACAGCAACAAGGGAAGATTTTTCCAGATCTCTAGTTCCTTTTCTATTTTTTCCGATTATTGGTAGAAAATGTAATTTGTATATCAAATCGGGCGATCTAGCCAGCTGAACACCTAAATATTTCAAATTATTTTTTGCTACTGGGATTCCGCAAAGTGTGGTTCTGGCTCCGTTATGTGTCCCATTCTTAAGAAAGAGAATTTCGCATTTGTCCCTATTCAATACAAATCCTGATGATTGTTCCTATTTTTTCAATGGTGTTTAGGATTGTTTTAAGATCTCTTTGAGGATGGTTTACAAGCAAGATTATATCGTCAGCAAAAAGGGACATTTTAATTTCCTTCTCTCCAACCTTAAGGCTTTCATAGGTGTTCTGGGCGTTTAAATATAACGCTAGTGGTTCGAGCGCTAAGTTAAAGAGAAGAGGGGACAGCGGACAGCCCTGGCGGGTTCCCTTCTCTAGTTTAAGTGTTTCTGACAAAAATCCTGGAATGCTCACGCATGCCCTCGGGTTGCTGTACAGAGACCTCAAAAATTGGCGAAAGGGGCCCACCAAACCGATAGTATCTAGGACCCAATCCAGCCATGACCACCTCACATTATCAAATGCTTTCTCTGCATCTAGGGTGATCATGGCTGGATCTCCCACCTCCCTCGTTCCACGATGTCTCGTTACATCAATGAGTAGCATAGCTTTTCTAATGTTAGTAATTGTTGATCGTCCTTTCACAAAGCCCGATTGATGTGGCTGTATCAGTCTAGGAAGAATTGTTGCCAACCTATCCAACATTTTTTAAAACCATATCTAATTGTGGAAATTAATATTATTACAAGATCTATTGATTAGAATGACCTTTTAAATTAACTTTATTCGTGGGAAAACCCCTTTAAGTTCTACATGTTGACCTTCTACTTCCAGTAATGTGCTCCATCCTTCCAGTTGTATGCTATATCCTGACCCTCTCTCCTTGCAGTTATATGCTCCATCCTGACCATCCCCTTGGAAAGGGGTGTAATCTCCACAGTATATTAGGACCTGCTTCACACTTTCCTATTAAAACACCCTATGGTGGCACAAGGGAAATTGGAAGCAGATGTGGGAATTATTGAGGATGATAAATGGGAATCCATTTTAGAATATATCCCTAAATTGTCAGTCAGTGAACCCAGGAGGATGTCTCAATTCCTCCTTATTCATAGAGCATATAGATCCCTAGACGTTTTGTTTAACATAAGGGCATGTTCAGACTCAGGGTGCCATAGGTGTGGATCTGAGGCAGCGGGCATTCTACATATGATGTGGCAATGCCCGAGACTCGCATCCTTTTGTATAGCAATTGTTACACTTATATTTCCCTTCAATTAAGGTATCATCCCCAGAGACCCGGTGGTCTGCATATTGGGATATGTGGAAGAAATTGTGGTGGATAACATGGGGAAAATAGCGATAGCACGACTTCTAAATATGGCTAGAAAGCAAAACTGATAGCTAAATATTGGATCAGAGCGGAACCTCCCTCTAGGCAGGAATCTATTAGGCAGGTAGAATATGTGGTACAATTGGAGGAAAAAATATATTATAAAAGGAAAAATACCAAATTTCATTATAGACTCTGGGTGCCATGTAGGACATAGATATGGATGTTGAGAGGGAGAGTAATGTCACATGGATAAGAGATATGGAGTAAGCAGTGGTAAAGGAGAAGATGCAAGAAATATATGTAAAGCTACAGAACGGTACTTCATGGATGTATAAAATGGGGGAGATTGCTGTCTAAAAAGGAGGGGAATAGGCAAGGGTTCATTTCTGTTATAAGAAAATGTGAACTTTTGATGTGTGAGCTTTATATATGATAAGTTTTTGTTGATCCGTAAAATAATCTGAGTTAAAAAAACAAAACAAAAAACATGTTAATAACTAAACACTAACTAACCTGAACAAGTGCTCCTCTCAGAGCTGGGGGTAGTAAGCTATCCATTTAGGGTGGTGAGTTTATGAACCACATCTTGTTTAACATTTACTCGTGAAATATTGGGTAAGGGTATTAGAGTAAAGAAGATTGAGAGATGAGAGAGGTAGATATGGAAGAGGGGAAGAGAATAATGGGAGGTGTGGAATGATGGGTTGGGACGTAAAGGAAAAAGGAAGGGAGACTGAAGGGGACCAGGCATTCCCCCCTCAGGGCAGGCCAAACAACTTGAGATATCTCGGGAATACAAAAATGTCACCCAGCATCACCATGTGGATACAAATTTGTCACTGGAGCCATTAAGCTCCGGAGTGAGATCTTCCATCCTATACAGACAATGCATTTCCATCAGCCAGTCTGTCAAGGGGGGACAGACTGCCTTTTTCCAATATCTCAGAATGATTGTATGGGCTGCCGCCATGCAGAACCGCAAAATGTCTTTCTTTTGAGATCTGATAGAGCTCGGGAGCAGTGAGCGTAAAGGCCCTGTCACACATAATGAGATTGCTGTAGCGTCACAGATTTTTGGACGCAACAGCGATCCCGCTAACGATCTCGTTATGTATGACACGCACCAACGATCTGGCCCCTGCTGTGAGATCGTTGATCGTTGCACACTACTCTGGATCATCTCGACATCGTTGCGCTCCTGCTGGGAGCGCTACATCGTTGTGTTTGGCAGGGACAATGACCAATGATCTCAATGCTACACTATGGAGTGACAATTCCCAACGACCTCGGCATAATTCTGGATCGCTAGTGCGTCGTTTTTCACATCGCTGGTGAGATACCTGTTTGACATCTTACCAGCTATGTGAAAACCGACACACCAGCGATCTCTGCACATCGTTATCGGGATCGCTGGTGCGTCGTTATGTGTGACTGGGTCTTAAGGCAACCTTTGGTGACTTTTCCACATCACTGCTACTCATCTCCTTGTATGTAGAAAAGACACCATCCTAAAAGGGCTGTGTTTTGTCACAACTCCAACAAATGTAGGTCATAGTCCCCCCTCCCCACAAGACATCTCCAACGGGAACGCCACATGACAATCTACCGGGCAACGATACCACCTGGAGATTATTTTAAACATTTTTTCCTGGGCTTGGCATGTCATAGATAATATTGGCTTCACGGTTCAGGAGACATAATATCACAGGAAGACCTAGTACTGATGTGGCTGGAGCCTGACTGGAGTGGAGTACAGGCTGTTATTATTTTATAAGACGTAATATTATTGAGAAGGCGTCGTCCGAGGTGGACAACCCCACTAGAGAGGTTATGCACTCCTCGCTCACTGTCTTATCTCTGGTCCCAGTGAGGATGATTATAAAACAGAATTTTCTAACATAGAAAGTAACATCATATGCTAGCTTCCATTAATCCCAATTGCTAGCTAAGCTTGAATGGGGTTGTGTTTAGGTTTCCTTGCCAACTTGGCGACCAGGAGCACTAAGGAAGTGGCTTGTCCTCACCGAATATAATATTATTGCATATAAATGATGGCAGTAGTTATGGGAGTTAGTGCCTGGTGCTTGGTACCATACATTCATAGTGCTGTGGGCACAATTTCTGTGATGCACAATCAACTACAAAGAGGATGGCTGCCTTTTTTATGATCCGCACCCCTACCAAAGGACTGGATTAGAGAAAACGAACTACAGCTAATGGGCAAAGAAGCCATGACAAGGGTTTGGGCTATAAAGATGACTGGGCATGTGGTTTTAAGGATCAAATCTAGAATTAACACACTCACTCATGTATAAATACAGCTGCTTGTGCAAGAAATCATTAAACTTAAACCCTTCACGACCAATAAAGTCCATATACATCATTGGTCTTGTCCCCAGGATTGATGATTGCTCACAAGCCAAGCTTGCATTTTTCCTGCACGTGTTGGCTGATATACCAAAGTGTAAAATAAATGAATCCAATAAGTAAACTGCATAATGAGGAAAAAATAAATCAAAACTGCAAAATTGTTTTTTGGTCGCCACTACATTGCAATAAAGGTGATCAAAACATCAGATCTGCAACAAAATGGTATCATTAACCCCTTAGTGACGGAGCCAATTTCCACCTTAATGACCAGACCGTTTTTTGTAATTCTGAGCAGTGTCCCTTTATGAGGTAATAACTCGGAACAACTCAACAGATCCTAGCGATTCTCAGATTGTTATTTCGTGACATATTGGGCTTCATGTTAGTGGCAACTTTAGGTCAATAATTTTTGCGTTTATTTGTGAAAAATAAAAAAAATTGGCAAAAATTTAGAAAATTTCACAATTTTCACATTTTTTATTTTTATTCTGTTAAACCGGAGAATTATGTGACACAAAATAGTTGATAAGTAACATTTCCCACATATCTACTTCACATCAGAACAATTGTGGGAAAAAAAAATTTTGGGGTTAGGAATTTATAAAGGTTCAAAGTTCATCAGCAATTTTTCATTTTTCCAGCAAAATTTACCAAACCATTTTTTTAGTGACCACATCAGATTTGAAGTCCCTTTGAGGGGCGAACATGACAGAAAACACCCAAAATTGACACCATTCCAAAAACTGCACTCCTCAAGCTACTCAAAATTACATTCAAGAAGATTATTAACCCTTCAGGTGCTTCACAGCAACTGAAGCAAAGTGGAAACAAAAAAATGGACATTTTAATTTTTCCAACAAAAATGTTCTTTTAGCCTCAATGTTTTCATTTTCACATGGGCAACATAATAAAATGCATCCTAAAATTTGTTGGGCAATTTTTCTTGAGTACACCGATACCTCATGTGGTCATAAACCACTGTTTGGGCATACGACAGGGCTCAGAAGGGAGGGAGCGCCATTTGACTTTTGGAGCTAATTTACCATTCAAAAAGTGAAATGGCGCTCCTTCCCTTTCGAGCCCTGCTGTGCACCTAAACAGTGGTTTATGACCACATATGAGGTATTGGTGTACTCAGGAGAAATTGCCCAACAAATTTTAGGATGCATTTTATCCAATTGCTCATGTGCTCACTATGCATCCACATAAATTCCTTGGGGTGTCTAGTTTCCAAAATGGGGTCACTTGTGGGGGAGCTACAATGTTTAGGCACACAGGGGCTCTCCATACGCGACATGGTGTCCGCTAACTATTGGAGCTAATTTTCCATTCAAATTGTTAGCGGACACCATGTCGCATATGGAGAGCCCTTGTGTGCCTAAAGACATAGCTGAACTAGAGCGGGTCCAGAGAAGAGCGACAAAAGTCATTAGAGGACTAAGGGGTCTGCAATACCAAGACAGATTATTAAACTTGGGGTTATTTAGCTTGGAAAAACGAAGGCTTAGGGTGATCTTATAATAATGTATAAATATATGAGGGGACAGTACAGAGACCTTTCTAATGATCTCTTTACTCTTAGGCCTGAGACTGGGACAAGGGGGCATCCTCTACGTCTGGAGGAAAGAAGGTTTAATCATAATCACAGACGCGGATTCTTTACTGTAAGAGCAGTGAGACTATGGAACTCTCTGCCACATGATGTTGTAATGAGTGACTCACTACTAACATTTAAGAAGGGCCTGGATGCCTTTCTTGAAAACTATAATATTACCAGTTATACATACTACATTAGGGCGTTGATCCAGGGAACTAGTCTGATTGCCATATCTGGAGTCAGGAAGGAATATTTTCCCCCAATGTGGAGCTTAGTGTTGCCACATGGGATTTTTTTGCCTTCCTCTGGATCAATATGTTAGGCTATGGGTTGAACTAGATGGACTTAAAGTCTTCCTTCAACCTTAAAAACTATACTATACTATTGGAGCTCCCCCACAAGTGACCCCATTTTGGAAACTAAACTCCCCAAGGAACATATCTAGATGCATAGTGAGCAATTTCAACCCCCCAGGTGTTTCACAAATTAGTCCGTAAAAAGGAAAAAAAGATTTTGCGAGAAAAAAGTACTTTTTCATTTTTATGGATCAATTTGTGAAGCACCTGAGGTTTCAAAGTGCTCACTATGCATCTAGATATGTTCCTTGGGGATCTAGTTTCCAAAATGGGGTCATTTGTGGGGGAGCTCCAATGTTTAGGCACACAGGGGCTCTCCATATGCGACATGGTGTCCGCTAACAATTTGAATAGAAAATTAGCTCCAATTGTTAGCGGACACCATGTCGCATATGGAGAGCCCCTATATGCCTAAACATTGGAGCTCCTGCACAAGGGCCACTGAGGGGACCCCCAGCAATGGCGACATCTCTTTGCGATCTGACCTGTCAGATCGCATCGAGATGTAGCGGAGGCGGTGGGTTTTACCGCCAGCCGCCGCCATTTTTAGATGTTCTGGGGAAGGGATGGGGGTGGAGGGGGTGATCCCCAGTACTGGGGGTCTTGGGGCAGTAAGGGGTTAACGCTTTCACTTTTATCTGACATGTGTTTTCATGTCGGATCAAAGTGAACGTACTTTTTACCGGCAATGTCATTTTTTACAATGTGATGACTGGTAAACGGTGCTTACTGTTCATCACATTACTGGTGCCAGTAAAACACTAGCCAATTCCTAATCTCTAGGGTCTCAGCTACAATCTGTACGCTGATACCCCAGAGATTTTAGCTCCAGCTGCTGTGCACCTGGCTTAGTTCTGCCTTATGTCTGCAGACGTCTGATGGGCATAAGTACCCTTTTTTTCCGACATCTGTAGACATAAGGCCATTGTTAACAGGTTAAAAATATCAGCTCAGGACGCAAAAAATCAGTGTTCAGTTCCAGATCCCAAAAAATAAGAAAGTTAGAAGTCTGTGAAAATAATAATATATTTTCATTTATGTAGCGCTATTAATTTCACAGCTCTTTATCAGATTTGCAACACTGTCTGTATTGGGGCTTGCATTCTATCAGTATGTCTTTGGAGTGTGGAAAGAAGCCAGGGCGCCTGGAGAAAACCCACGCAAACACGGGGAGAACATACAAACTCCTTTCAGATGTCGTTCTTGGTGGCATTTGAACCCAGGACTTCAGCACTGCAAGGCTGCAGTGCTAACTATTGAGTCACCATACAGTGCTAACCACTGCGCCACCGTGCCACCTATGACGGGCGATAAATGTTGAATTTTTATTTATTTTATTTTAGTAAAAAAATAAATACAGTATTTTTCGTTTTATAAGACGCACCCCCAAATTTGTTGAAGGAAAAGAGAGAAAAATAATTTTTAATGTTAAATGGGGTCCATCTTACAATGCCAGTGTCCGTCTTACAAATCATATTGGGTATATGTCCCTCATAGCCCCCCTCATCCTGGTACATGGTCCCTCATCCTGGGATATAGCCCCCTCATCCTATAATTAGCCCCCTTAATCTGGATATGGCCCCCTTATATTGGATATAGCCCTCTTGTGCTGGCATATGTCCCCCAGTGCTGGCACACGTCCCCCAGTGCTGGCACACGTCCCCTATTGATGGCACACGTCCCTATGATGGCACACATCCCTATTGATGGCACACGTCCCCTATTGATGGCACACGTCCCCTATTGATGGCACACGTCCCCTATTGATGGCACACGTCCAGTACAGCTGGCACACATCGCCTACAGCTGGCACGTCTATTTTGTGGCTCACGTCTCCTACAGCTGGCACGTGTCCCATATTGATGGCACACGTTCTCTACACCTGGCAAACGTCCCATATTGATGGCACACGCCCCCTACACCTGGCACACGTGCCCTACGGCTGGCACATATCCCCTATTGATGGCACTCATCCCCTGTAGCTGGCATACGTCCCCTATTGATGGCACATGTCCCCTACGGCTGGCACACGTCCCCTACGGCTGGCACATGTCCCCTATTGATGACACACGTCCCCTGTAGCTGGCATACGTCCCCTATTGATGGCACATGTCCCCTACAGCTGGCACACGTTTCCCTACAGCTGGCACACGTGACCTGCAGCTGGCATATGTCCCCTATTGATGGCACACAACCCCTGCAGCTGGCATACGTCCCCTATTGATGGCACACGTCCCATGCAGCTGGCATACGTCCCCTATTGATGGCACACGTCCCCTGCAGCTGGAATACGTCCCCTATTGATGGCACACGTCCCCTTCAGCTGGCACACGTCCCCTATTGAAGGCACACATTCCCTGCAGCTGGCACACATCCCCTATTGATGGCACACGTCCCCTGCAGCTGGCACACGTCCCCCATTGAAAGCACACGTCCCCTGCAGCTGGCACCCATCCCCTATTGAAGGCACACCTCCCCTGCAGCTGGCACACTTCCCCCATTGAAGGCACACATCCCCTGCAGCTGGCACACGTCCCCTATTGAAGGCACACGTCCCCTGCAGCTGGCACACGTCCCCTATTGATGGCACACGTCCCCTGCAGCTGGCACACGTCCCCCATTGAAGGCACACGTCCTCTGCAGCTGGCACACGTCCCCTATTGAAGGCACACGTCCCCTATTGAAGGCACACGTCCCCCATTGAAGGCACACGTCCCCTGCAGCTAGCACACGTCACCTATTGAAGGCACACATCCCCTTGAGCAGGCACACATCCCCTTGAGCAGGCACACATCCCCTGCAACTAGCACACATCCCCTGCAGCTGGCACACATCCCCTGCACAACTGGCACATGTTGTCTTCCTGGTGTCTCCCACCTTGTTGCTGCAGGACCGGAGTGAGCAGTGGGAGCCGCCATGTGTTTTGTGGCCGGCTGCATTCAGTAACAGTAGAGGCTTCAACAAAATGGCCGCCGCCATAGTGGAGACAGACGGCCAACTGAGGTTTCTACCTCTACCGGCCAGCTACTGGCACAAAAAACCTGGTGGCGCCCACCAAAAGCTGCAGCCGGTAGATCTCCGTTGCTCCGGTCCTGCAGCTGTGCCCCCCACCCACCGGAACCTGCCGCTAAGCCGCCGCACCCCTCACCACCCCTCCACCGGTAATGTTTAATTTTTTTTTTTACATTTGCTTTTTAAGACGCACCCCCATTCTCCCCCCCAGTTTGGGGGAACAAAAGTGCGTCTTAAAAAGCGAAAAATACGGTAAATAAAAATTGACAACTTAAATAATAAACAAAC
Source organism: Allobates femoralis (assembly GCA_033576535.1). Lineage (NCBI taxonomy): Eukaryota > Metazoa > Chordata > Amphibia > Anura > Aromobatidae > Allobates > Allobates femoralis. The sequence goes on along the minus strand of JARQOC010000006.1, from coordinate 228,222,518 downwards.
TATCAAAAGTTGGTATTTACAAACTCATACTGACCTGGGGAATCAAACTGACAGGTTAGTTTTACTATATAGTGAACATGGTAAGTGTGAAAAAAAAACACGTGGAAGTGCACTTTTTTTTTTTTTTGCAATTTCCCTACAATTGGTATTTCCAGTACACTATATATATGATGAGTTGAATGGTTTCATTCAAAAGTACAACACGTCCACTAAAGAAAAAAAAATAGCCATTATATGGCTATTAGATGGAGAAATAAAGTTATGGCTTTTGGAAGAGGGAAGGAAAAACAAAAAAATCGCCTGGTTTTCTTTGGGTGTATTTCAATTACTTTTTTGTTCATGCTTTGTCTTTCCTTCTCCTACTGCACATCTGGAAACTTCTCTCAAAGATACTTGAGATACCCTCAAATAATAAAATTTTTTTTTTTATTATAAACTAAATGAGTCTCAATCACAGATCTTGGGACTAAATTTCTTACGTGAAACCAAAAATAACCTTCACAAGCCCTTTCTCTTTGATTGGAAAAAAACTCATCCCTTCCCTATTTTGGCATCTTGCAAGAATTTGGTAGACTATAATTTCAAACTGTTAAGGTATTTTCAATCTACTAAAAGAGCTTTTATTTTTATTTCAACGGTCTCCAGCTCGATCTCGAGCTATGATAACTTGATGGATGAATGCCCTGTAGGAAGATCGATCTTATGCAAGCCTAGATAAGTCCACCAGACATTTTGCCGCCATTATCTTGATTGTATAAAGCCATCAGGTTGCTGGTCTGTCTCATCACCTTTTTTCTTCTTTTCTTATGACCATAGTGTCCTTCTCCAGTGACTTCTCTATTTGTACGATGAGTCCAAAGTAGGCAGGTTGTAGCTAGGTGATCCTTGGTTTCAGTGCCATGTCTGGCTTGATTTGTTCCAAAATTGATTTGTTGTTCTTGCCATCCATGATCTTGATAACATCCTTCCTCAGCATCACATTTTGAAGGCGATTCTTTGTCTGTTCTATTCCTTTATGGTTCGTGTTTCACATCCATATTTTGCTAGAGATAAGACCAGACTATGTACAAGCAGTGTCTTCGTCACTGGTGAAATGTTCCTTCCAGTGAATTCCTTGACCAGTGAATTCATTCTTGATTTGCCCATAACTATTCTCTCATTCTCCTATTGATATCTGATGTCGTTGCTGCATCTTGAGTGAGTGATCTGAGTAGGTTGAAGTAATTTACAACTTTCAGTTCGCCATTCGTCACAAATGTATCCCAGTTGTACTTGTCAGTAGCCAATAACTTTTGTCTTCCCTGTATTTAGTTAGCAGTCCCATGTTCGAGCTCTCCATTTTGACACTCCGTAATTCCATCAACACTTGTTGCCATCAATATTACGATACAGCGTGGAGAGATATTAAAGTATAACCTTTAATATCTCATTTAAAATCCACAATGGGATATAAAAAAAACGCACTAGCAGATTAAAAAAAAAGTTGTATAGAAATACCTGCCAAGATGTAATTCATTTGTTGGCTTGCCCGCATCATATATAGATATAAGAAAGCATACGTGTGTTAATTCTCTTTCTATATTACAGAAATAAACATTTACAGAAATAAACAAATATTTACAGAAATACACTTGAAATAGATCACTGGGTGTGATGGCTCTATATAATATATGCGTTTCACTTTATGCATTGAATTACTGAAATAAATTACCTTTCATGATATTCTAATTCATTGAGATGCACCTGTGTGTGTGTGTGTGTGTGTGTGTATGTGTGTGTGTATATATATAATATATATATATATATATAATAAAATATCTGTATATATAGTCGGGGAAATAATTATTTGATCCCTTGCTGATTTCTGACAAAGACATGAACAGTCTATGACTTAAATGCTGGTTAATTTTTTTTTTTTTTTTTTGAAACATCATATTTATTCAATTTTCCACCAAAGTTTTCTTCCAACAAAAATAGTTTACATTCGGTATAATCATAATATACAAAATCAGAGCAAGACAATCATACAAAAATTAAACAAACATTAATATAGACATTTTTGCATGTCAAATCGGTGTATTTATCATATAACAAAAACCACAATGCTCCCAAATCTCCAAGTAATATCCAAGTGCCGCAAGGTATGGGCAAGGACCCCTCCAATACCACCTATTCAAGGCTTTGTGTCTCAATATCTAATACCGTTTATATTCCAGCGGTGGATGTACGAGACCTTGCCATCTTATAAATCTATCTGTAAGTGTGAGTCCCTATCTTTACTCCCCTATAACATATTTCTTATCCTACATCTAGTCGTCCCAAAGTCCCCCCTAATTCCTCCAGAAGGTACCATGAAGTGTCTTTAAGTGGGACCATGATATGACGTATCGCTTCCCCTGAGGTCTTGGCTTCTATGAAGCTCCTCCATTTCTCCATGAAGGCCACCATCATCGCCTCCTTATCTCTTAGCACCTCTCGTCTATCTATTTCCAGCGCTCTGTCCAAGCCCATCACCATGTCAGACTCTCCCGGTAAATCCGGTCGTAGCCAGAAAAGGAGTAGCAGGCGTTTCGCTAACAGCATAAGGACATGAGCCAAACGCAAGGCCCCTCTGTGACTCCCAGGCGTCTCCAAGTCCTGGAATATCCATTTCGAGGGTTCCATAGCATAGTGATATTTACAGTAACTATAGAGCAGGGCATCTACCATGTTCCAGAATACTTGGACCTTAGGGCATTTCCATATACCATGTATCATATCAGTTTTTTCCCGCTGACATTTCGGGCAATTAAGTAGGCGATCTGGATTGGATACAGAACGCGGGAAGTTAAATCCGTATACCATCGCATGAATGATGCGGAAATGTGAATCTCTCCACTGTTCACTGGAAATATAGCGCCGTACTTTATCCCACCCTGTCAAAATACTGTCCTGCACTGAGTCATCCTCCAAATATCTCCTCCACACGGAGAACAATCCCGAGTCCCCACTCGGTGACAGAATGACCCTAAGTTCCCTATATATGGAAGAGATGCTCAGCTGCGAAGATTCCATGTTAATTAGCCTGTCACAAATGTTTGGGGACAGTTCCTTGGATACATCACGTAGTCATGCCATGACGTGATTTTTTTATTTGCATATATTGGAGACCCTGTGTCCCCCCCAGTCCAAAATTGCCCAGAATCTCCAACCCCGTCATCCAACGTCCTTCCGTCTTATGTAGCAGATCGTCCATCTTCAACACCCCCTTCCTTCTCCAGTCTCTGAATAGTGCGTTGTCACGTCCCATAGTAAAGTCAGGGAAGGCCCATGGATTCAGATGTTTAGAGACCCTCCAGGACTGGCCACATTTCTTCCTGACCGCCTTCCATGCCGCAATTGTGTCCTTGCAGACAACGGCTGACTTGATATGAGGTGGAATGCTTGCTAGGGATGAATGTAGGAGGGAACAACGGTCCCAAGGGGCACAGAATTCCACCTCAAGTGGGCCAGCAGAATATCTGTTAGCAGCTGTGATCCACTCTACTACGTGCCGCAGCAAACATGCCAGATTATAACCCCTCAAGTCAGGTAAGTTCTTACCCCCCTCAAGCTCGCGGTAACATCAACGTACCCAGACGAAGTCTAGGTCTCTTTCCCTTCCACACGAACGTGGAGATTGCCCTATTAATCCTACGTACGTCAACATGTTTCAACAGTAGGGGAATCGTTTGTAAAGGATAGAGAAGTCGGGCAAAACTTACCATCTTTACTAAATGACATCGACCCAACAGGGAAAGTGGAAGATTTGCCCACCTTTTCAGTTCCTGTTCAATTTTGGCAAAAAGTGGGGAGTAATTAAGGGTGTAGACCTGGCTCGGTGTCCTGCCTAACTGGATCCCTAGGTATTTGATGTGAGAGTTGGCCAACGGAATTCCCAATGCGTTCGCAGTTTCCCTTAAAGCTCCCCCCCCTCTAATACTCAGTATTTCGCATTTTCGTCTGTTTAAGGAAAACCCCGCAAAGATTCCAAATGACTCAATGCCCCTAATCAACATAGGCAGATCACTTTCCGGGTTATCCAAAAGAGAAACGATATCATCTGCGAACAGAGCAGATTTCACCTCGCAGCGTCCCACTTTAATTCCTGAAAATGGGCTAGCATTATTAATGTATCTCGCCAGGGGCTCCAGGGCTATATTAAACAATAGAGGCAATAGTGTGCACCCCTGCCGAGTCCCTTTCTGTAGCGGAAATTTCGGTGACAGGAAGCCCGGGGTGTGCACCCTCGCAGTAGGGTTAGAATAAAGATTAGAAATAAAGCTACGAAATCTGCCCTCTATGCCCATTCTATTCATAACCAGATCCAGCCATGGCCACCGGACATTATCAAACGCCTTTTCTGCGTCCAAGGTGACCATGGCCGGATCTTTCCCCTCCTGTCTGGCACTATTTCGCACCACGTCCAACACCAATAACGCCTTGCGGATGTTAGTCACTGCGGAACGCCCTTTAACAAACCCAGATTGGTGAGCCTCAATGAGTTCTGGGAGGACCTGGGCCAGCCTGTCTGCCATTATTTTAGATAGAAGTTTAAGGTCCACATTTACGAGAGATATAGGCCTGTAATTTGCCGGATTTTCTCTATCTTTATCTCCTTTGGGCAACAATTTAATATAGGCCATATTCGTGTCGTCAGGTATAGGGTCACCCATGGTAAATCTATTAAACATCCCCGTCAGTGTTGGGGTCACCTCCTCTCTCAGGATTTTATAAAACTCCCCCGTATAACCGTCTGGGCCTGGTGCCTTATTAGTACCCAATTTCCTGATGGCTGAGTCGACCTCGGATTCCGATATGGGTTTGTTAAGAACGTCCAGATCTGCTTCCGAGATCGAGTCAAGGTGTATCTTTCGTAACCAATCTTCTCCTCCCGACATTTGTTCTCCATGTACTCTGTAAAGCTTTCGGTAAAAGTCTCCCAGTACATTATTAATGTCTCTTGGGCTAGTAACCACTTCCCCACCCTGACGACGTAGTCCCATAATCGGATTAGGTAATTGCGACCCCTAGCCAGGTTCGCCAGTAACTTCCCCGCCTTATCGCCAAATCTATTTAGATCCACGTCCAGCTGACCACGTATCATGATTTCCCTGGTCTCTGCCAATCTGTCAAAATCTTTCCTCGCCTCTGTCCATTTCTGTCTGTCGGACTGATTACATGTGAGGCGGAATGTCCTGTAAGCGTCTGTGACTTTCGCGCTGGCCACTGAGTACTGTTCTGTCAGCTTCTTCTTTTGTGTTAAAGTATGAGCAATAATTTGTCCTCTAACCACTGCCTTCCCCGCTCCCCAGAACAACGTATGGTCATCTTTGTGGGCCGTGTTATCTCTCGAGAACTCAAGCCACCATTCTTTAAGTCTGGTCCTAAAGTCTCCCAGTTTCGACAGATGTGAGGGAAAGCGCCACAGGATGTCCGATCCTTTAGGTTGAACATCAAGGATGTCCAAAGACACCGGACTGTGGTCTGAGATGACCATTGGCTCAATCTCTGCACCCTCTATGGATCGCAACATTTTCGTATTCGCCAGGAACATATCTAATCGTGACCAAGACGAGTGGGGGTACGAGTAATGAGTATATTCCAACTCCTGTGGGTGTAGAGTTCGCCACACATCTGCCAAACCTAAAGACCTCACCATGTCAGCTAATGCTCCTCCCCGCCTAGGTGCTCCTATAAGACCGGAAGTCCCGTAGGTATCCCTCCTCCTATCCAAATCTTCAGTCATTACTTCGTTAAAGTCGCCTCCAATTATTATATTTGGTTCACTATCCTCCAACCACCTCGTCTGTAAATCTCTAAGGAACTGACCCCGCGGGCCGTTTGGAGCATAGATGTTATATAGACTTAACCGTTGAGCCTTTACTTCCAGGACTAAATGTAGTACCCTCCCCTCTTGGTCTCTAGATACCAATACCTCAGTATGAGCTAGATGTTTGTTAACTAGTATTAATACCCCAGCTTTACGGTCTTGTGCACCTGAAATCCATCCCGCTCCCACCCATTGCTTTTGCATGTAATGTAACTCATGTTGCCCAAGATGTCTGTCTCCTGTAAAAGGGCAATGTCCACCTTAAGTCTTTTCAGATGTCTAAGCACCATATGTCTCTTATTGGGGGACCTAAGCCCCTTAACATTCCAGGTTATTACTCTAACCATTTTTCATAACGTCATGAGGAGAAAAGTAGGCACCCAGCCCACCCCAGAGTCTCGGATTGACGACTAGATAGTATAGTACCCATTTCATGTGTTGGGAAATCAGAGCATCCAATGATACAGCACTATATACTTGGAGTAATAAACCTATTGGGAGCAACAACATAACCACAAAAAATAAACTGAAACAAACAACCCTCCCCTTATTAGTCATCACCCGACCATGCCGGGCACACGAGATGGGAACTTCAACAAACAAGTTTCCTCTCGGGAAAATGTCTTTCCTTAACCCCATGGCTTCCTTTTTTCTGTGCTGATGCGGCCCGCCCTGAGCCTTACGCCTGATATTCACATATACGGAACCATTCCAAGAAGGCCGTTGAATTGGTATATGTTGCCTTGGACATGTAAGCTTATACATACCCCCAACTTCAGATATAATATACATCCCTTCCCAGAAAGAAAAGAAAAGAAAAAGAGAAAGAGAAAAAAAAAAAACAACACCAGTAGTAAGGGAGGCACATTAGGGCAATCAGACTATGGAGTGAACTTCTTATCATATGATATTCACGTAATGCTGGTTAATTTTAACAGTAAGAGAATATCAAAAATAAAATCCAGAACATCACATTGTTTCAATTTATATAAATGTATTTGCATTTTGAAGAGGTAAATAAGTATTTGATTCCTCTGTGAAACAAGACTGAATACTTGGTGGCAAAACCCTTGTTGTCAAGCAGATCAGTCAGACTTTTTTGTAGTTGATGATGAGGTTTGCACACATTAAGAGGAATTTTGGTCTCCTCTTTACAGATCATCTCCAAATCATGAACATTTTGAGGCTGTTGCTTTGGCAGCTGTGAGCTTCAGCTCCCTCCATAAATTTTCTACGGGATTATGGTCTGGAGACTGGCTACGCCACTCCATTACCTTAATATACTTATTTTTGAGCCACTTCTTTGTTGCCTTGGCTGTATGTTTTAGGTCATTGTCAGCCTCGACCCTTTTTTAATGCCCTGGCGAAAGGAAGGAGGTGGTCACTCAGGATTATACGGAACATCGCTCCATTCATTGTCCCATTGAAGTGCTGAAGTCCTGTGCTCTTAGCAGAGAAACACCCCCAATGTTTTCACTGGCATGCTTGACTGTGGGGTCAGTGTTCTTTGGGTCATAGGCAGTAATTCTCTTCTTCCAAACACATAAGTGGAGTTAATGCCAAAGAGCTCAATTTGTTTTCATCTGAACACAGCATCTTCTCCCAATCACTTTCAGAATCACTAAGGTGTTCATTGGCAAACTTCAGACGAGCCTGCGCATGTGTCTTCTTGAGCAGTGGTACTTCGGGGGCACTGCAGGATTTTTTTTATTTTTCTTTAAACAATACACTTTATTCAAATAAACTTTTAACAAATTATAACTTGTAAACGAATTTTCAAATTGGATATTATAGGAGAGGGAAGGAAAAGAAAGGAAAGGGGCAGCTAGGATTGAACACAAAAGGTAAATTGATGAATAGTGGGGGGGAAGGGGGGAGCAATGAACTTTAGAAGCTTTGTTTTAAATATTTCTGTATACCAATCTAATTATGAGAAGATCAGACTGCCCCAAAGAAAAAATATTAAAACCATCCCAAGTGTGAGCTATCGCCAATCCAGAAGTCTCCCAAATCTCCCACTGACAACTGACTCGTTCTTTTTGCTTTATTGAGTGAACCAAACAATGTTCATATAGATAATGAGTTTATCCTACTGATGAGTTCCTCCTGTGTGGAGATAGAAGCTTTCCTCCAGTACCTTGCCAAGCTCTGACGGGCCGCTATCAAAACGTGGGTTATCACTGGAACTAAGTTTGGGGGAAGAAAGTCCAACCCAATATTTAAGACTGCCAATGGCCCTTCTAGAGTTAAAGGGAAACCTATCAAGGTCCTGATTAAGTCTGTCACTCGATTCCAGAATTCTCCTATTTTGGGACTCCCACCACCACACATGACCCAGATCTCCTTTATCACATCCCTTTCAGCTTAATGGGGAATATGATTTGTTAAATTTGGAAATTTAATAAGGGATCAGATACCAGTTCATATTTATTTTCTTTAGTTGTTGTAGATGATTAATGCAGGAGGAGTGTCTTTGAGTAAATGTGGCCGCAGTCCACCAGTGTTTGGGGGTGGATGAGAAAGAGAGAGCCTCCTCCCAAACTTTCATATAAGGGAGTTTGACCGACTATGCAGGCGAATTAAGAGTCCTATAGAACAGAGACAATCCATGTTTATTGGAGTATTCTACTTTAAAGTATTTCTGCATCATGTCTGATGAATCAAGGCTCCACCAAGCTGGAAATGTGCACGACTGGATAAAATGACAAATTTGGAGGTACTGCTAAAAGCACGTTTTGGGAATCTTGTAAATTTGGGACAAATCTGCAAAGGTGGGGAATACAGGGCCATCTTAGAGTTTCTCAAGCGTGCTTACACCTGATTTTACCCACAGGTCTAGGGACAACCGAGATATGTGTGCTTCGATGGCTGTTACAGAATGTATTTAAATAAGGATTTTGACAGTGTTCTTTCAAGGTTATTCCAATAAGAAATCAACCAGGACATTGTATGTAAGGGAAAATTCAATTTCAGGGCTTCAGTAGCTCGAACTCTAGCAAACGTTTAGTAGACCTGTGGGGAGCAAACTGTCTATCTATTTAGAGCCATCTATAATTAAGATCCCCAGCATACCAATCCTTTGCGTCCTCGAGCAAGGCCGCCTTGTTGTACAAAGATAGGTTTGGTACACCTATTCTACCACGAGAATATTGGAAATATAGAATCTTGACCGCAATTCTTGTTTTTGTGTTTGTCCAAATAAACTTACCAAGTAGGGATTATAGGAGCCCTATCCATCTACAGTCATGGCCAAATGTTTTGAGAATGATACAAATATTAATTTTAACAAAGTCTACTGCTTCAGTTTTTCTAATGGCAATTTGCATGTACTCCAGAATGTCATAAAGAGTGATCAGCTTAACAGCAATTACTTGCTAAGTCAATATTTGCTTAGAAAATGAAGTTTAACCCCCAAAACACATTTCAACATCATTGCAATCCTGCCTTAAATGGAGCCGCTAAAATCGTTTTAATGATTGTTCCATTAACACAGGTGTGGTTGTTGATGAGGACAGGGCTGGCGATCAATCAGTCATGATTAAGTAAGAATGACACCACTGGACACTTTAAAAGGAGGCTGTTGCTTGGTATCATTGTTTCTCTTCAGTTAACCATGGTTATCTCTAAAGAAACGCGTGCAGCCATCATTGCACTGCACAAATATGGCCTAACAGGGAAGAGTATCGCAGCTAGAAAGATTGCACCTCAGTCAACAATCTATCACATCATCAAGAACTTCAAGGAGAGAGCTTCCATTGTTGTCAAAAAGGCTCCAGGACGCCCAAAAAAGACCAGCAAGCGCCGGGGCCGTATCTTAAAACTTTCAGCTGCGGGATCGGACTACCAGCAGTGCCAAGCTTGCTCAGGAATGGCAGCAGGCTGGTGTGAGTGGTTCTGCACTCACTGTGAGGCGGAGACTCTTTGAGCAAGGCCTGGTTTCAAGGAGGACAGCAAAGAAGCCACTTCTCTCCAGAAAAAAACATCAGGGACCGACTGATATTCTGCAAAAGGTACAGGGACTGGACTGCTGAGGACTGGAGTAAAGTCATTTTCTCTGATGAATCCCCTTTTCGATTGTTTGGGACATCTGGAAAACAGCTTATTCGGAGAAGAAGAGGTGAGCGCTACCACCAGTCTAGTCTCATGCCAACTGTAAAGCATCCTGAAACCATTCATGTGTGGGGTTGCTTCTCAGCCAAGGGAATTGGCTCACTCACAGTCTTGCCTAAAAACACATCCATAAATAAAGAATGGTCCCAGAATGTCCTCCAAGAGCAACTTCTCCCAACCGTCCAAGAGCAGTTTGGCGGCCCAACAATGCCTTTTCCAGCATGATGGATCACCTTGCCATAAAGCAAAGGTGATAACTAAATGGTTCAGGGAACAAAACATAGAGATTTTGGGTCCATGGCCTGGAAACTCCCCAGATCTTGATCCCATTGAGAACGTGTGGTCAATCATCAAGAGACGGGTGGACAAACAAAAACCAACAAATTCTGGCAAAATGCAAGCATTGATTATGCAAGAATGGACTGCTATCAGTCAGGATTTGGTCCAGAAGTTGATTGAGAGCATACCAGGGAGAATTGCAGAGGTCCTGAAGAAGAAGGGTCAACACTGCAAATATTGACTTGCTGCATTAACGCATTCTAACTGTCAATATAACCTTTTGGTACTCATAATATGATTGCAATTATATTTCTGTATGTGATATAAACATCAGACAAACACAAATAAAAACCAGAGGGCAGCAGATCATGTGAAAATGTAATTTTGGTGTCATTCTCAAAACTTTTGGCCATGACTGTAGATGGGAATTTGAGAGGGAGACATCTGAACAAGTAGGTATTCTTAAATAGCTACATCATTTTTACAATTTGTATTCTGGCAACACAGGACAGTGGGAGAAGGGTCTGCCTTTCCAAGTCCCCTCTAACTTCTGAAATCAGTGATTTGCAGTTCAACTTAGATTTACAAATTTTGTAATTTTAATTCCCAAATATGTAAATCCTTCTTCCTCCCACTTAAAGGGAAAATGCTCTAGTATTCTATCCTTTACAAGAGGTGTAATATTTATGGGGAATATGATAGACTGTGTGGCATTTAATTTGTAATATGAGATTCTGGAGAATTCAGCCAGAGTGTCCTCGACATCCACCAGGAACCACTCCATGTCGGTGAGAGATAATATCACATCATCTGCATGGAATCCCACCACATGGTCCATATCTTCCACACGGACTCCATGTATGCTTGGATTAGTTCTAAGAGCCTCTGCCAGTGACTCCATTAACAAACCAAAGATAACCCGCGACACGGGGCAGCCCTGCCAGGTGCCATTAGTTATCATGGACCGGTCTGAAATGAAGCCAGATGCACTCACCCACCGTGTTTGGATTAGAGTATAGGGCCAATATAGCATTTTTAATATCTCCCTCAAAACCAAACTTGTCCAGAGCCTCCCCCATATAACCCCAGTGAACTCTGTCAAACGCCTTCTCGGCATCAAGTGACAGCAGTACACTGGGGAGTTTATTAGTCTCCATTATCTCCAACAAATCTATTACTCTTCTAGTGCCATCCTTGGCTTGTCTCCCAGGGACAAACACAACCTGGTCAGGTGCTCTTAGAGAGGGAAGGACAGACAATATCCTGGCTACAAGGATTTTAGAGAATATTTTTAGGTCACAGTTTATTAAGGAGATAGGCCTATAATTGCCAGGAGTATTTTAGGGTTTCTCAGGTTTAAGAATAATTGTGATTACTGCCTCAAGGTTTTCATGCCTTATTGAAGAACTACATTTCCAAAAGTTTAAGGTTTTAGATGGTAAGGAGCTAAAGGTTTAACGAAACAATGATAGTAGGTGTTAGAAAAACCGTCTGGGCCTGAAGCAGAGGACGTTTTAGTAGAACTGATTATTTGTTCTATTCAGTGATAGATACGGGAGTATTTAGAATACTTAGCTGAGCCGCTGATACTTTGGGGAGCGAGATTTTTTTCTAGGAAGCTACCAATTTCTTGTGGATTAGGCTGAACTGTATAGGGATCCTCTTTTAGGTTGTACAGTTAATAATAAAATCACCTAAATTCTTTAGGTCTGTCGATCGGATTTAGTACTTTAGTCCTATCAGGTTTATTCAAGTATTCAATCCTATTTCTTATCTTACTTTTTTTTGATTCTCCTAGCTAAAATCTTCTCTGCTCTTTCTCCATTGCATAATATTTGTTTTGGACTTTTTAAGTGCTTTTTCGTACTGGAATAAAAGTAGAGCACAGAGCCTCATTTTAAGTATCGTTAGTTTTTGGATCACTGTGGGGTGGGGTTTTTCTTGTTGATTTGTTCCAGTTTGTTAATTTGAGTTAATAGGTCTGACACTGCCGCCTCTCTTCTTTTCTTTTCTTTTCTGCTGCCATAATAAAAATACTTCACATGTATGCCTTGTAGACTGACCATACTACTTCGTCTGAGGTGGAGATATCATCATTTATGTCGAAGAAGTCTTTTAATTTGGTCTCTGTTAATTCAATGTTTTGTTTTTTGTTCAGTAAAACAATCATTTAAACGCCACCTATTAGTTTTGACAAAATAGTCCCTATCAGATATGGTGAGTGAGACATGAGCATGGTCAGACCACGAGATCACACCTAACGTTGCCTCAAGCGCACAACCTAGAATTCTGTCATCCACAAAAATATAGTCTATCCTGCCAGAATTAAATCTAGGGAGAAATGGGAGTAATCTCTCTCAGAGCTGTGGAGATGTCTCCAGATGTCATGCAAGTTATATTCTGAAACCAGTGATTTCGTCTCTCCCCTAGTGGTACATCTGTTTGAGCAATTTAACACTGCAGACATGGGGAGGTTGAAACTTCACAAACAATTTTAAACCCTTTGGAGAACACCTGAACTCTCAAGTGTTTCTATGATAAATGGAAATTGGTGCATATTTGGGCCATGTAGAGATACAATCGTGTTCCTAGTGTTGTTTAAAGAACAATCAAGGAAAATGAAACGCCTCTCTGGATCACTAGTCTAATATATAAAGCTGAATGTGTGTGTGTGTGTGTGTGTGTGTGTATGTGTGTATATATGTGTGTGTGTATATCCGGGATTGGCATCTACACAGTCGCAACTACAGCCACAAAATTTTGCACAGTCACACGTCTGGACCCCGAGAGCGTCATAGGCTATGTTGTGAGGCGAAATTTTAACCCTGCGCGTTCCAGTTCAAACAATTTTGCCCCTATCTACATAATGGGGAAAAAGTGAATGGAAAAGTGTTGGAGGAAAATCGACAGCTGTCAACTATAACCACAAAATTCTGCACAGTCACACGTCTGGACCCCGGGAGCGTCATAGGCTATGTTGTGAGGTGAAATTTTAACCCCGCGCATTCCAATTCACCAAACAATTTTGCCCCTATCTACGTAATGGGGAAAAAGTGCCAGTTACCAGTTGACAGTTGTGAATGAGAGAGGCTTAATGATAGCGCCAAAGACTAACAGCTTATACCAGCATATAGTCACTAAGGTGTGGCCCTGACATGGAATATTCACCACGCACGGGGACATGTATACACACCACACGCAAAGAGTAACAGCAAGTGTATAGTCGCTAAGGTGCAGCCCCAACATTGGATACTCACCACGCACCCGATCAAACACACACACACCACAAAGAGACACACACAACACAGAGACACACACACACACACCCTATAGCGACACATGCACTCACCCCACAAGGACACACACACACCACAAAGAGACACGCACAAACCCCCCCCCCCACAGGGACACACACATACACACCCTACAGGGACACATGCACTCACCCCACAGGGACACAAACATTCACACACCCCAGGGACACACACACCACACAGACAGACACAGATGTGCACAAATCGCCTCACACAACTCGCCTCATAAGTGTGCTATCTTTAATTTCCAAACATAAACATCTGATTAAAAACAGCCAATGTGCAACACATGTGCCATATAGGGAATTAAGGCAGATGTCAGTCACATGAGCTGTCTATTATGTGTATGTGTGAGGTAATATATACTGCCCGGCCGGTGGGAGGGTTTACTGTTGGCTGGAGATTTATTAGGCTGCCTATAGCAATCAATCACAGCTCAGCTTCTATTTTCTTACAGGTCATTAATATGACATATTCAAATTCTATTTTGTTATAGCTAACATCAGTTATTTATTAACCCGGGCGTAGCCGGGTACTACAGCTAGTAGTGTTATACAATTCAAAGGGAGTCTCTTATAAAAATAGCCACTCCAGCTCTTTTAGTCTTGTTTGCAAAAAAACTGATGGGGATATTGAGGGTTCTTTAGCCAAGCATTTTCCTGCGCCAACAAGTGCGTTTCTTGAACCTAAATTACATCAGCAGTTGCTGTTTCCTTGTGAATATTCTCCCAGAAGATGGATCTTTTACCTGGCGAGTTCAAGCATTGGCACTTATAGATATAACCTTAATATGCATACTATATACTGATTTATGTGAAACCATTGCTCCAAAATGAGTGACAAACATGAGGGGGGACAGACAGGGTGAAGACGGACAGGGAAACAAATTTGCTTGTATAAACAAATGAAAGGTTATCAAATCAAAATTTTTGCTTCATTAAAATGGAAGTCACCTTACAGTTCCAAAATCAAGCAAACCATAAAGAAAAAGGAAAAAAGTGAAAAAAATTGTTTGAAAGAGAGTGAAAAAAAGACACACTGTGGGTAACCTTGCCTGGTTTCAACATCGCTATAGAGGCACCAGACAAATTGTAGAAACCAGGAAGCAGAGAAAGACTCTCCAGTAATCAATCATGCCGTAAACCAGTTTGGGTCCAGTTTTTTTCTTTTTCTGTGCCTGATGAGCTCTTTTGTCATTCGGATATGTAGGCTGATTCTTCCAATTTAGCAATAAATCTCTCAACTTTTCCCGGGATGTGCAGACAAATATGGAATTGACCTTTAAGACTTTCAATTTTGTGGAGAACACCCAGTGGTACTTTATTCCGATGTTCTCTGAGGGCTGTAGTATACATCATATACTCCCTCCTCTGAGCTAAGGTATCTGCCAAGTCCGGGAATACCTTAAGGTGAGCCAAGTTATGTGGAAGTTTCTGCCTTTACCTGAGGCCAGCCGTAAAAGTCTCCTTTATTGTATAGAAATGAACGCGGACAATAACATCTCATGGTAAATCTGGGTTGACGCCTTTTGGTTTCGGAATCCTGTGTATTCTATCCACAATTAAGTTCTTGCTGTCTGCAGAAGGAATCATCGTGTGTATGAAGCTTTGCAGAAGACTTGGCAAGTCTTTGTCAGGAGTTGATTCATCAATCCCTCTAATGCGAATATTATACCTTCTGGATCTGTCCTCAAAATCCTGGGTTTTGTGGTTGATTTTGAGAAACCTCCTTTTCTAAAGCCTCATTAGCATCTACTCGTTCATTTTGAGATATAGTATAGCCAGCTTCTGCTCCAGATGATCTATTGTAGTTCCCAGGTTCTTTAGTTCTCCCCTGAACTCTGCCTTAGACTCAGCTATCATTACTTTCAAATCGGCCTGGAGTTCTTGCCTCAGGGACGTTTTCTGTGTAACGGGAATATCTGTCTGAGCTTCCTCCCCCCGTCCTGAGACTGCCACATGTGAAGAGCAGCAAGAAGGAGCTGGGGAATGAGAAGCTGTAGGCATGTTGGAGGCAGGTTTCCCAGAGCGTTTTTTTAACCTTGTTTGTGCTGCGTTAAAGCTGATCTCCCTAGTACAGGCCCACCTCCCGCCCGCTCTATGAGTGCTTTTGTGCCATCATTCCCCCCCCCCCCCCCACACACACACACCTTCCCCCCCCGACTACCCGGAAGATTCTGACTCCCCTTCCTTCCCTCTTAACCCCTGATGTTATTAATCCTCCCCCCACCCCGCCTCACGGCTACTCGAGTTCCTGGATAACTTGGACATTGAAATCGCACCGGCATTGAATTATATATAAAGATTACCCGTGTTTGGTTTGTCCCTTTATCGAAACAATTGTCGGTAACTCAGTTATTACTCGATGATAGACATCAATGCCTTTACTGTTTGGGGACGTATTCTACTTGTACTCATACCTGTATTGTTTGTTCATTATTTTCTAAAATCTAATAAACACTTATTGAAGACAAAAAAAGCTGATCTCTGCTGGAGCTCCTGCTCTAAGCAGCCTGTGCCATTCAAAACTCAGACACGCCCCCCCGGTACTGCAGGATTTTAATCAATTATGGCTTTATTGTATTACCAATGGTTTTCTTGGTGATAGTGGTCCCAGCTGCCTTGAGATCATTCTCCTCGTGTAGTTTTAGGCTGATGTCTCACCTTCCTCATGATCCTGGATACCCCACGAGGTGCGATTTTTAACCCCTTCCCGACTCATTACGTCTCTCCGCTCCTCCTGTTCCCCCCGTTCCTCATGCCCTCCGCTCTCCACCCCTCCTCTTCCCCCTGCTCCTCATGCCCCCCACTTCCCCCGGCCCCCCTTGCTCCTCCTGTTCCCCCCCCGTTCCTCATGCTCCCCCGCTCCTCCACAGTGATAATGAAAATAAAATAATCCTCAGTGAGGATACTCACCTGTCTGCCGTCTTGCTCCACCTCCGTCGTCTTCTATAGGGCTTGAGGACCTGTTGTTGCCTGGCAAACCGATCAGCTGATCGGTTTCCCAGGCAATGACAGGTCCTGTCCTCGGAGCTACAAGACGGAGGTGAAGCGAGCCAGCGGACGGGTGAGTATCCTCACATCCTGCCCCCCCTTCCGCCGGCTCCATCCTGCCCCCCCCACCAGCTCCATCGTGCCCCCGCCGGCTACATCCTGACCCCCCCCCCCCCTGCGGCTACATCTTGACCCCCCCCCTTGCTCCATCCTGACCCCCCTTTGCTCCATCCTGACCCCCCCTTGCTCCATCCTGACCCCCCCTTGCTCCATCCTGACTCCCCCTTTCTCCATCCTGACCCCCCTTTCTCCATCCTGACCCCCCTTTCTCCATCCTGACCCCCCCTAGCTCCATCCTGACCCCCCCTTTCTCCATCCTGAACCCCCCCCTTTCTCCATCCTGACCCACCCCCTTTCTCCATCCTGACCCCCCCCCCTTTCTCCATCCTGACCCCCCCCTTGCTCCATCCTGACCCCCCCCTTGCTCCATCCTGACCCCCCCTTGCTCCATCCTGACCCCCCCTTGCTCCATCCTGACCCCCCCTTGCTCCATCCTGACCCCCCCTTGCTCCATCCTGACCCCCCCCTTGCTCCATCCTGACCCCCCCATGCTCCATCCTGACCCCCCCTTGCTCCATCCTGACCCTCCCCCCGCTCCATTCTAACCCTCCTCGCTCCATCCTGACCCCCCCCCCCACTCCATCGTGACGCCCGCCGCCACCACCACCCCCCCGCCGGCTCCATCCTGCCCCCCCCCCCCCGCATCCATCCTGACCCCCCTCGCATCCATCCTGACCCCCCGAATCCATCCTGACCCCCCCCCCCCCCCCCCCGCATCCATCCTGACCCCCCGCCTCCATCCTGCCCCCCTCCGCCTCCATCCTGCCCCCCCTCCACCTCCATCCTGCCCCGGCTCCATCCTGCCCACCTGCCTCCATCCTGCCCCCCCCCCCCCCCAGCTCTATCCTGCACCGCTCGCTCCATCCTGCCCCCCAACACAATCCTGAACCCCCCCTCCCCATCACCATTCTGCTCCATCCTGATCGGTTTCCCAGGCAACGACTGGTCCTAACGGCCAGTAGGACCTAGAAGACGGAGGTAGAGCGAGCCGGCGGACAGGTGAGTATCCTCACTGATGATTTTTTTACTTTTACTGTGGAGGAGCAGGGAACCGCAGGGAGCAGAGTATCGCCATATACCATAGTACTGCTATACATGTACTGTAATGTGCCGCCATATACCATAGCACTGCTATACATGTAATGCAATGTACCGCCATATACCATAGCGCTGCTATACATGTAATGTAATGTACCGCCATATACTATAGTGCTGCTATATATGTGCTGTAATGTACCACCATATACTGTAGCGCTACTATACGTGTGTGTGTGTATATATATATATATATATATCTACTATATAATTGCCGTAGGCACGTTTGTGTCGGACCCCGGCACGCCGTGGCTTTGTCACTATGTGACGTCACCACGTGCGAGGCATTGCCCGCGTAGCGGCATTGCGAACCGTCGCAATGCCCGCGTAGCGGGCATTGCGACCCTCGCCGCTGTCATCCTGCTCCGGAGCAGCTGCTGTCAGCACAGGACAGTGCTCGAGCCTCTGCCCTGTGCCCCTGTGCCAGTGCCGCTCCGGAGCAGCTGCTGTCAGCACATGCTGACACAGTGCTCCGGAGCCTGTGCCCCTGTGCCCCAGTGCCGCTCCGGAGCAGCTGCTGTCAGCACATGCTGACACAGTGCTCCAGAGCCTCTGCCCCTGTGCCCCTGTCATCCCGCTCCGGAGCAGCTGCTGTCAGCACATGCTGACACAGTGCTCCGGAGCCTGTGCCCCAGTGCCCCTGTGCCCCTATGCCCCAGTGCCGCTCCGGAGCAGCTGCTGTCAGCACATGCTGACACAGTGCTCCGGAGCCTGTGCCCCAGTGCCTCTGTGCCGCAGTGCCCCAGTGCCCCTGTGATCCCGCTCCGGAGCAGCTGCTGTCAGCACATGCTGACACAGTGCTCCGGAGCCTGTGCCCCTGTGCCCCTGTGCCCCAGTGCCCCTGTGCCCCTGTGCCCCAGTGCCCCTGTGCCCCATGCCTGTGCGAGCACTTGCGGCGCGGTTGCGGTAATCCCCATAAGGATTACCGCAACCGCGCCGCATTGCGACTCGCTGGCTGAGTGCGAGCACTTGCGGCGCGGTTGCGGTAATCCCCATAAGGTTTTGCCGCACCTGCCGCAAGTCCCCCTATACTTTGTATGGGGATTACCGCAACCGCGCCGCAGATGCGGTTTTTAAATAAAATAAAATAATCTTTATACAAATAAATTCACTTAAAATAACAAATAATAAATAAATTTAATAATAATAAAAAATAGTAAAAAAACAAAACAAAATAAATAATAAAATAAAAAATAAGAATAACAAAAAAAAATAAATAATAATATATTAAATTAAGATATTAATTACATTAAGTAATTAAAATATAATAAAATTAAATAATTTTCATTAAAATAAATTAATATACAAAATAATATAATTAATAATATATTAATATAAAATAAAAATGCAAATAATAATGATATTAATGCTATTAATACTGCTATTAATGCTACTAATAATGCTATTCAGGATATTATTAATGTTATTAATGCTAATAATAATGCTATTAATGCTAATAATAACTGCTAATAATGTTATTAATACTGCTATTAATGCTACCAATAATGCTATTAATGCTATTAATAATGTTATTAATGCTATTAATGCTATTAATAATGCTATTAATGCTATTAATAATGCTATTAATGCTAATAATAATGCTATTAATGCTAATAATACTGCTAATAATGCTATTAATACTGCTATTAATGCTATCAATAATGCTATTAATGCTATTATTAATGTTATTAATGCTATTAATGCTATTAATAATGCTATTAATGCTAATAATGCTATTAATGCTATTAATAATGTTATTAATGCTATTATTAATGCTAATAATGCTATTAATACTGCTATTACTGCTAATAATAATGCTATTGCTTATATTATTGCTATTGATGATGCCATTATTATTTAAAAATCTTTAAAAAAACAATAAACATATTTTAGATACCCGATGCATTTGCATCAGGCTAACAGCTATCTACTATATAATTGCCGTAGGCACTTCCGTGTCGGACCCCGGTAAAGACCGTGGCTATGTCACTCTGTGACGTCACCACGGCGAGTCGTTGGCCTGCGCGAGCAATGGCCGCGAGGCCATTGCTCGCGCAGGCTGAGTACGAGCAATGGCCGCGAAGCGGCCATTGCGAGTCGCTGGCCGAAAATAGAAACAGAGGCTCGGCCACAAAGCTAGCGCTCTCCCGCTCAGGTAGCGCGAGCAATGGCCGCCAGGCCATTGCGAGTCACTGGCTGAGTGCGAGCACTTGCGGCGCGGTAGCGGTAATCCCCATAAGGATTACCGCAACCACGCCGCAAGTGCAAGTTGCGGCACGGTTGCGGTAATCCCCATAGAAAGTATAGGGGGACTTGCGGCAGGTGCGGCAAGTGCGGTTTTGCCGCACCTGCCGCAAGTCCCCCTATACTTTGTATGGGGATTACCGCAACCGCGCCGCAGATGCGGTTTTTAAATAAAATAAAATAATCTTAATACAAATAAATTCACTTAAAATAACAAATAATAAATAAATTTAATAATAATAAAAATAGTAAAAAAACAAAACAAAATAAATAATAAAATAAAAAATAGCTATCTACTATAATCAAATTAATGCACGTTCTAGAATCCCGATTTGCATCGGGCTCACAGCTAGTATATATATAAATATATTGGAATCTGAGAGTCCTCAGTGGTTGATACCTTTTAATGGCTAACTGAAAAGTTTTCAGTTAGCCATTAAAAGGTATCATCCACTGAGGACTCTCCTCTCAGATTCCAATATATTTTTCTATCTACTGGCTAACACAGTATAAATATTCTTTACCATATATTTTATTATATATATATATATATATATATATATATATATATATATATATATATAATATGCATGTAGTTCCAGGAGTGGACCTACCGTCAAGCCTGCAGGGGGGCTCCCAGCCGACCCCCGTAACCCGATGTCAGAGGAGAGGAGGGTCAGGCAAGGGAAGCTTCCTGCTTCCCTTGCCTGATCCCGCCCCCCCTCTCCTTTGCCGTCCCGGCTCCCAGGAATGCATATGCCCGCACAGCAGCGCAGGTGGGAGAGCCGCATCAGCAACAACCGCCCCCCCACTCCTCGCTGATGGCCGAAAGCACTTCCCCCCCCCCCCCCCCTTTCCCTTCCCGGTCCTCGCCAACGGCCGGCAGCAACCCCCCCCCGCATGGCTGCACCAGGGCCCTCTGCGCTATAGGTCCGCCACTGTGTAGTTCACTCATGTTGACCGAACAAGTTTCTGTCAGTCACAGCTTGTCAACTACATACATATTCTAGAATATTCGATGCGTTAGAATCGGGCCACCATCTAGTAATGTATAAATATATCATGGGACAGTACAGAGACTTTTTTTATGATTTCTTTACTCTTAGGCCTGAGACGGGGACAAGGGGGCATCCTCTACGTCTGGAGTAAAGAAGGTTTAATCATAATCACAGACGTGGATTCTTTACTGTAAGAGTAGTGAGACTGTGGAACTCTCTGCCACATGATGTTGTAATGTGTGACTCACTACTAACATTTAAGAAGGGCCTGGATGCTTTTCTTGAAAACTATAATATTACCAGTTATATATACTAGATTCTTTGATAGGGCGTTGATCCAGGAAATTAGTCTGATTGCCATATCTGGAGTCAGGAAGGAATTTTTTCCCCCAATGTGGAGCTAGTGTTGCCACATGTTTTTTTTTTTTTTTGCTTTCCTCTGGATCAACATGTTAGGCTATGGGTTGAACTAGATGGACTTAGTCTTCCTTCAACCTTAAAAACTATGTTACTATGTGAAAATGAAAGAATGTGGCTTCCAGTTCCGGCGCTGAGCTGATGGCAGCTTGAAGAGAGGGCTCCTGCCCCTGAGCCGATAATCCGCCGCAGTCACCGCGTTCAAGGAGCCATCCGGGCCGTTAACAAGCTGGCGTCCACTCCCCGTGCCACAGGGACCCTAGACAGGTACATTTTGAGGAGCACAGGCAGAGGGGAGCCCGCTAACCGGCGCATCACGAGGCCGAGCGGGACACAGACCAAGATGGCGGCGGAAGCTTGTGTCGGCGCCGCCAAAACGAAAGACCACAGCCGCGCTGCCACTTCCTCCGGGGGCCGGGGAAGTCAGACTGGGGCACCATCGGGAGCAGACCGGACCCACTGGTGAGAGGCTCGGGCG
The DNA here is from genome assembly GCA_033576535.1 of Allobates femoralis. NCBI lineage: Eukaryota > Metazoa > Chordata > Amphibia > Anura > Aromobatidae > Allobates > Allobates femoralis. The sequence goes on along the minus strand of JARQOC010000006.1, from coordinate 228,200,619 downwards.
GAGGGAAGTCTCCTGCTTTGGGAGCAGCAGAGATGCAGTCTGGGAAAGATGGCGGCAATGGTGGCCACCGGGAGGGGACCCCCGATGCTGGAGTGAGGGACCCGGTCTCCTGCATACACACGGGGGATGTGCAATCCTTAGCTAAGGAGGTCGTACCATATCTAGCAGCTGACCTAAAGGAGGTGCTGAGAGAGGCTGTAGCAGAAGCGATCCAGGGCCTGCAGCGCACGGTATCAGAACACGGGAACCGGCTGCAAGAGGCAGAACGTAGACTGGGAGAAGCTGAAGATAAAATTCTGCGTCTGGAAGAGCAAGTGGCAACCCTGCAGAAGCAGGCTGTGCACTCGGAGGACAAAATGGACGATTTGGAAAATCGGTCCCGCCGGAATAATCTGCGTCTGGTGGGTTTACCTGAATCCGTCTCACCTGGTCAATTAGACACTATTTGGGAGGTGGAGTTGCCGAAGGTGCTGGGTTTGCAACGTAGGTGCAGAGTTGAGCGCTCGTACCGTGTGGGCCCCCGGGATTCGCAAGACAGCCCGAGACAAGCTATCGCACGATATCTGGACTACAAGGACAAAGAGGCACTGTTGAGGGAGTACAGGTCCAGAAGGCTTCCATTAACCGTGGGAGGCCACAGAGTCAGGCTATACGAAGACTTCTCAGCTCTGGTGGCACGTAAGAGGAAGCTGTTCAGTCCAGTGTGCTCCCTGCTTTTTAAACAAAACGTGCGTTTCCAACTGGCGTTCCCGGCTATACTTAGATTCCGTGACCCAAGGGGTGTTTTGAAATCATTTACAGACAGTACTGCAGCGATGCAATTTATTCAACGCTGTGCCCCATCTGGGCTTAATCGCCACACGCCAGAGAGCGGTCGTTCTCCGAGATCCCGGGTACAACGCACGTATGCTGATGCTGTTACTGAAAAAATGGTTCCTGGAGCGAGTGATGGTCGCCCCGATGATGTGAATTGGACAACGCAACAGCGCCGCAGGCGCAATCATCGCACCAACGGGGAAGCTACATCTAGGGACCGACACACGTCGCCATTGCCGGACTCTGATGAGACTGTGAATGCATCGGATATGTGAAGCAGCGAGGAACGCGTGCTTCACACAGTAGAGACTCTCCTAAGAGGATCTTGGCACCCTGTCCCTGAGGCTACAAGAAGAGACCAGCGCTAATAGATGGCTTTGTATACTTTCAGATGCTAGCTAACTTTGACTTCTTCCTCCATCCTCACTCTTTGTTTTTCTGCCTCTGCTTATCTGGTGCTCCCACTTCACTTCACTCCCATACGTCTTTATATACACATTCTGCTTTCTCACCGACCCAATTTTGTCCTCTTCCCTCATCACACCCTATTCCTCCCTCTCCTATATATATCTTTACACATTCCTTCCCCCTGCTCTATCCCACTCACACCCTCACAATTACTCCTTCATGTCTCGCATCTCTTTCTCCATCTTCCCCCTCCCCCCCGGTACCCTCCCCTCTCTCCTCCCCCCCTCGGTCCCTTGAATTTTCCATCGTCTCTTCTCCCCCATCTGCCCTACTCGTCTTCCTCTCTTCTTTACTTCTCGCCCTTTTACCCCCTTCTCGTCCCCTTCCCCCATTATCAGGTGCGCAAGACCGTAAGCTAGGGTATTGATACTAGTTAACGAACATTTAGCTCATACAGAGATATCAGTATCTAGAGACCAAGAGGGGTGGGTACTACACATAGTCCTAAAAGTAAAGGCTCAACGGTTAAGTCTGTATAATATTTACGCTCCAAACGGTCCACGTGGTCAGTTCCTTAAAGATCTGCAGACGAGATGGTTGGAGGATAGTGAACCGAATATAATAGTAGGAGGTGACTTCAAGAAGTGATTGTTGACGATTTGGATAGGAGGAGGGACGCTGACGGGGCTTGCGGTCTTACAGGGGCACCTAGGCGGGGAGGCGCATTAGCTGACATGGTGGGTTCTTTGGGTTTGGTAGATGTGTGGCGAATTCTGCACCCACAGGAGTTGGAATACACCCATTACTCTCATCCCCACTCGTCTTGGTCACGAATAGATCTGTTCCTGGCAAATACGAAAATGGTACGCTCTATAGAGCGTGCAGAGATTGAGCCAATGGTCATCTCAGACCACAGTCCGGTCTCTTTGGACATTCTCGATGTTCAGCCTAAAGGTTCGGACATCTTGTGGCGTTTTCCCTCACATTTATCGAAACTGGGAGACTTTAGCACCAGACTTAAAGAATGGTGGCTTGGGTTCTCAAGGGATACCATGGCCCACAAAGATGATCATACGCTGTTTTGTGGAGCGGGGAAAGCAGTGGTTAGAGGACAAATTATTGCCTACACCTTAACGCAAAAGAGGAAGCTGACGGAACAGTACTCAGTGGCCAGCGCGAAAGTCACAGACGCCTACAGGACTTTCCGTCTCACGCACGATCAGTCCGACCGACAGAAGTGGTCAGAGGTGCGGAAGGACTTTGACAGATGGGCAGAGGCCAGAGAAGCCATGATGCATGGCCAGTTGGATGTAGATTTAAATAGATTTGGTGATAAGGCAGAGAAGCTGCTGGCGAACCTGGCCAGAGGACGTCGATTACCTAATCCGATTATGGGATTGCGCCATCAGGGAGGGGAAATGGTTACTAGCCCGAAAGACACAAACAACGTACTAGGAGACTTCTATCGAAAGAAGAAGCTGACAGAACAGTACTCAGTGGCCAGCGCGAAAGTCACAGACGCTTACAGGACATTCCGCCTCACATGTAATCAGTCCGACAGACAGAAATGGACAGAGGCGAGGAAAGATTTTGACAGATTGGCAGAGACCAGGGAAATCATGATACGTGGTCAGCTGGACGTGGATCTAAATAGATTTGGCGATAAGGCGGGGAAGTTACTGGCGAACCTGGCTAGGGGTCGCAATTACCTAATCCGATTATGGGACTACGTCGTCAGGGTGGGGAAGTGGTTACTAGCCCAAGAGACATTAATAATGTACTGGGAGACTTTTACCGAAAGCTTTACAGAGTACAGGGAGAACAAATGGAGGGGGGAGAAGATTGGCTACGTAAGATACACCTTGACTCGATCTCGGAAGCAGATCTGGACGCTCTTAATAAACCCATATCGGAATCTGAGGTCGACAGCCATTAGGAATCTAGGTTCTAATAAGGCACCAGGCCCGGACGGATTTACGGGGGAGTTTTATAAAATATTAAGGGAAGAGGTGACCTCGACACTGACAGGAATGTTTAATGGATTTACCATGGGCGACCCTATCCCTGACGACACAAACGTAGCCTATGTCAAATTATTACCCAAAGGAGATAAGAATAGAGAGAGTCCGGCAAATTACAGACCCATATCTCTCGTGAATGTGGATCTCAAACTTTTGTCAAAGATAATGGCGGATAGACTGGCCCGGGTTCTCTCAGAACTCATTGAGGTTCACCAAACTGGGTTTGTTAAGGGGCGTTCTGCAGTGACTAACATCCGTAAGGCATTGTTGGTGCTGGATGTGGTACGAAATGGTGCTAGACAGGAGGGGAAAGATCCAGCCGTGGTTGCCCTGGACGCAGAAAAGGCGTTTGATAACGTTCGGTGGCCATGGCTGGATCTGGTTATGGATAGAATGGGCATCAAAGGTCGGTTTCGTAACTTTATATCTAATCTTTATTCTAACCCCACTGCGAGGGTACACACTCCGGGCTTCCTGTCTCCGAAATTCCCGTTACAGAAAGGGACTCGGCAGGGATGTCCGCTATCGCCCCTATTGTTTAACGTAGCCCTGGAACCCCTGGCGAGGTATATTAACAATGTTAGCCCATTCTTAGGTATTAAAGTGGGACGCTGCGAGGTGAAATCTGCTCTATTTGCAGATGACATCGTTCTCTTTATGGACAATCCGGAAAAAGATTTGCCTATGTTGATTAGGGACATTGAGTCAATTGGAATCTTTGCGGGATTTTCCCTAAACAGACGAAAATGTGAAATTCTGAGTATTAGAGGGGGGGAGCCTTAAGAGAGACAGTGAATGCATTTGGAATCCCATTGGCCAACTCCTATATCAAATACCTAGAGATCCAGCTGGGCAGGACTCCGGGCCAAATCTACAAACTTAATTACTCCCCACTTTTTGACAAAATTGAACAGGAGTTGAAAAGGTGGGCTGCTGGGTCGATGCCATTTAGTAAAAATGATAAGTTTTGCCCGACTTCTCTATCCTTTACAAACGATTCCCCTACTGTTGAAACATGTAGACATCTGCAGGATCAACAGGGCATTCTCCGCGTTTGTGTGGAGAGGGAAGAGACCTAGGCTACGCCTGGGAACGTTGATGTTACCACGAGCTGAGGGAGGTACGAACCTACCTGACTTGAGGGGATATAATCTGGCGTGTTTGCTTAGGCACGTAGTAGAGTGGATCACAGCTGCTAACAGATATTCTGCTGGTCCACTCAAGGTGGAATTCTGTGCCCCATGGGACCGTTGCTCCCTGTTACATTCATCCCTAGCGAGCATACCGTCTCACATCAAGTCAGCCGTAGTCTGCAAGGACACAATTGCGGCATGGAAGGCGGTCAGGAAAAAGTGTGGCCTGTCTTGGAAGGTCTCCAAACATCTTAATCCTTGGGCCTTCCCCGACTTTACAATAGGACGAGACAACGCACTGTTCAAAGACTGGAGAAAGAATGGTGTTATGAAGATGGGTGATTTGCTACATAAGACGGAAGGACGTTGGATGACGGGGTTGGAGATCCTGGGCAGCTTTGGATTGGGGGGGACGCAGTCTCTTCAATACATGCAAATTAAAAATCACGTTATGGCTCGACTGCGTGATGTATCTAAGGAATTGACCCCAAACGTATGTGATAGGCTGATTAACATGGAGTCTTCGCAGCTGAGCATCTCTTCCATATATAGGGAACTCAGGGTTATTCTGTCACCGAATAAGGACTCAGTACTGTTCCCCGTGTGGAGGAGATATTTGGCGGACGACTCGGTACAGGATAGTATTTTGGCGGGGTGGGATAAAGTACGGCGCTATGTCTCTAGTGAACAGTGGAGAGATTCCCATTTCCGCATTATTCATGCGATGGTGTACGGATTTAACTTCCCGCGCTCTGCGTCCAATCCAGATCGTCTACTCAATTGCCCAAAATGTCAGCAGGAAAAAAACGATATGGTACATGGTATATGGGCATGTCCTAGGGTCCAGAGATTTTGGAGCATGGTAGATGCCTTGCTATACAGATACTGCGGGTATCACTATGCTATGGAATCCTCGAAGTGGATTTTCCAGGACTTGGAGACTCCTGGGGGTCACAGAGGGGCCTTGCGTCTGACAGATGTCCTCATACTGTTGGCTAAGCGCCTGCTACTCCTTTTCTGGCTACGACCGGATCTACCGGGAGAGTCTGACATGATGATGGGCTTGGACAGAGCGCTGGAAATTGATAGGCGGGAGGTGCTACGAGATAAGGAGTCAACGATGGCGGCCTTCATGGAGAAATGGAGGAGTTTTATAAAAGCCAAAACCTCAGAGGAAGTGATCCGTCGTATCATGGAACCACTTAGGGATACTACGTGGTACCTTCTGGAGGAATTAGGGGGGAATCTGGGACGATTAGGAGTAGGATAAGAAATGTGTCATAGGGGAATAAAGATCGGGACACACACATATTAGACTTCAAAGCACAAAATTATGATTAGGCAGAGCTGGAGACGATCTCTGCCAATACCATGCGGTACTTGGATATAACTTGGAGATTTGAGAGCATTGTTGTTTTTGATATATGCTATATTGTTCTGATTGACCTGCAAAACTCTTTGTCTTAATGTCTATTTAACCTCTGTCTAATTATCTTGCCTTGTGTTTATATGATATATATGGAAGATACGTTCATACCGTATGTAAATTATCCTTGTTGGAAAAATTTATTTTCTTTTGTTTTGAGAAAAATTGAATAAATATGATGTTTCAAAAAAAGAAAATGAAAGAATTAAGGCTAAAAGAACATTTTTGTTAGAAGAATTAAAATGTCCATTTTTTCCTTCCAAGTTGCTTTAGTTCCTGTGAAGCACCTGAAGGGTTAATAATCTTCTTTAATGTAGTTTTGAGTAGCTTGAGGGGTGCAGTTTTTGGAATGGTTTTCTGTCATGTACACCCATCAAAGGGACTTCAAATGTGATGTGGTCACTAAGAAAATTGTTTTGTAAATTTTGCTGGAAAAATGATAATTGCTGATGAACTTTGAACCTTGAAAGTAGACATGTGGGAAATGTTATTTAACTATTTTGTGTCGCATAACTCTCTGGTTTAGCAGAATAAAAATAAAAAATTTGAAAACTACGAAATTTTCAACATTTTTGCCAAATTTTTTATTGTTTCACAAATAAAGGCAAAAATTATCGACCTAAATTTAATACGAACATGAAGCCCAATATGTCACGAAAAAAACAATCTTAGAATCGCTAGGATCCATTGGAGCGTTCCAGAGTTATAACCTCATAAAGGGACACTGGTCAGAATTGACAAAAATGCCAAGGTCTTAAGGGACAAAATAGGCTAGGTCATGAAGGGGTTAATGGAGCCCCAGATTGATGTCGATTGACACTCATTTTGTATTTCTTCCATTTGCTTACTATTGCACCAACAGTTGTCTCCTTCTCACTCAGCATACTTATGGTTTTAATGCCCATTTCAGCTTTGTGCAGGTCTAGGATCTTTTCCTTAAATCCTCAGGCTGGTTTCACACTGCAGTTTTTCACTGATCAGTGTCCATTAGTGTTTGGGTGCCAAAACCAGGAGTGTCTCCAAAACTCAGAACAGGTGTCAGTCTTTCAATGATAGTTTTTCTCTGAAGGTTCCTCTCCTGATTCCTCTCCTGGTTTTGACACGCAAACCTGATCGAACCTGATCAGTGAAAAACTGCAGTGTGAACCCAGCCTTGGAAAGCTCTTTGGTCTTGTCCATGTTGTAGAGGTTAGAGTCTGACTGAGTGTGTAGACAGGAGTCTTTTATACAGGTGACAATTTAAGAGTCTTTAATGCAGGTAACAAGTTGATTAGGAGCGTCTAATTGGTCTGTAGGAGCCAGGACTCTTATTGGTTGGTAGGGTATCAAATACCTATTTCTCTCTTCAAAATGCAAGTACATTTATATAATTTAGACAATGTGATATTCTAGCTGTAATTTTTGATATTATAACTCTCATTGTTAAAATTAACCTACCGTATATACTCGAGTATAAGCCGACCCGAGTATACGCCGAGGCCCCTAATTTTACCCTCCAAAACTAGGGAAACTTATTGGCTCGAGTATAAGCCTAGGGGGGAAAATGAAGCAGACTCTCATCACGGTATACAGCCCCTCTCATCATGATAAATGGCCCCCCATTACTGGTATATAATTCCCTATCACTGGTATATAGGACATCCATCACTGGTATACAGTTTCCCCCCATCAGTGGAATGCAGGCCCCCCTCAGTGGTATATACAGGTTCCCCCCTCAGTGGTATATACAGGCTCCTCCATCAGTGGTATGTATATACAGGCCCCCCATCAGAGGTTACGGCCCCCATTAGTGGTATATACAGGCCCCCTTCAGTGGTATATACAGCCCCCCCAGTGGTATATACAGGCCCCCCAGTGGTATATACAGGCCCATATATACAGGCCCCCCCAGTGATATATACAGGCCCCCCAGTGGTATATACAGGCCCCCCATCAGTGGTATATACAGGCCCCCTATCAGAGGTTACAGCCCCCCTCAGTGTTATATACAGGCCCCCTTCAGTTGTATATACTGGCCCCCTTCAGTGGTATATACAGCCCCCCCAGTGGTATACACAGGCCCCCCCAGTGGTATATACAGGCCCATATATACAGGCCCCCCCAGTGGTATATACAGGCTCCCCCAGTGGTATATACAGGCTCCCCCCAGTGGTATATACAGGTTCCCCCCAGTTGTATATACAGGTGCCCCCACCCCCAGTGGTATATACAGGCCCCCCAGTGGTATGGTATATACAGGCCCCCTTCAGTGGTATATACAGGCCACCCCCCAGTGGTATATAAAGGCCCATATATACAGGCCCCCCCAGTAATATATACAGGCCCCCACAGTGGTATATACAGGCTCCCCCCAGTTGTATATACAGGCTCCCCCCAGTTGTATATACAGGTGCCCCCACCCCCAGTGGTATGTATATATAGGCCCCCCCCAGTGGTATATACAGGCCCCCCAGTGGTATGGTATATACAGGCCACCCCCCAGTGGTATATACAGGCTCCCCCAGTGGTATATACAGGCCCCCCCAGTGGTATATACAGGCCCCCAGTGGTATATACAGGTTTCCCCCAGTTTATATAGGTGCCCCCCCAGTGGTATATACAGGCCCCCCAGTGGTATGGTATATACAGTCCCCCTTCAGTGGTATATACCGGCCCCCCCCAGTGGTATATACAGGCTCCCCCAGTGGTATATACAGGCTCCCCCAGTGGTATATACAGGCCCCCATTAGTGGTATATACAGGCCCCCACAGTGGTATATACAGGCTCCCCCAGTGGTATATACAGGCCCCCATTAGTGGTATATACAGGCCCCCACAGTGGTATATACAGGCTCCCCCCAGTTGTATATACAGACGCGCCCCCCCCCCAGTGGTATATACAGGCCCCCCGTTGGTGCCGCACACCTGTAAAAGAATAGCTTTCATACTTATCCTCCTCGCTGTCACCGCATGTCCTCCGGTCTTCTTCCTGCTTGTATCCGGCACCATGTGACCACGCAGAAGCAATGATGTCATTGCGGCTGCGCCGGCGGGTAGAAGCAGGAAGGAGACCAGAGGACCGCGATGACCGCGAGGAGGATAAGTATGAAAGCTATTCTTTTACAGGTGTGCGGCAGCAACGGGGGGCCTGTATATACCACTGGGGGGGGGAGAGCGCTGATAGTGCAATGTAATATGCACCGCTCCCCCTGCCGCAGATGGACAGGGGGATGCATTGCTTATTGCATTGCACTATTGAGCGGCCCCACGTGACCGGTTGCTCACTGTACAGCCTCCCCTGCCTCCTCCAGCCCCTGAACACCACCCCCCCATTCTGAGCCCTCACTGTGACTCGAGTATAAGCTGAGGGGGGCACTTTTCAGCACAATTTTTGTGCTGAAAAACTCGGCTTATACTCGAGTATATACGGTACCCTTAAAATTATAGAGTGTTTGTCTTTGTTGGTGGGCAAACTTACAAAATTAGCATGAGATCAAATACTTATTTCCCCCATTCTATTATATATAGTGTTTGTGTGTGTATATGTATATACACACACAAACACAGATATAGATATATAGATATATATATAAAGCTGAATGTGTGTGTGAATGTATATCCGGGATTGGCATCTACACCGTCGCAACTACAGCCACAAAATTTTGCACAGTCACACATCTGGACCCCGAGAGCGTAATAGGCTATGTTGTGAGGCGAAATTTTAACCCTGCGCGTTCCAGTATACCAAACCATTTTGCCCTATCTACATAATGGAGAGAAAGTGACAGTTACCAGTTGACAGTTGTGAATGAGATGGGCTTAATGACAGTGCCAAAGACTAACAGCATATACCAGCATATAGTCACTAAGGTGGGGCCCTGACATGGAATATTCACCACGCACAGGGACATGTATACACACCACATGCACACAAAGAGTAACAGCCAACATTGGATACTCACCACGTACCCGAATACAAACACACACAACACAGAGACACACATCACACAGACACCCCCCCACAGGGACACATACACACCCTATAAGGACACATGCACTCACCCCACAGGGACACACACACCACAGGGACATACACACCCCACAGGGACACACACACCACAGGGACATACACACCCCACAGGGACACACACACCACAGGGACATACACACCCCACAGGGACACACACACCACAGGGACATACCCCACAGGGACACACAGACCCCATAGGGATGGGCACACACCACAGAGACACCCCTCCCCCCCCAAAAGAACACACACCACAGGGACCCCCCCACAGGGTCACATGCACACCACTGGGACACACACACACCCCAGAGACACACACACCACACAGACAGACACAGATGTGCACAAATCGCCTCACACAACTCACCTCATACGTTTGGTATGTTTAATTTCCAAAAATAAACATCTGATTAAAAACAGCCAATGTGCAACACATGTGCCATATAGGGAATTAAGGCAGATGTCAGTCACATGAGCTGTCTATTATGTGTATGTGTGAGGTAACATATACTGCCCGGACGGGGGGAGGCTTTACTATTGGCTGGAGATTTATCAGGCTGCCTATAGCAACCAATCACAGCTCAGCTTCTAGTTTTCTACAGGTCATTAATATGACAACTTCAAATTCTATTTTGTTATAGCTAACGGCAGTTATTTATTAACCCGGCTAGTATATATGTATGTATGATATATATATATATATTTATATATCTCACAATCCGCATGAAAGTATATCACGGCTGCTGCAGTCCCCAAGGTGGTGCATATAGAGTAGGGAGTATAAAGGGATATAATCAGTGCTGCTGTGTTCTACGAGACATCAGAGTGTGAATAAAATATTGATGTATTAGTCAACGCGTTTGAAGGCTCGTTTGCCCCATCCACAGGACAAATCAATATCATATTTCCATGTTTCAGGGCAATTCAGGGAGTCCTGAAACACGTTGACTAATCAATATTATATTCACCCTTTGATGTCTCGTGGAACAGGGCAGCACAGTTTTTAACCCTTCATCCTCCATACTTTAAATTTTCTGAGATAATGATCTTTGGGTTTTCATTGACTGTAAGCCATAATCCTCAACATTTACAGAAATAAACATTTGGAATAGATCACTCTGTTTGTAATGACTCTATATAATATATGCATTTCACTTTATGTATTGAATTACTGAAATTATGTTTTTGATGATATTCTAATTCATGGAGATGCACCTGTATATGTATATATACAGTGTAAGTTGAACTTCAAAGTGAACACTGTGGAATACTGTCTAATCGTCAAAACGCCCAAGGATGACAAATATTTCAGGTCCCAGGTTATAGGTAGGGCAGTTAGTACATCCACAACTGTCCTAATGTGTGCATGAATCTGACAGTGGATCCATATGTGTGTGTAGTCACAAAATTGTCAGGAGGTGCGGTGCATATCACACCTAGTTCCAATAGTGGTACATAGGTTTCATGAACACCAATTGGAAGAATGAACAGATGCACAGTTGTCTGCCTCACTAGTTGTAGCATATGTCCATAGGAATAGTCAGTGGCAAAAAAATGTTTTTATTTTTTGCTTTTATTATTGATGGTTCTCCAAAGTTTGTGGCGATCAACACAGTCGAGGGCATTGCTTAGTCAATGAAGCAAAAATAGATCTGTTATTCTTTGGCCTTTTCCATTATCCATTAAATTTTAGCAATTACATCTCTTGCTCCTCTGCCTTTCTGAATCTTGCTTGTTCTTCTAGCAGTTCTTTGTCAAAGTTAGCATGCGTGGCGTCACAAATCTACACTTTTACGTGATGGACCCTTGCTACATTTCTTTTCTAACTTTTTCTTTTCAATTTTATTGGTCTTCCAACAATTTTCACGTTATCTTTTCTGAAGAATGTTCTTTACAGACATTTTCCCCACAAGTGGTACAATATCACTCAGTTTTCCTCTCTATGTTTCTTGGACATATGAAACAATGCTTTTGTTTTCTGTCTCCTGGCCCTGGAATATCCTGAAACTGTGCGCCACACTGTTACATTGCTTCTTTATATTGCTTTGCAAGCATTTCACCTTGCTTCGCTCCATCATGTAAGGCATTACAAGTTCATGCAAAGGTCCTTAAGGAATAAGCATCTCCTGTCCTTCCTCCTTGCATGGAATTCTGGATGAGTTTCTGTATAAATAATGAAGTAATTCAGGGCTGCTACATCAAGCATATTTGAAAAAATTACTACAGGCCAACGTCTTGTTTGCCTCTTGCATGACTATTCACCCATTTCATCCATTTTGTCTACACTTCCTTAGATTTACTGTAATACAGGATGATTTCTGGTTTCAATTTCCTGTCATTGCTATCAATACTGCAGTTATGATGCATGGTACTGAGTAGTATAACAGATTTCTCCTCCTTTGCTTTGTAAGATACCAGTGTCGCTTTGTTGTTGAAACCAAAGACACACTTATAAAGTGCAGAAAAAAAGAGAAAGGCGGCACACACCTTGTGGTGTATAGTCCTTTATTCGTGCAGTCCTGCAAACATTGATGCAGGATGGTCACAGCAGGGAGAGGGAGTGGGGAATCGAAGGACGACGGCTCACCGTTTCGTGGGTTTGCCGCTTCAACGGGTACAGTTCTCAGCGTCTGACGTCAGATCCTCTCACTAAGTAGGGAGTATCCAAGCACATCACAGCCTTAATAACAAGTGCAATTTAAAAACACATCTAAGGCTGGGGTCACACACACAGATATTTGTGCAGATATTGTTCGCAGATCTCTGGTTGCAGTGAAATCATGGACACATCGTTCCATTTTGTGGCTGTATATAAATGGATTAATGTGTCCATAATTTCACTGCAACCAGAGATCTGTGAACAATATCTGCACAAATATCTGTGTGTGAGACGTGGGCCTAACACAGATTGAAACAATATCATTCAACACTTAGACATAGTACAAATGCTATATAGCGACACTAAGCATCTCTCATTCAAATATTATGAGAAAAAAAAAAGGGAATGTTATTTTTGCTTAGTTATGACAAACAGACCTAAGTCTCCTGTCTTTGGCTGTGATCCTGTTCTACTCAGAACCACTCACTCTCAATACAAGTAGGATTGATTAACCTCTTCCTAAACCCATACTTTTTTATCAATGTACATTCAGAACCTTCTTAGTTATTGGATACAGACAGGAAAGACACAACTTAATATTTTAAATATCGTGATGACAGATCTGCGGAGTTATTGGATCAGAGGAATACTGCAAGATCGTTCTTATCATTAAGTCCTAATGGACCGCAGGCATTCAGTTCAATGATCCATCAGCATTCTTTTTGCAGTAAGTATTTGTGTGTATCACCGCCTCTATTTGAGGCTGTTATTTGTTCTTATTCTGCAAAGGATAATACACTAGAATCTCCATCATGACATTCTCTCACATGATTGATCAGATATGAACATCCTAACCCTGTGTTGATAGATTTGTAATGTTCCTTGAACCTAGTGCACATTGCACTAATGGTTTTGCCACTGTAAAATCTCCTGCAAGGACACAGGATCACATAAATGACCCATTTTGTCCTGCAGGAGATATATGTTTTTACTTTATGGCTGACACCGCCAAAGTGGATGGGTTTGTCAATCAAATGATTTCTGCAATACTGACAATTTTTGCATTGGTAATTTCCTATGGGACGTTTTGTGTCAAGCCAAGTTTTTCAGGTTTTACCGTTCTTAAAAGATATTTTAATCAGAAATATGTTGTTATTACATCTTTTGTAAGTTAGTAAAGGGGAACCCATCCCTGAGCATTAAGATCTCTATCTGCTTCTACACATGCCAATGTTGCCATATGGCTATTCTGATTTTTTCAAACATTGGACCAAATTTAAAAGTGAATGTGAAACGTTTGTTATTTTGTTGTTTGTTTGTACCGGTATTTATTGTTAACATTCACATTCTTTTTTTAGTGCTTATTCGTTTGCCTCCCTAATTAATGCTGCTCAGAAAATATGTCTTTAATTTTTGGCACTGTTCTTCTAAAAGTTCAGCACTGTTGTTAATTCTTTTTATGCTCAAAAATGGACTATAGGGGAGAGAACGCTTTGTATGCAAGGGATGTGCACTTGCAAAATCTAATAGGGTATTGATCGATGTAGGTTTTTTAAAAAACTGATCTTAATATTTTCCCTGCATTTATCTCTAGTTTGACACCCAAAATTTCTAATTCTAGACCACCAAAACAGGATGTAAATTTCATGTTGTACCAATTTTCTTCATTCAAATATGTAAAGAAAGAATTGAAATCTATCTCGGACCCGTCCCATACAATAAAGATGTCATCCCCATAGCGTGTATATATTTTCAAGCTTTTTAGAAACTGATTAGAAGAGGAATAAATCATTTTATCGTCAAAATGGGCGAGGAATAAATTAGCGAGGGTACAAGCTATGGGCGGCGTACCGATAGCTGTACCCTCTTTTCGCTGATACCAGGTGTCAAGGAAAGAAAACATGTTGTGACCCAATATGAAGCTTAAAGATTCACACATGAAGTCCACCAGCAGCTTGTCTTGTTGATTATCATCTGTAAAGATCTCTCATCACTTTTACTGTGAGCTCCTGGGGGATTCATGTGTAAAGGCTTTCTAGTCAATTGACGTTAACCTGTAACCCTCCATCCATTCAATTTCGTCAATAAAATGTACAAAATTGTAAGTGTCCTTTACGTAGGCTGGTATTTTAGCTAACAGGGGTCTCAATAGCCAGTCTAAAAACTGGCATTAGGGTTCTGTTAGTGAGCCTACACCGGACACTATAGGGCGACCGGGAGGTTTTTTTTGTGCTCTTATGCACCTTGGGTAAATGGTACCAATGGGGTCTTGTAGGTTGCTCTGGAAACAGCTTCTCAGTCTGTTTCTTTCCCACGTTAACATTTTCCACATATTTTCTAAGCAAGTTACGCAATTTATTTTTGAAAACATTTGTAGGATCTGAAAGGAGTTTTCTATAAATTGTTTAATCTCCTAACTACCTAAGGGCTTCTGAAATAGTCTGTTCTATACATCAGCATCACTCCTCCTCCCTTGTCTGCATTCTTTACTAACACCTCATCCCATTTTTGTATGATTATGATTGCTTCTATTTCGGCTCCAGTTAAATTAGGAATCTGATTGGGATACACTAAAGGCCACTTTACACGGGACGACGTTGTAACGATGTTGGCTGCGATCTCATGGACGCGAGGTCGTTTTTGATATCCATTCAACATCGCTGGTGAGATGTCACATGTATAGATATCGTAGACAACTTACCAACGATGTCGTTCGCAAACCCCGCAAACGATCCCTGCTCATTGCTGTGAATGGGTGAAGTCGTCCGTGACATAGTTATCGTGGTGTCACACAGCACGATGCAGCAGGTTGGTTGAGTTGAAGTTGTCAGGTTTTTGAACATGTTCATAAACCTGTCAACTTCAACTTGATTAATTATCGTCATTGAATCGTTCGGTTACACGCAACGATGCACTAACAATGTAGTCTCAACATCGTTGAACGCGTCACTTTTGAACAATGTTTAGCCGCGTAACGGGGCCTTAAGGCTTCTATCTCTTGACAGACTAAAGGCCCCGTTACACGTTTCAATGTCCCAGCGACCTGGCTGGGATCTTTGGGACATCGATAGCTGATCGTTGGTGAGCTGTCAAACAGGCAGACTCACCAGTGACCAGCGAGAATGCTGGTAACCATGGTAAACAGCGGGTAACTAAGCAGAGCATGGCACTTAGTTACCCGCTATTTACCTTGGTTACCAGCTCCCAGCGTGTGCTGTGCGGCGCTGGGAGCTCGTCCATCATTGGTCTCCCGCTGTCTCCCATGCCGCTGCTGGCCGCCCAGCGGGAGACCAACTATAGATTTATGGTCTTGGCCATAAATCTACGATCAACAACTTATCGTTGATACGTGTCATACACAACGATGTTGTTTCAACATCGCTGCAATGGCACCAAAATGGTGATGTTGCAGCGATATTGTTCATGATATCGTAGTGTATAACGGGGCCTTAATTCTTCAAAAAGGTCTATGTTGTTTTTTGTTGACACATGTGAGTTGAAGGTGGACTTGAATCCTCCCATAAAAGGGGGCCCTTGTTTCTCTTCCGGGCATGGGTCAGAGAAATCCTCTGACTCAATGCTCAGAAGAGTGGCGACATCATCCTTGACATCGCCCAGTGGAGTTTCACTACCAAAGAAACCCAATGAGCCCATGTTTGTTTGCTTATTTGTGAAGGTGCTGCTACTCAAATTTTCATTTTTTTGATTCAAAAAGTGTTTGTGGAGGTGGATTTTCCTGATGGATTTGTACAGGTACACTTTGAAGTCCGTGTAATCAAATTTTTCTTCTATGCAAAAGTTCTATTCCTTTTTAAAACTTTTTCCATGTCCAGTGTTAGGACCTTGTCAGCAAGGTTGAAAATTTGCACTTTTTCTGTGTCACCAGTTGTTAGTCTCTCGAAGACACTTGCTTGCGTTTGCCTCTTATTAACCTGTTTGTTTCACCCTTGTCCTCTCCTGATTCGCTTCCGAAAGGGATGATGGCACTTTTACCCGTTTTATTCACTGATTTTTTTGAAGGGGCGTTCATCAGCAGATTCATCTTGTTCTTCTCCTGATTGCAGAAAGTCATTCCAACAAGGAGTGTAATTAAAGTGTGCAGGCCATTCATATGGCGTGTATATGTGCAAAGTAATAATCTCGCATGCTCTCGAGTGGTATAGTGATGTGTAAACATAAATATATGTGTTGATATAAAAATTGTCAGGATGTTGTCTGAACTCTGCTAGTCTACATGTTTGCGCATATCCAAACCACAACCCACATGACATACCTGAATAATGACTCCCATCATGTATGTTTGCCATGTCCTACGCACGAGCGTCACCCTGCGGGTTCCTTGTTGGGAACGCCACGGCATACATTAAAGTCTCATCACTGTGTGCAGGCGCCTCCTTTGTGGTCCCTGAAGTTTAATCGACGTTACCACCGTGTTGTGACATCATGATGTTCTAGGTCGTCTTGGCCCTCCTTCCCGGTGCTTTACCTTCCTCTGCAGAGATAGGCATGGCGTCACCGCAGCGAGCTGCACCATGGGGCGAGTCTGAGCTGATCATCCTCATTGATCTCTGTGACAGGCAGGACTATTGGTGCCACCATCAGCACCAGCACCCACGCCTCCACAAGCAGGCCATCCTGCAGAAAATTAAAAGCACCCTGCTGAGGAGACTGGGTGTGGAGAGGACCACCAAGCAGATCCAGAAAAAGGTGGCAGATCTAAAATATAGATCACTGCGCAGCATTACCTTAATCCGGGAACGGATACAAACGATACGTGGTGAGTATTTGTGATTGGAACATACACACATGCTTCTGACACTGAACAGACATTTATGACAGCACATGCAAGTGTACCCTGTCACATAGTGTCCCACAATTGCTGTGTTTGATGCTTTATCACTCTGCAGCTGCACTCTCTGCAAACTCCCAACATCAAGCTCCAGCATACACTCCTGTGTGTAGTATTTGGTACCCTACACATACTTTAGCAAACACAATACCAATACACATAGCTGTGTAAAAAGCCTCAAGTGAGCATGTGCATCTTTTAAGTGATGGAAGGGCCCAGATTACACAGACTGTAAATATGTTGTTGTGTTTTTTATAGCACCGAATATCCTGTTGTTGAGAATGCATATATGTAGTGTAGCCAATAACATGACTCTATGGTGCCACATGTGCAATGAAGGAGACGCTCCATGTGAGGTCATGTGGATAATAGTGTCATTCCTGATAGGCTAAATATTGGTTACTTTGGTTACAAATTGGCAGTGTGTGTGTTGTAGACAAAATGTGGGTATGTGTCTGACAAATGTGCACACACAAGCTGAGGCACAACAAATGCAAAGGTGAAATTGTGTGTGTCCCACACACTTGCAAGAGTCCTACATTTCCCACGTACATCTTGTGATGTTCAGCGCAAACACACATTACCTCTCTTCGTCATACATCGGAACTATGTTGATGATGCATTAAGTGTGTAATATAAAACACTAATTAACATGTTGTCATGTGATATGGTGTTTACATTCTTCAAACATTCAATTAAATTCAATGTCTTCTCTGCAGGTATGGAGCCAAGGCCGGAGCACCGGCTAGCAGCTGGTGGGACCCCAGCAGCCACTCCACCTGGCACCCCGCCAGCATCCCCAGCTGGTAGCGCGGCAGCATTCGCTGCAGGCAGCGAAAGGTCACTCTCAAGCCCACATAGGACCCCTACACCTCCCACTACCCCACCAGGGAACGTAGAAAGCCGTAGTGGCAGCCCTGTTGGTACCTGGTCCCCTGAGGTCGAGATGCAGGGTGATGCAGGTGCGGCTTATGTTAATTTTTATCATTACTCAAGCAACATTTTCTAAAAAATGGTCTTGTGTGACAACCAATTTAAAATATATTTTGGTTTTCAAATGTTTTTGTCTTCATTTCGTCAGGTCCCAGAGCAGAAGCAGTCGAGTGGGCATTATGCCGATCACCCTCGCCCGAAATGGGGATAGTGAAGGCACAGCCCCCTGGTAAGTGATATAACTTTACACCACACACATGCTAAGTATTTGTACGCATGTTGTTAATTTTAGCTTTTTTCCAACTATGTAGGTGTTCTATCCCTGTAGGAGTTGGTGGAGGCCCACCGAAAGGCCCAGGAGAAACTTAACAATCTTGATGGCCTCATCGAAAGGATGCTCGACGCCCAGGCTGGTGGTGGTTGCCTAGCAGGCGACCCTCTAGGCCATGTTTGAAGTTTTTTTTTTTATTTGTTTTCATTTGGTTTTTGTTGTTTATTTTGTGTGAAATAGTTATTGTCACCCAAAAATGTTATCGTTCATTTTAAAATAGAAACAAATGAAAGAAAAATTGACAAAGAAGCCAGAAAATACAACACAAAATAAAGGATTAAAAAAAAAAAAAAAAAGGGGGAGTGGCTTGGACATGGAGCTGTAAGGACGTGTGCCCTGTGAGCTCTGGTCCCTGAAGCCCCTACAGCACATAATTTGCCACCATCTGCTCTACTCATCCTCCGGATGATGAAAGGAAAGTCTGCCCTGCGCTCCCAGACATCCAGGGAGCTGGCTGCGGGCTCTGCTGGCTCAGGAATCACAAGGTTCCTGACAGCCTCTGAAAATGCGGGAAAGAGAGCACAGCACCCTGTAATGGCAGCAGGCAAAGATGGCGCCTCCTCCACATCACAGCCTCAGGGTAAGAGATCATCACTGAACACCCTGGGCCCTCAGAGAAGCAGCACTGCCTCAGTGACAGCAGCAGGAGGTCGGCAGACAGCCCCAGGAGCTGGAGGATCTTCCAGGAGGCAGACATGAGGAAGCAGTGCAGGAGGAACAGGAGAGGTTTGTGACAAAGCCCATCCCCCCACGCCTGGGAGCCCTTCACTGCGGGCAGACATGCTGAGTGGCCTTAACCCCCTCACACCTGGAAGCATTTCATCACAGGCTGGAACACTGAGGGGCCCTTCTCCTCCTACACTTCACCCCTATCAGACATATGACCCTGATCTGTGCACATCATCAGCAGCAGGGGCTTGTGAGGGGAGAGCTTCAGCTAACACTCAGTCCCAGGGCACTACACCCCCCATCAGTGTGGCTGCCGGACTTTTAATTACAGGCTCACACTGGTCACACTATTGACCCTATGCTCATGCCTATAACTGCCATTGATCTGAAAGCCCACCTAAGTGGCCTTCCCTACCAAGGCTGACATGGAGTGTTACATACAAAGATTGGAGGCAGTGTGCAGGGGTGAGGTGGGGGCTCTCAAGGAAGAGGTGTCTCAGCTTAACACTACAGTCACTGCACTAGAGGCCAAGGTAGAGAAGCTCTCCTCACAATTAAACACCCAGCAGCAGCTTCTGGACCTACACTCAGAGACTTTCAATGTGGTCCTTGATCTGCTGGAGGACTCTGAGAACAGAAACAGGAGGAATAATATCAGGCTCCGTGGGATCCCTGAGTCCGTGGCCCCACGTGACCTCTCCTCTGCCCTCCATGGCATCTTCAACTCCCTTTTAGGGAAGTCACCCACCCAACACATCGAAATTGATAGAGCCCACCGATCGTTAGGACCAAGAAACCCTGATACGGATAAGCCGAGGGACGTCATCTGTAGAATTCACTATTTCCAAGTCAAAGATGACATCATGCGTAAGGCGAGAGACCATGATGCTATTGATTTTAATGGATCTGACATTCTTCTCCTGTCTGATCTCTCACGCTTCACCCTGGCTAAACGGAGGGCTCTACGCCCCCTCTTGGAAGTGCTGCGGCAAAATAAGATCCCCTACAATTGGGGCTATCCTTTCCAACTACAGGTCCGAACTGATAAAGGAATGACAGTTTTGAGATCCTCATCGGATTTACAGAACTTTACCACCGCACTGGGCTTGCCCCTGGTCACACTGGGTGATTGGCCTCGCCTTACTGCGTCTGATTTATGGGGTCTGCGTCGGAGTGGAGGACCCCCTGCTGGATCTTTGGGAAAGAGGAGAAGGGGCTCCCGACGTAGACATGGCTCTGTTAACTTAGCTGATGACACTTGAGGGTCGCGTGTAGCTTTTTTGACCACTTCTTTTTGTTTCTGTCATTTATAATACCCCTTCTGGTCACCGAGTTCCCATGTGTGGTCAGGTTGTGATTTTGCTTGAGTTCGACTATTACGAGTAAATTGGACCCATGTGTTCGGAGGTGACGATGCCTATTTTTGACGCCATCCAGGGCTCCTGTGTGGAGTCGCTTGGGGGGCCTGTTTTGCACTGTTTTTTTTTTGACTGTTCATATATTTTCATATATTTTCATAAGCTTTTTGTACATTGTGCTATGCTACTAGATTAGTGATACTTTATAATAACTAACACTGCTCCTGCATCTAATTCTGACATATGTCAGTACCCTTTCTTGGGTTTTACATACTGTGCCCATTTACAGGTATATGCTTAGCCCATGAGCTGGTTGGTTGTGTTCCACAAATGTGTTAGCCTTGCCGGGGTTGAGGGCCTACTGAGTGGAGCAATATTGCTTGCTGTAGGGGCTTGGCTGGTTGCTCTTTGTTCAATCACCTTCCCCACTAGGGTGTGTCTTTGACACTACTTTTCAGAGTTTTCTCTGATATTTCACTGCACCTAGAGGCCTAGTGGCCTCTTGGGGTGTTTAGCCGGAACCCTGTCTTCCGGCTGAACTGACTCTTTTTCTTTTTCTCCTTTTCTTGGAGCTACATTCCTCTTTACCTCTCTAGTTTTTTTCTTTTCCCCTTTTCTGTTTTTTTTCCCTCCTTTCTCCCTTTTCCTCCCTTGTTTATACCTCCCCGCACTTCCCACTTTTCCCTGTCCCTTGGTGACCCGGTAGTACTCTACGCCAGATTCTAAGACTCTCATGGCAACCCTACAACTTTGCTCACTTAATGTCAGAGGATTTAATGTCCCTGAGAAACGCTCGAAAGTACTATATAGCATGCATAAAAAACGGGTCGATATCCTCATGTTGCAAGAGACACATTTTCGATCAGACAGAATCCCTAAGCTTAACCATAGATACTACACACAGTGGTTTCATGGTAGCAATTCTGACTCTAAATCTAAAGGAGTCAGCATTGCACTGCACAAGTCTTTGCAGGCACAGGTGGTCGCCTCTAAATCGGATCCGAATGGTCGATATGTGTTCTTAAAACTGAAAATTGTTCATGATACATTTACCATAGCTAACATTTATCTGCCCAACCAGGATCAGGTCCGAGCATGCAGAAAATACCTACGGGACCTCTCAGCCTTTGCGGAAGGCTATGTGATTATGGGAGGGGACTTCAACATGGTGTTGGACCGCACTGTTGACTCTTCCTCGGGCAGGTCGGCGGTGTCCCCCTCACAGCTGGAGAGCCTGCGTCGGGCCTTGAGGGACTCGAGGTTAATTGATGTCTGGAGACTACTGCACCCCACTGCTCGCAATTATACCTTTTACTCCACGGTACATGATTCTTATAGCAGATTAGACTATTTCCTGATTAGCCATGGGCTTTTGTCCCTTAACCCAAAGTCTGATATTGATACGATGCTATGGTCAGACCATGCTCCGGTCTTGCTTTCCCTTCGGCTGCCGAGCCTCTCTCCTAGAGAATGGACTTGGTCCTTAAACCCTGGACTTCTCGAAGATATGACCTGTCAGGCGGCCGTTCGGACAGCAATCACGGACTTCACAAGAATGATCTCACAGCTCTCCCGTACCAATGGGAGGCCTTGAAGGGGGTTATACGAGGAGTATTTATCCAACAGGGGGCCCGACTGAAAAAAGAAAGAATGACTAATATTATGGGATTGTTGACCCGTGTCCAAACCCTAGAGTCGGAACATAAACAAACAAGAGATATCAAAGTACTTGCTGACCTCTTACGGACACGTAGTGAGTTGAGCGCACTGTTGGATACGACGTTAGCAAGGCAGCGGGACCGCTTCCATAAGTACCTATATAAGTACTCTGATAAACCCGGTAAAGCTCTGGTGAGGTTCTTGCACCCTTGCGCTCCCACCACTTGCATCCCTACCATGAGGTCTGCTACGGGTGATTTAGTCCATCTTCCTGCAGAGATTGTGGATTCATTCAGAGCATATTATGACTCTCTCTACAACCTGAGGGGTCCGTTGTCTGATATGTCCCCTACCGAGTTTCAGTCTCGAGTGGATGATTACATTCGTGACACGGAGCTCCCGCCTATGACAGAGATAGAATCTGAGGCCTTGGAGGACTCCCTCTCGGAACAGGAGATATTGGATACGATAAGATCCTTGGCCAATGGTAAAAGTCCGGGTCCAGATGGATTCTCTGCCGCCTTCTACAAATTATATGCGACTTCCCTGGCCCCCTTTATGACCAAACTATTTAACTCCATTTCGGCCACCTGCCCCTTTGCCCCCCAAACACTGATGGCTACAATTACTGTGATCCCTAAACCGGGCAAGGACCCCCTGTTATGCGCAAGCTATAGACCTATTTCCCTCATCAATGTGGATGTGAAGGTGTTCGCAAAGGTGTTGGCCAATAGACTGAGCCCTATTCTTCTTGGGTCCATCCACAACGATCAGGTGGGTTTTGTGCAACATAGGGAGGCCAAGGATAATACAGTAAAGACTCTGCTTCTGACTTCGTACATGCGCACGGGAAAGATACCAGCCTGTTTATTATCTATTGACGCTGAAAAGGCATTTGACCGCCTAGGCTTGACCTTCCTACGTGCATCTTTGAAGCAGTTGGGGGTGGGACCTACCATGTTGGAGAGAATCTTTGCTCTATATCATAGACCCACGGCCCGTCTTAGGGTCAATGGCACTTTATCCTCGCCCATTGACATAAGAAATGGGACTCGTCAGGGCTGCCCCCTCTCCCCCTTGCTATATATCCTTGCTATGGAACATCTAGCAGTGGCTTTGCGGAAGGTACCAGATGTCAGGGGTCTGCGGATTGGTCAGCATGAGTTTAAGTTGTCCCTATACGCTGATGATTTATTGTTATATATTTCCAACCCGGCTGTGGGCTTTCCCTGTACTCCTCAGAGAGTTCCGTAAGTTTGGTGAGGTCTCCAATTTTAAGGTCAATTTGTCCAAAACGGAGGCGCTAAACATCTCCCTGCCTGATGACCTGATCTCTCAACTCAAATCGTCCTTCTCCTTTAGGTGGCAGACCACTGCATTAAAATATTTAGGAATCTTGATACCGGCTGACCTTAACGCAACATATGCTCTGAACTATGTCCCTCTCCTGCAGAAAACCATATCAGATTTTAAACGGTATAACAGACCTCAGCTATCTTGGTTCGGGCGGGTGGGAGTGATCAAAATGGATATTTTACCCCGATTCCTCTATCTCTTTCAGACAGCTCCTGTGCAGGTTCCGGATTGTTTTCTCAGGCGTCTGCAATCGGCCATTAACAGCTTTATTTGGGGAGCAAGGAAACCACGGACGCGGTTTTCAGTCCTAGTGAGACCTAAAGTTAAAGGGGGGGTAGGCCTTCCTGATTTTAAACGTTATTATCAGGCAGTCTTGCTCTCTAGGATTGTCGACTGGAGGTTCAGTGATGCCCATAAACAGTGGGTGCTCCTGGAGAAACTTCTATCACCCTCCTCCTTGTACTGGCTGCCTTGGCTGGGGGGGACTGGACGCCCACCTGTGACGGGCTTCCCTCCCCTCACACAAACTGTTTTGAGGTTCTGGGATAGATCATACACGAAATTACGTTTGACTTCCCGATTGAGCAGACTGAGTCCCCTTTTTGACAATCCAGCCTTTTCCCCTGCAATGAATAGATCTAGGTATCTGTGCTGGTCACAACTAGATGGAGTGGGGCTGGGACAAGTGAGGGATAGGCTTGCGGGGCTCTCCGGCGTGGGGGGGTTGCGAGGTCCTGACGATGCGGCTCCTTTGTCCTGGTTGGAGTTTATGCAGTTGCGAAGTTTTCTCTCCAATATTTCAATAGGGGCGCTAACTCCATTTGAATCCCTGATGCTCCCCACCGAGGGTCCCTCCCATGTGGTTTCGGTGCTCTATAGCCTGATCCTGAACTCGCTCCACACTGGCACGCTTGGATTTATGGAGGCTTAGGAGAGAGATCTGGGGATCACCTTTTCTGAGACAGACAGCTTAAAAATTTTTACTCTTGTGCACAAGATGACAATGTCTAGTCAAGCGCAAGAGAGAAATTATAAATTGCTGACGCGTTGGTACAGATGCCCTACCCTGCTCCACAGGATTAATCCGGAAGTCTCAGACACTTGCTGGAGATGCGGTTCTGCTGTGGGCTCTATGCTTCATGTCTGGTGGTCCTGCGATCTCCTGCAACCCTTCTGGGCCTCGGTTTTCGATGCCTTCCATCTAATGACTGGGGTCCGCCATGAACCCTCTCCACAATTAGCTCTGTTATCTCTGATACCCGGCTCGATAACCTCCATCAAAAAGGGGATTCTGAGGTTCTGCCTAATAGCTGCCAGGGCAGTTATTCCCCGACACTGGAGGTCCACTGAGGTCCCCTCTACAGTGGAATGAATATCTGAAATGGATAGGTTGCACCGTATGGAATCGCTTGCAACTGGAGATAGTGACACCGGGTATGAACAGGGGCGCACTTGGTTCCTCTGGCAATCCTTTAAGGAGGGCCAGGGGTTCTTGACTTGGTTGCGCACCTACTCGTAATTTCCAACACCTGGGCGTCTAGACTGCTGGGTCTTTCCCATTTCCCCCCCCTTCTTACCCCTCCTACCCCTTTCTAATTTTTCTCTTTTTTTCTTCTCCCTTCTTATGTCTCAGTGTATACATTTCTCATTGGCTGTGTGTGTTTTCTAAGTTTTGATCCAGACGTGATTTTCAGGTAATGAAACATGCATTCTCTTGTTGGAGGTTTTACTGGTGTCCCTTTGTACCTGATTTCTTACAGCTGTAATATGCCACTGTACTAGGATCTGGATTCTGTATTGGTTATTTCTATTGTTATGCTTGTTTGAAACTTTAATAAATATATTTACAGAAAAAAAAAAAGAGTACTACAAAACATTGAGCAAATAAAAAATACTTTTTCTAAATAAACAAAAACATTTTGCAAATAAAGTTTGTGTATAAAAAAAAAAGTAATGTTGTTTGCCTATTTACTGTACACACAAGGGTGAGACACATTGGAATTAAGAATTATTTAGTTAAAGGACATTTGTTACCCAAGGTCATATGCTGGAAGTGTCACATGACACGTACTTCTGCATACAGGATGTTATCAACACTGAAGGGAGGGAGCCAATCTCTGGATCAAATCCGACCGTGTGTCAGTGTCCCTGGCTTCGATTTTTAGGAACAGACATGCCACCTCTAGTTTCCTATAGCGGCCGTACTTCCACTCCAGTCCTCGTCCCATGGCTGAGATGGTGGGGTTGGACATGGCAGTGTCCGAAACCTGAATGCCTCACCTATGGCCTGCTGGGTATGGTTATATGCCTCCCTGGTTGTTGAGCCCTTGGACGGTGTCCACGAACACCAGTCCCCTGCAGCTCCCCTGGATAAACCAGGCTGAGTAGTATCCCACTGCTGCCACCAATTGTGGAGACCCGGGGGTCAGTGGGTGCTCTCGTCCGCAGGCCCAGCCGCCTTTACAAAGACAACGTGGACCAGGGCTCAACCCCAACTGAACGCCCGAGCTCCTTAACCGTGGGCGGAACACTACTCAGACAACATAGGGTGAGGGAATCACAATATTAAGGCTTTATTGGATCCCCAAACAGTTAACAGCATATAACGCATAACCAAGCAAAACACAACAATGTAACAGGCAACAGAGTCTCACCCTTCCGCTGGCTCATCAGGGTTTAGAATGTAGCACAGCAAAGTCTGTAGCCAGGTGACTGTATCGTCCCAACCTGGGTTGCTTCCTTATCCTTATTCAGTCTTTATCACAGCCGAATCCGATAATCCGGTACTGAAGTCCTTGTGGTTCTATAGTCCGTGTTCTGGTCCCCTTGGTCGGCACCGAAATGCCTAGGCCTGGGGTTATGGCTTGCTAACAGGACCCGAAGATCCTAGATTAGCTGCTTGTATCCAATCTAGTGACCTCCAGCCGGGACCGAAATCCCTAGACTGAGGCCACAAATCTAACTCACTCTGGTTAATGAACACATCTCGTTATATACCTTCAGCCCTCATTGCAGGATATTGGGAACGTCACGATTGGTGCAATAACACTGTCTTGTCATTGGTTGGACCTCAAGTCTCATTTAACATATTTTTAGAAGTATTGCAATCCAAATGCTGATTGATATAGCACCTAGCAGTGATACAATGGAATGTTAGTGTTAGACATTGAGTCTGCAATCAATGACACTTAAACAATAGTGGCTGGAGCCATGTACATAGAATCAACCTTCACAGGGTAATAGACAATGAACGATTAGCATAATTAAGTTCTCTGGCCTTCAGTGACAAACAAGTTAGATAATTACATTACCATGCTAAACTTAAACCATAGTAATCTATGAAAATACTGTAGGAAATTCTCCTTGGCCATTACAAGTTTACAAGCCTATATATAATATGGTCTGGGTTACATAAGAAATCATCATATGTTCTAAATTGAAGGAGTCAATTTCGTCACACTGGTATATACAAAAACATAGTTGAATGCCCTAATACAGGGGTCTCAAACTTGGCTGGGTTGATGGACCGCACATAGAAAAAAATTGATATTGGGGGCTGCATTCCTTGTAGGACTAAGTGACATTTTAGCAATGCCAAAATTTTTAGCTCAATGTAGTAAAGTACCCATCCTGATTTTCTTCTTGTAGGAATGTCCCCACCCCAATCTCCTTTATGTAGGAATATCCCCGTCTTGTAGGAATATCCCCATCCTGGTCCTCTTCTTGTAATGTCAACATCCTGGTCCTTTTCTTGCAGTAATGTCCCCATCCTGGTTGCCGCCTTGTAGTAATGTCCCCATCCTGGTCCTCTATTTGTAGTAATGTCCCCATCCTGGTTGCCTTCTTGTAGTAATATCCCCATCCTGGTCCTCTTCTTGTAATGTTCCCATCCTGGTCCTCTTCTTGTAGTAATGTCCCCATCCTGGTCCTCTTCTCGTAATGTTCCCATCCTGGTCCTCTTCTTGTAGTAATGTCCCCATCCTGGTTGCCTTCTTGTAGTAATGTCCACATCCTGGTCCTCTTCTTGTAGTAATGTCCCCATCCTGGTCCTCTTCTTGTAGTAATGTCCCCATCCTGGTCCTCTTCTTGTAGTAATGGCACATTTTAAACGCACATACCGCATACTATTATATAACACATGAGCATATGGTTTGGTATGGAGGAATAACATCAGCTACATCATATAGCACACATGAAGAGCATAACCAGTCATAAATACCTAACCTACCATCATTCCTGCAGTGTCAGAAGAAGACACGCTACCACGTTGTTGCATAGGTAAAAATGGCAACAGGCTGCAACTGCGACATTAACCTTTTAAAGTGCGTTGCACCAATGAGAACGCTGGTGAGTCCGCCAATCACAGTAGTGGGCCATCTCCACGCCAACGCGGGAACTCAAATTGGATATCGGTGCGGTGATTTAATCGGCTTCTTGCTACATAAAAAAGTGTGTACGCCACAGCTGTGTCGTGTGTTCTGCCTGGAGACACTGGGTAGGTATTGATGTGCACACCAGTGTTATGGAATGACGGTGTCTTTAGTGCGTTTTGGATAGTAATTTTGGCTACTCTACTGTGTTGTCACCCACAGCAGGACTGTCTGGACCATTATCCCACAGTGTTCTCAAAACCTGGAGTGTGTAGCAAAACAGTGTCTGCCAGTTTACCATATTGAAAGTGGGAACGCCACAGTTGTGTTGTCTTTGCTGTCCTGACCCAGTCTGTAAGTATTGATGTGCACACCTGTTTTATTGTATGCCCTGGGCTGTAATGCATTTTGAAAAGGAATTTGAGGTACTCTATGGAATTAATAGCGCTATATAAATGTATAAATATTATATTATATATTACTGCGATCTCTCCCACAGGTGCACATCCTGGGCCACACCCACACTATTGTGAATACAAGATGGCCGCCGGGGGTGATGGACGCACGTAGGGAGGCTCCAGGTACTTGGACACCATCCCCGGCATCCATGCTCGCCTGTCCTCCCTGCACACTCCCAGCTTCATCGCCGTCGCCCCCAAGCACCTCACTGACCATCCCGGCCACACACCTCCACCTGTAGCCGGCTGGGCCTCGAGGCTCCTTGCCCGGGATCCGTGATGCAGGCCGCGCCGACTCCCGGGTGGCAGACCGCTCACCTCCAGCGGGTCAGCACAACCTTGTCACCGCTCCTCCTGCTCGGGGCCCGCTGCAACTGGACCATCTCCAGCGGCGCCTTGCTGCTCCTGTGACAAGAGCAGGAGGCCCCTCCACTGGGCACCGGCCTGGCTCCCCCAGCACTGCAGGCGGACACCCAGGTGAGCGGACTCCTTGGGGTCAGTCCCACAGCCTACCATCGCAGGCCCCGGCACCCCAGCCGGGCACAGCGGCTGTGTAGCACCCGCGGCACCAATCCAGCGGCTGCGGTCCAGAGCCACCCTGGCACCCCAGCGGGCACAGCACCTGTGCGACACCCGCGGTCCTGTGGCTGCCGCTCTGAGTCACTTCTTGCGGCTGGCATTGCTGCTGTGCAGCACCATCCCTGCAGCTACCGCACAGTGCAGCCCCGGGACCACCAAGAGAACACAGCGGCAGGCTGGCTGGCCTGGGCTCCTCGGCCCCCGTCTGCTCCTTGCCCTCGTCCACATCGGGCCCCTGCTACACCTGGCCCTCCTTCTGACCCCAGCTGCAACTAACTTCCCTACCATATCTGGTTCCCCAGCTGCATCTTGCCCCTGGTCTACACCTGGTCCCTGGCTGCAACTAACCCCTCTGGCTGCCTGTGACCTCCTGGCTATGTTCAATCCCCTGGCTGCTTCAAAACCCCTGGCTGCCTCTGAACCCCTGGCTGCTTTGAAACCCCTGGCTGCCTCTGACCCCCTGGCTGCTTCGAAACTCCTGGCTGTTTCGAAACCCCTAGCTGCCTCTGAACCCCTAGCTCCATCACGGCTGTGCCATCTCGACCCCAGCTGCATTGTCTCACCCACTGCTGCACCATCTCATCCTCTGCTGCATCATCTCCTCCTCTGCTGCATCATCTCCTTCCTGGCTGCATCATCTTTTCCTTGGCTGCATCATCTCTTCCTTGGCTACATCATCTCATCCCCGGCTGCTTCACCTCATCCCAACTGCTTCATCCCATCCCTGGCCGCATCACCTCACCCGCGGCTGCATCACCTCACCCGCGGCTGCATCACCCCACCCGCAGCTGCATCACCCCACCCGCGGCTGCATCACCCCACCCGCGGCTGCATCACCCCACCCGCGGCTGCATCACCCCACCCGCGGCTGCATCACCCCACCCGCGGCTGCATCACCCCACCCGCGGCTGCATCACCTCACCCGCGGCTGCATCACCTCATCCCTGGTTGCATCCCCTCATCCCTGGTTGTATCCCCTCATCCTCGGCTGCATCCCCCCATCCTCGGCTGCATCACCCCATCTTCGGCTGCATCCTCTCATCCTCGGCTGCATCACCTCATCCCTGGCTGCGCGAACTCATCCCGGCCTCATCGTCCTTGGCTGCATCACCTCTTCATCGGACTGCACCCCATCCCTATACATCTCTGACCCCGGACTGCATCTCATCACCTGACCGCTCCTCAAACGTGGCCAATCACCCCTCATTGTGAATTCACCCTTGCTACACCCGACCCCCGGCTGCCTCTGACCCCTTCTGTGTCTCCTCCCCTACTCACCTCACCATGTTTCTGCCTCTCCTCACCTTCACTCCTATCCTTCTCCATTGCCTACTTCCCCAACTCATCCCTCCACTGAGCAATGAAATATTACTCTCACCTTCCATCATTCCTACTCACCTCACCCGCTCCTCTGAACTATTCCTCCACTTTCTACCCACCATCTCTAGATATACACGCCCACCACGCAAGCTCTCCTCTATCCCCACCTCCTAACCCTCTCCCTGCTCCGCCTACTCTCCGACGAGATTTCCCTAATCCTGGCCCACCCCATCACAATAACACACTCCCCTCCACCCCACTCCCGCGACCCTACACCAACCCTTGTAACCCCCATAATCTCCGTCCTATTCCCCACACCCTTGCCTCCCTTGTCCCCCTATCTGGCGCGCTCTGGAATGCCCGCTCGGTCTGTAACATTTATCCACGACCTCTTCATCTCCAAAAAAAACTCTCCTTCCTCGGCATCACAAAGACCTGCCTTACCCCCCTCTGACACAACCTCCCCGGTTGCCCTCTCCTATGGTGGATTCACACTCTCCCACACCCCCTGCCCCATCAACACAAGCGGCGGAGGTGTTGGCCTACTCCTGGCCAACAACTGCTCCTTCGCCCCTCTGTCCCCCTCCCCTCCTTCAAGGCACATCTACTCCCCCTGCAACCTCCAACTGGCCGTTGTCTACCGCCCCCTGGATCTTCCTCCACCTTCTTCGACCACTTCACAACCTGGCTCCTCCACCTCCTCTGCATCCCCACCATCGTCATGGGTGACTTCAACATCCCCATCGACACCCCCAACGCCGTTACCTCCAGACCCCTGTCCTTTACCTCCTCTTTCGGCCTCTCCCAATGAATCTCCTCTGCCACGCACACTGGAGGCCACACCCTTGACATAGTCTTACCCGCCTCTGCTCCCTCACCGACCTCGCAAACTCAACCCTCACTTATTCTGACCATAACCTACTGTCCTTCTCTTCCCTCTTTCGCCCTACCATGCCCCCCCCTCTCTGAAAACTCCCTCACCTTCGCAGAAACCTTAAGCTCATAGACTTCCACTCACTCTCAAAGTCCCTCCTTCCCCTCTCAGACTTGGCCTCTTATCAAGTCGCGGACTTGGCCGCCTCCCTCTACCAACACCACTCTCACCACAGCACTTGACCGGGCTGCTCTGCTCTCATTTAAAGCAACCCGAGTACGACGACAACCCTGGCTCACGACCCTCACCAATATACTTCGACGGACGGCTAGGGCGGCCAAACGGAAATGGAAGAAATCCCACTCCGTAGAGCACTTCACCCTTTACAAGCACTCCCTCAACGTCTTCAAGACTGCCTTCGACTCCGCAAAACAAGCCTACTTCTCCTCCCTAATAACCGACCTGTCTCACAACCCTAAACAACTTTTCAAAACCTTCAACTCTCTACTCGTCCCCCTGCACCCCCTCCCTCATCTCCGCCGATGACTTCGCCACCTTTTTCAAAGAAAAATTAACAAACTCAGACAAAGCTTCGACCCACAGTTCCCTTGCCCCACCCCCTCCAACACCCAACCCTCCTCGCCCAAATGTAGTCTCTCCCCCATGACAGAAGATCACCTCTCCTCCCTTCTAGCATAATCACACCTCACCACCTGCGCCCTTGACCCACTCCCCTCCCACCTTATCCCTAACCTCACCACAGTCCTCATCCCTGCCCTAACACATCTCTTCAACATATCACTCAAATCTGGCACCTTCCCCTCACTCTTCAAACACGCCCTAATCACGCTCATTCTTAAAAGACAATCCCTCGACCCTACAACAGTCTCCAACTACCGCCACATATTGCTCCTCCCCTTCGCCTCAAAACTTCTTAAACAACATGTCTACTCTGATCTGTCCTCCCACCTCTCTTCCTCCGCCCTCTTTGACCGCCTACAATATGGCTTCCGACCTCACCACTCCACCGAAACAGCCGTAACCAAAGTCAGTAACGACCTACTAATTGCCAAAAGCAAGCGACACTACTCTGTCCTCATCCTTCTCAACCTTTCTGCCGCATTCGACACTATTGACCACTCCCTCTTCAAATCCTTGACTCTCTTGGCATTACTGACCTACCCTCTCACTTGTAAAGCGCCATGTAACCTAATGGCTCTATATAAATACTTAATAATAATAAATAATAATACCTGGAGTGTGTCTGTTACCTATTAACAAGCATCTGTGTAAGAACCGCATTATAAAGTTGTGTTGTCTTTGCTGCCCATACACAATCAGTAAGTATTGATGTGTACACCTCTTTTATTGTATGCCGTGGTCTCTACAGCGTTTAGAAAATTATTTTGTGGGCCTCTAATGCGTTTTCCCCCACAGCAGGACCTCCTGGCCCCTTCGGCCACTGTTAATTAGAAGGGGCAGTCTTTATGGTTCCTATTAGCAAGTGTGACTGCTTGGACAATGCAGAATTCTCATTAATCAGTGAGCATCCATTTTTGGTGGTTAACCATGGATTTTCGACAACAGTCTGAACAGGTGGCAATAATGCAGTTATAATTATTGTATAATAACTCCTACCAACGTTTGCACACAAAATTAATATGGGCACAAAATGTTGAAAATACTGCATTCTTGAAGCTAGCTAATACATGTATATGTTCTGACACATGCATCTGATAACATACCCCTCTTATAATGTGTAATGTTGTGGGTGTCGTCTTCCAAGGTATTGCGTACATTGCACCCCTTGTTTGTGTGACATATTGGACTTAGGCAACCATGGGTACCATATGATACACCTGCAACCATTCAGTATCTGGTTTTTAAATTCCCTGCACATGAGGATTTGCATGACTTCAAATATGTCATATAGGTGTTGTGTTGTCTGCATCACTGTAGTGCCTTCAGTGACCAGGGCTGCCATGATTTGTGGGGGGTGCCACATAACAGCTAAACCATAACACTGTGCATTACAGGGGTTACACTTAACTATGTACATGGCTTATTTTGTGATTTAGTCTTGCAATGTGGGCATGTGCTCATTTTTTTTTTCCAATTTTTGTTTTCAGAAATTTTGCAACGAAAGTTCCACATCATGGAATATGAACACATGGCAGTAGTGGCTGCAGCCTTGGTGAAGAAGGCCTTGCTGATGGATGAGAGATCCGAAAGACTGCGGAGGCATAGAAGACGGCGTATGTGGTCTCGGGATTGTCTCCTGCAAAGGCACAACTTGAGTCACATGCGCCTTGTCCGTCAGCTGGACGACAGGAATCCGCATGATTTCAGGAACTATCTCCGGATGTCAGAGGACTCCTTCAATTTCCTTTTGGACTTGGTTCGGCCATATATTGCTCGTGAGGACACTGTCATGTGTTTAGCTGTGGCACCAGAGGAGCGGTTGGCTGTGACTCTGCGATTCCTGGCAACAGGCCGCTCGATGACTAACCTACAGTATTCTGCAGCTGTCTCGCAGCCACTGCTGAGCCGCCTAATGCCCGATACCTGTGAGGCCATTGTGAGGTGTCTGCTGCCATCCTATATGCGGTTTCCATCAACCCCCGCGGAATGGTTGCAAGTTGCCACTGACTTCCAGGAGAAGTGGCAATTCCCAAACTGTGGGGGCGCATTGGATGGCAAGCATGTGAGGATCACACAATCCCCCAACAGCGGGTCCTTTTATTATAACTATAAAGGGTATTTCAGTGTGGTCCTCATGGCCCTTGTCAATGCCAACTATGAGTTCCTCTACGTGGATGTGGGGATGAATGGGCGTGTCTGATGGGGGTGTGTGGGCACAGACGTCCTTAGCTCAAGACCTTAGGAACGGTCAACTCAACTTGCCCCCAAATGATGACACCACTGAACATCTAAACTTTGCATTTGTAGGGGATGAAGCCTTCCCACTTCACGCCAACCTCCTGAGGCCATATCCCCAGAGGACTATCACCCCCTAAGCAGTGCCTTTTCAATTACCGGCTATCCTGGTCACGTCATGTGGTTGAAAATGCGTTCGGGATCATGGCCAATAGATTCCGCTTGTTTTCATACTGCTTTAAATATGAAACTGGAATCTATCCAAAAGGTAGTGATGGCGTGTTGTGTGCTGCATACCTTTCTGCGTTGTAGGGATGCTCCATCATACACGCCAGCAAGTTATGTGGATTCAGTGGACCCCGTAACTGGAGAACTCATGCCAGGTGAGTGGCGTGCAAACGACCCTGCCATAGCACCACTCCATCCTTTGGGCCCGATCTGTACTCAGCAGGATGCCAGGTCCAACAGAGACTGCTACTGCTCCTACTTCAATGGCCCTGGGGCAGTTGCCTGTCAGCAACAGCAGCTGTTGGGTGTTTGGGGTTGTCACGCTGCACCACGAGGAGGAGGGTGTAGTCATATGCTTTGCTGCACCAGCAAGAGTCATGTTTTATGAGTTTTCCTAAAATTAAGTTTTAGGTTTAACGTTTTCCAACTTTAACTTTAATCTTTGTTGCATAACAAAATTAACTTGGAAGTCTGGACATCTTATGTCCATTTTGTTGGATCAATGTTTGTTTCTTTGATTTCCGTGCTGTGAACAGATATGTTTTTGAGCATTAGTGCGCTTTTTGGTTGTTGTTTGTGCGCACATACAAAACCCAAAAACAAAATGACAAAAGAAAAAAAAACTGTGTGTTTACTTTTACCATAGCAGTTGCACATAGCATTATTCTGTGCATACAGTTCTGTAACCTCAAACTGGTGTTTGTGTCCTTGCAGCATTGTGGACAAATGTACAGTACACAGGTCCAGCTCTGTGGGTCACACTGTATGCTCTCTGTGTGTCCTTATCCATATACATGTATTTACACATACATATGTTTCCACAAACATGGACAATTGTATTGTGTTGGAAGACAATATATGTAGATATCACTGACCAGACACAAACCTCTCTGCACACACATAGTTCATCCATTCTGCGACAATATCCATACACAGATCTGCAGAGTGTTGTTTGTAGATTAACTACTTAAACAACACATACACATAGCCATACATAGCTAAATCCACACGAGTGTTCCTGTGTGACACTTTGGCGACGCCGGAGTGTCTAGGCAGGAAGCCTGTAAACATCTCACGACAGTTGTATGGCTAGATGTACAAAGAGCACATGTGTAATGTAGTGACCATATTGCCAGACACGACGGACCAAAAGGATAAAGCACTTGTGCTGACCAATCATACTGGTATGGGCATCGGGAAACAGTGTGGCACGCCTATCTCCTAGCCTCTGCCAAACAGTATGCCCACATTGCTCATATGGTGGTGTTGTGTGACGTGGCAACTACGAACGGCAACATCCCTTTAGCAGTTGGTCAGGCACGATTCCTGGATTGCCCAAAGTTGCGCGAGAGATCGTTACGTGTGACATCTTCAAAGCGATCTTGGAAAAGTGCTCAAAACATGCGCGCTCACGTGAGTTGCCGGCGATGTTGCCCTGTGTGACGGTACCTTTAGTGTATCCCAATCCGACTCCTAATTTAACTGGAGCCGAAATAGAAGCGATCAAAATCATACAAAAATGGGATGAGGTGTTAGTAAAGAATGCAGACAAGGGAGGAGGAGTGATGCTGATGTATAGAACAGACTATTTCAGAAGCTCTTTGGCTGTTAGGAGTTTTCTATAAATTCATCTGTCAGATCCTACAAATGTTTTAAAAAATAAATAGCGTAACTTGCTTAGAAAATATGTGGAAAATGGTACCGTGGAGAAGAATCAGGCTGAGAAGCTGTTTCCAGAGCAACCTACAAGACCCCATTGGCAGGGCTGCCACTAGGAATTTTGGGGCCCCTTACTGGCAAAATTTTGGGGCCCCCTGAGACTCCACCCAATCTCCGCCTCCACCCAGGCTCCACCTCCACCCAAGCCCTGCCTCCACCCAGGCTTCACCTCCACCCAAGCTCCGCCTCCACCCCTCGAACCTTTCATAATTTTACTGCCCACTATTGGAAAAACTTCCCTTCTGAACTACGTCCTCCCCAGTCACACATTAATCTCTTTCTATATATTGTTCTTTATGTGAGCAGAGGGATGTGAACAATAAATGCCACATGAGGCTGAATAACACTGGTGCTGTTATTTATTACCTTGTACAGGGTGGGGAACCTTTTTCCTGCCAGGGAAAGGAACATTTTGAAATTTCTACCGTCATTTAGAGGCTGCACATCACCATGACAATTACCCGGCTACATTTAATTAATTAGCTCACCTAATTTGATGGCTGCAGCTGCTTCTCCGTGTCCTGCGATGTTTGGTGATATCTGATCTTCCAGACTTGTGTTGGTCTGCAGCGCAGTCGATTCTGTGACAATAAGGTTTGTAAATCAAATACATCATATAGGAGACTGCTATATATACATCATAAAGGAGACACTGAGAGCATATACAGCACTGTAGAGGGCTAGGAGCACATAGACTGGGGGTGAGCTGAGCTCTGCAGGAGCCACAGGGATGTATGGTATCTCCCCGGGCCCCCACCCATTGAGGAGGTGAGCTGAGCTCTGGAGGCAGGGGCCACAAGCTTCCAGAAAACGGCAGCTTCTTCCTCTGTGGCTCCCAGTCTCCCGCTCACCAGCACCAGGCAGCTTCTTCCTCTGAGGCTGCTGGTCTCTGGCACCAGGTACCCGGCAGCTTAGTCCTCTGAAGCTCCCAGACTCTGGCACTCGACAGCACCACCAGGCACCCGGCAGCACCAGGGGCCTGGCAGCACCAGGCACCACGAGGCCTGGCTCCATGGGGACCTGGCAGCACCAGGGGCCCAGCACCATCTGGACCCTGGGGGCCCGGCAGCACCAGGCACCACCAGGGGGGCCCAGGACCACCCGGGGGGCCCAGCACCAAAAGGCACCACCAGGGGTCCAGCAGCACCAGGCACCACCAAGCATCCAGGGGGCCTGGCAGCACCAGGCACCACTATGGGTCAGGCAGCACCAGGCACCTTGGGGGCCCGGCAGCACCAGGAGCCCAGCACCATCCGGCACCCTGGGGGCCCGGCAGCACCAGGCACCCTGGGGGCACAGCAGCACCAGGCACCACCAGACACCACCAGTGGCCCGGCAGCACCAGGCACCACCAAGCATCCAGGGGGCCCGGCAGCACCAGGCATCACCATGGGCCAGGCAGCACCAGGAGCCCATCACCATCAGGCACCCTGGGGGCACAACAGCACCAGGCACCATGAGGGTCCATTATTACCTCAATAGTCCACCAATTATTAATGTCTCACCTTTACACAATCACCACTTCAAAACCACCCAGACTTCCCTCTAAAAAGGGATCTTAGATGAATGATGAGTACAGTTTCTTATTCATTAAGTGATCACTTTATTAGTCATAATTCATTTAATTCATAAAAACATTAAAAATATTTACATAAAAAAGTACCCTAATGACTACAAGTAATTCATAACCAGGTCCAGGACTAAGATTATTATGTAAACATTTATACAATATTCATTGTTTGATATAATAGCCAGTAATACCAGGTAACAGAGGGACACTATTTAATTGTCACTAGGTGACTGCACGCTTTATTATATGATCCTGTGGCTCTAGTACTCTTACAATGCACTGTGCACATATGTGCTAGCAGACCCGTAACTCAGAAGGGACAACTATAGTTGAAGCACAGAGGTGGTGCTTTACACATGTAACCTGAGTTACGGGTCTGCTAGCACATATGTGCACAGTGCATTGTAAGAGTACTAGAGCCACAGGATCATATAATAAAGCGTGCAGTCACCTAGTGACAATTAAATAGTGTCCCTCTGTTACCTGGTATTACTGGCTATTGTATCAAACGAATATTGTATAAATGTTTACATAATAATCTTAGTCCTGGACCTGGTTATGAATTATTTGTAGTCATTAGGGTACTTTTTTATGTAAATTTTTTTAATGTTTTTATGAATTAAATGAATTATGACTAATAAAGTGATCACTTAATGAATATGAAACTGTACTCATCATTCATCTAAGATCCCTTTTTAGAGGGAAGTCTGGGTGGTTTTGAAGTGGTGACCATGAGGGTCCAGCAGCACCAGGCACCACCAGACACCACCAGTGGCCCGGCAGCACCAGGCACCACCATGGGCCAGGCAGCACCAGGCACCTTGGGGGCCCGGCAGCACCAGGAGCCCAGCACCATCAGGCACCCTGGGGGCACAGCAGCACCAGGCACCCTTGGGGCCCAGAAGCACCAGGCACCCTGGGGGTCCGGCAGCACCAGGCACCC
Organism: Allobates femoralis; assembly: GCA_033576535.1. Lineage (NCBI taxonomy): Eukaryota > Metazoa > Chordata > Amphibia > Anura > Aromobatidae > Allobates > Allobates femoralis. The sequence continues at coordinate 228,162,117 of JARQOC010000006.1, read as the reverse complement.
TGGGGGTCCGGAACAACCGGGGGGGGGGCAGCACCACCAGGGGGGCCCGTACCACCAGGGGGCCCAGCACCAGCAGGGGGGCCCAGCACCACCAGGCACCCTGGGGGCCCGGCAGCACCAGAGGGGGCCCGGCAGCACCAGAGGTGGCCCAGCACCACCAGGGGGGCCCAGCACAGGCAGGGGGGGTCCAGTACCAGCAGGGGGGCCCAGCACAGGCAGGGGGGGGCCCATTACCGGCAGGGGGTCCCAGCACAGGCAGGGGGGCCCATTACCGGCAGGGGGGCCCAGCACAGGCAGGGGGGGTCCAGCACAGGCAGGGGGGGTCCCAGCACAGGCAGGGGGGACCCAGCACAGGCAGGGGGGCCCCATTACTGGCAGGGGGGCCCAGCACAGGCTGGGGGAGCCATTACTGGCGGGGGCCCAGCACAGACAGGGAGGGGCCCAGCACAGACAATGCCTCCATACTCCTCCAATGCCTCCATACTCCTCCAATGCCTCCATACTCACCACGGTGCAGGCAGCCGCTGCCTGGGGCGGTCTCTCCTCTCCTCTGCAGCGCCCTGAGTGCCGGCTCCCGGTGCTCACACAGGAAGCAGTCTCAGGGCGATGACGTCATCACCCTGAGACTGATTTCCTGCGCACGCGCTGGCAGGAGCCAGAGGGGCACAGCGGCGGCAGCAGGCAGAGCAGGGCGATCGCTCTCCCTGCTTTGCAGCTGCAGAGGGGCCGGGCACAGCATCGCTAATCATATCGGCAGTGCTGCAGATATGATTAGCAATATTACCAGACCGGGGGGGGCCACCGTCACGCATCTCAGGGGGCCACCTTGCTTTAAATGGCCACGCCCACCACCGCCATGGCTGGGCCCCCCCTGACCCTGTCCAATAGCCACGCCCCCTACAGTCAGGCCCGGGCCCCTTACTGCAGTAAGGGCTGTAATCCCTAATGGCGGCCCTGCCCATTGGTACCATTTACCCAAGGTGCATAAGAGCAAAAAAAAAAAGCTCCTGTTCGCCCTATAGTGTCCGCTCACTAACTGAACTTTAGTGCCAGTTTTTAGACTGGGTATTGATACCCTTGTTAGCTAAAATCCCCTAGGACCTCGCAGTAAAACTGAGAAGAGAGATCTTGACAGATGATAATCAACACAAGACGGGATGCTGGTGGACTTTGTGTGTGAATCTTTAAGCTTCATATTGGGTCACAATGTGCTTTCTCTCCTTGACACCTGGTGTCAGCAAAAAAAAAGGGTACAGCTATGGGTACGCCCATAGCTTGTACCCTCGCTTATTTATTCCTCGCCCATTTTGTGGATAATATTATTTATTCCTCTTCTAAAAAAACTTTGAAAATATATACATGCTATGTGGATGACATCTTTATTGTATGGGACGGGTCAGAGGTAGATTTCAATTCTTCAGTTACATATTTGAATAAAGAAAAACGTTACAACATGAAATTTAAGTCCTGTTTTGGTGGTCAAGAATTAGAATTTTTGGATGTCAAACTAGAGATAAATTCAGGGAAAATATTAAGATCAGTTTTTAAAAAACCTACAAAACCTACATTTACCAATACCCTATTACATTTTGCAAGTGCACATCCCTTGCATACAAAGCGTTCTCTCCCCTATAGTCCATTTTTGAGAATAAAAAGAATTAACAACAGTGCTGAACTTTTAGAAGAACAGTGCCAAAAATTAGAGACATATTTTCTGAGCAGGGGATAACCCCCAGCATTAATTAGGGAGGCAAAAGAATAAGCACTAAAGAATGTGAATGCTAAAAATAAATACATACAAACAACAAAGAATCAGCAACAAAATAACAAACGTTTCACATTCACTTTTAAATTTGGTCCAATGTTTGAAAAAATCAGAATAGCCATATGGAAACATTGGCATCTTGTAGAAGCAGATAGAGATCTTAATGCTCAGGGATGGGTTCCCCTTTAGTAACTTACAAAAGATGTAATAACCTATTTCTGATTAAAAGATCTATTAAAACCGATAAAACCTGGAAAAACTTAGCTTGACACAAAACGTCCCATAGGAAATTACCAATGCAAAAATTGTCAGTATTGCAGAAATCATTTGATTGACAAACACATCCACTTTGGCGGTATCAGCCATAAAGTAAAAACATATATCTCCTGCAGGACAAAATGGGTTATTTATGTGATCCTGTGTCCTTGCAGGAGATTTTACATTGGCAAAACCATTAGTGCAATGTGCACTAGGTTCAAGGAGCATTACAAATCTATCAGCACAGGGTTATGATGTTCATATCTGATCAATTGTTAGAGAATGTCATGATGGAGATTCTAGTGCAGGGGTGGGGAACTCCAGTCCTCGAGGGCCACAAACAGTGCAGGTTTTCAGGATTTCCTTAGTATTGCACAGGTGATAACATAATCACTTGCACTGGGGATGATTCCAATCCCTGTGCAATACTAAAGAAATCGTGAAAACCTGCACTGTTTGCGGCCCTCGAGGACTGGAGTTCCCCACCCCTGTTCTAGTGTATTATCCTTCGCAGGATTAGAACAAATAACAGCCTCAAATAGAGGCGGTGATACACACAAATACTTACTGCAAAAAGAATGCTGATGGATCATTGAACTGAATGCCTGCGGTCCATTAGGACTTGATGATAAGAACGTTCTTGCGGTATTCCTCTGATTCAATAACTCCGCAGATGTATCTGTCATCACGACATTTAAAATATTAAGTTGTGTCTTTCCTGTCTGTATCCACTAACTAAGAATGTCCTGAATTTACGTTGATAAAGGTTTAGGAAGAGGTTAATCAATCCTACTTGTATTGAGAGTGAGTGGTTCTGAGTAGAATAGGATCACAGCCAAAGACAGGAGACTTAGGTCTGTTTGTCGTAACCAAGCAAGAATAACATTCCCTTTTTTTTCTCAGAATATTTGAAAGATGCTTAGTATCGCTATATAGCATTTGTACTATGTCTAAGTGTTGAATGATATTGTTTCAATCTGTGTTAGATGTGTTTTTAAATTACACTTGTTATTAAGGCTGTGACATGCTCAGATTCTCCCTACTTAGTGAGAGGATCTGACGTCAGATGCTGAGAACTGGACCCGTTGAAGCAGTAAACCCGCGAAACGGCGAGCCATCGTCTGCCGATTCTCCACTCCCCTCTCCCCGCTGTGACCATCCCGCAACAATGTTTTCAGGACTGCACAAATAAAGGACTATACACCACACAGTGAGTGCCGCCTTTCTCTTTTTTCTGCATCAAAGCTAATAAGTTTACCTAGCTTTAATTGGCAAGCAACACCGTGCCCCAGACACCGTGAGGTAAGTAGAGCAGGACTAACTTCATAAGAGCCCCCTGTGTCCCTTGGTGCCCGGTTTTTTACCTTTCGGATGCCGTTTACTCTCATAAAGTGCTCGCTGTGGATTGTGTTTCATTGCTTGAGGAATTTCTCGTCAGTTTGGCTTCATAGTACCAACAAATAACACCTTTTTCAAGCAGAAAATTGTCCAGTGCAACATTGGTAAAATAATTGTCCATGGTAATATTTCTAGCTGAATTTTATATTGGTACAGAAAGTGTTTTCACAATCTCAGACCCTAGATTTTTCTGTACTGGTGCATCAACTTCTTTGCCACAGTAGATAAGCCCATTTATGCCATAATAATTTGCAGAATCACACATCCAGAAGATTTTTATTCCATACTTGGCTTTTTTACTGGGCATGTATTGTGTGAACTTGCAACATCTTCTGAAGGGTTCAAGTTGCTCACCTACTGTAACATTAGCACTAGGATTGTAAAGTTTGGTGCACGTTTTGATAAATATGTTCCAGATATAACTGATATGGGGCTAATTTGTCTTTTTGGAACCTCGCTGCATGAGTTTGCTTATCATCAAATCGAATGTTTTCTCTAATTTCCTCATATCTGTCCACTGCCATTGTCACTTTATATTGTGGATCAGAAAGTGGGTCCGGAAATGATTCTCTGATTGGAACATCATACGATTTTTTACTCCCTGCCAGCAGTAAAAGTCCAATATATGAATAAAGTTCCTCATTGGAGATATTTTTCCAGGACTTATTTTTTGCAGAAGCAATACATCCTCCTTCTAGGTTTGAACCTAAAAGGACCTCTTCTCCAATACTGTTACAAAAAAAAAAAAAGTACAAAATACGTCTTTAGGGAAAAGTACCTGGGAGGGACTTCCCACAGCTCCTTGAGCATGTCTCACAATATTATGTATTGGATTATGTTCAACTAATGAAGAATTACTGTCCCAAAAAACATTAGTTTTGGATGTTCTACTTATCACTTCTTCAGGATCTGCTGGATCCACTTCTTTATCAGAAGAATCACTGGATGAGGATGTTTGATTAGCTGGTGGCAGGTACTCTTCATCAGACAAAGATAGCTCCTTTTCATCATCACTTTGAAACATAATTGCTTCAGTCTGTTCGTCAGTCAGATGCTTGGAAGAAGACTATGCCATTGCTGACTAGATGTTAGCAAACTAAAAAAACAATGAATCCAATCAGGATTGTCCACTCTTTGCTTGTGTGTGACACATTGTAAGGGTAAAGTGCCCCCTTTCTCCTCTCGCCCTCAGCAGCTCTTATCTTTTATACTTTCTTTTAGTTGGTGTACAATTCTCTGGATTCTTGTGGCTGAGAAGCTCTACCCTTTGCAAACTTCTTATAGAAAATGAGTCAGACTTCCTCCTAACATCATATCATCACAAGTCTTTCAGCAATTAGCTCACAGTGTATACTGTCCTCAGTTCTCTCTACACAGCTCATTACCGTGGTCAGAAGGTCCTGCGATGGTGTCATGGCCTTATCACTCCCTCCCAAAATTGCATGACATCCTCACATGGCATGATCCACCCCCTGGCCCCTCCATCAGCAACCCTAACTACAAATAAAGTAACTTGAGACACAAACACTGCTGAGTACATGATAAAAATAGCAAGGGCCTAAAAGGCCTTCATTCCGTACAAATGTGGTTGTCCCCAAAAAAGCATTTACACCAAAGTGCCTATGAAAAAAATTATATGAACTGAATATTTCCAACAATTACATACTTCATGAATACCTAGAGTTTCAAAACTCTAACTAAAGTAATTTTGTAGTTACTAGCAAAGAAGTAAGCACTGGGGCCTAAAAGGCCCCCGATAAAAATTGTAGTGTTTTAATCTGTGTTCATTTTTGTAGGATCTTCAATAGTGTTTTGCTGGCATGAAGTATGGGCGTAATAGTCCAATAGTTTCCACAGTTCGTAGCATCTCATTTGTTCAGAATAGAAATAAACACCGATCTTGTCCAGTCCTTGGGCCAAACTAAGCGATAATTGCGCTATATATGAATTTTCATGGTCTGGTAAAATGGCATAATAAAAAATTCTTACTTTATCTAAAGTTATCTACTATTTACAGTTGAAGAAATAATTATTTGATCCCTTGCTTATTTTATATGTTTGCCCTCTGACAAAGACATGAGCACTTTATAATTTTAGGGGAAGGTAATGTTCACAGTGAGAGATTGAATATCAAAAATAAAATCCAGAAAATCACATTGTCTAAATTATATAAATGTATTTGCATTTTGCAGATAGAAATATGTATTTGATCTCTTACCAACCACTAAGAGTCCTGCTCCTACAGACCAGTTGGATGCTCCTAATCAGCTTGTTACCTTCATTAAAGACAGATGTCTTAAATTGTGACCTGTATAAGAGACCTCTGTCCTAATACTGAATCAGTCAGACTCTAACCTGTATAACATGGGTAAGACAAAAGAGCTTTCTAAGAATGTCAGGGAAAAGATCCAAGACCTTTGACAAGACAAAATGAGTGTCAATCGACATCAATCTAGGGCTCCATGCAAAATCTCACCTCGTTGGGTATCCAGGATAATGTGGAAGGTGAGAGATCAGCCTAAAACTACAAGAGGGGAACTTGTTAATGATCTCAAGGCAGCTGGGACTGCTGTCACCAAGAAAACAAGTGATAACACATTATGCCGTAATGGATTAAAATCATGCATTGCCCGCAAAGTCCCACTGCTCAAGAAGGCACATGTGCAGGCCCGTCTGAAGTTTGCCAATTAACACCTTGATGATTCTGAGAATGGTTGGGAGAAGGTGCTGTGGTCAGATGAGGCACAAATTGAGTTCATTGTCATTAACTCAACTCGCCGTGTTTGGAGGAAGAGAAATGCTGCCTATCACTTAAAGAACACAGTCCCCACAATCAAGCATAACGGTGGAAATATGTTTTGGGGGTGTTTCTCGGCCAAGGGCACAGGACTATTTCACCGCATTAATGGGACAATGGATGGAACCATGTACTGTAAAATACTGAGTGACAACCTCCTTCCCTCCGCCAGGACATTAAAAATGAGTCGTGGATTGGTCTGCCAGCACGACAATGACCCAATACATACAGCAAACACAACACTGGCTCAAAAAGAAGCACATTAAGGTCATAGAGTGGCCTAGCCAGTTTCCAGACCTTAATCCCATAGAAGACTTATGGAGGGAGCAGAAGCTCCGAGTTGCCAAGCAACAGCCTCAAAATCTTAATGGTTTAAAGATGATCTGCTAAGCGGAGTGGACCAAAATTCCTCCTGATGTGTGCAAAGCTCATCATCAACTACAAAAAAAAAATCTGAATACTGTGCTTGCCAACAAGGGTTTTACCACCTAGTATTAAGTCTTGTTAGCCAAAGGGATCAAATACTTATTTCTCTCTGCAAAATGCACAAAATGCAAATATGTTTATATAATTTAGGCAATGTGATTTTCTGGATTTTATTTTCGATATTCCATCTCACTGTTGACATTAACCTACCCTTAAAATTATAGACTGTTCATGTCTTTGTCAGTAGGCAAAGTTACAAAATCAGCAAGGGATCAAATACACATTTAACCCACTGTATGCTCTTCTAGCAATATCTATACCTAAATGCATCTTCAACCAATTACACTCAATAAATTCATCTGGGATGGTAAACAAGAATTTCTTTCTACATATTTAATAGATAATAAGTTTTTAGGAGGACTAGGACTATCTATCTGTCAAATCTACAATACATAATTACCATTTATCAGATAATCTAGGCAGATGAAATATTGGTGATCGCCACTTAAAGAATATTAATGGATTTTATTCATTATAGTGAATCTGTCAGTAGCATTACCCTCATAAGTTACCTATATGGCCATGTAAGTCATAGAAAGGTGAATAAAATGATACCGTTTATATGTGCGAGCCATGTCCTTTTTCAGAGAAATGCATGTTTATCTTAATTTGAAAATTAACTGCTAAGGGCCCTTTCACATCAGCGTTTTTCGTAATTCGCGGCAGATGCGGTGAAAAAAACGCATCTGCCGCGTTTGCCGCATAACCGTTCCACTTGCGACACGGTTGCGGTTTTTCCCATAGGAAGTATAGGGGGACTTGCGGCAGATGCGGCAAGTGCGGTTTTGCACTTGCGGCAGGTGCGGCAGCGAAAAAAACCGCGGTCAGCCGCGGTTTTTTTCGCTGCCGCACCTGCCGCAAGTGCAAAACCACACTTGCCGCATCTGCCGCAAGTCCCCCTATACTTCATATGGGAAAAACCGCAACCGTGCCGCAAGTGGAACGGTTATGCGGCAAACGCGGCAGATGCGGTTTTTTCACCGCATCTGCCGCGAATTACGAAAAACGCTGATGTGAAAGGGCCCTAAGATGTATAGCCCTACTCATGGGCAGAGATATCTGGAGGGGGGCGTAGCTATGATTGATACGTACATACATACACACACACTCGCATACATACACTCAGCTTTATATATTGGACTAGTAAAAAGGCCCGATGCAATTGCATCGGGAGCGCGGTGAAATGAATTGTGTGCATCCTTAGATGTGCTAACAGGAACAGTAAACATGTATGACACGCTTTGCGCTTGTGAAAAAAGCATACTTTTAATTAACATTTGCAAAATAAGGGCAAAGCATCATGCTATAAGGTAATCGTGACAGAAAAATAATCTACATAAGTTTATTGAGTATATACAGGTAGCCCTGCGGGTAGCAGAGTATACAGGCAGCTGTGTGGGTAGCAGAGTATACAGGCGGTTGCGTGGGTAGCAGAGTATACAGGCGGCTCTGTGGGTCGCAGAGTATGCAGACGGCTCTGTGGGTAGCAGAGTATACAGGTGGCTGCGCATGTAGGAGAGTATATACAGGCAGCTCTGTGTGTAGCGGAGTATACAGCGGGCTGCGTGGGTAGCAAAGTATATACAGGCTGCTCTGTGGGTAGCACAGTATACAGCCGGCTGCGTGGGTAGCAGAGTATATACAGGTGTCTCTGTGGGTCGCAGAGTATACAGGCAGCTGCGTTGGTAGCAGAGTATACAGTCAGCTGCGTGGGTAGCAGAGTATACGGGCGGCTCCATGGGTAGCAGAGTATATACAGGCTGCTCTGTGGGTAGCACAGTATACAGCCGGCTGCGTGGGTAGCAGAGTATATACAGGTGTCTCTGTGGGTCGCAGAGTATACAGGCAGCTGCGTTGGTAGCAGAGTATACAGTCAGCTGCGTGGGTAGCAGAGTATACAGGCAACTGCATGGGTAGCAGAGTATATACAGGCAGCTCTGTGAGTAGCAGAGTATACAGCCGGCTGCTTGGGTAGCCGAGTATATAGAGGTGTCTCTGTGGGTCACAGAGTATACTGGTAGCTGCGTGGGTACCAAAGTATATACAGATAGCTGCGTGGGTAGCAGAGTATACAGTCAGCTGCGTGGGAAGCAGAGTATATACAGGTAGTTCTGTGGGTAACAGCTTTGTGGGCGTGATGGTGACCTTAATGGGCGTCCTGGTGGGTGGAGAGGTGATGTGACGTAATGGCTGTCACCACCGACTTCTTCTATGAGAGCTGCGTACTTCCAGAGTGGAGGAAATAGGGGCATGTCCTTGCTGTGAGGTAAATTTGGTTAATGCGCATGTGCGGTGACGGATGGTTACTGTGCTCGTGCGGCTCTGAATGGCGTCGTAACTGTGGCTCACGGTGGCGCGCGAGCGCGGCATCGCTCGTGGGGCTGTGAATGGTGACGTAAACATTGGGGACGTGACTGCGGCTCGCGGTGGCGCGCAAGTGCGCCACCGCTCGCGAGTCTGAGTCTGTGAATAGCGGCTTGCGAAGGTGCTGCGCGCCATCGCTCGGGACGGTGCCGCAGTGCATGCCGGAATAGCAGCACAACATTGGTGATTATATATATAGTTACCTACAGCAGTACCGGTGTGCAGCGGTGTCAGTGTGCAGCGATGCCGAAATCCATGAGGGGCCGGGGGACAGCGGGCAGGAGGGGGCCAGGGAAGAGTGGCCGGGTGCGGGCAGGAGGGGGCTGGGGAAGAGCGGTCGGGTGCGGGCAGGAGAAGGCTAGGGAACAGCGGCCGGGTGTGGTTAGGAGGGGGCTGGTGAAGAGCGGCAGGTGCGGGCAGGAGAAGGATGGGGAACAGCGGCCGGGTGCGGGCAAGAGGAGGGCCCCTCCTGCCTCCAGCAGAGTGCTTAGCAGAGTATACGGGGCTCATTGGTGACCAGAGAATATGGGGGTTGAGTGCGTAGCAGACTTTACGGCGGCTCATTGGTTAGCAGAGTATACGGCGGCTCAGTGGTTAGCAGAGTATACGGGGGCTCAGTGGTTAGCACAGTATACGCTGGCTCAGTAGTTAGCACTATATATGGAGCCTCAGTGGTTAGCACTCTATAGTGGCTCAGTGGTTGGCACTGTATATTGTGGCTCAATAAATAGAACAGTAATGTGGCTCAATGGTTAGCACTGTATATGGTGGCTCAGTGGTTAGCAATGTATACGGTGGCTCAGTGGTTAGCACTGTATATGGAGGCTCAGTGGTCAGCGCAGGATGGGGGCAGAGTGGCCAGAGCAGGATGGGGACAGAGTGGCCAGAGCAGGATGGGGACAGAGTGGCCAGCGCAGGATGGGGACAGAGTGGCCAGCGCAGGATGGAGGCTGAGTGGCCAGCGCAGGATGGAGGCTGAGTGGCCAGCGCAGGATGGAGGCTGAGTGGCCAGCGCAGGATGGAGGCTGAGTGGCCAGCGCAGGATGGAGGCTGAGTGGCCAGCGCAGGATGGAGGCTGAGTGGCCAGCGCAGGATGGAGGCTGAGTGGCCAGCGCAGGATGGAGGCTGAGTGGCCAGCGCAGGATGGAGGCTGAGTGGCCAGCGCAGGATGGAGGCTGAGTGGCCAGCGCAGGATGGAGGCTGGGTGGCCAGCGCAGGATGGAGGCTGGGTGGCCAGCGCAGGATGGAGGCTGGGTGGCCAGCGCAGGATGGAGGCTGGGTGGCCAGCGCAGGATGGAGGCTGGGTGGCCAGCGCAGGATGGAGGCTTGGTGGCCAGCGCAGGATGGAGGCTGGGTGGTCAGCGCAGTGAGGGTCAGAGAGGATGGAGGCTCAGTGGTGAGCGCAGATGGGGGCAGAGTGGTGAGCGCAGGATGGGGGCAGAGTGGTGAGCGCAGGATGGGGGCAGAGTGGTGAGCGCAGGATGGGGGCAGAGTGGTGAGCGCAGGATGGGGGCAGAGTGGTGAGCGCAGGATGGGGGCAGAGTGGTGAGCGCAGGATGGGGGCAGAGTGGTGAGCGCAGGATGGGGGCAGAGTGGTGAGCGCAGGATGGGGGCAGAGTGGTGAGCGCAGGATGGGGGCAGAGTGGTGAGCGCAGGATGGGGGCAGAGTGGTGAGCGCAGGATGGGGGCAGAGTGGTGAGCGCAGGATGGGGGCAGAGTGGTGAGCGCAGGATGGGGGCAGAGTGGTGAGCGCAGGATGGGGGCAGAGTGGTGAGCGCAGGATGGGGGCAGAGTGGTGAGCGCAGGATGGGGGCAGAGTGGTGAGCGCAGGATGGAGGCTCGGGTCAGCGCAGGATGGAGGCTCGGTGGTCAGCGCAGGATGGAGTGGTCAGGAGAGGATGGAGGCTCGGTGGTGAGCGCAGGATGGAGTGGTCAGGAGAGGATGGAGGACGGAGGGCCAGTGGGTGGTCGGCGCAGGACGGAGGGACAGTGGGTGGTCGGCTCGGGATGGAGGGACAGTGGTTAGCGTAGGATGGTTCCCCCGCTTGCATCCGGTCTCAGCCGCAGGCAGTGTTTAAAGCGCAGCAAGTAATGAGCGGTCATGTGATAGGCGGGCTGAAGAGCCTGCCACATGACCGCTCATTACCGGGTGCGGGTGAGACGGGCGGCCGGTGAGAGGGGGACGGGTAGGGGGAATGGAGCGATAGGGGGGGTGGGCTGCAATGGAGCGGTGGGGGGGCGCAATGGAGCAAGGGGGGGGGCGCGCAATAGAGCGGTGTGGGTGGAATGGAGCTGTGGGGGGGCGGGTGCGCAATGGAGCAGGGGGAGGGAATGGAGCAGCGGGTGGCGGTGGGATCCCGAAGTCCGAGCGGCGAGATGTAATATCCAAGATAGCGGCGAAATCTCGCGAGATTTTGGACGCCATCTTTGAAAGTACATGTCGCCGCAAGGACACCGTTGTGGTGTCAGGTGGGTGGTTTTTTGCGCTTCTGGCCAGTGTCAGCCGCTCGCGATGGCGCATGCGCGCCATCTCTCGCAGCGCGTGATACCAGCACAGTGGCCGGAAGCGCAAAACTGGTGATTATGTATATAGACTAGATGGGGGTCCAATGCTAACGCATTGGGAGGATGGTGACTTAATTATGGGGGCAGGCTCTGTGGCGGCTGTCTCTTCTTCCCCTGTGCTGTCTTCTGCGTACTCCATCCATGAGTTTGACAAACTAAAAATTATGTTGTGATGAGTTTTAATTCTAATTTGCCTATTAATTTGGAATGCAGTATAATACCTTATTAAATAACAAAAAAGTTGAGACATGTGTAAGTGGAAAATTAGATGGATTTGTTTAAAAAAAAAAAAAAATAATAATAATAATAAAAGCAGATGACTATCCCTCCCAGTGTCAATTCCAGTGCTAACAACAGCGTGGCAGCCAATCTGTGATGGCTTGTGCCATCAACTTGGTCAGATGTGCTGAGCTCCAGAGCGAAACGTCCGACTCTGACGATTTAGATAGAGCATAATAATAATGAGCACACACTGCATTAAACTATTGTACCCAATATATTGTATATTTTAGTAGTAGATCCATTTTATACCGACTCCACAAAAATGAGCTCCAACTCCAGGTGTCTGACTCCACACACCTGCTGATGTCTGTTACTGGCAACAGGGCTGTCAACATGATGTCAGCGCTGCAGACAAAAATTGACACTAGGAATAGTGGCGTCAGCACATCGGGAGATACCAACTTATCAATAGAGTGTACTGTATTCAGTAATTGTTTAACAGCCACTTTTTAAGATTTGTACACCCCTAATTTAGAAAACAAAGTTGGGACACTGTAAAATATAAAGAAAACAAGAATGCAATGATTTTTGGAAATCTCTCATAGCCATATTTTATGTGGAACAGAACATAGATCAAAAGGTGAAAGACATTTTGCCATTGTTTTTTTTTTTTTTTAAATTACACTTTTAGAAATTGTTGCCAGTAATACATCTCAACAAGCTGGAACAGTGGTAAACAGAAGGGTGGAAAAGTATGTCATATAGTACCAATAAAATACAGCTGGAGGATCAATTTGTAGCTGAATGATCTGACTTTGTACAAAAATAGTTCTTTAGAGAGGCAACCTTCCAGAAGTAAAATAGTTTAGAGCTTCTCCAATTTGTGAACTGAATCTAAAAATTGCTGAACATTTTCAGAAGAATGTTCCGCAATGTAAACTTGGAAAGACTTTGAGTATCCCACCATCTACATAATATGAAAAGGTTCAGAGAATATGTTGAAATTCATGTGCACTAGAGGCCAGGCTGGTGATGCTGATGATCTAATGGCCCTCATGCAGCATTAAGCATAGGCATGATTTGGTCATTCAAATCACTTCATGGGCTCAAGAATACTTCAAGAAATCATTTTCGGTGAACAGAGTTTGCCATGCAATTCACAAAGCAAGTTGTAGCTAGGACAAGCTTGGCTAGAGGGCAGTGGGTAAGATCTCCCCCACACACCCACGCGGGTCAGTGGTCAAGAAGCCGTTTCAGGCCACCCGGTCATTTCTCGTTGGTTATGGCGTCCACTCTTGCACCTCAGCTCCCTGTCTTCATGCAGTGGCAGGCGGCCGGCAGCTGTTTACACTGAGCTATTGATGTCTGCACACACCCACAAAAGACTTGGGGGAGTGGCTCAGGAGGCCTTCATTGTAGGTTTCTCGAAGCTTTACTGCAAGGGTTAGAAAATGATTACTGTCTGATTTCTTGTTTCTCACTGTTTAGGCTCCAGTTGCTTGAAAAATGTAAATATGCTCACTTGGTTCTGTGTGTTTGCGCTTATGTTTACCTGTGTATGTCTGTGTTTGTAAATTTATATTAGACCTGATGATGCGTTTGTGATACTTTTTTGCAAAAAAAATCTGTTTTTGGTGCAGAAACTGCACCAAAAATGGATCAACACAAAACTCAGCACAAGGGTTCTGGCTTGGCTTTAGCGGTGGCTTAGTAGGGGCACTCCTGCGGCCCCCCTGCGGCCCCCCATAAAACTGACCAATCCAGACCACCCCAGACTTACCTGTGGTGCTGAACCGTGACCGCCCACTCCCGCTGACACTGAGGTATGGAATGCTACCTCTTGTGGAGCACAGGGACTAAGGATGGCCCTGGAGCAGAGAGAGCCTCCCACCCCCAGAGGAGAGAGGCTCATAAAGCCGCAGAATTGCAGCGCCAGGAGAGCAAGAGAGACAACTGGGCACAGCTCAGGAGGGCCGCAGCCGAAGTGCTTATTGGAGAGCAGGCCCAGAGAAGCAACGTAAAAAGACACCAGTGTGCAGTATTAAGAATAATAGTAATAAAAATAAACATGGACTGACTGGCCCAGAGGCTGAAAAGGCTGTATGAGAGACTGGGAGCCAGACATGAGGTTCCCTGGGTCACCAGTGTCACATACTACACAGGAGCAGAAATATATGCAGCTCAATACAGAGATTGAGCCAGCTTGCCCAGACAATGCAGCGTGCACTGACAGGCTTGACAAAGGACATAGATCTTGTCCGAAACGCGCTGCCTGCAGCGCGGGCTTCTGCCAATGCCCTGTATTTGCCTGTTTTGCCTTGCCAATTTTATGGGAATCTTGACTTTATTAATAAAATTCACCGAAACATTTCAGATGCTGGACTCCTCTCATTTCCTGTTACACCTGCAGCTCCATATAGAATCAGGGGACGATGGTGACAGGGAGAAAGATGACCCAAGGAGCACCAGCTTTGAAAGTAGAGGCAGGAGGAGGTTAAGAGGTGTGAGTCACAAGAAGCCCCAAATTCGCAGCCACACTGTTGTTCTATTGATTTTATGTGACTGGCCAGTGAGGTGGTAGCTCACTTGGTGGACAAAATTAAGAGTACCATAGGTTCTGCCATTCATAAGGCTTTACTGAAGGTGGAGACAAAGTTGGAGTACCATGACTTTAAGATAAAGAAAGCTGAGCAGAGGATGTCAGGTGCTTAGGACGTGTTAATCTTGCTGAACAACCAGATACGAGATTTGACTGCTCTGGCTGATACCATGCGCGAGAAGAGGATGATCTAGAAAACCGCTCCAGGCGGAATAACCTGAGGATTGTGGGTCTGCCGGAGTTTGTGTTGCAGGAACAGCTGGGTAGCCTATGTGAGATGGAGTTGCCACAGGCACTAGGCCTCAAACATAACTGCAGAGTGGAGAGGGCCCACAGAGTAGACCCTCTGAGAGCATGAACTGGCGCCAGAGAACAATCCTTGGACAGAGGTCAGGCACCGATGCATCGTCCTAGACAGGTCATAGTCAAATTCCTCAATTATAAACACATGAAGGAGATCCTGTGGGCCTTCAGAGGAAGATATCCGCTGCTACAGGTCAAGGGCTACAAGCTTCTGCTGTTTGGTGACTGCTCCGCAAAAGTGGCGAGGAGGAGGATAGCCTTTAGCATGGTGTATACAGCGCTCTATCATAGATTCGATTCCAGATTTTGTATCTTGCTACTCTCAAGGTCCAGTGGCCAGGTGGATCCCTCGCATTCTTCAGAACCCACGAGGAAGCAGAGTCCCGCTTACTACTGGCTACGGAAAACAAAGGGGAGAAGAGGAGAGGAAATTAAGAGAATGGACGGCTTATTGTTGGTGGCACCACATGGAGAAAGAAGGCGGAGGTTGACCAACAACAGGAGAGGACCGACATGGGAGAACCCCAGGCAACGGAGTTATGAGAGAGTGAGTAGGGAGGAGATGGAAAGGCTGGAGAAACGTCTGTGATCAATGTAACTATAACTGAAGTGTTATCTATGGCTCTGCTCTGCTTTTTGGGAGTCTGATGTGGAGGGGAGGTGAGGGAAGAGAGGCTGTGTGACTTTTTGGATTCACCTCAACATCGATGTGGACCTGACAATGTTATGGCGAGTAAGTTTTGCGATTTGAATCCTACATAGAAACTGGTTGTCCATGTCTCAGGAAACGTGGAAGGGGTTTTGCCTGCTCTACCCCCCCCCCCCTCCATCCATGTTTCTTTTTTTAATTTTTTTTTTTCGGCTGCAGCCTTTTTGCAGAGGCGGTGATGACACACAAATTAGTTGTTGGTATGACTCTGGTAGGTGACTGCGGGGAGGTTATGACCCTCAAAGGCCATAGTGGGGCCCATGAGCCGTACTTACAGCAGCACGAGGGAGGGCAAGGGGAGTATGGGGCAGCTAGAGAAGGGGAGTCGAGATAATGTGTGTACAGGAGAAGGTTCAGGTCTTTCCTCAAGTCTTTTATTTTGAGGGGGGGAAGGGACGTTTTTGTGATTTGAACCGAATAGCACCCCTACGGACAATGGCGGATATGTTGAGGTTACCCAGAGAGACTAATTTTATTTTGGATAATGGTTAAACTTATCTCATGGAATGTTAAGAGCCTGAGGTCACCTAGAAAGAGGTTCATAGTTCTACGTCATTTGAAAAGGTGGATATGGCTCTACTACAGAAAACACATCTTTTGAAAGAAGACCATTTTAGAATGAACAAGTATTGGGTGCAAAAGGTATTTGGGTCACCCGCTCAGGGTAGAAAGGCGAGTACACAGATTTTTTTGAAAATTGTTTTTATTGGGTTTTCTGAATCTGTCCCCTTATTCCATACAATAAACATGACATCATCAATAAAGTCATCAACATATACAGAATGATGCATTATCACATACAAATACATCTCATAACAAAAGAAGAGGAAACCACCCTCCCATGACCCCCCCCCTCCCCGCCCTCACAATGGTCAGACAATAATGAACATCAAATCTGCTAATATCTAAGTTCAGTCGGCTATAGGAGCGAAGTGTTAACTTTTAATCCCCCGAGAGTGCTCCCCAACTCCTCCAAGCAATACCACTGAGTACTACAAAAGGGCTGCACCAATTGATCAATTTCTGGTCTAGTTAGATTCTGTAAGATAAACTCTCCATACAGAGAAAAACTTCTTCACCTTATTTTCCTTGTCCGTTTCTGCATCCAGTTTTTCAAGTCCCAATGTACGTTTCAAATCTAAAATTAAATTAGATAGACTCGACAAATATGCTTCCAGCCAATGACGGAGCATAAGTCTTTTGTATGAAAGTTATTGCTATGTGCAGGAAGGCTCGCCCTCCCTTAGGGATTGGATAATTTGAAAAATTGTGAAATATCCATAGCATTTTGTCCATCGGCAAGTCCACCCCTAATATTCTCCTAGTCCATCCCTTGATTTCCAAATCCCATGAAACATATCAGGTCTGTTCACTCCACACTTTGGACACGTCAGACGTCTGTCTGGGTTAGTAGATGTGGCTGGGATATTAAACCCCAAAATGACTCTGTGGATTATTCTATAATAGGTATCCCTCCATCTCTCATCCACCAAATGTCTGCGTAAAGCATTCCAACCGTCCACTATCGCGTCCCCCACCCCCTCGTCCGATAGTCTCGTCTCCCAACTCTTAAATAGACACGTGGGCCCTGAAGGAAGAAGCCATCGTCTCAGTGCCAAATAAAGAGAGGATATGGTGGCAGGAGGTGTTTGTGAAGATATAAAATCGTCTAACACCGAGGGTTGGCATTCCCCCCCGACGTCTCGCAATCTTGAGAATATATGGTATTTTATCTGGGCATATTGCAAGACGTGAGAGGAGTCCAGATGCCAAGTCTCCAACACCTCCTTGGCCGTCATCCACCTCCTGTCTGAGAATTTCATCAAATCTTGAAGTGTATTAATCCCACGCTCCCTCCATCCTCGGAATAGGGCATTGTCCACCCCCTGGGGAAAGTCTGGATTGTCCCATAGTGGTGTGTATTTTGTTGTTCTCCATGCCAACCCCATTTTGCACCTGACCGCCTTCCAGGCTGCCCTGGTATCTTTAAATATAACCGATTGCTTAATGGATGGGCCTAGAACCCCCCCTTGAGCCTGCAATACCGCCTCCAAACTCCATGGTGCACAGCATTGCGTCTCCAATTCGAAATCTGAATATTTACTTGTGCCCCTCAGCCAGTCTATCGCATGGCGGAAGACACAAGCCAGATTGTACCCACGCACATTAGGGAAGGCCAGGCCCCCTTCATCTTTAGAAAACATCAACGTGTGCAGTTTGATTCGACTTCTCCTCCCTTTCCACAGAAATTTAGAGAATGCCCTGTTAAGTCTGTCAACATCCATATGTCTCAGTAGAAGGGGGATCGTCTGCAGAGGGTACAGTAAACACGGGAAGCTGATCATCTTGATAAGATGGACTCTGCCCAACAGAGACAACGGAAGAGCCTCCATCTCTCCAATTCCCGTTCAATTTTCATTATAATGGGGGGAATATTCCTGCGATAAATTTCTCTGGCATTCGCGCCCAGCACTATACCCAAATATTTAATCTCTTTAGTGGCCACTTTTATACCTTGGTATGTGCCCCGTCTCCGCTCATCCTGCAGAACCCGTTTACCACTCTCAGTTAGAGGTAGAATATCACATTTTGCTAGATTCAGGTGAAACCCTGAGATCCTATGGAACATCTCGAATCTCTCCAGCACCCCCCCTAGGTCCCCAGCCGGATTTGCCATATATAGTATAATATCATCGGAAAACAAATTTGATTTTAAAATTGTGTTTCCCACTTTAATGCCTGTAAAGCTGTCGAGCCCATTGAGATATCTGGAGAGAGGCTCGATGGCCAGGTTAAACAGAAGCGGCAACACGGGACACCCCTGGCGCGTCCCCCTTTCAAGTTTTATAGGTTCCGACAGAAATCCCGGGGTGTGCACGCGAGCCCTAGGGTTGTCGTACAGTACCCCCAGAAACTTCCTAAAGCTCTCCAAAAATCCCATTTTATCGAGGACCCGCTCCAGCCATGGCCATCCCACACTATCAAAAGCCTTTTCTGCATCCAGAATGACCATGACCGGAGCCCCCTCCCTCACCTGTTTACCCAAGCGGACTGCCTCCAGCACCATTATAGCTCTTCTCACATTGCTGACAGCCGCCTTTTCCCTAACAAAGCCAGTCTGCTCTTTCCCCAACCATCGCGGCATCAGGCCAGGCAGTCGATCCGCCAGAAATTGGGCGAAATGTAGCTGGGTCATCCGACACCTTCTCTCCCTTTGGGAGGAGCTTAATGATTGCCGTATTCAATTTCTCAGGTATTCCTTTGCCCCTCAGAAAATCATTACACATTGATCAAATTGCTCCACACTTGAAATCTATCAGGATTTTGTACAGGCTGGCCCCAAACCCATCCGGACCCGGAGCCTTGTGCATATTTAATCTCCTGATGGCATCCTTCACCTCTTCCTCTGAAATTTCTCTATTTAAGTCCCCCAGTTCCTCCTCCGTGACCTTCGCCATTTCCACCTAATCTAGCCATTGCTGACCTAATGCCAAATCATTCGAACGCTTGCCATATAGAGTCTTGTAATAAGTGCCCAAGATGGTGTTGATCTCTTTAGGATTGGAGGTGGGTACCCTGCTCACATCCTTAATGGATGCTATCTGAGTCGTAGAACTCCTGCCCTTTGCCAAATGAGCTAACAATCTCCCAGCTTTATCCCCATATTTATGTAACTCCGCATCCCGAGCCGATTTACCCATGACTTCCTTCATCAGGGCCCACGCATCAAATTTTCCCTACGCCTCCAACTATCCCCGTTTGTTAGCTTCAGTTGGGCTTTGCTGGTATTTCCTGAATTCCTCCCTCACCCGCCTACTAGTCGATAAATAGTTAAAGTGTGCTTTCTTTTTGAGTGACGCTGCATGTGCTATTACCCTCCCCTTCAGTACCGCCTTGGCCGTCTCCCAGAACAGTGTAGAATCTAAAGTCTCCGGAGGGTTGCAGGTTATGTAGTCAGTCCACCATTCCCCATGAGCCGTGCAAAATCCTTATCTGTCTGCAAATAGTGGGGGAACTGCCAAATCAAATCAGAGCCTCTTGGGAATGATTCGCCCAGAGTCATCGCCACCGGGCTGTGGTTGGAGATCACTAAATCCAAGATGTCTGTGTCCATAACCTTTGTCAGCAAATCAATACTGACCAATAGCAAATCAATCCTAGACCACGAGCCATGTGGGTGTGAGAAATGGGTGTACTAGCGATCCAATGGATGCTGAAGACGCCAAGTGTCATGAAGACCCAGGTCCTCCACCATCTCCCGGAGAGGTGCCATTCTCAATCCCCCGGCTCCACTCACTTCACTACCTCTCGAGCCCGACCTATCCTCTGCCACCTCCAGAACCTCATTCATGTCCCCTCCCACAACTAGGGTATTCAGACCAGTTCCCATCAATGTCTCACTTATTGTACCAAAGAAAGTTTGTCAGTATTGGGCATATATATTGTGTATATTCAGCGTTCCACTGGGAGTTTCAAGAACCACCTGCACATGCCTCCCCTCGTCATCATGATGGCAATGTACCAGTTTTTTGAGGAAAGCCTTTACTCACCAGGGTGAGGACTCCTGCCTGCCGACCTGTTGCCCCAGATCCATAGACCTACCCTACCCATAATCTATTCATTCTAAATATATCATGTTGGGGTAGGTGTGTTTCCTGTAAGAGCGCTATGTCAGCCTTCAGCCTCCGGAGGTGTCGCAGCACCATCATCCGTTTCTCTGGGGACTTTAGTCCCTTGATATTCCAGGAAATAATTTTAACCATTATCTAGAGAGAAAAGGGTTCCATTATGTGACGAGCACCCCGAAGGCAACACATCCCACAGTGGACATAAGACATTATCAATACAAGTCAAATAGCAGAATTGATATTTCAACATTCCCAACTTCCCGCTCAGCGGTTATATTATCTGACCACAAAAACAAAATCCCCTCCACCCCAACATCTTCATCCTTAATGCAGTTACCATTGAATCCTTGTTGAGAGTACTTAACTGCTGTGATGGCCATGAAGGGATTAAAATAGAGGATAAAATGGTGAGGTTGGCGCTGTTTGCGGACGATACCTTATTTATGAACAATCAGCGTAAGGATTTAGCCAGGATGCTGATGCTCATAGACAGGTATGCGGAATTTTCAGGCTTTAGACTTAATAAGGAGAAGTGTGAGGTGCTGTTTCTTATGGGAGCTGACCGGTAAGAAAAGCATAACTGACAGGTTGACATATCGGGAATGCCAATAGTAAGGTCTTTGATTAAGTACCTTTGTATACATCTTGTCACTTCAGTGAGGAAGTGAACGAACTCTAGCGCCTCCTTCAGGTAGCAATCCTGAAAGTCATCGACTCTTTAACAAGCCTTTTAATATGACCAAGGATTTGTGCAAGATCAGAACCCCAAACTGCAGACGCTGTGTTTCGGGGTGACTTCCCCTCATAAGTGCAGTGTGTGAGAATTCTAATCTGGCTGTGTGAGAGGCTAAGACAAGGTCTGGGGAACTAGCTATTTTCCTTATGGAGAGGAATCTGCCTGCCGGCATAAGGAGACAGATAAGATGGTAAGGATACTTATAGCCACAATGCTCCTCTGGGAAATGTGCAAATTTTCACTTCAGTGAGGAAGTGAACGAACTCTAGCGCCACCTTTAGTTGGCAATCCTCAGTCATAATTGACTCTTTAACAAGCCTTTTAATATGACCAAGGATTTGTTGCCCAGACCTAGTCTTAGCATCTCACACACCCAGATCAGAATTCCCCCACACTGCACTGATGAGGGGCAGTCACCCCGAATTGCAGCATCTACAGTTTGGGGTTCTGATCCGGCACAAATCCTTGGTCATATTAAAAGGCTTGTTAAAGAGTCGATTATGACTTTGAGGATTGCTGCATAAAGGTGGCGCTAGAGTTTGTTCACTTCCTCACTGAAGTGACAATTTGCATATTTCCCAGAGGAGCATTGCGGCTATAAGTCTCCTTATCAGCTTTTTCCTATATTAAAGCCCTAGCACCTTTAATCTGACCACACTGCCCAGCATCTCCGTTTCGCTTCTGCTTCGTCAGGAGGTGCTGAGACAGTGATATGGTCACCCTTAAATAGCCCAAAGTAGGGCATAAGCACCTGTGTGTAGTCAGTGGCGCACATGTCCCCGCTAACCTCCCCCTAAGCATCTTCTGGATCTCTCGGCGTCCCGGAAGTGCTGGGTGCACATGCTCCACGCACCGTTCTCTGTCTGGACGCCAAGAGAGCCAGGGAGGCACAGGAGAAACTAGGGCGGCATGCACCCACACACAGTTCAACTGTGACCTGTTAGAAGAGGGCAGCTTGCCCACTTCAAATCCCATATGATTTGCGGGCTAGGATGATCCCAATAATACATGCATAGGGAACCTTTTAGGCTAATGTTAGAACACTGCTTTTGTAAAGCATCTTTGAGGTGCTGGGCAGTGTGGTTAGTATGGCATTAGTGTGCAGAGGACAAGTAGTGATACATTAATGAATGACATTTTAGTACTCCGGTTTTATTCCCATGCCTTTGGGGAACACTATTGTGTGGTTATACTATTACATGGGTGCTGTGCATTGTGCTACTATTGTCTTTCTATCATAGATCTTAATACTGGATGTTTTGTAATTACTTGAATTTGTGAGTACACTATGTATATTGTTAATGGCCACATTGCTCATGTATATCTATGTGTTTTTATGGGGACAGTTTTTATGATTGTGTTAGTCTAATTCAATAAAATTTATTCAGCATTTCATATAACTTTTTGATGTGGTGACTAAAGGTGCTAGGGCTCTAATATAGGAAATAGTGATTTATGTGAGAACTTCGGCATTATATGGCATATATACTGATATGTATCTAAGGCGGCCGTCACACGCTTCAATCTTGTGAGCGATATTGTTAGCGACCACATGCACGCGCGATCGCTAACAATATCGTTCACATCGTTGGTGAGCTGTCACACAGGCAGACTCACCAGCGATGTGGACCAGCGTGAACGCTGGTAACTATGGTACACATCGGGTTACTAGGCGCGGCGCTTAGTAACCCGACGTTTACCATAGATACCATCTCCCAGCATAGGCTCTGCCGCTGGGAGATCGTTCATCGTGGTGTCACACACCACGATGATGCAGATTGATCAAGCGATTATCGCTTGATATGAGCTCCGGCTCACCAATCTGTGATCTAACGATCAAGCGATTTTACGTTGTAAAATCGCTTGATTACACGCAGTGACGCACAAACGATATCGCTTAGCGATCTAAAAAGCAGATAACTTAAGCGATATCGTTCAAGAAATTGATGCGTGTGACGTCCGCCTTCGATATATTATATTGGTACTCTCCTTATCAGCTTATCTGTCTCCTTATGCCGGCAGGCAGATTCCTCTCCATGAGGAAAATAGCTAGTTCCCCAGAACTAGGTATACATCTGGGATGCTTGAAAGATTCAGTTTATTCATTGAATTACAGGCCACTTATTGCAAAAATAGTCACAATTAAGAATCTGGAGAATCCTGCCATTGCTGGCGAGAGACCACTTGATTAAAATGATGAGCTTTCCGAGGCTGTTGTACCCCTCCAAACGATCCCCTGCTGCTTAAATGTGGCCATATTTCTAGGCTGAATACAGCATTCACAAGATTTATTTGGGGGGGAAGGGGGGGAGGAGAGAAACCCAGGATAAAACTAAGGACACGTCTTCTCTAGAGGGGTAGGAATCAGATCCTATTGTCAGGGAATGCAACCTGGCCTGTCTAGTTAGGCATGTGGTTGACTGTTTACGTGGGACTAGCCGGCATTCGGATGCTAGCTTAGAGAGGGAATTGTGTAGACCATGGGACCTAGCATCAGTGCTGCATTCCCCCTGATCATGTCTGAGCCGAGCTATTCGGAACTCGATGGTGTGCAGGGATACAGCAATATTCTGAAAGGCAGTAAAGAAAAGTTAGGCGTCCCATAGAAGGTGTCCAAATATCTCAATCCCTGGGCTCATCCGAACTTTCACCTTGGTAGGGAAAGTAGTGTATTTAAACCATGGCAAAAGAATGGTATATGATAAATGAAAGATGTGATGTATGCTAGTGAGAGGAGATGAATTACTGAGTTAGAGGTGGTCGAGAAGTTTAGTCTTCACAAATTTCAGAGTCTGCAATATTGCCAACTAAAAGGCTACATCATGTGAGATTTGCAGGATGTTTCCAAAGAGCTGCACTGAAACTAATTTGATTAATTGATTAAATGCGAATTGTCAAGTTTGAATGTGTCCGGGATATATAGGGTCCTGAGAGAGTGGTTAACAAGTAGGAAAGCTGACGTGTGCGAAAGCATGGGTGTGACAAGTGGGAGATCCTGAGGCCATGGATAAGTTCCTTCAAGGATGGTGCTTGATGAGAAAGAATGTCATTACTGAGAATTGAAGGGACACTCAGTTCAGGCTCATTCACAGGGCTATTTATGGCTTTAACCTGCCACATCACTTGGGTAGTTCGGACAAATATCAGAGGTGCCCGAAATGTGGGGTGAAAAGTACAGATATGTGCCACGGTATTTGGTGCTGCAGCGTTATACAAATGTTTGGAAAACAGTGCATAGTTTTAGCCAGGGGATGGGGGGAGAAGACTGGGACTTGGATCCAATGCCTTGGATCTTCCATTATGTGGTGGAGGGAAGCCATAGAGGGGGGAAAATGTCACTGCTGCATGATATAGCAATCTTGGCTAAGAAATGTATATTACGGCACTGAATTACAGATGAGGGTCCCAACTGTGAGCTAACTAATTAATAATGTCAAGCAGTTGTACTTAGAAAAGTTGGAAGCAGAAAGGGATAAAACCAAGCCAACGGAGAAGTTCTTCACGAAATGGAGGTTAATTGAAAGAAAATGCTCACAAGAGGAAATAAGGCGGATATAGACTCTGTTTTTGCAAGCAAATTGGTATTTGTTGAATGACATTCAGGGTACTTTGGGGACACTGAAGATCTAAACCGCATATATGATCCAATTATATTTTGGTAGGGGGGTGCTGTTCGTTTTCGTAATATAGGGATAGGTACTGTGGGTTGTTGAGGGATTTGATTGTTGAGCTTAGGTGTGGATTTGGCATTATTCTGGCGTATGTATTTACTCTGTTCTTGATTTTTGAAAATGATGGTAAAAAAAAAAAACTGAGCACAAATGCTTTGTCTGAATTTGACTTTGTACTTTCCTCTATCTTCACCTTCTACCTCCGCTGCTCCCTTCGTTTTCTGGGAGTAGCTGTCCTGCCAGCTGCTGTTTCATGGAGTGCAAGTCTGAGAGCCTCGTTTTGGTTCTCCTACAGTTGCATCGGTAGCTTGTGATGTAAATTTTGGCTTCAGGTCAGACACAAGCTACGAACACAACATGGTGTCTCAGGACCAGAGCAGCGCTGATAAAAGGTAAAAATACTGATGAATTTGAATTACATTAGGTTTAGGGATCGTAGACTAAAAGCGCCACTCCAGTGCTAAAAACATGCTGGAATGGTGCTTCAATGATTCTTTCGTGTTCCTTAGCTGTCATGTCGTGGCTGCTCACGTCTACTATGTACCCTTCATACCTCAGAGTACACAGATTTTCTGCCTCTGCTTTGAACAGAATGTAACTTGTAACTCAGGCTCCTCCTGGGCTGCAGGAGGTCTCAGAGCACTGAACTCGGAATGATAATTATGCATTGGAGGCTTTTAAAGGGAATTATTATTATTATTTATTTATATAGCACCATTAATTCCATGGTGCTGTACATGAGGGATTACATTAAATGTCAATATTTATCGTACTTTTCTAATATTTACAGTACAGACCAAATGTTTGGACACACCTTCTCATTTAAAGTGTTTTTGTTATTTTCATGACTATGAAAATTGTAGATTCACACTGAAGGCATCAAAACTATGAATTGATACATGTGGAATTATATACTTAAAAAAGAGTGAAACAACTGAAAATATGTCCTATATTCTAGGTTCTTCAAAGTAGCCACCTTTTTGCTTTGATTACTGCCTTGCACACTCTTGGCATTCTCTTGATGAGCTTCAAGAGGTAGTCACCGGAAATGGTCTTCCAATAGTCTTGAAGGAGTTCCCAGAGATGTTTATCACTTGTTGACCCTTTTGCTTCACTCCTACAGTCCAGCTCACCCCAAACCATCTCGATTTGGGTTCAGGTCTGGTGACTGTGGAGGCCAGGTCATCTGGTGTAGCACCCCATCACGCTCCTTCTTGGTGAAATAGCCCTTACCCAGCCTGGAGGTGTGTTTGGGGTCATTGTCCTGTTGAAAAATAAATGATGGTCCAACTACACACAATCCGGATGGAATAGCATGCCGCTGAAATATGCTGTGGTAGCCATGCTGGTTCAGTATGCCTTCAATTTTGCATAAATCCCCAACAGTGTCACCAGCAAAGCACCCCCACACCATGACACCTCCTCCTCCATGCTTCACGGTGGGAACCAAGCATGTAGAGTCCATCCGTTCACCTTTTCTGCGTCGCACAAAGACACCGTGTTTGGAACCAAAGATCTCAAATTTGGACTCATCAGACCAAAGCACAGATTTCTTTAGCCCAAACAAGTCTCCTCTGCTTGTTGCCTGTCCTTAGGAGTGGTTTCCTAGCAGCTATTTTACCATGAAGGCCTGCTGCACAAAGTCTTGTCATAACAGTTGTTGTAGAGATGTGTCTGCTGCTAGAACTCTGTGTGGCATTGACCTGGTCTCTAATCTGAGCTGCTGTTAACCTGCGATTTCTGAGGCTGGTGACTCAGATGAATTTATCCTTCGCAGCAGAGGTGACTCTTGGTCTTTCTTTCCTGGGGCGATCCTCATGTGAGCCAGTTTCTTTGTAGCGCTTGATGGTTTTTGCAGCTGCACTTGGGAACACTTTCAAAGTTTTCCCAATCTTTCAGACTGACTGACCTTCATTTCTTAAAGTAATGATGGCCACTCGTTTTTCTTTACTTAGCTGCTTTTTTCTTGCCATAATACAAATCTACCAGTCTATTCAGTAGGACTCCGCTGTGTATCCACCAGACATCTGCACAACACAACTGATGGTCCCAACCCCATTTTATAAGGCAAGAAATCCCACTTATTAAACCTGACAGGGCACACCTGTGAAGTGAAAACCATTTCCGGTGATTACCTCTTGAAGCTCATCAAGAGAATGCCAAGAGTGTGCAAAGCAGTAATCAAAGCAAAAGGTGGCTACTTTGAATAACCTAGAATATCTACTATATAATTGTCTAAGGTGTTGGTCTGAAACCGAAATCGCGCGCCAGACAGAGGCCGCTGAAACCGCACCAAGGTGATGGGCTTGGGGGAGTGGCGCATATTATATGGTCCTGCACCCCCCTGTGATGACACATGCCCCCCCTATGTTAGATATGGCCCCCATGCTGCTGCCATAGTAAAATAATAAACTTTATGCTTACCTCCTGGCTCCTCCTCCAGCGCTGATCTCTCGGTGTCTCTCCGGTCTCCCTGCTGCTGCTGTGATCGCACGCAGAGATGATGTCACTCTTTGCTGTGCCGATCACATGACCGAACAGAACCAGAAAGTGGAGGAGCTCTACAGCATCATCTCTGCCCGTTCACAGCAGCACGAGGGAGACCGGGAGATCAGCGCTGGAGAAGGGAAGAATAGAGCAGCATGGAGGCAATATGGGGGGCATGTGCCACACATAGGGGATATGTGCCCTGCACAGGGGACGTGCGTGTGCCCTGCACAGGGGACGTGCTTGTGCCCTGCACAGGGGACGTGCGTGTGCCCTGCACAGGGGACGTGCGTGTGCCCTGCACAGCGGACGGCGCACTGTCCAATGGTCAATATGAGCCTTTGCAAGAGAAAAGAGAGAAAGGGGCGCAATAGTGCGGTTACCAGGGGGGGCTTTATTTAGCGTGGCGTACTAATAGGTGGCCACTCACCTTTATCGGGTTGTGCTGTCCCCACACAACCCGGTAATACACTTGATAAGGCGCCCTTCACAGGCTCTAGCTCATCCGCACACCGCGTGCTCTGGGGGCTCCGAGCATCCGGTCACATTACCGCAGGTCCTTAAGTTAAAGCTCCTGTTGCCAGGCGACGCCAGGTCCTCAAGTTAAGCTGCTCCCCGCCGCTTTACCCTCATAGAGGGATTTATATTAGAAAGTAAACTGTAAGCAGTCTAATTGGAGGCACTCAGGCACAAAGGCAGCAGGCACTGGGATGGTTTTTCAACAGACCTTTATTCCTTTATTGTTGTAACATTAATTTCTTTTATTCATTGATTTTTGTGTTTTCTTTTTGGGGGGAGCCATTTTTCTTTGCTGGTATGTAAGTGAGCATTACAATTACACACCACAAATACAGCAGCTCTTGCTGCTCTTTTTATTCAGTAATGGCTAGTATGTATTTTTAACTTTATCAGTAAGTGGTGATTTGAAAAGTGGATCTGTTTGCCGGATACATTTTCTTCTCTATAATTTATCCTAGCAAAGCATCGCTTGTCTCTGTGTTACACTTCCCATTGAGCATCTGTCTCTGGGTGTATGCACCCCTGCTTCAGAGAGGCTCACCGCACATGCTTAGAATGCGCTGCATTTCCGTTATGCGCACTATACAGCTGGGTGTACAGTTGTGGCCAAAAGTATTGACACCCCTGCAATTCTGTCAGATAATACTAAGTTTCTTCCTGAAAATAATTGCAATCACAAATTCTTTGGTATTATTATCATTTAATTTGTCTTAAATGAAAAAACACAAAAGAGCAAAAGCAAAACATTGATCATTTCACACAAAACTCCAAAAATGGGCCAGACAAAAGTATTGGCACCCTCAGCCTAATACTTGGTTGCACAACCTTTAGCCAAAATAACTGCGATCAACCACTTCTGGTTTCCATCAATGAGTTTCTTACATTGCTCTGCTGGATTTTTAGACCATTCTTCTTTGGCAAACTGATCCAGGTCCTTGGTATTTGGAGGGTGCCTTCTCCAAACTGCCATTTTTAGATCTCTCCACAGGTGTTCTATGGGATTCAGGTCTGCACTCATTGC
This sequence comes from Allobates femoralis, assembly GCA_033576535.1. Classification (NCBI taxonomy): domain Eukaryota; kingdom Metazoa; phylum Chordata; class Amphibia; order Anura; family Aromobatidae; genus Allobates; species Allobates femoralis. The sequence goes on along the minus strand of JARQOC010000006.1, from coordinate 228,133,589 downwards.
TGGCCACCTTAGGGCCACGTCACACACATCGATTTTCAGAACGATATCGCTTGAGCGATCTCCTTTTTTGATCGCTTCAGCAATATCGTATGTGTGTCGCTGCATGTAATCAAGCGATTTTACAATGTAAAATTGCTTGATTGTTTGATCGCAGATTTGTGAACATGTTCACAAATCTGTCGGTGGACGCCGGGAGACGACAGATAAGCCAGCTCCCAGCGCCTCTCACAAGCGCTGGGAGCTGGTATCCAAGGTAAACTGCTGGTATCTAGGCAGCGCGCGCTGCCTAGATACCCGATGTGTACCTTAGTTACCAGCCTCTTCCGCTCACCGGCTGGTATCTAAGCTACACAGCAGGTAATTAGGGACCCTAGTTACCCCCTGTGTACCTTAGATACCAGCCGGTGAGCGGAGGAGGCTGGTAACTAAGGTACACATCGGGTATCTAGGCAGCGCGCGCTGCCTAGATACCCGCAGTTTCCCTTGGAGACCAGCCTGCTCCCGCTTACCGCAGGCTGGCAGCGAGAGCAAAACATCATGGAAACGATATTTAAATCGTTTCCACAATGTCTCTGGTCCATTGATCGCTGGTGAGTCTGTCTGTGTGATAGCTCACCAGCGATCTGAACGATATTGTTAGCGATTGCGCATGCATGTGATCGCTAACAATATCGTTCACTAAATTGATGCGTGTGACGGCACCCTTAGAAGTCTCAAGTGTTTTCTCTCAAACCATTTTCTAGTGCTGCAAAATTTGTTGGCAGTCTTCAGACTTCATAATGCCATGCACACGGTCAAGCAGTCCAGTGTCAGAGGCAGCAAAGCAACCCCAAAACATCAGGGAACCTCCACCATGTTTGACTGTAGGGACCGTGTTCTTTTCTTTGAATGCCTCTTTTCTTCTCCTAAACTCTATGTTGATGCTTTTGCCCAAAAAGCTCTACTTTTGTCTCATCTGACCAGGGAACATTCTTCCAAAACATTGTAGGTTTTCTCACGTAAGTTTTGGCAAACTCCAGCCTGGCTTTTTTATGTCTCGGGGTAAGAAGTGGGGTCTTCCTGGGTATCCTACCATACAGTCCCTTTTCATTCAGATGCCGACGGATAATACGGGTTTACACTGTTGTACCCTCGGACTGCAGGGCAGCTTGAACTTGTTTGGATGTTAGTCGAGGTTCTTTATCCACCATCCGCACAATCTTGCGTTGAAATCTCTCGTCAATTTTTCTTTTCCGTCCACATCTAGGGAGGTTAGCCACCGTGCCATGGGCTTTAAACTTCTTGATGACACTGCACATTGTAGACACAGGAACATTCAGGTCTTTGCAGATGGACATGTAGCCTTGAGATTGCTTATGCTTCCTCACAATTTGGTTTCTCAAGTCCTCAGACAGTTCTTTGGTCTTCTTTCTTTTCTCCATGCTCAATGTGGTACACACAACGACACAGGACAAAGGTTGAGTCAATTTTAATCCATGTCAACTGGCTGCAAGTGTGATTTAGTTATTGCCAACACCTGTTAGGTGCCACAGGTAAGTTACAGGTGCTGTTAATTACACAAATTAGAGAAGCATCACATGATTTTTCTAACCGTGTCAATACTTTTGTCTACCCCCTTTTTTATGTTTGGTGTGGAATTATATCAAATTTGGCTTTAGGACAATTCTTTTTGTTTTATTTAATTAAATGAAGATAATACCAAAGAATTTGTGATTGCAATAATTTTCAGGAAGAAACGAGTATTATCTGACAGAATTGCAAGGGTGTCAATACTTTTGGCCACAACTGTATGTGTCCCAGCTTCATAGTGCACATGACCGGAAATGCAGCGTATTCCAAGCATGCACGGTGAGCCTCTTAAGCAGGGGTGCATACACCCATAGACAGAGATGCTCAATAGTTAGAGTAATACACAGCCGTGTGATGCTATGCATAGCATGGTATCACTCACAGGGGTGGAATAACATGTTACGTGGAAAGAATAGTCTGGGGAACTAATGCCATATTAGCATATCATAAACATTCTTTAGAAATACTTTTTCTAAAGATCTGTTTATACTACTAGATGCCGGAACTAGCTGAAAGTGATTTCAGATGTGCACCCAGAACTGCTCGTGGTTCCAGATTATATATTATGTATATTTATATAACTGTCCTTTGGTCCACTAATCCAATGAGTCCTACATTTATGATTTGATGATCTCCTAGTTTATTGAAAATGTCTGTAACTATTTATGTACATAACCTTTTGTAATTACTACCTGCTGTACTTGCAGGCTACTGTGTGATAACAATGGTCACCTGCACCGCCCCCCTCACCTGAGTCTTCCCCCTTCTTTTTTAGTGAATAAACACCTTTGATTGAATAGATCTAAAGCTCTTAAGCTCCCGTCACACACAACGACGCACCAGCGATACCGACAACGATAACGATCCTGTAGGGATCGTTGGTACATCGTTACCTGGTCGCTGGGGAGCTGTCAAACAGGCAGATCTCCCAGGGACCAGGGAGCCACCTCCACATCGCTGGTAACTATGATAAACAGCGGGTATCTAGGCAGCGCACGCTGCCTAGATACCCGGTGTTTACCATGGTTACCAGCCTGTGAGATCACTGATTGCTGGTCTCTCGCTGTCACACGCAGCGATGCGTGCTGACCAGCGGGAGAGCAACGATCAAAAAATGACCCAGAGCACTTTGTAATGATCAGCGATCTCACAGCAGGGGCCTGATCGCTGCTAAGTGTCACACTTAGCGAGATCGTTGTTGCGTCACAAAACCTGTGACGTTACAACAATCTCGCTAACGATCTCGTTATGTGTGCAGGGGGCTTTACTCATTTTTACGGAGTTTTATTCTAACGTGGCAGCAATGAGTCCGACTATAAATCTCATTGAACACCTTGTGGAGAGATCTTCAAATTGCTGTTGGTAGAAGGAACCCTTCACATATGAGGGAATTGAAGCAGTTTGCAAAAGTGGCCCCAAATTCCAGTTGAGAGATATAAGAAGCTTGTTGATGGTTATAGGAAACGATAGGTGACAGCTAATTATTCCAAAGGGCGTGCAACCAAGTATTAAATTGAGGGTGCCAACAATTTTGTCCAGTCAATTTGTATAGTTTTGTTTGAAATTATGTCTAATTAGCATTTTCTTGCCTTTTCTTTTCCTTTTTTTTGTTATCCCAATAAACACAGATAATAAACGTGCATATTAAAACATGTGTAATTGCAATAATTTTCTTTGAGAAATATTTAATTTTCTATGCTCTGAAGCTGAAAGCTGATCACACTGTGAGTGATAGGCACAGCAATGAAGTCTGTGTAATGCGCACCCCGCTCCACACGCCGAGCAGCGTTCGGCATAAGACAGGATAATGTCGCTGCTGCAGGAGAAATGTTGGCGAGTATAATTGTCAAGGATATTTACTGCTTCCCACGCCAATGATGATGCGTAGGAAGCTGTGAATACCCAGACACACAATCCCCCGCAGCAGCAGTAACGGGTGATCACGTTCCCCGCTATTTAAGTTAAAAATTTAATATTCATCTCTCCCCTCACCCATGATCCCACCCACTTCTCAGTGTCGGCTTCAGTGCTGAGAGGTGATGGGTGGGGGGAGTGCAGTGAATATTACATTATTTTAAACAGCGGGCCTAAGTGATCATCACAGCACATCAAAGCAATACATCTGGACAATATGAATCACCCCTCACTTTCTCCCAAAGGCTTTGGTTAAAAAAAAGTGTCTTGTAGTCTGAAAAATACGGTAGCTCTTCAAAACCGAGACAAAAGCTTTCCAAGTTGGAGCTTCAATATCATTCACGCATGTGGTAAAATTTTAATCGTTTGAGTTTACAAATATAAGGACCATCAAAGACTCCAGCTTTTCGTTTTCCTATACTTAGTCCAGTATATGATCTACAAATGTACTTGAAGCAATTACCAGATTAGTCCAAAACCCTAACAAATTGCTTTATTAATACTAGCTTTATATGAAGAGTTGGGAGAATGATTTTATTATTGTCCACAAGGCCAGCAACAAGGAGCACATCAGGAAGACTCCTGCAAGGAGCTGAGCACTCTGCTGAGCTCCCAGTGCACATGGCTAATTTGCATGCAGATTAGCCATGTGCTGGCTCCAGGGAGCAGTGGAGCTTCCTCCTTTTCCTACTGTAGCAGAATGATGAGTCATCACCCTGCCACCTCATCACACTGCTGCAGGAAGGCGTCACGGGAGCTGCTGCTATAAGGATGTGGTGGGGAAGAATCTGAGGAGGACACAGCCCCGGGGGAGCGGATGGAAGGTGAGTATGATCAGTTTGTTTTGTTTTTTACTGTGAGCAGCAGGATGGGGGATTATATGTACTATGGAGGCTGTGCTGACTGTATATAGAGGCTGTGCTGTCTGTATATAGAGACTGTGCTGTCTGTATATAGAGGCGGTGCTGTGTGTATATAGAAGCTGTGCTGTGTGTATATAGAGGCTGTGCTGTTTGTATATAGAGGCTGTGCAGTCTGTATATAGAGGCTGTGCAGTCTGTATATAGAGGCTGTGCAGTCTGTATATAGAGGCTGTGCAGTCTGTATATAGAGGCTGTGCAGTCTGTATATAGAGGCTGTGCAGTCTGTATATAGAGGCTGTGCTGTCTGTATATAGAGGCTGTGCTGTCTGTATATAGAGGCTGTGCTGTCTGTATATAGAGGCTGTGCTGTCTGTATATAGAGGCTGTGCTGTCTGTATATAGAGGCTGTGCTGTCTGTATATAGAGGCTGTGCTGACTATATAGAGACTGTGCTAGGGTATATAGAGGCTGTGCTGACTGTATATAGAGGCTGTGCTGTCTGTATATAGAGGCTGTGCTGGGGTATATAGAGGCTGTGCTGGGGTATATAGAGGCTATGCTGACTGTATATAGAGACTGTGCTAGGGTATATAGAGGCTGTGCTGACTATATAGAGGCTGTGCTGACTGTATGTAGAGGCTGTGCTTTCTGTATGTAGAGGCTGTGCTTTCTGTATGTAGAGGCTGTGCTGTCTGTATGTAGAGGCTGTGCTGTCTGTATTTGTAGGCTGTGCTGACTGTATATAGAGGCTGTGCTGTCTGTATATAGAGGCTGTGCTGTCTGTATATAGAGGCTGTGCTGTCTGTATATAGAGGCTGTGCTGGGGTATATAGAGGCTATGCTGACTGTATATAGAGACTGTGCTAGGGTATATAGAGGCTGTGCTAACTGTATATAGAGGCTGTGCTGACTGAATATAGAGGCTGTGCTGACTGTATATAGAGGCTGTGCTGACTGTATATAGAGGCTGTGCTGACTGTATATAGAGGCTGTGCTGACTGTATATAGAGGCTGTGCTGACTGTATATAGAGGCTGTGCTGACTGTATATAGAGGCTGTGCTGACTATATAGAGGCTGTGCTGACTGTATATAGAGGCTGTGCTGACTGTATATAGAGGCTGTGCTGACTGTATATAGAGGCTGTGCTGACTGTATATAGAGGCTATGCTGACTGTATATAGAGACTGTGCTAGGGTATATAGAGGCTGTACTGGGGTATATAGAGGCTGTGCTGACTGTATACAGAGGCTGTAATGACTGTATACAGAGGCTGTGCTGGGGTATACAGAGGCTGTGCTGGCTGTATACGGAGACTGCTGTTGTGCTGTATATATATAACCAGGGCGGAACTACCGTGGTGCAGCTGGTTCAGCTGCACCAGGGCCCCTTCAAGTCTGCAGGGGCTTCCCCAGCCGACCCCCGTAAGCCATTGCCAGAGTAAAGGAGGGTCAGGCAAGGGAAGCAGAAAGCTTCCTGCTTCCTTTGCCTTATCCCACCCCTCCTCTTCTCTGCACCTCCGGCTCCCAGGAGCGCACTCGGCGCGGCTCAGCAGGTAGGAGAGCCGCCGCAAACACCTCTCCGACGGCCGCCAGCACCCCCCCTCCCCCCGGACCACGCCGACGGCCACTAGCACACCCCCCCCCCCCGACCCGGACCGCGCCCGGAACGCATCCAAGGTCCGCCACTGTATAAAACGGAAGCTGTGCTTGGCTATATATACTAATTGGAAGCTGTGCTGGGCTGTGTATATAATATGGAAGCTGTGCTGGACTAAATATATTATTTGGAGGCTGTGCTGGGCTGGATACATAATTTGGAGGCTGCTGCTGGGCTGCCACAGCTTCCAAATAATATATACAGCCCAGCACAGCCTCCAAATAATATATATAGTCCAGCACAACTTCCATATTATATATACAGCCCAGCACAGCTTCCAAATAGAGTATAATTAGCACAGCACAGCCTCCAAATAATATATACAGCCCGCAGGCTCTATATTATATATATATACAGTGCCTACAAGTAGTATTCAACCCCCTGCAGATTTAGCTGGTTGACACATGCGGAATTAACTTGGCATTGTGACATTTAGACTGTAGATCAGCCTGGGAGTGGGAAATGCATTGCATTTTTTTTTTTTTTTTAAAGCGTTAAAAGTTAATTTAGAGGGTCATTTATTATTCAACCCCTCAAACCACCAGCATTCTGTTTGGTCCCCCTAAAGTATTAAGAAGTAGTTCAGGCACAAAGAACAATGAGCTTCACATGTGTGGATTAATTATCTCTTTTGCCAGCCTTTTCTGACTATTTAAGACCCTCCCCAAACTTGTGAACAGCACTCATACATGGTCAACATGGGAAAGACAAAGGAGCATTCCAAGGCCATCAGAGATAAGATCGTGGAGGGTCACAAGGCTGGCAAGGGGTACAAAACCCTTTCCAAGGAGTTGGGCCTACCTGTCTCCACTGTTGGGAGCATCACCCGGAAGTGGAAGGCTTATGGAACTACTGTTAGCCTTCCACGGCCTGGACAGCCTTTGAAAGTTTCCTCCCGTGCCGAGGCCAGGCTTGTCCAAAGAGTCAAGGCTAACCCAAGGACATCAAGGAAGGAGCTCCGGGAAGATCTCATGGCAGTGGGGACATTGGTTTCAGTCAATACCATAAGTAACGTACTCCACCGCAATGATCTCCGTTCCAGACGAGCCCGTAAGGTACCTTTACTTTCAAAGCGTCATGTCAAGGCTCGTCTACAGTTTGCTCATGATCACTTGGAGGACTCTGAGACAGACTGGTTCAAGGTTCTATGGTCTGATGAGACCAAGATCGAGATCTTTGGTGCCAACCACACACGTGACGTTTGGAGACTGGATGGCACTGCATACGACCTCAAGAGTACCATCCCTACAGTCAAGCATGGTGGTGGCAGCATCATGCTGTGGGGCTGTTTCTCAGCCAAGGGGCCTGGCCATCTGGTCCGCATCCATGGGAAGATGGATAGCATGGCCTACCTGGAGATTTTGGCCAAGAACCTCCGCTCCTCCATCAAGGATCTTAAGATGGGTCGTAATTTCATCTTCCAACAAGACAACGACCCAAAGCACACAGCCAAGAAAACCAAGGCCTGGTTCAAGAGGGAAAAAATCAAGGTGATGGAATGGCCTAGTCAGTCTCCTGACCTTAACCCAATTGAAAACTTGTGGAAGGAGCTCAAGATTAAAGTCCACATGAGACACCCAAAGAACCTAGATAACTTGGAGAAGATCTGCATGGAGGAGTGGGCCAAGATAATTCCAGAGACCTGTGGCGGCCTGATCAGGTCTT